>CM057350.1:484559649-485759649 GCA_030015575.1 Agapanthus africanus
GGCAAAATCCTTATTCCAGCTCAACATACTTCTCATGCCAGCAGGATGTAGATGCAACGTCAACAAGGACCCAAGGGTCAAATAATATAGAGTAATGGCAAAATCCTAGCACTAAGTTTTGACGGTTCATATACAACCTAGAGACTATCTCGGCGTTCTCCCTCATTTCAGCAGGATACGGACGCAACTATCAAATGAAATTAGAGGAATCGAATATCCCTAGCTCTAGATCTCGATAGTAACACATACAGCATAGAGATCATATAGATGTTTTCCGACTTCAGCAAAAAATCGGCGCGACATCGTCACAGCAAAAAAAAACTAACCGACGGCATATTCCTAGTTTCGGTCTTGACGACAACTCATATAAAGCCTAAAAGACCATTGGAGATCATCTCCCCTAGAAGGGTGTGGTTATGACTCATCGGAGCTCCAAATTGAACCTAACCTCAAGTAAAGAGCGTCATGGAAAATTCCTAACGCTTGCTCTTCTGACGGTAATATGACCTAGGAGATTATTTGAAGACGTCTTGTCCAGCCCTCGAAGGGATTAGAGACACGACATTTGCGGGGCTACTCTAACAGCGGCTTAAAGACTGCATATCGGGAAATACATCAGCCAACGCGACGGTACCACGGACTAAAACCCTAGTACCACAAACCTAACGAACCCTGTCGAAAAGAATGGGGGTTATCTACATACAACGTTAAGACAAGTTTGCCTGTAAACCCAAGGAGGGTAAACTAAAAACACTCCGAAATGAGTGAATAAACTAGAACTCCAAAACGGGTAAATAAACTAGAAACTCCGAAATGAGTACATAAACTAGAGACTCTGAAACGAGTGAATAAACTACAAACTCCGAAACTAGTATGTAAACTAGAAACTCCTAAACAAGTGAATAAACTAGAAACTCGGAAATGGGTACATAAACTAGAGACTCCGAAACGAGTGAATAAACTACAAATTCTGAAACGAGACGTAAACTAGAAACTCCGAAACGAGTGAATAACTACAAGCTCCGAAATGCGTACGTATACTAGAAACTCCGAAACGAGTGAATAAACTACAAGCTTCGAAATGAGTACGTAAACTAGAGACTCCGAATGAGTAAATAAACTACAAACTCCGAAACGAGTACATAACTAGAAACTCCGAAACGAGTGAATAAACTACAACTCCGAAATGAGTACATAAACTACTTCGCGCCGAATCAAGACAATCAAGAAAAGGAAAGTGCAGATATGAAAGGAAAAAAGGCTTATCATTCATACTTTAGAAAAGATTACACAGTGATGATAAGAATGACTAAAAAATGCTACTACATCATCTGAGGTCTACAACGGCAAGACGCTAAACTCCGGACACGGATTCTCAAACTCAAAAACAAGTTTGAGCAGTGCGGCTTCAGCTTCATCGACCATCTTTTTGTGCATCTTCTCTCGGATGCAAGCGTCAGGGTCATTACTAATATCCCCCACCCTCTGGTATGCTGATACTATCGCTTTTTGTTGAAAAACGCGATGCAGGATGGCAACGAGATTATCTCTCCGTTTCTTTAAGATCAACCCCATCAAGTATATTGAATGTACCTTATCTTCTGCATCATCGAGCGCTTGGAATGGCATAACCTCAAGATGTCCAGGCAAAGCCTCCAAAATCGACCCAACGATGATCTTTAAAAAGGCAGAGCGGCGGGGGAGCAATCGACTGTTGTAATCATCAAAGCAACGTATTATCTCATCACATTGGGCGTCAGTGAACTCTTGGCCTTGAAAGCGGCCTTGGATACGAATTTTCTCGTAAGAGACAATCTCTTCAAGGTCGTACAGATGACCAGCCATGGTACCTGACAAGAAACCAGTGGAGGGTTAGCAAACAAAATACTAAAATCACCAAGTTAAAAAAACCAGTGGGCTCCATAAAATTAAGATGGCGGCTCGTCAATGATGAGGAAAAATGCTCATTGTGAGAATACAAAAGGATTCTCATTAAATGAACAGTAGAGTTAAAATCTCCCAACATCCTCGAAAAACGGGTTCTGTTAAAAATAACAACAGATTCAAATCTGTAAAGAGAGTATTCAAACCCTAAAAAGGGAAATTACTCAAGAACAGAAAGAGGAATAAAATTCCCAAAGTTCCAAAAAATTAAGAGCTAAGCTCTGTAATACAAAATGGAATTAAATTCCTCCAATAATGGGATTAATCCCAGAAATCCCCATGTTGGCAGATGGGAAATATAATGGAATTAAATTCCAATGACCCTCAAAGACCAGGATCAATGATAGGGTAAAACCCTAAGAAGAGAACCAACGATTCTCAAGAATGACCATTGATTCAAGACCCACAGTCTACTAAAAAAAGGTTTTTTTTTTAAGATCTCTAAGAGATCAGTTCAAGAAAAGAGCGAAGCTCTGTTAATGGATTAAAAATCCAAAACAAAATAAATAAATAAATAAATATGTCTTTTAAGAGCTAAGCTCTGTTCATTGTTCTTACCAAGAAATTTAGCAAAGTATACTCTGTTCAAAGAGTTTTGGGAGACAGAGATCTAAACTCTGGGAAATAAGAATTAAATTCTCAAAAGAAAGGAAGGTTCAAGAAAGAAGATGAACAAATAGCAGTCATCTCAAAGGCCTAAGGCGCTATTTATAAGACGTGGAGGGACGGTTTAACTTCCTAGAAGATCTAACGGTGGTAAAAGTGACACCGTTGCACTCATATGTGAGCCACGTGAGGACAATGGTGTATAAGTCTATGTCGCGCACCCCACTTGTTTGCGGGAAGGCGGAATGAGCAAAAAATAATTTTATGGGCTTCGCAACATCGACTACAACCACGGATCATTCATAAACCTTAGAAAGCACTAAACTTTGAGGTTTAACTACTAAGAAAGAATTGTTATATCTCAAGATACTGGTCCTTCTTGTTCTTGTTGTCCTCCTCCTCTTCTTAAGCTCCTTGTGGTGAGAATGGAAAGCACCTCCTCGTCGGCTCCTCGAAGTAATAGAAGATCCACCCGAAAGTTCCTACTACAAGCTTACACCTCCAAGATGAGGTAACTAAGTGACTTAGAGTGTTAATCCAAGTAACCTAGATGATATAGAGATGGATTAAGGATTGATTAGTCTTGCTAACCCTAGGATTCTCAACTCATGAGAGTATTAGGGTTAGGTTGAAGAAGAGAGAGCTTGAGGAGAGTGAAGTGTTTTGTTATTATCAAATGAATCTTGACTCATATGGATAATATGAAGCATGAAAAATATCTCATCAAATATCTAGCAACCATGCTTCATCTAATACTTGAGATGAATCATCTCATGAGTCATGGTTCATTTAATGATAATTACACCTCATCTCCTCCACCTCATTTAGTTTAAATCATAAGATTAAAACACAAATGAGTCATCTCCTTTTAGAAGCTTCCCGAAAAATTACGAGAATGCCCCTCCTATCCGTATTATAAAAAACACGGATATACTGAGACTAAATCAAATCCAATAATCTAATACTAGAATCTGGCTTAAACAAAGGCCGCTAGTATAATCTGTCCGAATATCATACGCGCATAAATACACATATATGTCTGAACCCTGTCGTAAAACCATACGACCTCTATGTCGTTTGGCCTGAAACAGGGAAACCCTCTGTGTAGGACTCTAAAGACTCGACACTACGCTGGCAGTGGGTTTAACCACAGGCCGCAAGCGGTACTAGCTGTACGTAACGTCCCCAGGTAGATGTCGATAAGATGGCCGATGAGGAAACCCATCCGAACTCCTACTGAGCCTGATGTGACAATCTCCGTACAGTCCGGTCTGTTCGTCTAAGACTATCGCATATCGGGCATAGGGGGCGGCAAGCGTCAGTCCCCTAATAGCGGTATAAGTCGTGTCGGAGTGAAGCCCATTACACCTTGAGAAACTACCGGAATATCTACCAGTAAATCTCGCTTGCCCTGGCCAGGGACCTTGCGTAATGGCTCTCCAAACACAGTACAATATCAACCCCCAATACCGGGAGAGACGAATACTATCTACCCGCCACTGCCTCCAATTGTTTCGGGACTGCACCCAACTGCTACCTGTTTGCACGACTCGGTCGAGCCGTGGTAGGGTAGCAATCTAAGAACAGTGGGAACACACTCGAGGCAAAGCAGTAGTGTCAAGTAAACGGACTATGTTGTACTCATGTCACCTGGGAACTGTTAACTAACGACGGGTATATACCAACCAACAGTTCCCGGTGAGTCCTGTCCGGTGTACCCGTAACCCAACAAGCACCTGTATACTATCTCCAGTACAACGTACTAATGGCTGTGGGACAGACCATCTCCCCTGCTGGGATGAGAAGCGTATACACTAGTCTACTCCGGAGTATCGATGCCCTGTCTCGATAATCCTAGGACTAGGGACCTGAAAAAGGATGTGCTTGTTGACTATCCAGCCCCCACTAGTGTGACTGCCATCACAACGCTGGTAGTCAAGCAAGATCTTAAGGGCTTTATCAATATGTATTCGTGATATGCTAAAAGAAACATATACACATATTAAAATAGATATAAACCAAGTAGCATACTACTATGTTGAGCAAGACTGTTAATATAACTGTGAATATCCCAAGCTTCCATTAAATAATATATAAGCTAGTATGATACAATAATGGCCCCTAGGGCATATACACTAACAATCTCCCACTTGCACTAGGGCCATGTACTGGCGTATCGCAGACCTATCATCTTGAATAGACTCTCGAACTGTGTCGGAGGTAAGGCCTTTGTGAATGGATCTGCAGTATTCTCCTCTGTAGCAACTCTCCGGACGTCGATCTCCCGGCGATCTATGATCTCCCTGATCAGGTGATATCGCCTCAAGATGTGTCTGGACTTTTGATGGGACCTGGGTTCCTTCGCTAAAGCTATAGCACCGTTGTTGTCGCAATACAGCGGTATTGGATCAACAATGGTAGGAACCACCTGAAGTTCGACGAGGAACTTCTTCATCCAAACAGTTTCTTTTGCGGTATCGCAAGCAGCGATATACTCCGCTTCCATCGTCGAGTCAACAACGGTGTCCTGCTTGGAACTCTTCCAACACACCGCCCCTCCATTGAGGGTAAAGACATAACCTGACATGAACTTGGAGTCATCCTTGTCACTCTGGAAGCTAGAGTCAGCAAAAGCCTCAATCTGGAGGTCTTTTCTGCCGTAAACCAAGAACATATCCTTAGTCTATTTCAGGTACTTGAGAATGTTCTTTACTGCTATCCAGTTCCCCTGGGTCTGACTGATACTGGCTTACCACGCTTAGTGCGTAAGCTACATCTGGTCTGGTGCACAACATCGCATACATTATAGAGCCTACCGCAGAAGCGTGGGATATAATTGATATGCGATCCCTTTCCAAATCAGTCTTGGGAGACATCTCTTTGGAGAGGGTGATACCGTGACAAGCCGGTAAATTACAGCGCTTAGAATCTTCCATACTGAATCTTTTCAGTATAGTGTTGATATACCTGCACTGCGAAAGTCCCAACATTCTCTTAGATCTATCACGATAAATCTGGATCCCCAGAATGTAAGAGGCATCACCAAGGTCTTTCATGGAGAACCTGTGTGACAAGAATCCTTTGACAGATTGCAGCATAGGAATGTCATTTCCTATCAAGAGAATGTCATCCACGTATAAGACGAGGAATACGACAGTTCGTGCTACAATCTTACTATAAATACATGGCTCATCTGGATTTTTGATAAAGTCATATTCTTTGACCGTTTCATCAAAATAGATGTTCCAACTCCGCGATACCTGCTTTAGTCCATAAATGGACTTAAGCAACTTGCTTACTTTCCCGCTGCTCCCACTCTGATTGAAACCTTCTGGCTGATCCATATAGATGCACTCGTCCAAATTTCCATTTAGAAAAGCCGTATTTATGTCCAACTGCCAGATCTCATAATCATGGAAGGCAGCAATGGCAAGAAGGATCCAAATGGATTTGAGCATAGCCACTGGAGAAAAAGTTTCGTCATAGTCCAAACCAGGCCTTTGACGAAAACCCTTTGCAACAAGTCTAGCCTTATAGGTTTCCACCTGTCCATCTACACCAATCTTCTTTCTGAAGATCCACTTACATCCTATGGGTTTTACCCCATCTGGAGCAAAGTCCAAAGTCCATACTTTGTTGGTGTACATGGACTCCATCTCGGTCCGCATTGCATCCAGCCATCTTACTGAGTCGCCGCTCTGAATGGCTTGCTGGAAGCTAGTAGATTCATCATTATCAATGATGCAATCCTCTCTATCCCCGTCTATGAAAACCGTATTATCTCTCAGGCGGATGAGACGGCCTACTACTCTTGCGGAGGGGTGCATGAATGTCCTGTTCTTCTGGAACTTCTGGTTCTACCAAGCTTTCAGTAGTAGATTGTGGTTCTGGAATTTCTTCCAGTTCTATTACGCTCCCACTTGTTTCCTTTTCGAGGGGGAGGGGGGTTCTCTATATAAGATTTGAAGTCTTGGGGCCTTTATATAGAGCAAGCTGATCAGTTCGATCGGTTAAAGAGATCTTTCTCTGATTGATTTGGGGATGCTTCCCACCATTGGATCTTTGATCCTAGGGTTTCAGTTTTACAGAAGACAATCTTCTTATTTTTAACAAGATTGGAAAATCTTTCCATAACAGAATTTAATTCTGATTAATTAATGATTTATCATTATTATTAGATTTTTTGATCTAACGGTAAGGAGTTTTTAATTCCAGCACTAGCGCACCCGTGCTTTGCACGTGGTGCGCTTCTTAGAGCGCAGCGCACCTTGCGCTAGTGCACCCGTGTTTGACACGTGGTGCGCTGCTCGGAGCGCAGCGCACCCTGCGCTAGCGCACCCGTGTTTGACACGTGGTGCGCTGCTTAGAGCGCAGCGCACCTAGCGCTAGCGCACACATGGTGCGCTGCTTAGGGCGCAGCGCACTTGGCGCTGCATCTGAAACGTTGCTTCAATTTTGAAATTTGAATTTCAAACAGAGCTTTGCTCTGATTGGGGGAAACAAATGCCCCCCACCGTTGCGCTCACGTGGCCCACATATGAGTGCAACGGTGGCACCATCTGCGCCCTTAGATCAACTCAGAAGTTGAAAAGGCGTTTCAATGCCTATAAATAGGACCTTTGGTCCTTTAAATGATTCTATTCATCTTCTTCTTTTGAGAATTTTTATTCATAGCATACCTCTTCTGCTTAAGAACTTTTTAAGAGTCAAAACTCTGTTAAAATCTTGGTAAAGATTAAATCTTTTAAAAGATCATTTTAAGAATCTAGGGTTTCACCCATTAATAGAGCCTTGCTCTCCATAGATCTTTGATCTAAAGAAAACCCTTTTTAGGGTTTCATTAACAGAGCTTTGCTCTCTTGAACCCATAGATCTAAGGAGATCTTCTTTCAGGGTTTCTTAACCCATGAACAGAGCTTTACTCATAAAGAACTCTTAGAGTTTGTTCATAGATTTTGAAAATCTCAGAATTTTTAATTCATAAAAAATTGATTTTAATTTTTCTGATGGATTCTTTCATCATTTTTTCAGAGCAAGGCTCTTGAGGAATTTTTATTCCATCATGATCAGAGTTTGACAAGTGTCACTCTGTCACAGAGCATTGCTCTCAGAGGGAGATTTACTCCTCTGACCGAGTGATCTCTCATTTAATGAGAATTTCTTTTGAGGATTTCCTCACTTAATGACAGCCTCATCAAATGATGAGGCTGTTTTATTAATGATGAATTGTCATCTAGATTTTGTGGGCCTCCTTTGGTTCCTCTCCACTGCATTGCAGTGTGGTACAAATTCTAAAGTACCAAGTGTCAGAATTTAAATTAAATTATAGCACTGACAGTTGACTTTTGTCCCTTTTCGCACAGGCGACATGTCTATCGACACTTTTTTGCCGTTCATCCGCTCAGAAGGCGGATTTCCTAAGGCGCCTGTAGACCGGGAGGTTCTTGCGCTGATCAGAGGCCACGACCCGGACTACAAGAATCTTCACCTATGGGGTAGATGGTATGATCAAATTATCAGAGGCCGCTGTTCATACCATAATATTGCATTATTATATTCCCCATTCTTATTCAGTTTACAAATAAACAGGTGCTTTTGACCCATATTTGCTACATAGTACAGGTTATAGGTTCTCGGAGCAAAAACAGTGAAAAAGATAAAAGACGATGCAAAAGTGAGACTACAAATAGAAGGAATCTTGATCAAACCTACACGAAGATCGGTTCACAAAGTACAAGGCAGCGCAAGGTCCAAGACTTCATCACGAAGCAACGGTAAAAGTCCACTACAATTATTCACTGGGAGATCTGGAAGAAACCTAGAAGCCAATCTGAAAAACCAACCAAAGAATTAGGAAGACAAAGAGAACCAGAGCCAGCACACCAAATTTCAGAGCCCAAGCCTCCCTTTTGGCCGCGGAACCGCGGCCAAACCAGGCCTGCGGCCGTGGTTCTGCGGCCGTGTTGAGCACGTAGAGGAGAATTTTTTTACCAAAACCTGTGGCGGCGCTGACTAGTCTTCCTAGGGGTATTTTTGTAAATGCAGACATGCGGCGATTGTAAACCTAGGGTTTTCTATGTCCTATAAATAGAGACCCAAATTCTTGTATTAGGTCATGCCTCCCTTCATTAATAAAATTCAGAATTATTTTTGGAGAGCAACAATTTGTAAGTTCTTAATTTATTTTTCTGCCCTAGGTTAAATTTCTTATCAACCCTCGGTTAAATTTCTTATCTGCCCTAGGTAATTTCTATTCTTGCCCTAGTTAAGATTTCATTTCTTGCCCTAGATAGATAGTTTAGATCTGTTCTTCAATTCCCTAATGAGCGAATAGTATCCTCGCTTGTTAGGGTTAGCTTTGGGGAAGGTTTGAGAGATGAAGATCTCTCACCCCTTTCTTGCCCATCATATATAATTCATAGGACTCCATGCATACATGCACACACAGCTCCCTACGGCATCCTATCCCACAAGGTAGCGGTGATACCGTAGTATAAAGGCCCGGTTGAGCGTGTTTTCCATGGAGGTTAAGGTAAGGATTGATAAAGG
Source organism: Agapanthus africanus (assembly GCA_030015575.1). Classification (NCBI taxonomy): domain Eukaryota; kingdom Viridiplantae; phylum Streptophyta; class Magnoliopsida; order Asparagales; family Amaryllidaceae; genus Agapanthus; species Agapanthus africanus. The sequence continues at coordinate 484,568,749 of CM057350.1, forward strand.
AAGGACAAAAAGCTAGAGGAAGAAATATCTTCCCAATGGTTCTAATCCCCTTTATTAATAATTACCATAACTCCTAATAGATGTTAATATGGGTATAGAAAGCGGTGAGATTTATTGACTTTCCAAACTTAACCTAAAGCTAACCCTAGCAAGATTTAGATCTAGATTAATTTAGTTTTTAGATTTAATCAATCCGTTCACACCGTTCGGAATTAACTCGTAAGAGCCATTAGGAAATTCACAAAATCCCTGCGGACGACCCGTACTCACCGGCTAGCTGCAAAGCGACGCCGTTCTTAATTGCGGTTTAGAAATATTTTTGACATACGAATCAAATGGCGCCGTTGCCGGGGATGGCGTGTTATTTTCTTTTTGCAATTTCGGGTTAATATAAAATTTTAAAAAAATCATAAAAACTGAAAAATCAAAAAAATATATATATAAAAATTTATCATTTTTTATTTTTGTGAAGGGTATTTTTTTTGAATTTTTGTAGGATCGACGGATCTGGAAAAATCCAGAGTGCGAAACAGAAAACGGGAGATCAGAACAGAAGGGGATTGGAACAACAGAACAACAGAATTTTTCCAGAGACCTGAACCCTCCACCGAGCCGCTAAACCGCCGCCGCAACCACCCTCCGACCGCGGATCCGCGGTCCCCCTGTGACGTCAGCGCGCGAAATTTTCACTGTTTGTTCCCTCTTTCTCTCTTCTGCAAATCCCCATATATCTTCTGTCAAATTTTCTGCAGGATTCTTTGCGCTTAAAAATCTTCCCCCTTCCGAATAACAAATCTTGTGCAGGATTCTTTGCACCGCGCTTAAAATAAAAATTTATTGCTAGTGACTTTTTCTGTTTTGCATATAATTAATCTGACTTTAAGGGGCTTGAGACCAATCCAGATTGGGTGGGGATTTCATCACCCTTCCCAGGACCCCAGAAATCACAAAAGGCATCTTGCATTGACCAATTTTAATTAAAAATTACTAGACTCAGCCCTAAGGACGTCGCGCTCAATAGGACAGAGGACTAGTTGTAGGTATCGGCCGTTGATCCTAACCTGACTTTGCGGTGTCTAGGCAAGTGTGTCTAAGGCGAGTGGTTACTTAATTAGGGCCACTACTTGCAGTGGAGAGCCTCCCACTCACCTGGCACTTACCTGGCCGCAATTGGCGGTGAAGAGGCGGTTTGAGGTCCTATTTCTAGCCCTCTGGAACAGTTAGAAGCTATCTAGCTGACCTGGGTGACCCTCGATCTAGGCCTGATTGTACATTTTTGGTTGATTGGAAGTGTGTTTAAGCCCTTTATTGAAAATATTTTTTGCAAAAAGTTACTAAAAAAAGAGAGGGAAAATTTTTATAAAAAGACTTGCAACTTTTGTCGCTAAGAAATCCGTGCACCCCAACCTTCTTTCTCTTCTCCTTCTTACATCATGGGTACCCCACCTCATAAATCTCTTGCCAAAATTTGGTATCCTGAACCTAACTTTGCCTCGTACGTCAATTGTTTCGGTTGATTTAAGGACGATCCTTCCATGCCCAAAATTTCTTTGAAAGATCAAATAGAAGGGTCTAGGAGAAACAGTTCGACGTTGCAATCCACTTTGTATCAACCATGTCAACCTTCACCACCTTCGTACATTGATACCACTTTTTCGAGTCCTGTTGTAACTCCTAAACCGATGTCTATTGCTGAGCATATTGCACAATCTCGTAGCCGATCTTTCACTCCTCTCCACACATCCAGTTATAGGGATCAACAAGTCCATTCACCTTTTTATACAAATGTTGATCCTACTCCTGTCCAACCATCCAATTCCTACCAGTCCTACCCGACTTTCCCACCTTCACTAGACATTGCTTCTACACAGCCATTTGGGAGTTTCACGTATCCAAACAATTTCGAATTTTTTACCGAAACCCCTTCACAACCCATGTCTAGTTTGGAACAGTCGTTGGAAGCTTATATTTTAGCAACAAACAAAATGATGAGGAATGTGGATGCGTCCATGGCCGCCCATATGCAACCTAGTGAACCGGCAGCTAGTTTCCAACCAGCTCTAAAAATTCCAATATATGAGGAGGCGGTTGGACAAAGTGAGAATTTGAGAGGAGAGAGTGACTTCTACACCTTTCCAAATCAAACCTACCCATACCCAATTGAAACCCACAACTCCGGTTTTCCATCAATTGTCCCAAATAAAACATCTAACGAGTTGTGTGACTTTGTAGTGCTTGATTTGCCAGACTGTGAAGAATCCCTTTTGAGTGAAACCACACCTAATCCTTTTGAACCTTACACCTCCACTCTAGAATCTAAATTGATAAATATCCATGGTTTTGATGAGGTGTCAGAAAAAATTGATTTTCACTTGATTGAGGATATAGGCGCCGGGAATATTTTGGATGATGAACCCGTAGATTTGTTTGAAATTTTATGTCCAATTTATCATCCCGAGTCATTAAATGTTTCTCCCGAACTTCATATGCGTCTTGATTTTGATGATAATAGCATAGATAAGCTAAATTTTGAGGAGAATATTGAGGAAATTATTGAGGATGAACCAGTTTTGTTTTATGAGTCGGATTTCCCAATTCATCATGCCCCTTCCACTGAATGTGTACACCCTCCTGAATCTTTAACTGATACTCTTCCTCACTCACTTCCCTCCGTCCTCGTTCCGACCGTGCAAGAGACCGTTACACTTTCATCTCCAATACCAAGTTCGACGTACCCATGTTTGCTGACGATTCTTGAGGGATTTAATCTCATTTTTCCGCGGGTTGATAGATTAGCACAATCGCTTTTTACACATCGGTCATTACAAATTGTGCTAATTTATACACCCTATTCCCACCCTCAAGTTCGTATTCCCACTTTCTTTGGTTCTTCTAATCTTCCTTTAATGATACCGAGTGTTGATGAATCACAATCCGATCTTTTAAGTTCGATAATTTTCAATTGGACCTTCGACGAAAGTTTCGAAGATATTTTCGCCGACGAACTCGCATTCTTACACGATACGGATTTTGTGATTAATCAACCTCCACTCGAAGAAGTAGAACCACTACCATTTCTTTTTTTTCCCTGCGCCATTCTCCTCCACCGAGACCGTATACCGTTTCTATATCCACACGGTCTCGTGTGCTTCGCATTTCTTTTCTTTACACTCCATTCTTTCACCAACCCCACCATTATCACGATAGAATTTTTGAATGGTTGGTGCTAACTTTTGGTCTGTGTAAGGCCTTATATAGTTTGATTTTTCTCCTCCCTAACTCTGAACTTTAACGCTTAAACAGTGGAAACACTGTTTCACTTAAGTTTGGGGGGAACCTTGTTGTATATATATTTTGTTTTTCTTTTAATAAAAAAAATTATTATAAATAAATAAACAAGGGAATGCCGACATTCTCAACCCTGTTGGTGTAGCATGACAGTGAGGACACTGTCAAGTTTAAGTTTGGGGGTATGCTCGGTAAGCCTTCTTCCTTCGCATTCATATGTACATTTTTTGCAATTGCATACTTATTTTAAAACCCATAAAAATTGAAAATTTTAAAAATTATAAAAATTAATGTATTCAATTTTGGCCATAATTGACTTAAGTTTGACAAAAAAGTTAACTAGCTAGGAACAACTAGATCCTAGACTTAGTAAATTAAAAACCCTAAAAATAACTTTTCTTTTAGTTTAAAGGTAGAAAGTATATGTCTTTGTAGTTTATTTAGAAATAGGAAAATTTCGAGTTGACTTCTTGGGCTAAGTTAAAACAAAGGAAGAGTATTGATGTTTTTATTAAAGTATAACTTTGAAAAATAATTCCTAGCTTAAGTCTAAATTCTGAAAATATATACCCTATAAATTGCACAAACACGCACCTTGAAACTTGGAATAGTAGAAGAGACCTTGAAATGCTCTTGTCTAAGTCCTTAGTACGAAGAAAATAAAATAAAAATTCAAGTGTGGATAAAGAGATAATAAAAAAATGAACACTGGTTTTTGTGATTACTTAAGGCTGCAAAAATAAAAAATATTTAGTGAGGGTGCTTCATCACCTAGTGCCTTAGACCAACTGGTTTGGAAGTCACTGCTAAAGCCTTAGGTGTTACAAGACTAGAAATTACGCTTTAATGAGCAAACACATCTTGTAATCGGTTGTTGGTACCTCAAGAAGTATTAACAGTCGCATGAAGGATGTGTGAGCGAAAATCATCTAAAAATTCACCTATTAAGTGCTTTGGACAAGGGACAAGAGTATGATTGCTTGATTTGAATTTCCAAGTGTAGGGGTTATATATACACACACGTAGGGGTATGTGATTGGGGTTTAGATAAGAGATAGGAATGAAGAATAGGACTTGTATCTTTAATAGAGATGATAAAAATTCCTAAGTTGAGATAGAACCCTAGAAGGAAAACTTAAAAGATGCCAAAGGCTAAGTAAGTCTATAGAACATATAAAATCTTAAGTTAAATAATAAGGAAGCGTGAAGAATATGAGTGGATAATTTACGAGTCGAAGATAATAGAATTCCTTGTTAGAAGACCTAATTGGAGAATAAAAGTTAATGGGCCAAATTGATAGGATTTTGTGGGTAGTATCCGCTGAAAACCCTCAGGAGACAACACTCCTCCTATTAGGGACACCTAGAGGTTTAACGGCTTGTTGCACGAGCTCAGTGCAATCGCGTTTCCCTGTAAAAGTGAGGTTAGGTTTTTGTTGAGAATAAAACTAGATTTGCTCGAGGACGAGCAAAAGATAAGTTTGGATGTATTTGTTCATACCATAATATTGCTTTATTATATTCCCCATTCTTATTCATTTTACAAATAAACAGGTGCTTTTGACCCATGTTTGCTACATAGTACAGGTTACAGGTTCTCGGAGCAAAAACAGTGAAAAAGATAAAAGACGATGCAAAAGTGAGACTACAACCAACAAATAGAAGGAATCTTGATCAAGCCTACACGAAGATCGGTTCACAAAGTACAAGGCAGCGCAAGGTCCAAGAATTTGTCAAGAAGCAACGGTAAAAGTCCACTACAATTATTCACTGGGAGATCTGGAAGAAACCTAGAAGCCAATCTGAAAAACCAACCAAAGAATTAGGAAGACAAAGAGAACCAGAGCCAGCACACCAAATTTCCGAGTCCAAGCCTCTCTTTTGGCCACGGAACCGCGGCCAAACCAGGCCTGCGGCCGTGGTTCCGCAGCCGTGTTGAGCACGTAGAGGAGAATTTTTTTACCAAAACCTGTGGCGGCGCTGACTAGTCTTCCTAGGGGTATTTTTGTAAATGCAGACATGCGGCGATTGTAAACCTAGGGTTTTCTATGTCCTATAAATAGAGACCCAAATTCTTGTATTAGGTCATGCCTCCCTTCATTAATAAAATTCAGAATTATTTTTGGAGAGCATCAATTTGTAAGTTCTTAATTTATTTTTCTGCCCTAAGCTAAATTTCTTATCAGCCCTAGGTTAAATTTCTTATCTGCCCTAGGTAATTTCTATTCTTGCCCTAGTTTAGATTTCATTCCTTGCCCTAGATAGATAGTTTAGATCTCTTCTTCAATTCCCTAATGAGCGAGTAGTCTCCTCGCTTGTTAGGGTTAGGTTTGGGGAAGGTTTGAGAGATGAAGATCTCTCACCCCTTTCTTGCTCATCACATATAATTCATAAGACTCCATGCATACATGCACACACCACTCCCTACGGCACCCTGTCCCACGAGGTAGCGGTGATACCGTAGTATAAAGACCCGGTTGAGCGTGTTTTCCATGGAGGTTAGGGTAAGGATTGATAAAAGAAGGACAAGAAGCTAGAGGAAGAAACATCTTCCCAATGGTTCTAATCCCCTTTATTAATAATTACAATAACTCATAATAGATCTTAATATGGGTATAGAAAGCGGTGAGATTTATTGACTTTCCAAACTTAACCTAAAGCTAACCCTAGCAAGATTTAGATCTAGATTAATTTAGTTTTTAGATTTAATCAATCCGTTCACACCGTTCGGAATTTATTCATAAGAGCAATTAGGAAATTCACAAAATCCCTGTGGACCGACCCGTACTCACCGGCTAGCTACAAAGCGACGCCGTTCTTGATTGCGGTTATAATTATTCTTTGAGATCAATCAGCCGCCGGAGCTTTTCTTGTGCGACGCCTTCGGGGCCTATCTCTGCGATTCCTTATGCCGATGCACCCCCGATCAATTATACTGTAGAGGAGGTAAATTGGACTTCAGAAGGTCTCCTTCGGCCTTCTATTGCCGCAGTACTCGTGTAGCCGCCAGTGGCTTTGGACATCCTAGGGCGGCGCATATGTCAGGGCGAGTCGCTCCCTTGGGGATAACCCTTCAACATCAAGCTAACTCCCCGTCATCCTGCCGGATACTTGCAGTGGGCCCGATATATCTTATCGGCAAAGAAATCGCAGCTGCTGAGGCTTGGCTTATATCCTGCGATCTACACTTCCTTGTTCCAGTATTCTGCACCTCCCACATGGTGGATCAAGGCATTCTTAGAGCTGTGGAACATTCCGACCCATACCTTCCTCTTATTGGATAGAGAGGTCTCCATTTCCTTGGAAGAATTTGCCGAGGTTTCTGGTTTACCAGTTAAGAGGGAGCACTACGAGGAGCTGCTTCCTCCGGATGAATATGTTTTTGCCACCAAATCAGTGGTAATGGTTCTTACCCCAGAGAACGCCATTCAGCACCAGTTCCCAAGTCTGATAAAGGTGTTGAACATGTATGAGAGCCTCTTTCTTGAATCCGGAGGCCGGGGGGGTCAGCTTTGCGGACTTCATTGCCCGTTTTCTTCGCCCAGAAATTTTGTCGTGACAAGGCGAAAAGTTTTCTAAACTTGATGATCCTTTCGGCTTTGTCTTGGACCGTCAGCCAATACTGGAAGTCGATTAAAAGGATTTCTTTCTTCCCGACGTCGCGATCGTCCCCCTGTCAGAAATCGCCGCTCTGGGCATTGATGAGGAAGCGTTCTTTCTTGGGTTTCTCATTTTATGGTTAAGCTGGTTCGTGCTTCCTATGCACCCTCGTTACATGAGGCCTTCTGTCTTCTACCCCACGCATCGCATGGTTGCCAGAATACAAGTGGCCATCGGGATCGCCGGGTAAGCCCACCTATATCACGGCCTCAGCTTAGCAGCGGATACCACTGAACCGGGGGTGCATCCTGCCAACTTCCCAATGCATTACTTCACTTCATGGATGGAGCTGCACGTGCTTGGGGTCTTCGGTATCCACAAAAGACCTTCTTTTTACGACAGATGCAGGTTCTCTCGGACAATGCGGCTGGTTGACGCCTCCATCGTGAGTACGTCACCGCGGGAAGATAGGGGCTTGCTCCTTCGTCCGCGCACGGTTGGAGATGGTATGTCTTTCACAGACAAAGTCTTGACCATCGGGCAGGAAATTTCAAAAGCGATGCTGCCATTGCAATACATCTCTAAAGACGGGGCCTCTGTGTTGAAAGCCCGGGAGATTCTTCATTTGTACTCCATCATGCCGGGCTTTCTCGTATTCAGGCAAAATGATGCGGCATTATTCATGAGATACAACCCGCATCGTTTCGCCCAGCAGCTAAGTTACAATTAGGGCATCCCACTTGAGCCCTTTTTGGCAGAACCTGCTGCTACCGAAGAGGGAATGCGGAGCGCGCTGCATCATTTTATGCGCCTGAACACAGGATATCACTTCTTTATCAGCGAACCGAGCTGTGTCCTGAAGGCCCTTAATGTACACGTGGCCTGGTACCAACATTCAATGGGCGCCGTTATTAGGGAGGAGAAGCCACTGCTGCCCGATCGCAAAGGTGCACCCCCTGCTGGTGATCGAAACGTCCCTCTGAAGCGACGGACCATTGTCCCACCTCCCTTAAGAGAAGCTGCGGTGATCGAAGTTCCGCATGACAGGCCTGAGCTACCGATACCCCGGGCTCCTGTAGAAAAGGTGACTGTAGCCTCCCCCAATTCTAGCATGGGTTCAGACATCGGGACTCATCGCCCCAAAGTGCCTAGCAAGCGTAAGCTTGTGCTAGCTGCGACCGGAGCTCGCTCGCAGAAGAGGAAGAAAAAATCGATCCTTTCTGTCGACGTTGTACTCGGCCAGGAGCCTCACGCTCCTTATGGCGAGGGTCTGAGTGAGTATGGGACAAACGAGGGTCTATTCATGCCGCTAGATGATACTGATCTGGCGTCTGCCATTGCAGCTTCGTAGCAATTGGCAAGCCACGAAGCGTGACTGGCTATCCTCGCACGATCAGGTAACCATCAGCTGTATCTTTCGTCATTGCATCATATTTCTATCATCATGTTGTGACTGACACTTTTCTTTCTTTAACAGGCATTTCCACCGAAGAAGCTCTCGCAGCTTATCTCAAGACTTTTGAGAAAGAGGAAAGACTTCGAGCATCCTTAGGCATCGGTACATTTCGGTTCACCGTGTCTCCGCTCCCGTTTCTTATGGGTAATCTGACCCCTCCTTTTCTTCTTATCACAGGAACTACCTCTACTCAAGTTATTCTAAGCATGGCACCGACTTCACAGGGCGGTGCGGAGACGCTTCCCGGGTCGGATATCACAGTTCCGTCGGTATTGCCGAAAGAAGCTTCACTTAAGCAATCGATGATGGATGCCATAACGGCTCCAGAGGTAACTATTGGCGTGGACGAGGATGTCCTGTTGAAGGAGGTCTTTAGAAGATTTGCCCTCACGGCCCAGACGGAGAGGAAGCGTAGGATGAGCATGGTAAGGGAGCATACCGCCGCCTTGGATGCAAGTGCGGGTTCAAGCGCTGTTACCCCTGCCCCTACTCCTTCAGAGGATGCTCCGGCTTCCTTGTCCACCGCCCACAGACAGGAAGCACGTGCGGCTCGGGAAGCAATCGGAAAACCGACTCAAGGTAACGTGACATTGGGTTCTTTTGTCAAAGTTTTAATTTTCAGGTTCTCATATATTCTATCTTGCAGGGCCGAGTCTTGCCGATGAAGTGGCGGCAACCACCGAGCCTGAGGTAGCGGCAGGTGAGACAACCATGATCGCCGAGCCCGAGGTAGCGGTAGGTGAGATGGCTACAATCGCCGAGCCCGAAGTAGCCGCTCCTTCTCAAGAGTCGGGCACTGCTCCAATCATCATTCTTTCCGCCTGCAGTTCTCTGCCATCTCCTGGCGTCGCGAGCGTTACGACGGCTCTCGTAGAGTCAGAGGATGAGGCGACGGGAGGCGAGACCATTTTGTTGGAGGAGGGTGAGGCAGTCGCTGCATCCAGTGATGCCCTTGTTGCGGTCTCGACCAGCGACTTACCAGGTAAATTTCAGGTTATTGTTTTCTATTTTATTCTGCAATCCCTTTTTCGACCTTTTCTGACAGTACTTTTGTTTCGAATGCAGCTGCGGTGGTCGTTGAGGTTGTTCCACCCGAGGAAGCACCACCAGTTGCCGCTTTAATGGTGACCGCCCCTTTGCCTTCTCTCGTACCCTCTCAAATGCCGGAAGGTGTGGATTTGTGACTCATCAGTTTCGTTGCAAGCAGTATATTCCATGTACTGACATTGTATTACTACATCATTGCAGGAGTCCTTTTTGATCACATGTATCAGGTGCTACACACACACTTCTCTTTCCAGTCAGAGATTGCCTCATCTAGTGGCGCTAGTAAGTACAGCCTTCAGCTACTGTCTTTTCTTTTATGGGCAGCCAAATCGTTTCTAATTCTTCTTTGTTTTGATTGCAGCACTACAGATCGAAGAAGGAGACGAAAGAATAATTGCGCCACTGGTACTCCCAGCCTTGCCACCTGCTGCAGCCGGCATAGTAAACTCCATTGTTTATGAACCTCCTCTATTTCTTGAACCGTCATTTGACTGTGATTTATTTTGCAGCGGTGATATCGACTTCAGCTTTGTTCGAATCTCGAGTCGTAATGCCAGCAGGCCCCTTTTCTCGACGTTCATCTTCCAAAGGCGCTGTGAATAGTCTGCGCATGTTGAGCGACTATATCGAGGAGCTTGACATGGAGGCTCCCACATTCGCTGCAGATTTTGCCGCGGAGGTTAATCCTATGCTGGAGACGCTCGTGAACTTTCATAGTGAGGGTGTCGTTGAGTCTTGGGTTAATCACTGCAGGGAAATTGAGACCTGTCTTCATGAGCTCGAATTCAGACGTCCTGCTCCTGAGGTCCTGGCTGTGAACTCTCAACGGGCTGCATGGGTTGAGCAGAGCACTCCCTACTTTCGCCATCTTGAACAAGAAGCGTCCTTAAAGCGTAAGGAGTGTGAAGAGATTTCAAGCGACTCTGCTCGACTGCATGCTCACGTTAATGCCAATACTGTGCAGTTGAAGAGTATCTTTGAGGGCCTTCTACGATGGATTTCCGACGGGCTAACGCTGAGGCAGAAGCTCAACCTCATCGAGCGAGATACACAGAATCGTGGGGCAGCTCAGCGGGCCGTCGAAGAGCAACTTTCATCCTACTTACAACAACGAGCCCAAGTCGAAGCAGAGTTGGCCACGGCAGCTGACCAAGAAAATGGGCTGAGGGAAGTGCGTGAGCGGCTGATTGGACTATTGAAAGCGATTCCCTCTCAATAATTGTTTTTGTACCATTTGTAAAATGTATTCATTTTTTTATTCTTTCATAAGATGTATTCTGTACCCAATTGAATTTATGAATAAAAGATACATTTCTTTCGCAATGTCTTGTGTCATCTCTTTGCTTTCTTCTTTTCTTTGTTATCAGCATGTCACTTTAGTAAGCATAGCCTGCAGATGATAGAGTGAGCATCCTGTTTTGAATTCTTCGAGAGGTAGTGATGGCTTAGAAAGCAGGTTCAGATCTGCTGCCTAAGACTTTTCAACTTCATGATCCGTGAGGGTCTCATGAAGACTTTTCTCCCTACGAGTCGAGAGGATCTCGTAGGTGTATTTTCTCCCTAGGAGTCGTGAGAATTCCTAAGCGCGTTTTTTTCTTGTAAGTCGTAAGGATCTTACATGAGAGTTTTCTTCCTTACGAGTCGAGAGGACCCGTAAGTGATTAATGGTGTTGCCATTATCCGTATTTCACGGAGTCAGGAGTTGCTCTGGGCGTTTCCCACGGGGTCAAGATTGACTTTAACTGTGTTCCACGGGACCAGGAATTTGCTCTGGATGCTTCCCACGGGGTCATAGCCGTGTTCTGCGAGGACCAGGCTCCGCTCTGGACGTTTCCCACCGGGTCAGGATTGATATAAGCTGCGTTCCACATGACCAGAAATTTGCTCTGGATGCTTCCCACGGGGTTATAGCCATGTTCTGCGAGGACCGGGCTCCGCTCTGGATGCTTCCCACAGGGTCAGAGCCATGTTCTGCGAGGACCAGGATCCGCTCTGGACGTTTCCCACAGGTCAGGATTGACATAAGCCGCATTCCACGTAACCAGGAATTTGCTCTGGATGCTTCCCACGGGGTCATAGCTGTGTTCTGCGAGAACCAGGCTCCACTCTGGACGTTTCCCACGGGATCAGGATTGACATAAGCCGCATTCCATGTAACCAGGAATTTACTCTGGATGCTTCCCACGAGGTCATAGCCGTGTTCTGGGAGGACCAGGCTCCGCTCTGGACGTTTCCCATGGGGTCAGGATTGACATAAGCCGTGTTCCACGTAACCAGGAATTTTGCTCTGGATGCTTCCCACGGGGTCATAGCCGTGTTCTGCGAGGACCGGGATCCGCTCTGGACGTTTCCCCATGGGGTCAGGATTGACATAAGCCGTGTTCCACGTAACCAGGAATTTTGCTCTGGATGCTTCCCACGGGGTCATAGCCGTGTTCTGCGAGGACCAGAATCTGCTCTGGACGTTTCCCCACGGGGTCAGGATTGATATAAGCCGCGTTCCACGTAACCAGGAATTTTGCTCTGGATGCTTCCCACATGGTCATAGCTATGTTCTGCGAGGACCAGGCACCGCTCTGGATGCTTCCCACGGGGTCATAACCGTGTTCTGCGAGGACCAGGATCCGCTCTGGACGTTTCCCACGGGGTCAGGATTGACATATGCCGTGTTCCACGTAACCAGGAATTTTGCTCTAGATGCTTCCCACGGGGTCATAGCCGTGTTCTGCGAGGACTAGGCTCCGCTCTGGATGCTTCTCACGGGGTCATAGCCATGTTCTGCGAGGACCAGGATCCGCTCTGTACGTTTCCCACGGGGTCAGGATTGACAAAAGCCGCGTTCCACATAACCAGGAATTTTGCTCTGGATGCTTCCCACGGGGTCATAGCCATATTCTTACGAGGACCAGGCTCCGCTCTGGACGTTTCCCACGGGGTCAGGATTGACATAAGCCGCGTTCCACGTAACCAAGAATTTTGCTCTGGATGCTTCCCACGGGGTCATAGCCGTGTTCTGCGAGGACCAGGCTCTTCTCTGGAATAGGATCCGCTCTGGACGTTTCCCACGGGGTCATAGCCGTGTTCTGTGAGGACCAGGATCCGCTCTGGACGTTTCCCATGGGGTCAGGAATGACATAAGCCGCGTTCCACGTAACCAGGAATTTGCTCTGGATGCTTCCCACGGGGTCATAGCCGTGTTCTGCGGGGACCAGGCTCCGCTCTGTACGTTTCCCACGGGGTCAGGATTGACATAGACCGTGTTCCACGTGACCAGTAAGGGTTGACTTTATCCGCATTTCAGGGAGTCGGGGTTTGACTCTCGGTCATCTGTGCACCGCCGAGTCATGGAACTGGGAATTGCCGCGGTTCCGCTTTGCTTGATGTTGCGTCTGTTGTAATGAGACGCACATTAAGATGATCTCCAGGCTATCTGTGAACCGTTGAGATTTGGATTCTTCTTCTGATGGAGCCTGGGGAGGGAAGGTGTGATTCCCTCTTTGTTTGCACCCCTGGATTGTATACAGGGATTGATGCGATATCACCTGTAGGGCAAAAGGTTTCATTTTATATATTTTTCTTTCTGCGATGCTCTATCATTTCATCTTTTATATCGCGAAGGTCACGATTGCCCAATCATTTCGGCTATTATTCACGGTGCCCAATCACTTCGGCTATTTGTTTTATTTTTTACTCGCTGCTTTTTATTGCGAGTTGCCTAATCATTTCGGTTATTTGTTTTATTTTTTACTCGCTGCTTTTTATTGTGAGTTGCCTAATCATTTCGGCTATTTTGCATGCATACACTTTTACTTGCTGATTTTGTTTGCAAGTTGCCCCACCATTTCGGCTATCTCGTATGCATGTGTGGCTCGTTGGCTTTTCGCTGCAAGCTTGGAATTAGACACCGATTTCGGCATCAGCACCGCTACAACTGGGATATTGCCAGGAGCGAATCATCATTTGCCTTTGTCGATGTCAAACAAAGGTGGCTTAGTAGACAGGGTTAGGATCCTGTCGACTAAGGTTTTTAACTTCATGAGCCTTAAGGGTCTCATAAAGGTATTTCTCCCTGCGAGTCGTGAGGATCTCTTAGGTGCATTTTCTCCTTAGGGATCGTGAGGATTCCTAAGTGCATGGCCTCTTATAAGTCGTAAGGATCTTACAAGAGCGCTTTCTCCTTATAAGTTGAGAGGGCTTACAAGAGGGTTCACTGTGCAAACATATCCTTGGTCACGGATGGGACTTTGTTAGGGAAATATTTATTTGCGCCCGTGGATTGTATACATGGGTCAATATTCTGCCGCTTGTAGGGCAGCATTGGAGGTTGTGGTGGCCGCTTAAGAACAGGTTCAGATCCCTGTAGCTTAAGACTTTTGAATCTTATGAGCCGTGAGGGTCTCGTAAGAGGGTTCTCCTTACGAGTCGTGAGGATATCGCAAGTGTAATTTCTCCATAGGAATCGTGGGGATCCCTAAGTGTGTTTCTCCCTTATGAGTCGTAAGGATCTCACGCAGGTGGTTTCTCCTCACAAGTTCGAGAGGACCTTGCAAGTGTCTTTTAACGAGGTTGTGCCCTTTCGGGTTTTCACAAAAACTCGCCGGTATCCCTGCTGTTTTTTCTCACGGAGCCCTCTCGGGTTTTCATCCGTGCTTATTTTGCTTATGGACATACCGTTTTTTTTGTCAGCCTTGGGATGCTGCAATCTACAGTAGTTTTTCGACGTCTCGATCAACAGCTAGTTTTAGGACATAGTGGTCAATTGTTAGTTTAAGGACGTTCCGGTCCGACGCCAGTTTTAGGACATAGTGGTCCACGTTAGTTTAAGGACATTTCGGTCCGAAAACTGGCTACTACTTATAGAGTTTGGGCTTAGGAAGATAGCGAGCGGACATAGGCGTCGTCATCTATCGTTGACCTAGGCCATGACTCGTCAGACGTAGTATTTCTTCAGGAAGTGACTGTTTATTAGACTGAAAAGCCTTTCACCATGCATGTCCATGAGTAGATAGGCTCCACCCAGGTAGACTTTGTCTATGATATACGGGCCTTCATAATTCGGCTCGAATTTTCCCCGCTTGGCACGATTGGGGATCATAGGTCTTTTGACTACTAGCACAAGCTCACCTTGGCGGAATGTTCTCGGCCTAGTCAATCTCTCGTATGAGCACGTCATCTTTGCTTTATAAGCCTCCAGATTTTGTTGCGCCATGAGCCAGGTTTCATCAAGGGCATCGAGCTCCTCAAGCCGAAGGTGAGCATTTTCTTCGTTTGTTAGCTCGTAATGAACCGCCACTCGTAGGGAGGATAACTCTATCTCGAGAGGGAGTACCGCTTCTGTGCCGAATACCAATGCATACGGCGTTGTGTTCGTAGCCGTTTTGAACGTAGTTCGATACGCCTAGAGAGCTTCATACAGTCTCTCGTGCCAGTCCTTCTTATTTCGAGACACCGTCTTTTTCACGATCTTCGTCAAGGTCTTGTTGAAAGCCTCAGCTAGACCGTTAGCTCGGAGATTATAGACTGAAGAATATCTCCAGTCTGTGTTATGCTGTTGTGCGAAGCGGCTGATCTTGTGGCTTCTGTAGGCCGGCCCGTTATCGGAGATGATCCGTCGCGGAGTGCCGAACCGATAAATGACGTGCGTCTTGAAGAAATGGAGGATATTCTCCGTCTTCACTTCTCTCAGCGGTACTGCTTCTGCCCACTTTGAGAAGTAATCAGTTGTCACCAAAATGAACCGATGTCCTCTAGACGATGCTGGCTCGATGGGCCCGATTATGTCGGTTCCCCACATTTCAAACGGCCAGCTAGCCACCGTTGGGTGTAGTAGATTTGGATGCTGATGGATGAAGTCCCCGTGAATCTGGCACTAGTGGAATTGCTTCGCGTATTCGAGGCAGTCTTGGATCATCGTGGGCCAGTAGTAGCCCATCCTTTTGATCTTCAGCTTCATCTTCGGCCTGGCTTGGTCGGAACCGCAGAGTCCGTCATGAGTTTCTTGGACGACTCGTTTTGCCTCTTCAGGTCCTAGGCATCTTAGCCATAGAGAATCAAATGATCTCTTATACAGAGTATCATTGACAAAGGCGAAAGATAGGGCTCGCTTCATGAGCTGATGTCTTAAGGACGCATCTTCAGGTGTTCGACGGGATTTGAAGTAGTCTATAAAGACTTCCTTCCAATCCTCAGCATTTTCCTGGTCTTTTATTTTTAGGGCTGTCTCTTTGGTTGCTTCTTTCTCTTCAGACGACTCCGGAGATATTTCTGCCGGTGCAAGAACCCGACGGCTTTGTACCACGATTCTTACGTCATCGAGGTTTTCGTCGGCCAGTTCTTTAGCGAGTTTGGCTAATGGATCCGCCTTACTATTTTCCGCGCGCGGTATGCTTTCCAAGGCGTAGGAAGGAATTTGAGTCAGCAGTTGCTGCACTCTCTCGCCGTACTTCACCAACTCAGGCTTACACGTTTGATAGTCGCTGTTTACTTGACTAACGACCAGTTGGAAGTCTCCGTATATGAGGAGGTTTTCAATTCTCATGTCGATAGCGATCTCGAGGCCTGCTATCAAAGCTTCGTATTCGGCTTCATTATTCGTCCTTGGCTCTATTAAGGAGAAGGCAAAGCGCATTATCCCTCCTTATGGAGTCACGAAGATGAGGTTTACCCCATATTTGATTATGGGAGTGCTTTGATTGCGCTTCTTTATGGAAGATGCTCCATCGAAGTAGAGTTCCCATTGGGTATCATTCTCTCTTCTCTTCCCGTCGATCGTGTCAAACGCGTGTTCGTCTGGCAATTCGCAGTTCAAGGGAGAGTCGGCAGGTATCGGATGCTCAGCGAGGAAGTCAGCGATGGCCTGGCCTTTCACTGCCTGAAGAGGCCGATAAGTTATCGAGAACTCCATCAAGAGCAATTCCTATTTAGCGAGTCTTCCCGTTAATATGGCCTTCGACATCAAATATTTGAGAGGGACCACCTTTGATATGAGATGGACCTCATGTGCCAACTGTTGGATATAGTGCCCTCAGAGTCAATTATTGGATCACAGGCACGTGATTGCAATGATTGAGGGAGGACCTATTCCTGTAGGACTGTCTTACTCGAGATGATAGTATGCTATCTGGTTTATCTTTATCATTGTGTACTGCTTTAGGTGACCTTACAGGTCACTATTGCTCGTTGATAGAGCCCCTAGTATTCTTGCTTGACTACCAGCAGCATAAGGACGATCATATACGTGGGAGCTGGAGTCTATAAGCAAATCCTTAAAAGGTCCCTTGTCGTGGGAGTTTCGAGACAGGGCATCGATTCTCCAGAGTAAACTAGTGTATACAGTCGAGACCCCGACGAAGGGCGGTGGCCGGTCTCACAAGCCACTGGTGTCAGTTGGTTCACCTAAGATGTATACAGGTGCTCATTGGGTTATGAGTACACCGGACAGGACTCGCCGAGAACCTGCTAGTTGGTCTTATACCAGACGTCAGATAGCAGTTCCCAGGTAACATATGTACAGGTTAGTTCATCGACCTGAGATCGTCATTTGTCTCGTGTGAGTTCCCACTATACTTAGATTACTACCCTACCACGCTCAAAGGAGACGTGCAAATAGGTTTTAGTTGGGTACAGTCCCGAGCCACATGGAGGCAGTGAGCGGATCTGCAGGGGTTCATCTCTCCCGGTATTGGGGGTGAGGTCGCGCTATGTCTAGGAGAGCCATTACACAAAGCCCTCGGCCGAGGCAGGAGATTTACTGGTAGGTATTCCAGTAGTATCTCAGGGTGTTCTGGGTTACCCTCCGACACGACTTGTACCGCTTTTGGGGGTCTGACTTTTACCAACCCCTTAGGCCCGCCATGCGATGCTCATAGACGAACGGACCGGACTGTATGGATATTGTCACTGACAGGCTCAGTAGGGTGTCAGGATGAGTTCGCTCATGGACGTCCCTTTTGGTCAATACCTGGTACCACGTTATATATAGGCTAATACCTCTGACGTGCTAGTGGTTAAATCCACAACCAAAGTATTAACGAGTCTTTAGAGTCCCCCACAGACCAGTTTCTCAAGTTTCGGGCGAAACGCTGTAGAGGCCGTATGGAGATATGGCAGGGTTCGTGCGGTATTGTACGGATCGTGATCGAACGGATTTTACTGGCCGGCTTTGGTTTAAGCCGGATCCTAGTATTAGACAGTGTAGATTTTGTCTCTTTGCATTTGTGTTCAGTGGGAATACAAATGCGGGTATGTATATGCAGTCGCGGGGTTTTCCTGTAATTTATTACGGAATCGGCTTTCTGAAGTTGCCAGTTTGCATTCCGTTCCGGCCGGTTTTCCTTTGTTCCTTCACGGCCGGACTTTCTGATGGAGGGGGGTTATTTGTACGTGTGCAAATAACATTTGTGGAGGGGTTTTCTTGCATTTGTGGCTTCATGATACTTCTTTCATCATGAGATTCTTTTTTGGTCTTTTCTTTTGCATTAAATTGTGAAAGGATAGGATTTGAAATGGTGTGACCATTTTCATTTCATTATGATACCATTTCTTCTCTTGTATGATTGATTCCTTTTTCCTTCCACCATTCATTTTAGAGGGGCCGGCCACTTTGGGAGAAAGAGAGAGAGATTCATTTTAGTGTGTGGCATTTTTCCTTCATCTCATTCTTTGCAAGAAAATGATAGCTCCATTTTTCCAAAGCTCATTTTTTTCTCCACCTCCACATCCATGGCCCTTCGTCGAGCCTTTCCTTTAGTGGTTTGGGCTTAACAGCGCCTTATCTGTACGTCGGCAGGCATTCTGGAATTCCCCTTTGGGGGCCCCAGGGCATAAACCCCAAAGAGGCTACCATTCTACACTACACCTACAGTACCCTTGGACGCGTCGGCTAGCCAACTTCGCGCCAGAGTTGTCTCGGTCCAGAGGTGGGAGCCCGTAAAAGAAATCGGCTACATGGTGCCCTTTCCGATGAGGAGGTGGCGAACTGAGATTCCGCGGGAGATCGGAGTGGAGGCGAAGACCGAAGGACACAGATCGCTTGGTATAACTCTCTACTCGTCTTTTAGTTTGCTTGTAGTTAGGTTAATGACCCGATCCGGGTTAAAAGTGCACGGTGGTGCCGGTTTACTAGTTTGTAAAGTTTTACGTTTCCGCATCTCCGGCATCGGATTGACGGCCGGGGCGCCGCCGTGCACTTACATTGGTATCAGAGACACGCCATTAACCTAGTCTAGCTTGCTCTAATGTGTTTACAAGTTCGATCGAATAAATTTCCGAAAACCCGATTTCCATTGCATGAGTTTCTATCGAAATTTTTTTGGGCTCTAAAAATTTTTCAGGTTGTTGCAGAATAACATGCAGGGAATTCTAAGACTTCTGCAAAAATTTGGTGACATGAATCCACTGTTCCACCGCGGAACCGCGGCCAAACCCATGCATTGGTCGCGGTTCCGCGGCTATAATAAGTCCTTGTTGCTCCAAAAAATTTTCAGTGGGTCTTAGACTGTGAAATGGGGTTTTTGGAACATTCTTTTTGGGCCCAGATTTTCTGTGAGTGCTGCAGTAGTGCTTGGGGCCCACTTGGGTATATTTGATCGATCGAAAATTTTTAACATGTTAATTCACAGTATTTACATTATATCTGCGACCGTGAATGTCATTTGATCGGTAAATCCTGTCTAACTGCTATAGCCCTCTTAGACGGATTTGCGAACGTGACATTCAAGTTGATGTTCTGTGTTGTGCTGTGATGTTGCGGATTGGTCGTGGGGGATAGCCTGGTTGCAGTGGTAGTACAGTTTATTTTATATGTACATTTGATATTGCGGGGCGAGCGTCCGACATGTGGACTGCCGTCACTGCCTGTTTGTATATTATTCTTTTGGGGCACGATCGGGTCGAGGTCGATGTACCCGTTGTATGTATATTTTACTTTCTGTACTAGGATTACCCCGTG
This sequence comes from Agapanthus africanus, assembly GCA_030015575.1. Taxonomy (NCBI): domain Eukaryota; kingdom Viridiplantae; phylum Streptophyta; class Magnoliopsida; order Asparagales; family Amaryllidaceae; genus Agapanthus; species Agapanthus africanus. The sequence goes on from CM057350.1 coordinate 484,588,089, forward strand.
GAGGGGTGCACGGATAGCCGGGTTCTAGAGGGCAACGGGCCCGCATCTCATGGCGTTGAGACGGAGGGGGCTTCACTCTAGAATTGGCGGGCTATTCGCCGCACTCGTAGGGGGTACACGTTGACCCAGGAGGGGTGCCCAAGTTACCGGATTCCATGAAGTGTTGGGTGGTCCATTCACGTTGCTGAAGGGGGCTGCCTCGCTTCAGGTTTTGGTGGGTAACTTGCCGCGCCCGTAGGGGTCTAGGATTTCATTGCACAGGCTATCCACACGACCAGGGAAACGTCGGGTTTCAGTAGCGGCTCTATGAAACCCGGGGATCCCAGATATCTGTATTGTTCTTTGATGCTTATTACATTTCTGTGATGTTGCATTTTATCACGCCTTGAGCGAATATTATATATTGATATATATACTAGTAGATGTTGTATATGTTTTGCATCCGCGCTAGTCCAGTCCCCGCTCTGTCGTTAGTTAAGTAACCTAACGGGTGATGACGGGACCCAGTGGCGAATGCGGATGGCATATACGTACATCATTATTTTCGTTCTTTAATGGTATGATCAATTGATGGGAATGAGTTGATTCGGATCAATGCAAGCTAAACAAACCTATTCTGATGTTGTTGGAACATTTTTCAAAAGGCTGTTATTGCAAGGACGTTCACTTTTGTTTTACACAGTGGTATTCAGTTGGAATATCCTGCTCCTCAGTCGACGAGGCAAGGGCCGAGATCCCTTCACCGGGAGTGACCACTTGGACAGAAGTTTGCGTCAGGGCAATAACTTCACTATAGCCGATTACTTTTGCTTTGCATCGTGGTATTCAGTTGGAATATCCTGCACCTCATTCCACGAGGAAAGAGCCGAGATCCCTTCACCGAGAGTGACCTCTTTAGCAAAGGTTTTCGTCACTATATTTTTATAAAAGCTATCCAGTTCCTTCAACGATATCAAGTTCATAACGTTAAAGGTTTTTCGCCCGAAACCATTCGTAGCCCTCCGTCATTTCAGACGGGTAGCACGTAGTATTCATGATATGTTTGTTGGCCTTCGTCAAGGCATAGTGTATGGTAGCTGCTTGTTGCCTTTCTGCTGCATAGATAGATGCGTTGGTTTGGGACAGTCGTATAGCCTTGTTGACCTTCGTCAAGGGCTTGTACGGGTGGGTTCAAATTAACCTGAACAATGACGGGTAGAACTTGACATGTAACTTATGATTTGTTGACCTTCGTCAAGGTCATAAGAGCATGGGGCAAAAATCACATCGGGAGTTTCTAAAGAAACTGAAACTTTCCAGATATGTGCATACCTTCTGGAGTGTGATAACGTGAGCGGATTCCGTCATATTATCATGCGGTGATAGTTGGATCCCGATTCCCACTGATGAGTTGGTTTACTCCTCGGGTGATCCCGACTAATTCTTCTTTCAGGTTTGGGGAAGAATTTGACGTTACAGTGGGAGGTTTCCTGATTAGATAAAGTGATAACCATTTTGATCTAGGTTAGAGTGCACGCTGAGTGTTTCTTTTCTCTCTCTCTTTGGTAGCAACCATTGACCCGACCTTAGACTATGACTCAGTGACCAAATTAACCGAACCTTCTTATAAGACTGGCTTTTGGATTGTCTGAGTTGCAAACCTTATTGCCACTCCTACTTTTACCCTTTTCTCCAGAACACCCCGTATTGCTACAAACATCCACTTCCATTGGACAAAACCATCGTATGGTTATATATGAACTCGAAGGAATTTATTCGAGGATGGTTTCTAGTTCTGGAGAAAACGAATAGGACTATTCAGTTGTCTTTTCCTTTTACCTTCTCTCAGGTTGCGAGTACTCCTTGGTTTAGGAGATAGTACACCTATTACGCAAATTGGATAGTCTTCTTCCAAACCATAGGCAGGTGCCGACCGGTAGGGAATGAAGAAAACCAATTAGCATAACGATGGTGTACAGAAGGTATTAAGTAAAGACATAAAAAGGGATTAGAAGGAGGGCAAAGTAAATTGCGACTGATATTCACGACCAAACCAAATATTTCATTACCACTCCCATTTCACCTTTGTATTTCTCCAGGACACTCCGTATCACTACAAAGATCCACAGTTTATTGGATATTCCATCGTATGGTTATATACGAACTCCAAAGGAACTTGTTCCAGTTCGGGGATGGATTCTGGTTCAGGAGAAATAGGAATAAGGTTTATTCAGTTGTCTTTTATCTTCACCTTCTCTCGCATTGCGAGTGCTCCTAGGATTAGGACAGTACACCCATTATGCTTATTGGATAGTCTTCTTCCAAAGCATAGGCTGGTGCCGAACGGTAGGGAAGGAAGAAAACCATTTGGCCTAAAGGGGTGTGCAGAAGGTAATGACTAAAGACATATAAAGGGATTTGGAGAGATGGCAAAAAATTATACGGTTACAGTTGTGAATTTGGATAATGGAAGAGGCATTACTAGGAATACCGGGATACCCCATCGAAACATTTCAATGTTTCAATTTCACTGTGTACTGTTAAAAGAAAACTGATTTCCTAATTAGACACTTGCTCCAAGGTATGTATTTACCAGGTATGATTCTCACATCTGTATGGTTTTACAGATGATGAGTGGGAGTAAATTATTGGGAATTGGGTGATCATCCTCATTATATCGGAATTCGTTGTAATTGGTGATATTTGAGGAAGTCACCTGGGCTGTTTGCCGGACGGCAAATAATTGGTTTTGAATATCCGTTGTTATGCACCAATTTGAAATTGATATATATGTACGTCTATTTTCATAGAGTGAGATATAACTTTTTGAAATTATGTCTATGACATTTACCTATATCAGTGGATGGTTAGGTAAGAAGCATTAAACAGCGGTGTAATTCTTCATAACCATAAGTACAGTTTTCGACCTACAACACACTGGGAATGAGTTATTACACTCAGGGGACTTATACAGAGTATTGTATGTTGTCCAGTGTCCATTAGGACAGAGGGGTTGGTCTTCATACTATATTCGGTTTACTTATGACTTCTCTAGTTCTTAGACAGGTGTTTCGTAGAAACACAGGGTCTAAGTTTTGAGAAGTTATAGGTGTATGAATAAAGTAGAGAACCAAGAGTTGCAAGTATCGAGATTCTTCAAGGTGATCGATGATGTAGATACTTGTGTATGGTATTCAGTTGATAGTAATGATTAAGAGAACTTGCTTCTCTTTCAGGTTACTCATGATTGGAAGTACTCCTAAGTTGAGTAATGCTGATCGGCCTCTTTTCATTTAGTTGACATGCACAGGAGATAGCTGCATGATTTGAATCTGGTTCAATTAAATCAGTGCCTCTGTTTCTATATTGGATATAGAACAGTTCATATCTTGACATTGTTAAGGTACGGGGAGTTGTCCGGCTTATGCTTAAAACCAGACTCTGGATAACTCAAGGCACGTTTCTGTAATGGCTGTTTGTGGGTTGACCCAGGCTATGATGAGGGTTGACTTTCTACCATCTGGAAGATTAATAGTGATATTGTTCTTCACTCACCACAATTTTAAAAGAAATGGATTTTTTCAGAAAACACTAGTGGGAGTATGGTAGAACTGGAAGTGATTCCAAAACCGCAAACGATTACTGAAGATTTGATAAAAACCTAAAGATTCAATCTGTATTGACATTCCATTACCCACTCCGCAGATATGGTGGGTAACCTCAGGCACCCGAGAGGTACTCCGGCAGCCTCAAGGACGGTGACAGGGAGGTTCTTGTTTACCCAGACTTGCCATTGCTGTTGTTCCAAACTATGAGACCCGGCAGGAGGATGAGTATAGCGTCGTTCTAAACTAGCTTTAGAAGTGTACGTTTATATGACTCTGCCAGAGGGTTGTCGTGGTCAGTGGGAGCAGCGGAACCATGGTGGACAAGTGGCTTATGTCTATTTATAGACTAAAGCAGATATAGCGGAGATAGATCATCTATTTCTGATATGACAGTCATAGGTTTGAGTTCATCAGAATAGGGGATGTATCTGTTAAGAAGGTAGTAGGGTGTGATGTCCTGGTATTTGGATGACATACACAGAGTAGGAAGTGAAATTCCTATACTACGATCGGTTAAACTTTGGTTGTCACACAGTGGTTTCTCCACATGGGACTAGGATATAATATCAAGACATTCTGGTTACTAGATCTATAGATTTGGGTGGTTTCCCAATCAGGGTACTTTGACAACATTCTATGAGTATTTAGAATGGATGACTCCTGGCACGGTAGTATACCTGCAGGTGATAGAGTCACCCTCTCTAAAGGTGTCTTACAGACTAAAGGGGAGAGGGATACGCATGATTGGCAGATCACTTGCTTAGGCAATTGAGTTAATCATGAGATGTCAAGTACCACACCAGATGTTGTTTTTTTTTTTTTGCAGTAGGTGCAATAAGTTGATATTAATCCAATCCTGGAGAAACAATCGGAAGCAGTTTTAGAACATAAGTTGATGTTCTAAGGATTTGATAACGGCAGCCTCCTTTAGGAGACGGTTATCATTCCAGGCTTCCAAGGTGATCTGGATGACATATTGGCTGTCAGAGTTATAGTTTTCTCTCTGACGAGGGGCAGTATTTTGGACAGGTGGTCCAGGCGGATACTGAGGGAGGCATGGCGCAGGATACTGATTAAGTTCAGTTGACGATACAGTCTAAGAAGTTTGGATTTGAAGTTCATTTATGAACTAGGTCCCATCAGACATCCAGACATTCTAAGACAGGTATTACTCATTTCGGAAGATGGCTTTCTCCGCGAACATGGGATAAAGAGAGACATAGAAAGAAACATTAGAGCGGATCCACTCACTGAGGCTATTCCTCGAACGCAATAGTTTCGCAAACGAGCTTTGTGAGATTGACTAGTAGAGGAGTTGGGTGTTCGGTATCACACGGGCTGTGAGTATGTGACATCGCAATAATTAGCCTTGAGTGCAAGTGGGAGATTGTTGGATATAGTGCCCTCAGAGTCAATTATTGGATCACAGGCACGTGATTGCAATGATTGAGGGAGGACCTATACCGGTAGGACAGTCTTACTCGAGATGATATATGCTATCTGGTTTATCTTTATCATCGTGTACTGCTTTAGGTGACCTTACAGGTCACTATTGCACGTTGATAGAGCCCCTAGGATTCTTGCTTGACTACCAGCAGTATGAGGACGATCATATACGTGGGAGCTGGAGTCTATAAGCAAATCCTTAAAAGGTCCCTAGTCGTGGGAGTTTCGAGACAGGGCATCGATTCTCCAGAGTAGACTAGTGTATACAGTCGAGACCCCGACGAGGGGCGGTGGCCGGTCTCACAAGCCACTGGTGTCAGAGTTGGTTCACCTAAGATGTATACAGGTGCTTATTGGGTTATGAGTACACCGGACAGGACTCGCCGGGAACCTGCTAGTTGGTCTTATACCAGACGTCAGATAGCAGTTCCCTGGTGACATGTGTACAGGTTAGTTCATCGACCTGAGATCGTCATTTGTCTCGTGTGAGTTCCCACTGTACTTAGATTACTACCCTACCACGCTCAAAGGAGACGTGCAAACAGGTTTTAGTTGGGTACAGTCCCGAGCCACATGGAGGCAGTGAGCGGATCTGCAGGGGTTTATCTCTCCCGGTATTGGGGGTGAGGTCGCGCTGTGTCTAGGAGAGCCATTACACAAAGCCCTCGGCCGAGGCAGGAGATTTACTGGTAGGTATTCCAGTAGTATCTCAGGGTGTTCTGGGTTACCCTCCGACACGACTTGTACCGCTTTTGGGGGTCTGACTTTTACCAACCCCCTAGGCCCGCCATGCGATGCTCATAGACGAACGGACCGGACTGTATGGATATTGTCACTGACAGGCTCAGTAGGGCGTCAGGATGAGTCCCTTTTCGTCAATACCTGGTACCACATTACATATAGGCTAATACCTTTCACGTGCTAAATCCACAACCAAAGTATTAACGAGTCTTTAGAGTCCCCCACAGACCAGTTTCTCAAGTTTCGGGCGAAACGCTGTAGAGGCCGTATGGAGATATGGCAGGGTTCGATCAGATACGTGCGGTATTGCACGGATCGTGATCGAACGGATTTTACTGGCCGGCTTTGGTTTAAGCTGGATCCTAATATTAGACAGTGTAGATTTTGTCTCTTTGCATTTGTGTTCAGTGGGAATACAAATGCGGGAATGTATATGCAGTCGCGGGGTTTTCCTGTAATTTATTACGGAATCAGTTTTCTGAAGTTTCCAGTTTGCATTCCGTTCCGGCCGGTTGTAGCGTCTTGAAAAGTCGTTTTGGTGTTTTCCTGAAATTCGGTGAAAATTCGGTATTTTTCCGAAAACCGTCTTTCTTGTTATTTTGCAGTTTAGGGATAATTATACCTTAAATGGATAGGTAATTACTTGTTTTTAGTGACTAATGAGTTAATTATGAAATTTTGGTCATTTAAAATTTTTTCCCTATTTTTCTTTTTTTTAATATTATTTTAAGCCGGTAAGAAAATACATTAAATAAGCGATAAATACAAATTTTTCCGGGCTAATTTTAATCTCTAAAATTATGATAATTATAATCTAGTGATAACATGAATTTTTAGTAATTTATTTTGATTTTTAACAAATTTTTATGAATTGAAACGAATTTATTGAATTTTGGGCTAAAACTTGCAATTTTTGAGTTGTAGGGGGCCTTTTTGCATAAAATTTCTTTTGTAAAACCCCTCTATCTTTTTCCTCAGCCCTAGGACAGCCCCACCTTGTGTGAGACCAGAAATTTCTGGCCTCTCTCTTCTTGGTTTCTTTCTTGAGTTAATTTGATAGTTTATGGTATTATTTTAATTAAAATGGATAATGTATGATACATTGACTTTTGTGGACTTGACCATGACTTTCCCCACTTGCCCACACCCTCCCCCATACCTCATTCTGGCCGAAATTCCTGCACACCCTCTTCTTCCTCTCTTTTCTTTTCATTTTTCTTCAATTTCTTCAAGAAATACATCAAAATCCATGATTTAATTCAAAAATCCAAACAAAAATCCTTATGCTATCATTATCCTTAGCCATTCTTGCTTGGACCTTGGTGTTGAGGCCATCAATTGGAGCAAATTTTCTTGCTTGATCCATAGATCAAGAGGTATAATTCTCATCAAGTTGCTTTCTTTTGCTAAAAATTCCTTTAATTGTATGGTTAGTGTTAAAAGTTAGCTTATTTCTAATCTAGTTTAAAAGAGTAGTTTGTTTAAATTAGGGTTTTGAAGCCATGATAATTAATTAAGTTGTTTATTAGTTAATCTAGTTGTTAGTGAACTAATCTATATGGTTACCTTGTTATGTAGTCTTTAATTATGCTAATTTAGGTAATTTTAGAAGTTGATTTTAGTTGTAAATTGTTGTTTTTAAATTTTCAAGAGAAGGTTTTTGTATGGAATTGATATTTGAAACTTGATTAGTGAGTTGATTAAGTTTTAGAAAGCATTATTTAATTGATTTAAACCTAATTAGCTATCTAGTGTTTTGCTAACCTTAATCTAAGAGGTGAACTTGCTAATTGGGGTTGAAATTAGTGTTAATTAAGTTTTTCAAGTATGGTTTTTGATTTGCAATTGCTATTTATAAAAATCAAGAAAGGGTTTGGTTGTGGAATATAGGTTTTGGAGCATGATTAATGTGTTTTAATTAGTGGGTGTGGATTGCTTGTAGTGTTCTTGGGTGAGTATGCTTTATTGTAGTCGTTTTGTCGCAAATCGGCGATTTTTGCACCGATTTTTGGAATGTATATGCTTACTAGATTTTTATATAAATTATATGATGGACTATTTTTGATATCTTGATGATTGTAATGGCTTGTCCTACGACTTTTAGGATGCGTGAGTGCGGTTCTTTGGGTAGTCGGGTTTTAGTTTTGCCGGGCGACCCAAATCGGCGTTTTTGGCAGTTTTTGCGATTTTCGCGTGTGTTCCGCGCACTTTGTGCACGTTGTACCTAGTTAGCGAACTTTAGTAGTTTCGTTGGGGTTTGCGTCGTTCTTGATATGTAACCTTATAATTGGTAATGATGTAAATTCCAGGTTCGGTCGCGGAAACGTCAGACGCGGCGCGAAAGGGAAAGGCGGTGATTGGACACAGCTAGCCAGGGATCCCGGTGAGTAGATTTAACATCTACGGGGGACGATCGTTTGGATGGCGCAAGTCGCCCGATAGATTTAGTAAACTGGAAAATAGTAAACTGGATAACCACTTGTGACATTAGAATAATAATACTGGCATGATAATTGCTGCAATTAGATCAATATGTTATACCTATATACGCAAACTCAATTGTAGGACACATGCACCATTACCAGGTTTTTATATGCAGCACGAGCACTATTCATGTTTACACACACACCCTGGTAATTGCCATGCCACCACACTAGATAACATTTAAATTTAAACCTTTTACTAATTGATACTTAAACTGGTGCTATTGCCTTTAATTCCTTAAAATGAAACCGTAGAATTGCTATTCATGTGCATGTACTTCATCATATTAATTGTTCATGCTTAATACATTAATCACACATCGCATCTTGATTATTGATATCATATGCATTCATTATCACTGATATATGCACTTATGAGGATTTCTTGAGATTTTATGATATTGCTGGATTTCGGGGGAAAGCCGCAAAATTTCCAAACTTATGATATTTTTAAAACATGTAAATTGCGGTTTTCTAGTGATGTAAGTGTCGTCCACCATGAGTTTGCTGTGGCTTTGGAAATCCGTGTCGAGGAGTGGAGGAACCGGCACGGGTACATGGTGGGCCCGGTAAGGTACCCCGAGGCAAGAGGAATGTGGTGATGACGTTGAGCCTGGCAGGGGACGGATTACCTACCGGTGACTGTTTGGGACGGCGGATATCCAGAGGATACCGACCGTGGCCGCTAGATGATGAGATATTGATATTTGAGATGGGTCAGCCGGACGGCTGAGGCCAGCGATACATTTATGAGATTTGAGACAGCTTTTGGGGTGTCGTTGCTGGACACCGGTTTTCGTCGATTCATTGACATTTGCTGGCATTCTAAAAGAGTTTCAAAAACAACATCTGATAAAATATTTTTATATATAAACCTATTGAGACCTCAGATATTCATGTTGCATACATATTCGTACACTGATGTTGTATACACACCTGCTAGTATATCCATATTGCATACATACTCGCCATTATGTCCTGCCTTACCTGTATATAGATGCTAGGATGCTTGTGTGCATGCATTCGATAGCCTGTGTAAATGTTATTTATTACTCACGAGTTGGCAACTCACCCCCGTTGTGCCATAGCCTGTTGCAGGTCCGCTCCGTCAGTTCAGTAGCGGCGGGTGCGCTTGCTTCTTTTGCCTCTTTTGCCTGGACTCGAGATTTGCTCATAGGTGGGTTATGTTAATATTTTTGTACCACCTTGTATATTCTTTGCATCTAGTGTACTCCATCTACTGTTTTCCACCAGATTATTGTATATTGACCTAGAGATGAGACAGTGAGGTTTGTGGATTTTATGCTGTATTTTGGGGTCGAGCTCACTTGAGCCGACATGCTACTTTTTCATGCTTCCTTATGCTTTATTATGATTATTATGCTTGCTGTCATTTACATTGCGTGGGATTTGTGACCACCTTGTGGCGAAGAGCTAGCTCCCGCTTGGGGATGCCCTATTTTGTGGATTCATGTATATATTTTGTTGTACCCATTTTTGGGGGCCAGTATTTACAAAGGAGACTCTGCCGAAATTTTCGAGAAAAATTGGTATTGTTTTTAAAAAGGGTTTTACATGACTTATTTGATAAACTTGCTTCAAATGATTGGGTTTTCTTCACTCTTTTGCTTAATTGGTTTTGTTTTCTGGGCTTTGGCTTACTTATTTTACGGACGCCTTTAGACGTTTCGTAAACTTAAGTGCCAGTCACGTTCCGTACCCTGCGGGTCGTGACAAAGTTGGTATCAGAGCGATAGGTTTTACCTTTGTGAGTGTAGGATGACCCTTGGTAGATGGAGTAAGTGACTTAAGCAGCGTAACGTAGCGTGCGTATGTCCGCGGCATACTTACGATACGGTACTCCGCCTAAGTGACTTTAGGATACTTGCTTGGAAATTTCCTTCTTCAATTCCGTGTATCCTATGATCCTATTGCACTGTCCTTATTATCCTTTTCCTGTACCAGCCACTATGCCGCCGAAGGCTACGAGGGCACAGAGGGTTGCCGTCAGAGACGAGATTCGAGCTGGCTCGTCCGAGACTAGGACTGAGCAGGGTGGTATGCCTACGCCGCAGGGACAGACTGATCCGCATTCCCCAGGTCGCATGGATAGGCTTGAGTCCGGTATGGAGGAGCTGCGACAGATGATGGGAGGCATGCAGGAGTTACGACAGATGGTGGAATCGTTAGTAGAGGTCAATCGAGCACAGAGATCGGATATTACTCCCCCTGCAGTCGTTTCGAGACCGAGTCGGATTCGCACTGATATGTTAGCACCTAGGAGGGTTCGCAGAGGCTGTGGTGGATTCTTTAGGGGCCAGTTATATCGCCTTCACCCATATGGTCAGCAGCCATGGTTAGGATGTTTTTGGTGTGGTAGCCTGCATCATCGTATCAGAGACTGTCCGGTGAGACGACAGGGAGCAGCGACAGTTCCGCATGTGACCCTACCACCATCACCACCCCCTCCTCAGAGAGCCCTACTTTCTACCCCAGGCGATGCTCCACGCCAGTTAGGTGCACCGAGAGGACGAGGACGTGGCGGTCCTGTTCAGAGAGGACGAGGAGGCAGAGGCCGAGGTCGAGGTCAGCCCGCTATCGGTGGAGGACAGGCCCGAGTATTTGCTTTGACACCGCAGGATGCGCAGGCATCCAATGCCGTTGTGACAGGTACTTTGCCAGTTTGTTCTTTCGACGCGCGGGTATTATTCGACCCAGGTTCCACACATTCGTACGTCTCTACACACTTTGCACCGATGTTGGGCCGTGAGTCGTCGTCGTTGGATCAGCCGCTTGTTGTTGTTACTCCGGTAGGTGAGTCGTTTGTCGCTCGGTTTGTATTTCGTTTATGTTCCGTTCGTATCGGGGAGAGGGATTCATCAGTTGATTTGATACTCCTCGATATGTTGGACTTTGATGTGCTTCTGGGCATGGATTGGCTAGCCACTTGTTATGCTTCGGTGGACTGCCGTGAGAAGGCAGTCAGATTTAGCTTTCCGGGAGAGCCAGTCCTTGTTATTCAGGGAGACCGCAGTGTCGCCCTTCCCAGCTTAATTTCGTCTCTTCGCGCTGGTCAGCTCTTGCGGAAGGGATGTCAGGGATTCTTAGCGTTTGTTTGTGTTACTCGAGCTGCAGAGGTTCCGTTGGACCGGGTCCCGGTAGTTTGTGAGTTCCCTGATGTTTTCCCTGATGAGCTACCTGGGCTACCGCCTGAGCGCAATGTTGAGTTCGGCATTGATTTGATTCCCGGTTCGGGGCCTATTTCTATACCGCCTTATCGGATGGCCCCGGCAGAGCTTCGAGAGCTGAAGGATCAGTTGCAGGATTTGTTGGACAAGGGGCTTATTCGACCGAGTATTCTCCGTGGGGTGCTCCGGTCCTGTTTGTCAAGAAGAAGGATAGAAGTTGCGCTTATGTATCGACTACCGCCAGCTGAACAAAGTTACCGTTCGGAACAGATATCCGTTGCCGCGCATTGATGATTTGTTCGACCAGCTTCAGGGTGCGGGGTATTTTTCGAGGATCGACTTGCGATCAGGATACCATCAGCTGCGGGTTCGACAGGAGGATATACCGAGGACAGCTTTCCGTACACGCTATGGCCACTACGAGTTTTGGTGATGTCGTTCGGACTCACCAATGCCCCAGCAGCATTTATGGATTTGATGAACCGTACATTCAGGCCGTATCTTGACTTGTTCATCATCGTGTTTATCGATGATATCTTGGTGTACTCCCGGAGCAGAGAGGAGCACGAGCAGCACTTGCGGATTACGTTACAGACTCTGAGGGAGCACCAGCTGTTCGCGAAGTTCTCCAAGTGTGCTTTCTGGCTGGACAACGTCGGATTCTTGGGTCACGTGGTTACGAGAGACGGCATTTGTGTGGACCCGAAGAAGATTGAGGCTGTTCAGCAGTGGCCCCGACCTACATCGGTTACTGAGATCCGTAGTTTTCTAGGCCTGGCGGGCTACTACAGGCGTTTTGTTCAGGACTTCTCCCGTATAGCTGCACCGTTGACCAGTTTGACCCGGAAGGGAGTTCCTTTCGTTTGGACAGAGGAGTGCGTGCGCAGTTTTTAGCAGCTACAGACTTGTTTGACTACGGCGCCGGTATTATCTTTACCTTCGGGATCAGGCGGATTTGTTGTCTACTGTGATGCTTCGCGAGTGGGATTAGGATGCGTATTGATGCAGCATGGCCGGGTGATCGCTTATGCTTCTCGGCAGTTGAAGAAGCATGAACAGAACTACTCCACTCATGATTTGGAGATGGCTGCAGTGGTCTTTGCACTAAAAATTTAGCGACATTACCTGTACGGCGAGTCGTGTCAGATATTCACCGATCACAAGAGCTTAAAGTACAAGTTTCAGCAGCGAGACTTGAACCTCAGACAGCGTCGTTGGATGGAGTTGGTGAAAGACTATGACTGCGAGATCTTATATCACCCCGGCAAGGCAAATGTGGTGGCAGATGCGTTGAGTAGGAGGCCCGGGGGTAGTCTATCCTTTTTGCGCGCAGTTCAGAGGCAGTCGTCAGCAGATTGGCAGATGTTATGCGACAGCCGAGTTGAGTTCGAGTTCACTCAGACAGGGGGACAGCTCGCGCATGTTCGTGCACGCCCACAGTTGCTTGACCGTATATATGAGGCACAGCGCAGTGACGACCGTTGCTCAGAGATCATGGCACAGATGGGACAGGGCAGATTTTCCGAGTTCGTGGTTGACGATCAGGGGATTTTACGATATGGATCTAGACTGTGCGTACCAGATGCTGATGGATTGCGGCGCGACATTCTTGAGGAGGCACACCGATCAGTGTATAGTGTCCACCCCTGTTCCACCAAGATGTACCATGATATGAGAGAGACCTACTGGTGGGACGGGATGAAGAGGGACATTGCGGAGTTCGTTTCGAGATGCCTGACTTGTCAGCAAGTCAAGGCCGAGCACCAGAGGCCCGCAGGAGAGCTACAGCCGTTACCCATTCCAGAGTGGAAATGGGAGCAGATTTCGATGGATTTCGTTGTGGGTCTACCCAGGACCAGTCGAGGGTACGACTCCATCTGGGTGATCGTGGATAGATTGACGAAAGCGGCTCACTTCCTTGCAGTGAAGACGACTTTCAGCTTCGCTCAGTATGCTCAGCTCTATATTGACGAGATCGTGCGACTACATGGCGTACCGACTTGTATCGTGTCAGATCAAGGCACTCAGTTCACCAGCCGACTTTGGCAGAGACTTCAGGAGGCTTTGGGCACTCGTTTGAGCTTCAGCACAGCGTTTCATCCGCAGACCGACGGACAGTCAGAGCGGACCATTCAGACTCTCGAGGACATGCTCAGAGCGTGCGTTTTAGACCTTGGTGGCAGCTGGGATCGTCATTTACCTCTAGTGGAGTTCTCCTATAACAACAGCTTCCAGGATACGATTCAGATGGCACCTTTCGAGGCATTGTATGGGAGGAGATGCAGATCGCCCGTTTGTTGGACAGAGCTCAGCGAGAGCAGCATTTTGGGGCCGCAGCTTGTTGAGGAGACGACAGCGAAGATACAGTTGATCCGAGACCGGATGAGAGCGGCTCAGAGCAGGCAGAAATCGTATGCAGACAGGCGCCGTCGCAGGTTAGAGTTCGCAGTTGGCGACCATGTTTTTCTGAGGGTCTCTCCGATGAAGGGCGTGATGCGTTTTGGGCGAAAGGGGAAGCTTAGCCCTAGATTCGTAGGTCCCTTCGAGATCCTCGAGCGGGTTGGCGCTGTTGCATATCGTTTGGCTCTTCCTCCCAGCTTTCCTGATGTTCACCCCGTCTTCCATGTTTCGATGCTCCGCAAGTACCTTCACGACCCTTCGCATGCGATTCAGCACCCGACAGTCCAGCTAGAGCGCGACCTTTCTTTTGCAGAGCAGCCGGTGGCCATCTTGGATCGGCAGGTGAAGAAGTTGAGGTCGAAGGTTATACCAACCGTCAAGGTCCTTTGGCGCAGCCCGAGCAGCGAGGAGGTTACCTGGGAGACCGAGGGCGAGATGAGGAAGAAATATCCCCATCTCTTCGAAGGTACGCGTAGCTATATTTTTAAATTCGGGGACCGAATTTCTTTAAGGGGGGAAGATTGTAGCGTCTTGAAAAGTCGTTTTGGTGTTTTCCTGAAATTCGGTGAAAATTCGGTATTTTTCCGAAAACCGTCTTTCTTGTTATTTTGCAGTTTAGGGATAATTATACCTTAAATGGATAGGTAATTACTTGTTTTTAGTGAATAATGAGTTAATTATGAAATTTTGGTCATTTAAAATTTTTTCCCTATTTTTCTTTTTTTTAATATTATTTTAAGCCGGTAAGAAAATACATTAAATAAGCGATAAATACAAATTTTTCCGGGCTAATTTTAATCTCTAAAATTATGATAATTATAATCTAGTGATAACATGAATTTTTAGTAATTTATTTTGATTTTTAACAAATTTTTATGAATTGAAACGAATTTATTGAATTTTGGGCTAAAACTTGCAATTTTTGAGTTGTAGGGGGCCTTTTTGCATAAAATTTCTTTTGTAAAACCCCTCTATCTTTTTCCTCAGCCCTAGGACAGCCCCACCTTGTGTGAGACCAGAAATTTCTGGCCTCTCTCTTCTTGGTTTCTTTCTTGAGTTAATTTGATAGTTTATGGTATTATTTTAATTAAAATGGATAATGTATGATACATTGACTTTTGTGGACTTGACCATGACTTTCCCCACTTGCCCACACCCTCCCCCATACCTCATTCTGGCCGAAATTCCTGCACACCCTCTTCTTCCTCTCTTTTCTTTTCATTTTTCTTCAATTTCTTCAAGAAATACATCAAAATCCATGATTTAATTCAAAAATCCAAACAAAAATCCTTATGCTATCATTATCCTTAGCCATTCTTGCTTGGACCTTGGTGTTGAGGCCATCAATTGGAGCAAATTTTCTTGCTTGATCCATAGATCAAGAGGTATAATTCTCATCAAGTTGCTTTCTTTTGCTAAAAATTCCTTTAATTGTATGGTTAGTGTTAAAAGTTAGCTTATTTCTAATCTAGTTTAAAAGAGTAGTTTGTTTAAATTAGGGTTTTGAAGCCATGATAATTAATTAAGTTGTTTATTAGTTAATCTAGTTGTTAGTGAACTAATCTATATGGTTACCTTGTTATGTAGTCTTTAATTATGCTAATTTAGGTAATTTTAGAAGTTGATTTTAGTTGTAAATTGTTGTTTTTAAATTTTCAAGAGAAGGTTTTTGTATGGAATTGATATTTGAAACTTGATTAGTGAGTTGATTAAGTTTTAGAAAGCATTATTTAATTGATTTAAACCTAATTTGCTATCTAGTGTTTTGCTAACCTTAATCTAAGAGGTGAACTTGCTAATTGGGGTTGAAATTAGTGTTAATTAAGTTTTTCAAGTATGGTTTTTGATTTGCAATTGCTATTTATAAAAATCAAGAAAGGGTTTGGTTGTGGAATATAGGTTTTGGAGCATGATTAATGTGTTTTAATTAGTGGGTGTGGATTGCTTGTAGTGTTCTTGGGTGAGTATGCTTTATTGTAGTCGTTTTGTCGCAAATCGGCGATTTTTGCACCGATTTTTGGAATGTATATGCTTACTAGATTTTTATATAAATTATGTGATGGACTATTTTTGATATCTTGATGATTGTAATGGCTTGTCCTACGACTTTTAGGATGCGTGAGTGCGGTTCTTTGGGTAGTCGGGTTTTAGTTTTGCCGGGCGACCCAAATCGGCGTTTTTGGCAGTTTTTGCGATTTTCGCGTGTGTTCCGCGCACTTTGTGCACGTTGTACCTAGTTAGCGAACTTTAGTAGTTTCGTTGGGGTTTGCGTCGTTCTTGATATGTAACCTTATAATTGGTAATGATGTAAATTCCAGGTTCGGTCGCGGAAACGTCAGACGCGGCGCGAAAGGGAAAGGCGGTGATTGGACACAGCTAGCCAGGGATCCCGGTGAGTAGATTTAACATCTACGGGGGACGATCGTTTGGATGGCGCAAGTCGCCCGATAGATTTAGTAAACTGGAAAATAGTAAACTGGATAACCACTTGTGACATTAGAATAATAATACTGGCATGATAATTGCTGCAATTAGATCAATATGTTATACCCATATACGCAAACTCAATTGTAGGACACATGCACCATTACCAGGTTTTTATATGCAGCACGAGCACTATTCATGTTTACACACACACCCTGGTAATTGCCATGCCACCACACTAGATAACATTTAAATTTAAACCTTTTACTAATTGATACTTAAACTGGTGCTATTGCCTTTAATTCCTTAAAATGAAACCGTAGAATTGCTATTCATGTGCATGTACTTCATCATATTAATTGTTCATGCTTAATACATTAATCACACATCGCATCTTGATTATTGATATCATATGCATTCATTATCACTGATATATGCACTTATGAGGATTTCTTGAGATTTTATGATATTGCTGGATTTCGGGGGAAAGCCGCAAAATTTCCAAACTTATGATATTTTTAAAACATGTAAATTGCGGTTTTCTAGTGATGTAAGTGTCGTCCACCATGAGTTTGCTGTGGCTTTGGAAATCCGTGTCGAGGAGTGGAGGAACCGGCACGGGTACATGGTGGGCCCGGTAAGGTACCCCGAGGCAAGAGGAATGTGGTGATGACGTTGAGCCTGGCAGGGGACGGATTACCTACCGGTGACTGTTTGGGACGGCGGATATCCAGAGGATACCGACCGTGGCCGCTAGATGATGAGATATTGATATTTGAGATGGGTCAGCCGGACGGCTGAGGCCAGCGATACATTTATGAGATTTGAGACAGCTTTTGGGGTGTCGTTGCTGGACACCGGTTTTCGTCGATTCATTGACATTTGCTGGCATTCTAAAAGAGTTTCAAAAACAACATCTGATAAAATATTTTTATATATAAACCTATTGAGACCTCAGATATTCATGTTGCATACATATTCGTACACTGATGTTGTATACACACCTGCTAGTATATCCATATTGCATACATACTCGCCATTATGTCCTGCCTTACCTGTATATAGATGCTAGGATGCTTGTGTGCATGCATTCGATAGCCTGTGTAAATGTTATTTATTACTCACGAGTTGGCAACTCACCCCCGTTGTGCCATAGCCTGTTGCAGGTCCGCTCCGTCAGTTCAGTAGCGGCGGGTGCGCTTGCTTCTTTTGCCTCTTTTGCCTGGACTCGAGATTTGCTCATAGGTGGGTTATGTTAATATTTTTGTACCACCTTGTATATTCTTTGCATCTAGTGTACTCCATCTACTGTTTTCCACCAGATTATTGTATATTGACCTAGAGATGAGACAGTGAGGTTTGTGGATTTTATGCTGTATTTTGGGGTCGAGCTCACTTGAGCCGACATGCTACTTTTTCATGCTTCCTTATGCTTTATTATGATTATTATGCTTGCTGTCATTTACATTGCGTGGGATTTGTGACCACCTTGTGGCGAAGAGCTAGCTCCCGCTTGGGGATGCCCTATTTTGTGGATTCATGTATATATTTTGTTGTACCCATTTTTGGGGGCCAGTATTTACAAAGGAGACTCTGCCGAAATTTTCGAGAAAAATTGGTATTGTTTTTAAAAAGGGTTTTACATGACTTATTTGATAAACTTGCTTCAAATGATTGGGTTTTCTTCACTCTTTTGCTTAATTGGTTTTGTTTTCTGGGCTTTGGCTTACTTATTTTACGGACGCCTTTAGACGTTTCGTAAACTTAAGTGCCAGTCACGTTCCGTACCCTGCGGGTCGTGACACCGGTTTTCCTTTGTTCTTCACGGCCGGACTTTCTGATGGAGGGGGGTTATTTGCACGTGTGCAAATAACATTTGTGGAGGGGTTTTCTTGCATTTATGGCTTCATGATACTTCTTTCATCATGAGATTCTTTTTTGGTCTTTTCTTTTGCATTAAATTGTGAAAGGATAGGATTTGAAATGGTGTGACCATTTTCATTTCATTATGATACCATTTCTTCTCTTGTATGATTGATTCCTTTTTCCCTCCACCATTCTTTTTAGAAGGGCCGGCCACTTTGGGAGAAAGAGAGAGAGATTCATTTTAGTGTGTGGCATTTTTCCTTCATCTCATTCTTTGCAAGAAAATGATAGCTCCATTTTTCCAAAGCTCATTTTTTTCTCCACCTCCACATCCATGGCAACTTCATAAACCCCAAAGAGGCTACCATTCTACACTACACCTACAGTACCTTAGACGCGTCGGCTAGCTAACTTCGCGCCCAAGTTGCCTCGGTCTAGAGGTGGGATCCCGTAAAAGAAATCGGCTACGTGGTGCCCTTTCCGACGAGGAGGTGGCGAACTGAGATTCCGCGAGAGATAAGACCGAAGGACACGGATCGCTTGGTATAACTCACTACCCGTCTTTTAGTTTGCTTGTAGTTAGGTTAATGGCCCGATCCGGGTTAAAAGTGCACGGTGGTGCCGGTTTACTAGTTTGTAAAGTTTTACGTTTCCGCATCTCCGGCATCGGATTGACGGCCGGGCGCCGCCGTGCACTTACACCAACGCATAGTGTCTGAGCTTTGTTATCGCGAAGATCAACGCCAGGCAGTGGTTTTCAATGGGAGAGTAATTGCTTTCTGCCCCCAGTAGAACTCGACTCAAGTAGTAAAGGGCTCTCTCTTTCCCTTGATCGTTCTCTTGTGCCCACAGCGCGCCTAGAGAACCTTCGAGGGCTGTTGTATACAGAATGGGAGGCTTTCCTTTAACGGGAGCAGCCAGCACTGGCGGATTCTGCAGGTACTGCTTGATTTCGTCCAGTGCGCTTTGGCATTTGTGATCCCAGACGAATGGGGTTCCCTTTTTCATCAAGTGGCTGTAGGGGCGGCACTTGCCGGAAAGATTGGCTATAAATCGCCAGATATATGCAAGCTTTCCTTGAAGAGATCGCAGCTGCTTAAGAGTCTTTGGCAGGGGCATTTCTATGATCACCTTGATCTTCGACGGGTCTATCTCGATGCCTCGGTGTCGGACGATGAATCCCAGGAACTTGCCTGAGGAAACCCCGAACGCGCATTTGAGAGGGTTCATCTTCAAGTTATATTGCCGAAGGCATTGAAATACGATCTTCAGATGCTCTAAATATTTCTCGTATGATTTTCTTTTAACTACGAGGTCGTCGATATAGCATTCGACGATTTCATGTATGAGGTCATCGAAGATCTTCATTATGGCCCTCTGATAGGTGGCACCGGCGTTCTTTAGACCGAAAGGCATCACTTTGTAGCAGAATATACCCAAAGGGGTCCGGAAGGCGGTGTGCCTTTGGTCCTCGGGATGCATCTTTATCTGATTGTATCCTGATGAGCCGTCCATGAAGGAGAAAACTTCATGAGTGGACGTATTATCTATCATTAGCTCAGTGACCGGTACTAGAAAGTCGTCCTTCGGGCAAGCTTTGTTGATATCCCGAAAGTCCACGCAGATGCGCGCCATCCCGTTTTTCTTCATTACTGGGACAATATTAGCGATCCAATCAGGATACTTAACCTCTTGGATGAAGCCGGAGTCGATAAGCTTCTTGACCTCAGCGTTGATGCTCATCTCAAGCTCGAGTCGCATTCTTCTCGGTGCTTGTTTGATCGGCTTGACGTCCTGGGATATTGCCAATTTGTGTACATCAATCTCTGAATCTAGTCCTGGCATCTCGGAATAGTTCTATGCGAAGCAATTTTTATGCTGCATGAGCACGTCTTTTAGCGTAGCCACCCTTTCTTCAGACAACAGCTCACTGACGAACGTCGGCCGCGGGTCACTTGCTGTCCCCAAATCAATTTTCTTGAGATTATCTGCAGTAGTATGTATTCCATCTTCCAGCTCTTTTGGAGCCGGTGGAAACTCTGAGATTACCTCGTCATCATCGTTTTCGAAGCACCACGGGAGGTCATCTATATTCTCGGGCTCTTCTTCTGACAGAGTTATCATATGACAAGTACGAGATCGCTTCCAAGACCGATATTGATCTAGTTCTGCTCTCATGGTCTTCGGTTCATGCTTCTGCGGTGGGGTTATTCTCCAACTGCTGGATAGAGCGAACCTGCCTTATTGATATTGGTCTTCGACCCAATTCTTGAATGTGAAGTAGTCTTCAATAGGATGTCCTATTGCCTTGTGATAGGAGCAATAGTCCGGGTGAGAGACTTCGCCTGCTTGCTCGGGGTGCTTGGACTCCGGGAGTGTTATCATCTGATGTTTTATGACAAGATCGAATATCTTCCTTGTCTTGTCTTGGGGAAAAGAATATGCTCGACCCATCTTTTTTATAAGAGACGAATCCGGACTGCTCGATTCCTAATCGCGTGGCTTCTTGGACCCGCTTTGTCGCTGTCGAATGCCTTTCCCGTTCTTTGGTTTGTTTCTGCCTCTGCGTCGGGCCTTTTGTACAACGGGTTGATAAGGAGGAGCATTTTCATTTTTCACAGCCTGTTGAAGGAGGCGTTGTGCCTTGTCTTTCTCATAGATGGCCATTTCGCGATTATGGTCGTCTCGAACCTTTTGACCTTCTTCCCTTATAAGCTTGTCCATCTGTTCTTCGAACGATGGACTGGGCATTTTCACGGCGGGACCTCGTTCTGGTTCAGGGTTAGCATCTTCCCATAGAGCATCTCCTTCTTCATCAAAGTCATGTATGACGTAGCAGTAGCGAAAAAACTCCCGTTTCTTGGATCGAACATATCCAAGCCCGATCGTTTCCATTCTCCCATTGGGAAACTTTCATTGAGTTCCGGGAACATTCCAGATCCTGTTATAGAACCGTGCTTGTCGAGCAGTTTGCTTAAGGGGTACACCTTGGCGTCTCAAGAGTCTCTTTAGTCCGTCCGTGTAATATCTGGGCAAACGGATGGGCCGGAGCCTGTCAAGTGTAGAATCCGTGCCATGCCAGATTTCTTTCTCCACTTTGGTTTCCCCGGATCGGTAGAATAGGATCTCCTTTTCACCTTTTCGCTTGGGAGGGACATAGAATGTCTGCAGTTCTTCCACACTGTAGGTATCAAGCGCGTCTAGCTCTTTATGATGCTTTGGCAGAACCATGAGAACTTGCAAACTTTGATCTTCATTAGCAAAGGCTTGTATTGATAGCCGAGCAGAGAATACGGCATTGACCTCATCTTTCGAGTCGCTGCCGAAGATCAACATAGGAGCGGACGGTCCCGGCTTGTTGCACTGGGGCGTACCTGAATAAACTATTTCTTCTTCCTCCTCGGTATCACTCCCGAAAACCGGAATAGTGGTAATATCTTTGTTCTTATCCTCCGGTTTGCGACATCTTTCTGTGTCCTCGAAATCTGGCAGGAAGTATTTTGCATCTTCTTTCGGACTTCGTTCACGGAGAAAGGGTTTAGTTCCCCTGTCACAGTGTACTCGAGACCATCTTTGAAATACTTCATACACTGATATTGTGTAGAAGGGATGATGTTGTACTCGTGTAACCAGGGTCGGCCGATCAAAGCATTGTAGCATGTCTTAGCGTCAATGACGTGAAATTTAATGTCTGTGACGAGCAACCCAAAGCGTAGTGTCAATATTATAGACCCGAGCGTCCGTGATGACTGGGAGTCAAACCCGGAGATAGTGATCTTATCCCGAGCGAGGTGTTGAACGCTCATGCAGATTTCCTTTAACACCCTTACGTTAAGGAGATTGACAGAGGACCCATTGTCGACCAGGATTTTACCTATCTTGATGTCATGACAGTATCCGGAGACATATAAGGGACGGTTGTGCTCGCGTGTCCCAAGGAGGAGATCTTCATCGCCGAAGGTGATATCGGCTGTGTGCACTTCTTCTAGCTCGTCCTTCATCTTTTCTTCGGCGAGGAAAGCTTGGAATTGTTCGGGCTCTTGTAACGCCTTGATTAGAGAATCTCTTGCTTCTTTGGATAACAGAAGGGTGTCGAGAATGCTTAACTGCGAAAGTAGCTTTCTCAAGTGTACCAGAACGTTGTAGTCCACCTTACTTTTCTTTGGTGGGTCCTTGGCTGTCGGCTTTTCGACGGCTTGGTCATCAAGGATGATATCCTCAGGGACCTTTTCTTTCCCCTTATCTCTTTTATTTGACCCACTGTTTGAGCGCCCAAGATTCTTTTCGGGCAGCGTACGATTGCGCGGCTGAATATTTTCACAGGCCTTCAGTTCTTCATCTTTTCCCGAGGTGGACTCTTTAAAGAGAGGGCTAAGAGTTATTTCTTTGTCAGAGTCGCTCCCGAAGGTGAGAACTTGCGATCCCCCAGCGCCGATCATATGACAGTTGCCGGTAGTTCTTTTACTCTCCTCGGTCGTATTTCTATGCTCCCGACGAGTTTTGCATTTCATCTTCTTGAAATGTTGCCGGTGAGCAACATATCCCTGCCACCATCTTTTAAAAGCATTGCACTCTTCGGTGGGGTGCTCAATCTTTCGATGATATAAGCAGTAAGTAGGATGTATTTCCGCTTCACTAAGAGTGTTTCCTTCGGAGGGTGGCAGCTTCATTCCCATTGATATGGCTTTGGCGAACCTCTTCCTCATCTTGAACCTGCTTTTATTTGCGGCGGACGAACTTCGATCCGGAAGGAGTGTTTCAACCCTTTCGTCCAGTCGCCAGCTTCATTCCCACGCTCTCGAACAGCCTTGCTTTTAAGAAGAGTTTCGTCCAGGAATGCATCAATTATTTTGTCTGATAGTCCTAAAAGTTCCGGCTCAGGATCTACCCCCAGTTTCTTTGTGTAAGGAGCTTGTTCATCGTCTATCGTTGAGTGAGAGATCACATGGCAGCTTGCTACATAATTTTCAGGCTCATCCGACGAGTCTTCTCCATTGTCATTATCTCTGTCCTCAAGGACGTGGCTGAGAAATTCTTGGAGTGTGACCGGAGTCCGCTGTCACGCCCCGCTTCCCAGTGTACGGCGAAGTGGACGTGACGAGGCCCGCTACGTTTGTACTCAGAAGTACATACGCTAAGCGTAACTAAGCAATATAAAATGAATCACAAGAGACGAATAATAGAAATAACAGCAACTTTTATTAATAACATTCTTTATACAATGCATGAAATGAAAATACATCTGAAATGAAAAAGCAATGCCTAAACAGTGGCATAACAATAAAAGGAAATACTGGAAAGAACAAGATACAATGTCTAGAGTTCTGGGTCTTCCTGGAATTCCTCCAAATCTTCACTTGTAGGCTCGGTCTCAACTTGGTCCAACGCACCTGACGACATTCAAAGAAGAGAGAAATAGAATGTCGTCAGCGAACAGGTCGCTCGGTAAGTCCCAAAGAAGAATGAAGAATAAGAGTGACAGAGTATAGTATTTTCTAAAGTATTGTAGTATTGAATATTATGGAATATTGTTTAACGTAGTTGTTTGTAGCTTGGTACAGAAGGATGCCAGTGTATACGAGGGGAGTCTCTATATGCCAGAGACTAAGGGCACGTATAGTACGAGGAACCGTTTATGCCACGGTACAACAGCAACGGAATATAGGTTAGGTGTCTTAATCTGACCACCTCATTCCACTTTTAACATCTTCCGTACCAATCTACCCCTTTAAACCCCGCGATGTCATATTTGTATTGTTATCTTGTAAACTTATAATGATTGCTTGATTGACTTGATTGACTGACCGAAACTATGATATCAGGAAACGGTTATAACCGTAGAGTCATGTAAATGGAATACTGGGAATCATGTAAAAGGAATATCCATGGTTCGGTTCGGTCAAGTTATATAGATTGTTAACTGGAATCTGGAATTCATGTATTCATCTTGAGTTGGAATATAAAAGAATATAGATTGACTTGAATCACATTCAAGTCAGAAATAGTCATACTCTAACCCGAGTCAGACTACAAGAAGGTAATTTGATGTTCAATAATTGTTAGGGGCCTTATTGTAATTTATAAAACTTGAGGGGGTTTATTGTAAAAATACTATTGTATATTTTTCAAAATACAACTCAAGTATTTAATTATCGTCTTTATGTACATACAACAATTTAATGATCAAGCTAAATATGTATACATGTTCGAATAACATGAAATGAGTCAAGTATATTATTCGAGTAACTACCATAAACAATGCTGTAAAGAAATATTATGTACGACTAATTAATCAAGTTGAACGAATGCGAAATATAAACAGAAATATGGCTCTAAATGTTTTGCATGCGTGAGTTCCAGTTTTACCTAAATATGACTACCGGTTTGAGAGATATATATGTTTTCGTATCGTCGCGCAAAACAGATCAGAATCTATTCGGCACCGTCACATATTTTTAAAACGCAGTTTGAGTTAATTTGTATCGGGTTTCAGGTTATGAAGCTTATTATAAAATTGTAGGTATTTCGATGTACTTATCCAAAACACCAAGATTCACATGATTTGGATTTCTGAAGCTCTAGTTATGATCATTTTAATATCAGCATTTAAAACAGAAATTCAGATTTCTGGACAGCAACTATATATTGTATTGCAAAGCCTATATCAGGTTGTTTCATGCATTCCTAAGTAATATAATATACATAAAATTATAGTTCTATCAATGGTGCATTTACACATCTAAATTTTGTCACAAACGGACATCGGGTGTTCGAGTTATGTCCAATTTAAAAACAGTGTGCGAATTGGAACAGATTCTGTCCAGATCCGTCACTTAATATTGTAATGCAGTTTTCTTTATCTTAGATAGGTTTTCGGTAAAACTATAGAACTAAGAAAATCTAGATCATTCGATGTAGATATCAAAAACACCTGAGTTTGCTCAATTTGGATACTGGTATACCAAGTTATGTGTCCTAGAAATTGACCGATAACTGCAGTTTTCTGTTTTACGATCAGTGAATAAATACGATGTAATTCATAAACCGTTATGCGGATCGATCTAAAATTTTTACAGAGTGTATAAAATAATATATTCTATTATATGTAAATTTCATGAAATTTTCAGAATTAAAAATTTATTTATAAAATTTATTTTAAAACTAAAGGTATTGATATGTCATATGTGAGAAATGAGAAAACTAAGGTATTTATTCGTAACTCCATTTTTTTTTACAAACTTTAAATAAAGTGATTTAAAATAAAACAACAAACATACAATCCTAATTGGTCACTATGAAATCTTAACATGTGAATTGAGAGTAATGAAAAAGACTTTACAAACTATATATGTGTGTATGTTTGTGTGTTCATTATTTATATATATATCCATTTAATTAATTATTTATGAACTATGATATGTCAAGTGAAGTTTTCATGGCAATATAAAACAAGAGAAATATAAAGAGAAAAAGAAAGAGATGGAGGAAGGAAAAAGTGAAGGGACTTACATGCACAAGCCGGTATTGTCACCGGGCTTGTCTATCCGCCGATAGCCTCGCGTTAGTAGCGAGACCTTCTTGAAGAGTTCTTCATGTTCTTCTTCTTGGACTTTAGGTGAAGAGGGAGAAATGAGAGATAGAAAAATATGAGGAAGGAAAAGATGGAGGACAATTAAGATGGTGTAATGGTGAATTATGTATAATAATATATGCATTGAACATAAGAATTAAAAGAGAAATGAAAGGTCACCATTCATTTTGGAAATGAAAGGTCTCATTTGTAGGTTATGAGAAGAATAAAAAAAATGATAAAAAATAATTGCAAGAATGGGGATTTGAACATGCGACTTATGGAATAACAATGCAAGGACTTAACCAATGAGCTATAAGGTTGTTCATGCATATATTTAACTAGAATTAAATATATGATGTTGCTTAAAAAGAAAATGGGCTTTTTAGATGGGCTATGGAGAATAAGAATAATGGATTTGGGTTAAATATTTATGAAAGGAAAAAATAAGAATGAGAAGTTAAAAACTTAAATATAAGAAAGAGAAATTGTACCTAGAAAAAAAAAATACATAATAGATTGAGGAATAAAATAATAATAAATTTAATAGAAAGAGGAAAATACCAAGTACAAATAAATACGGTATATTTTTGAAGAGGGATAATAAAAATGTATAAAGATTTTGGGGTCATTACATCCGCGCTTTTTGATTGTATTCTTCCAACGCGTCAATCTATTTTTGCAGGTCCATGCGCTTGTCACCAGGCTTCAAGGGCTTTTTAGTCTTCTTCTTCTTCTTCAAAGACTTTGACGGCTGGGTGTGAGTGCTTTGGCTATCACCACCAATCTTTGGGGTTGGACGCAGTTTTAGCATTCTCTCGATGATCTCGGGTTCCAGTGGATTTTTCCACCTGATCGCCGGGCATGTCGGGAGATCCTTCAGCATTCTTTTTGTCTTGGCTGAAAGAGCGACCTCCCATGGAGCTTTTTATATGAAGGAGCATGATGCCCTCGGTGTGTCCATCTTCTTGGGAGCGTGTGGCTGTGGTGGGTTCACCTTCCAATTCTCGGACAGGGCAAATTTCCCCTGTTGGTATTGATCTTCGATCCAGCCCTTAAAAACGAAGCAATCTTCAATTGGATGGCTTACCATTTGATAGTAGGGGCAATAATTAGGACTGTTAGCCTCGCCGGGTTGCAACGGTCGTTTTGGATTCGACAGATTGATGAGCCTGTTGCGCACCGCCAGCTCAAACAATCTCCTTATTTTGTCCCGAGGGAACGAATAAGAACGCTTCATTTTCTCATTATAGTACTGCCGTCTCTCTTCTAGTTGATCCGTTAGTTTTGGGGCACTGGTCTGCTGTTGAGTATTTGCGACGAAAGTCGCCTTCCCTTTACCCTTTTTGTTTTGCGGCTCCGGCTTTGGAGGAGACGGTCTATGACCCATCTGGTCCATTTGGGCCAGTTTATCGATCAAGGCTTGGAATGTGGTTGGCTTGAAGAACATAATGAATTGGGAAATAGTTGCCTGAGGGTCAAGAGTGCCCACGAACATGCCCACCGCCGGCGCTTCCTCGATGCGCTGCTCACATTTTGACCATAAATTTCGCCATCGTATTGCATATTGGACCCAAGTTTCGCCTGGTTTCGCCTGGTTTCACCCGGGCGTTAATTAATGCGGTAATCGGGGTACGCTCGCTAGCACTCGCGAATCTCTGCGTAAACAGCAGTTCCATCTCCGCAAGCGTCTTGACAGAGTCGTTTGGAAGTTCAGAATACCACTCAAATGCCGTCTCCGACAAGCTACCAACAAACTGGCGGAGCAGAAGTTTATCATCACCCCCGGTGTTGCCGCACAAGGCTCTGAATTGAGCGACGTGCTGATGCGGATTTCCCGTCCCTTTATATACGTGAAATTTAGGCATTGTATATCCCGGCGAGTACTTTATTTGGTCATACCAGCCTGGATATGGTCGCCCAGTTTTAACAATTTGGCCGGCCGCTTTATTCGCCTGGTGAGCTCGTATTTGCTGGGCAATGTAGTCATCTAGAGCGGCTTTGGAGATGGTTTCCTCTTTGGCTGCTGAAAGAGCTGGAGGAGGGTTCGATGTCTCACCTCTGTCGTCTTCAATGATGATCGGAGGGTCTTCAGCTAGAGGTTCCGGCTGTAGCATCATCCCAGCCATGTCTTGGAACAAAAGAGCCATTCGTTTTATATTGGCTGCCTGTTCTGTGGCCTCTTTTTCTTTCCTCTCGAGCATTCTTCAGAGGAACTCAGTATCAGTTTCTTGTTCCTGACGCTGCTCCGAGGTCTCTGGATTTTCTTTTGGCCCAGTGAGTGCGGCCATTGCAGTCAGCATCTCCTGAAGTTTCTGCTGCTGTTGTTCCTGAGCCTTCGTTATCGATCGGGTAAGCGGTTGATGACCCGTAGAGACACGGCTTTCCTCTTTTCCGGAAGCCATATAAACAGTATACACCATCATGCCCCCAGACTTGGGGTGTTTAGATTCGACGTCCTTGCGGTTTGCCGCATTCACGGGGGCTTTCTCTGGCCTCCTTCTCTTGTGAGCAGTTGAAGTCGAGGGGGCCGTTGCAGCAAGCACCCAGACGAATGACGTCTTCTGTGGTACCACGAGATTGCTCTTTTCTTGCTGAACTTTGAGCTTCTTTGGCCGGCGAGAGCAGTCCTAGTTAATCACCGATTCCTGGACCTGTCGCCAGACTTTATAAATTTTGGAGGACAGCCGCTGAGGGGGCTGCTCCGGCTTCTTCTCTGTAGTAATCTCCATAGGTAGAGGAGACCTCACAGTCAAGGTTAAGGACATCATAGTCCATGGACTTAAGGACCCCACAGTCCGTAGAGTGTTTGGTTGTCGGGACCCGTCACCTCTCTGAAGACGTTGAAGGATTACAACGACAAATATCAGAGGAGTAAAGAGATGTACTCTCGAACCGGTATGAGTTGGTCGAAAGATCTGTAGTCCAATTTGGGACTAAGATCTGTTGAAATATTCATGAGCAAATGGGCTCAATTAATATGAGTTGAGAACTTATGGCCAATCTTGGGCTAAGTTTAATAAATGTTTAACATTTTATTTTGGGCTGTTGAGCCTTTATTTGGGCTTGGCCCTTTTAACAATGTTTTTGTCTTTTATTGAATGCTGAGCATTCTTCAAAGCTCTGGGCTTATTAAAGAACAATTTATGTTCTGTCGGCGCAACACGTGGTGCGCTAGGCGCTTTGCGCCAATCAAAAAGCACAGTGCGCTACTGTCAAGTAGCGCACATGTAAGAGACACGTGTCGCACTCAGCACTAGGCGTGAGATGATGAGCGCATGATGCCAGTTTATGAGCGCTGAGCGCTAATCCATGAGCGCATTGCGCTTTCAATTTAGTGGCGCACTTGTGAGTGACACGTGGTGCGCTTGGCGCTGAGCGCCAGCCCATAAGCGCGATGCGCTATTTCAGAAGCGCAAAGCGCAAGTTATTAATTGGCGCATACGTGATTGACACGTGGCGCATTTGGCGCTAAGCGCCAGTTTAGAGAGCGCAGAAGCGCAATTCAAGAGCGCAAAGCGCAGTTCAAGAGCGCAAAGCGCATCTGATCAATTTAATGATCTGGGAAACAAATTTATGTTCTTTTAAGAGAGACTTTGTCTCAAGATCTAAGAACAACAGTTCTTATTTTGCAGGAGACATTTCCGATCTCTTATGTTGATAAAAGGTTTTGCCTTTATAGATCCATGATCTGTGAGAAGAATTATGTTCTTCTTCTTTTATTTTGTGATGAGATCTTTTGATCTCTTTGTAAAAGGCTTTTGGTCTTTGTAGATCTATGATCTTTTTAAAGAAATGAATTCTTCTTTCTTAATCATGAGATGATTTCATCTCTGTGTTCATCATCCTTCATCCTTACCTTGAAGAAAAATCTTCTTGCTAGAACTTGCTCTTTATCTTTGAGTTTCTCAAAGTTTACGGAGGGGTTTCTCTATATAAGACTTGAAGTCTTAGGGCCTTTATATAGGGCAAGCTGATCAGTTCGATCAGTTAAAGAGATCTTTCTCTGATTGATTTAGGGATGTTTCCCACCATTGGATCTTTGATCCTATGGCTTCTGTTTTACAGAAGGCAATCTTCTTGTTTTTAATAAGACTGGAAAATCTTTCCATAAGAGAATTTAATTCTGATTAATTAATGATTTATCATTATTATTAGATCTTTTGATCTAACGGTGGGGAGTTTTTAATTCCAGCGCTAGCGCACCCGTGCTTTGCACGTGGTGCGCTGCTGAGAGCACAGCGCACCTTGCGCTAGCGCATCCGTATTTGACACGTGGTGCGCTGCTCGAAGCGCAGCGCACCCTGCACTAGCGCACCCATGTTTGACACGTGGTGCGCTGCTTAGAGCGCAGCGCACCTAGCGCTAGTGCACACATGGTGCACTGTTTAGGGCGCAGTGCACTTGGCGCTGCATCTGAAGCGTTGCTTCAATTTTGAAATTTGAATTGAAAACAGAGTTTTGCTCTGATTGGGGGAAACAAGTATCAAGTTTGGTCATCGGCCTCCTCGCGTCGAAGACGATCAATCCCGAGAGTCTATGGTTCAAGATCTAACCTCAAAAGTGAGGTAACTAAAGTACCTAATATGCTAATCTAGGTAGCTTAGATGATGTAGAGAATGTTTATTGGATTAATTTATTTCATTAACCCTAAATTTCTCAACTCATGAGAGGGTTAGGGTTTGAGGAAAAAGAAGAGAGCAAAAGAGGAGAGAGAATGTCAAGTGAAGAATGAGTTGATGAATGGCTAAGTGTTGATAATATCAAGCATATCATTTACATTAAAAATAATGTGACATGCTTCAATAGTTATCCAAATGAATGAGTCATCTAAAATAGCCATGCTTCAACCATGCTTAAATAACACCTCATACCCCACCTCATTATTCATTTAAACAAATGGATTTATCACAAATGAGGTGTCTTCTTCTAAAACCACTCTTGTGAAAATACAAGAATACCCCTCACCGTATATGCATACCCATATTTGTACTACAAATACCAAGAGATGAAAGTAATCCAATATTATAATACTAGAATGCGTTTTAATCCTAAACCCGCTGGTATTATCCGTCCGATCAAAAATACGTATAGTCAGTACACGTATATGATCGAAACCCTGCTCGTAAAACCTTACGGCCTCTACATCGTTTCGCCTGAACCAGGGAAACCCTCTGTGTGGGACTCTAAAGACTCGACAGTACGCTGGCGGTGGGTTTAACCATAAGCATGTCAGTGGCACTAGCTGTACGTAACGGCTACCCAGATACTTATCAAAAAGAAGGCCGATGAGCAAACTCATCCGAACTCCTATTGAGTCTGTCCGTGACAATCTCCGTACAGTCCGGTCTGTTCGTCTGAGAGTATCATATGCTGGGTCTAGGGGTGGAAAACATCAGACCCCTAATAACCTGACAAGTCGTGCCGATGTGGCTCAAGACCATCCGAGAATCTACTGATCTAATTATCAGTAATTCTCAATCCACCCTAGCCAGGGACTTATAGTGTTGGCCAACCGAACACAGCGTGACATCGACTCCCTATATTAGGAGAGACGAATCCCCAACAATCACTCACTGCCTTCATATGGCTCGGGACTGTACCCAACTAAAACCTGTTTGCACGACTCAGTAGAGCCGTGGTAGGGCAGTAATCAAAGCACGGTAGGAACTCACACGAGACAAATGACGACCTCAGGTCGACAGACTATCTGTACTCATGTCACCAGAGCACTGTTATCTAACAATAGGTATAATACCATCTAACCAGTTCTCGGCAAATCCGTCTAGTGTACTCAACCCCTGTGAGCACCTGTATACAATCTTAGATGCATCACACAAATGGCTGTGGGACCACCATCACCCCTCGTTAGGGTGTAGAAATATATACACTAGTCTACTCAGGAGTATCGATGCCCGGTCTCGATACTCCCACGATTATGGACATTTAAAGATGTGCTTATCGACTACCCAGCTTCCATAAGTATGATTGTCATCACAACGCTGGTAATCAAGCAAGGATCCTAAGGGTTTTATCAATATGTATAAGCGATATGAAATAACAAGTAAAACATATCACACATTAAGATAAAGGCAAACCAAATAGTATACTATCATATTGAGCAAGATTGTCCTGTACAAACATACCCCTAGCATCCTATACAATGAAGGCCTTTAGGACATACATATCCAACACAAATCACTCCTAATTTCCTAGTCTTGAAGATCCATGCGAGCATGGAGGTTGACTTTCGATTTTCCGTCTTTATAAAGAAGTAAGTTAAGTACATGCTCGGATACACCTTTTTCGATGTCCATGACGTCCAGATAATGACACACTAAATTTGTTAACAGTACGGTAGGTCGTAGAAAATTCTTAACTTGTTCCAGTAAGGTGGAGTGTCCAGTCTTGCCGAATTTATCCCGAAGGTCGTGTTGTCATAACCATCCTACTGAGCAATCGCATCCTCTCCGAACAACTGGGATGGAGGCCCAAGAATCTTGTGATGACCATCGAATTGAGCACCATCAAACCTGTAGGGATGGTCTAGTGGCAGGAAACGCCAATGACTGTAATAACAAAGATTTTTCCAATAATTCAACCAAATCAATGTTGTATCTTGGTGGCAGTAAGGGCATGCTTTGTAAACATGTACAGACCAACCTGATAGCATTTCATACACAGGAAAGTCCTTAATTGTCCACATTAAAGCCGCACACATTGTGAAGGTTGTATTTGTGTTTGCATCATAAGTTTCCACACCATCAATGGATAAGTATTTTAACTCATCGATCAGAGGTCGGAGGTAGACGTCGATATTATTTCCTGGTGATTTTCGTCCGTCAATAAGAAGAGGCATCATAAAATAAGACTGGCCCATAACCAACTACGGTGACAGATTATAAACCATCATTAAAACGGGTCATGTGTTGTAGCCTCCACCAATATAGTTGAATGGGAAGAAGTCATCACTAACCAGTCCGAGCCTGACATTGTGAGAATCACTAATGAATGTTGTGTGCCTCCTATCGAAATCCTTCCATACCGGCGAATCTCTTGGATGACTCATTCTTCCGTCTTCACTTGGAGCAATACGGTGATGTCAAATCATTGCATCCACTATCTTCTTACACCTGAATAGCCTTTGCAGCCTCTATATTATGGGAAAAGTATCGTGCTACTTCGTAGATGGGACACTCTTTCAAATATGAGTTCTATTTCCGGTATAATACGTAATCTTTGGAACATGCATGAATCTTCTCACAGTTCAGACCCAAATCAGACATCATCTTCTGGGCTTCATACCAGCACTCGGGCACGTTATTTCCCGGGGGCATAGAATCTTTCAGGAACTTAAGAAGTATCGTGAATGATTTGTTACTCC
Organism: Agapanthus africanus; assembly: GCA_030015575.1. NCBI lineage: Eukaryota > Viridiplantae > Streptophyta > Magnoliopsida > Asparagales > Amaryllidaceae > Agapanthus > Agapanthus africanus. The sequence continues at coordinate 484,621,178 of CM057350.1, forward strand.
ATCTAGTTAGGCACTTAATCTAAAAAAGTTGGACAACCCATGATAGTGTGGAATACTTTGCATTCTCATAAATTGGTCTACTGGCATTGTAACAACCATAAACTTCTTGTACAACTTTCTGTACAAATTTTTCAAAACTACAGAAAGGGGTACTCTTGCCTGAGCACAGGTTATAAGTTTTTTTTGCTTTTTAATAGCAAGAAAGAGCTTGTTGCTCATTGGTAATACCTTGCACTACTGAACCAAAGCACCAGAGTTCAAATCTCATCAACCACATTATTTTTAATATTGATTTCTTTTTTAATTTTTTAAAAGCCCAAGAGTCCACACGTGTTAAATCCGTAAAACCAAAAGTCACAAATAAAAACAATTGTCCCAGGGGGTAGACTAACCGACAGTGGACACGTGGCGACGAGCCCCGGCCCGACTCGACTGACTCGGGCCGGCGAGGCCGGGTTGACTCGGCTGAATCCGAGTTGACCCTTCTGTGAACTTGTGCCTCTTTGTATCCCTGAAAACCCTGTATACTTTATTTCACCTGCACATTTACAGAGTCAATAAAATCCCATTAATCTATTTTTTTAATACATTTTTAATACAATTTTCAATACAACCTCTCATCTACCTTAAACCCTAGATTACCCTATAAATACCACTCCTAAACACACCCTCCTCACTCCAAATTTCTGTCCAAAAATCTCAAGAAAATCCCTAGAACTTTTGTGTACAAGTGGAGTTAGCGAAGGACGAAACTTCGGCGATCTTCCGACGGAGACCCTAGGAGCTCCCGGCGACGAAACGACGCACCTGCACCTCCTACCAATCCCTCTCCCTCTCCTCTAATCTGAAATCCCGTAAGTTTCACCTTTCCCTTCTCTATTCTATTCTTAAAACTAGTATTCCTAAAACCCGACGGAAGCGGAGTTAATTCGATTTCCGATTCGGTTTTCTTTAAAAAGTATAATTTTCATTAAACACAACCATTCCAAACTCTCACATCTTAACTAGTAATCATTAACAAAACATCATGAACAAATTTCATAGCAAAATATTTCATATTGCAATTTTTATCGTGCGTTTTCAGTAAAATATCATGTAGTTTAGTTTTGACATTAAACATCATATTTCATTACTAAACCTTTAATAGATCACGGGGTAATGACCTACCTCTTCACAACACTCATATGCAACATAGCACGATACCTTTCGGGAACATAAAATACGGGAATACGAATTTACACTTAAATATCTTTTACTATTAAAACCATTTTCTATAAGATCACGTATTTTTTCAAATCTTTGCAAAGCACCGCTACAACCTATTTTGGGGAACCCGTTTGGAATGGTGCGGATTATCGCACATCCTTGGCCTTAGTAGTGCGAGATGCAGACCTCCGCAAGAAGCATTCGGTCTCGAGAGATTTAAAAATATAAATATCTTAAGAAAATGAGATTTCTAGAAAAATAATAAATTAAATTATTTTTATAAAAATATATATATATATATATATACACACACATACATACATACAATACACACACACACACACACATATGTATGTATGTATGTATCATCAAAATATCTAATTTTGTTATAATATAAATATTCCAATTTTTCTAAATAAAAAAAAATCACTTTACATGAAAATACCATGAAATTCCATACAAGTTCAATAATTTACAATTAAATATCATGAATTATGAAAAATAGGTTTATCTCACAAGAAATGTCACATATATAAAATCTACATCTATGAAAACTCTAAAAACGATAATAAAATACTTGAAGTGTATTTTGTAAATTATACAAAATTATTTTTACATAAAATCCCCTCAAGTTCTATAAATTACCCTGAGGACCCTAGTAAACATAGGTTTAAGCGGGACCAGTCTCTTGAGCCTCAGGGAGCCGGAGATATGAGTGCTTGCCTATTTAAGATAGACAACTTAACAAACGGTGTTATCAATACGGTAATCGTTTTTGAAAAAGACACAAATCCTGATGCCCATGTGCAGCGGTTACCGATAACATCAAAAGCTAACTCAGGATTCAATTTCTTTTCTATTTGTTCTGACTCAGACTGAGTCTCATTACAAATAATCTGACTTGAATATGATTCAAGTACAATCTACATTACTACAATTCAATATGAATCCATGAATGCATATATTCAATCTGTTCAAACTATTCAATCTATATTGACTGAACCGAACCATGGATATACTTCCATTTCATGATTCTCCAGTTACAACCATTTACTGATATCATGGTTTTGGCAAGTCATCCAATTATACAATTTATATTACAAGACAATACAAGTTGCAATACAATACAAACAATACAATCAAGATATCGCGGGGTTTAAGGGGTAGATTGGTACGGAAGGTGTTAGAAGTGGCACGAGACTGCAATATTTAATATACCTAACCTGAATCTAATTGCCGTTGTTCCGGATTGTATAACGGAGCCTTATACTTCTATTTGCCTCTAGTCTCTGGCATATAGAGACTCCTCTCGTATACACTGGTATTCTTCTGTACAAAGCTACAAACAACAGCGTTAACCATATAATAAAACCTTAAAAGCTACACTCTCTCTCTTACTCTTTGTCTATTCTATTTCTCCCTTATCTTTGGGACTTACCGAACGATTTGTTCGCTGATGACATTCTCTTTCTTTCTTCTTTGAATGTCGTCAGGTATTTCGGACCTTCAAGAGATCGAGCCTAGTACTGAAGATTTGGACCATTTTATTGAAGGTCCCGAGCTGTAATTACACTTGTACACATTTCATTTCAGTACTTTCCATTTCTGTTATGCCATTGTTTAGGCATTGCTTTCATTCAGATGTATTTACTTTTCCATGCATTGTACAAAAGAATGTTAATAAATAAAGTTGTTGTTTCATTAAATTTATTTCTTGTGTATATTTATTTTATATTGCTTAGTTACGCTTAGCGTATTTACTTCAGAGTAAATACGTAGCGGCCTCGTCGCGTTCTCTGTCCGTATACCGGGAAGCGGGGCGTGACAGGCATCATTCATGTACTTCTTATATTTATCCACACGCTGTCCTTGACCGGAAAGAATGTATTCTTTGGTATGATTACTATCACTGAGAACAGTGTCTATCATATCCTTAATTTCCTCTCCTGAAAAGAAGTTATCTTCTTCTTCCGCCGCATTATCGTCTTCTTCTTCTACTTCCGCCGCATTACCGGTATTTTCTTCTCCTTCCCCGTGATATAGCCAAATTGAATAAAATTTGGTAAAACCATGCTTAATGATGTGAAACTCTACGATTTCTATCTTCTGCCAGAACTTATTCTCACACCTGTCGCATGGACAAAGGATCTTTCCCAGCACGACCTTTTTATTTCCGTGTGCAAATTCGATGAAGGCAGCAACTCCATCGACAAATTTAGGGTTCATGCGTTGTTGCCAATCCATGTATATCCAGTCCTTAACTCTGATGTACTCATGGGTCATTTTAGACTGTATAATATATAAATTGTAAGTTTCACAAATTGAAGAAAATAGTAAAGTATTGGAAGTTGGTTTTTGATCGTGACTTGAGAAATTTAAGAACATATGATTATTGACAAAGAAGAGAACGGGAAAGACAAGTTTATCGTTGATTTCAATTTATGATTTCGTATAGGTGTAGGGTTGTTACTGGGAATGCGCTTTGTGTGTGTGTGTTGTGTATGCGCGTTGCATGTGTGTGTTTCAGCTGTTATGGGTAAGGATTCTATCCCTTTAAGAATATATAGAGCAGACACCCATTCACTTATGTTTTCATCCGTTTCGAAAAAATTTCGGCAGCACCTCTCTGTTGTTCTCCGAACACACTGTAATAGAATAAATAATCATTTCAATCTTGTGAATCAACATTGAAGAACATCTAATCTATTTTTGTATACGGAGTACCGGTGGAAAGGTACCGACGAAATAACCCAAAACGGATGAAAACACAAGTGAATGCAGGTGTTTGCTTTATACATTCCTAAAATTGAAAATATCAAAAACTAAATTTAGGAAAATTAAAATTAGATTTGAAGAAATTAACTAGTTAACCTCTAAATTAGAGCCGCAGGCGACGAGGAGGATGGCGGTGAGGAAGAGGTCGGGAAGGAGGAGGCGGCCGCCGACAAGGAGAAGGAGACAACACGAGCAGGAGGAAGCGACGCACGCGATAGCTCAATCGACGATGAGAAGATGGCAATGGAGCTCGACGGCACCGATGGAAAAGACGGCGGCGATGGAGCTCAACCGGGAGGGATTTTTTGTAAGGGGCGCGAAAGGAAGGGCTACATGGGGAAAAAATTTAGGGAAGAAGAGAGACTCATTTAGGTTTTTTTTTTAAATATTCTTAATTGTTCCTACGGTGCCCACCATAGGGGTTTCTTTTGCGGCGCCGTAAGAGCAACAATTGAAGTAAGTTTTTAATAATTTTTTATTTATTCTTTTGCGGCGCCGTAGGGGCAACAATTGAAGTAAGTTTTTAATAATTTTTTATTTAAAAATGCCCCTACGGTATGGACCGTAGGGATATTGTTTGTCCCTACGGTGTGAACCGTAGGGTCAAACAAAAAATGCCCTTACACATTTTTCCGTCCGCAGGGACGAGCCATATTTGTAACAGTGACCATTAAAGCAATTAATCAGATCAATAGATAGTTTTGTGTCACGGATCCAATCCTATAAGGAGTTTTTCGTAAATACCATTAGATACATAAAGAGTGGGGAAAAGCTTAATTAAGCTGACAATATTTTTGGCTTAACGGCTCTAATGCATACTTAACTGACATGCCTAATCCTATTATGAAGACATAACCATATGTGATATGTGAACTCAATTAAGCTATAGGTGTGAAATGTTTTTGAGTTTAATTCAAGAAAATATTAATGAAGTCTTCAAATAGAGACCAAGTCCCCTCGAAAAGGTCTCGTCCTATGGTTTACGCGGTTGAGCTTTTGAGATTTCATAGTTTCCTAAGTTTTATATAATTAGTAAATAATTCTCATGGCCAAGAAAACCAAATATAAGAATGATAGGATACTGAGCTCCCAATATGTGAGAAAATGTCATGCTTAATATAGGAACAAATTAGTTATTGTTAGGATGGTTTTCTCTCTCATTTCCCTTTTATTATAATTGAGTAAAGAATTTTTTAAACTTTAATGATGAGACTAATGATGGCAACATAATGCTTAAATTTTATGTGAGAAAGACCCATGATTAGAAAACTAAAGAAAGGTTCTCATAAACAATGAAATTGATGAAGGATTATAAAATGAACAAGTTGTGCAAGAGAAGACTTGGTTCATCCCCTAGAAGTTTTACAAACAAAATATTTTTAATGTGTTGTTATATAGATTAAGACATATTTTGGATATTGGTACTTGGTTACGGAAGCGATTTACTCGAATTTCTTAGCCTCAACAAAAGATTCGGTCGTATTTGAAACTTTAATATGGCTGTGTTATCTGCGCCTCAACTAAGTTGTCGTTGTAAAATCACAGTATTGTAAATTTTATATAAGTAGGAGACTTGATTTATTATCATTTTTCTAAAGATATACAACTTACAACAGCTGCATAATCTTCTCAATTATTATGTAGTTTTTCTCGTTTAGAAGCTCTAAATAGAATAACAAACAATAAGATAGCTCCAAATTCTTTTTCTTTTCCACAACTCTTCCCACGCATTATAAATACTCATTCTCCCTCCAACTCATTCAAGCCAAGAAAAAAACTTTAGTCGAGTACTTGAGCAATTGAGAGGAGAGAGAAACAAAGATGGCAAGCAAAAGAAAGAGCCCTTGCAATTCCCAAGAAAATCATCTCTCTTATACTTTCTCCGCCGCCGGCGGTGCCCCTAAAAGGCCTGGTAAGCGCTATGTAGGGGTGCGACAGCGTCCCTCAGGGCGTTGGGTCGCCGAAATCAAGGACACAATACAGAAAATCCGTGTCTGGCTCGGGACGTTCGATACAGCTGAGGCCGCAGCCCGTGCCTACGATGAGGCGGCCTGCCTGCTCCGTGGGGCCAACACGCGTACCAATTTTTGGCCCCGGTCGCCTTCACATCCCGCCGCTCCTCCGGCTCTCCCTCCCAAAATATCCAATCACCTCTTAAGGCTAAAAGCCAAGAAATCTCCTAGTAATAAACCTCGTACTTGTACGGTCTCTGCAGCTGCTTCTGTTGTACCTCCTTCCGTTGTTTTTCCCGCTACTACTATTGACTTTTCTATACCAGAATTAGAAATCATCGAAGAATTTAAATTTTCGGATTTCTTGAATGATCAAACCCTTTTTGCTCCTACCGCCGCGGTCGCCGCCGTCGCTACTAGTCCTAGTTGTAGTGGTGGTGATGATAGCTATATAGAAGAATTCAAACTCAATGAAGCAAGTTTCATGCAACAAGAAGAGGGAAGCCAAGGGGTTTCCTATGAGGTGGAGGAGAATGAGGGTTTGGGGCCTATGGATTTCCGTCTCGACGACTACAACGTTTCCTATTCGCCTTTCGAGATCGCGGAAGAGATCGCGGATGGGTCGATGGAGATCGGGGAGGATTCGTCGATGTTGGGGCCATCGATGAAGAGGATGAAGTATGAGAGGAAGATCTCTGCCTCACTCTATGCTCTAAATGGTGTTTCGGAGTGCTTGAGGTTGAGGAGAGGGGTCGGTGATTGCTTTAGTGAGCTTAGTAGCTCTTGCAAGAAGAAGAAGCAAGAGATGTTTGAGTTTGAGGAGAAGGTGAGATTGGAGAAAGATCAACAAGTCTTGAATCAATTCCAATCTTCTTCTTTCTTGGGTGACGATGGAGAGTTGTCACTGTGGAACTCTCTTGATCTCCCTCCAATTTCTTGGCCAATGGCTTATTGTTCTTGAAATGTGTTATGTTGACTGAAGTTAATTGAAGTAAAGTTCTTCTCCTGTTTGTGATTCATGTATTTTTTATTTTTGTTTTGTTGCTTGCATGATGAAATGTTGATTGAATAAGTAGTTGGGGTACTAAAATTTGATCTCTATGAAGAGTTAAAAAAATCAGAGACAAGAAAGACTCTTGTAATTCTTAGTAGTTGTGGCATCGTTTTCAGGGTTTTGGAAGATAATATATCTTTATTTTCTTCCATTGTTTGTAATTGGCTTTGTTAGGCTAATTACTTTGTCATTATGTAAATCTTTGTCCGAGTTGTCTTTTAGGGTTTAAGCCAATAATGCTAGATTTTTCTAATCTAAGGACCATTTTTGGGAATGTACCATGTTTGAATTTTTGCCTTGGTTGTATATTGACGGTACTAATCAATCTAGTTAATGAGAATTTAGAGGATTTGAACCGGTCTTATGGGATAATGACATCTTGTTCATAGTTTTCTCTACTAGAAACTTGATATTGATTAGGGTTAACAGCACAAAACGCCATGTTAGTTTACCATGTGCCGCACTTATAGCGTCTCTAATAATTTTTTGGCACAAACATTGTCTTTACTCATCGATCAAAAACTCTCAAAGAATTTACAAAAACTATTAAAAAAATGCTCAAATTCAGTTGTAAATAAATCAAACAATTGTCTCATTTTTGCTTTAGAATTTGATTTCGTTGTTTAGAGTTGAATTTGAGCTTTCTTTTCGTAGGGTTTTCAATCAACTGTGACAATAAATTACGTGAAAAGCTATAAGTGCCTCCTCCCACCCGCACCCCACACACCCCCACCATAAATTATACATTTCCCCTCGTTCAAATAAATCTCTCCATGAAAAGCATTTCTTTGGCAGAATGCTGAACATTGTTTTGGCTTCATCTACCAACATGCACTCCCTTGGTTCTGCCTCTTCGATCAAACCAAGAGCATCAATGTTGCAATCATGTCCCTACCTGTCCTTTGATACGATCCAAATAATGCAAATAATACGGGTGATGTTTGTAACAGTGATTTACATTGATTAGTTCACTAAATTACGTACTAAGCATCATTAAGTGGGGTATATTCACAATATATATGCTCATAATAATGAAATTGGCGGAATATTTAATACTCGAGGCTTGTTGAGTTTTGTCTTATCTTATATCTTATATTCATGTACCTTTCATAGTTTTTCCAATGTGGGAATATGTTAACCACATATCTTTAACACTCCCCTTCGCGTGCAACGTGATTATCACGTGGATTGTACAAACACATGTAGAGGCTAGTCTTTCAGAGGCAAGTAGACGGCACAAGGAAATATGCAACTATAGCATAAGGAGAAGCATAGGTGCAACCATGGCAGGGCATGTAGACGGCTCTGAGAGAGCAAAGGAGTTATTAAAATACAAATCCACGAATGTATCACAACCTAGTTCTGATACCTTATTAAATTTAAGAGGATAATGAAAGAAAAATGTCATACGAGAGAACTTACTTCTATGGCGTCGAAAAGATACATCCTTTATGAACTTTTCTGAAGATCGGCATCCACCACCTCCATCTTTATCATCTAAGATGTGGTTACACCAAATTTCATATGGTTCTATCACTTTTGCACCGTTGATTTAGTGGGTGCAGAATTAATGGTTTACGGACAACAGAACTTTTTATATTTTTAATTCAACATTGAAAAAGTGGTAGAATTATATGAAATTTGGTGTATCCACATCTTAAATGGTAAAGATGAAGATGATGAATGCTGATCGTCGAAAAAAAATGGTGGAGGATATAGATTTTTGACACCACCTAACCAAAAAGCCTCCTATAACCTCTTTTCTTCATTATTCTCTAAATTTAATTATATACAATCGAGAGGGGCGCTTATATATTTTATTTATATGAGTGTACACGGGCTTTTGATAAAAGTGGGTTCCATCAATAAAACTCAAGTCTTGTTGAGATTTGTCCCATTTTATTTTTATACCCATACATCTCTCATAGTTTTAACACGACCCAAAGGAAGAAAACAGAAATGATAAATCTGTGAGTTTAAGTTGGGAAAGGCCCCGTCTCTGAAACCGTGAGATGCATTCTTGGCCAAGTTGGTTGTGACATTCACACGAAAATATGTTCTATGAATTGTGTTGGCCTTAAAGCTTACATCAAGGGTTGGAGTAAGTTTTACCAAAAAGAAGATTGGTCCTTGACCTGTTTAATGGTCTCTTAACCTTGAGTCTTGTGAAATAATTTTTCATAAGAAGAAAGAGATTTTTTAGGTAGAATTTTCTATTCATGTAAAATGCCCACCCCTTTTCAAAGTTAGTAAATTTCTGTGCCGTCTCTCAATTAGGTGACCAATCCTGGCCATTTCAAGTTATAGTCAACAGTTGCTTTTATTTTATTTATTTTTGACCCTTTCGAATGAAAAAACGATTTTTAAGATCCGATAAAGAAGCACTTCTTGCGGTTATTTTGGACTAACTGCAATAAAGCCCCTGAAAATATCATCTCATCCTGACAACGCTATCTAGAACTTTAGCATCAGCAAGAAAATTAACATCGGCAAAACCCCTAAAAATAGCTGTTGGTGTACGCAGCGGAAAAACCTTATGGATCTTAAGATCCCTTAAAACGAATAACAACCAGGACAAGCAAAATCAAATAGCAACACAAAGGATTTAACGTAGAAAACCCAAACGGGAAAAATCACGGGAAAAAGGAAGAATACTTTATTAAAACTTTAAAGAAAACTTTACTGAAGATTATTACAAACCCTCTGCTTCAAGATCTCTAATGAGATCTCCAATGGTCACATCTTGATCCCTTATGAAGCCGTCATTGCGTCTCACTTAAACCTTATAACTTATGATCTAGTCCCTTTTTTTAAACTTTAACTCTAGTATCCTATTTATACCCAAAACTAAATCTGAAATAAAATAGGAACTCCTTAATTATGAAACTGCCATTACTAAATTCTGATTTGCTCAAATCTTTCGTTGACAGACATCTGCGCTCAATCTACGCGTCTGACAGATAGTCGCCAGACGTCTGAAGCACATACGCTCAGACGTATGCGCCTCCCCTGGAAAAATAGCAGAGCACATCCAGATGTCTGACAAACGTCTGCCTCTTCTCTAGATTTCTGCACAGTCTCGATATACAAGACACCCTTCACAACAATATCATCTCATCCTACCTGACAACGCCATCTAGAAAATTAGCATAAGGAAGAAAATCATCACTAGCACTTCTTTCACAAAAAAGATGAGAGTCAAAAATTCTCAAGCAATCCGATCCAATTCCGCATATTATCAAGCCTCAATTGTATGATTTAGTTTTTTCAAAATGATTGTCCGAGTAGGATTTTCGAGATTTTAATCCTATGTATGATTTAGTTGTCATTTATATAAAAAAAATTAATTAACATTTATTTAGGAAAACTATTCAAGATATCATTATTATTTACGTTATAAAAATGTCAAAAAGTTTACAATTATTTTTACAATCTGTAAAAAATCAATTTCATCTTTTTGCCGACACTACAGTGAGGAGTCAAACACGAAAGATGTGCAATTTTCTAAACTTAGGATATGAATTATTTAGGAATTTAATGGGTATAATTAAAGCCATACAGTAGATTTATTTGGCAACTTATTAACTGTGCAAAGAGTATTTCTTGACAATTTTGAAAACAAATTCCATTTATATTCCTTCACAAAAGAAAAAATTCACTTGAATTTAAATAACAATTAGACTTCTTTAAAAACCAAGGCAATATGCAACATGAAGGGAAGTTCCCATAGTACCCCTCGCGACCCTCATCTATACCTCCAGCTACCCAAGGGCAAACAAGGAAGAGGAAAATGGTGTTTTGTCTTTTTGTAAAAGGATTCCTAAAATCCTAATTGAACAAGATATTCCATCTGAAACCTACACAGCTATCTTTTATAATCTTTTATAATATCCTAAAGTGATACGTGGAGAGCGGAAATTCTAATATTTCCACTATACCTCTTTCTCACAATTAATTTGGTTTGTTAGCAATTTACCCCAACATTAACAATATTGTAATTTTTGTAATGTGGCAGTGTTATAATAGGAAAGGTGATGGTAAAAATCTATCATCTTTAAATTTTCCCTTTTGGTCTCAATTTTTTACCCCTTTTATTAATGACAGCAATTAGCAAAGTTGTTATTTTTGTGATCTAAAAAGTTAAAATGGTAACTCCCTCTCTTTGGCAAAACTTCTTTTTATTTACGATTCTGCCATTAACCCAAAACCCAAATAGATTTTAACTGAAATACAATGAGGTTTCAACGTTTATCAGATAAATACCATGGACTTTGTTTGTTAAGAGGAGATACTATGCATCTTCAATGTTTTCGAAATAAATAATATTGATTTCGTTACAGATAAATACAGTATCCTTTCAATGTCTTCAAGATAAATACCGTGGATTTTGTTCTTTACAAATAAATATTATACCTTTCATCGTTTTCCAGAGATACCATGTATTTTGTTAGCATGTGCTTTCGCCGTATTTCACTTTTATGATGAGAGAACTTTACAAATAATACCGTCGCTTTTCATCATTTTCAGATGAATATCATGGACTTTGTTGTTTATAAATAAACATCATGCCCAATTCACCATTTTTCAAATAGATACCATTGACTTTATTCTTTAAAAATAAATACTATGGATCTTCAATTGTCTTCACATAAATATTGTGGAATTTGTTATTTACAAATAAATACCATAAAATTTCGGTGTTTTGAAATTTTATGTTGGAAAAACTAAAAAGATTTACGTTTTTGCCATCAACTCAAAAATCCGCTATATTTTCACTCAAATACTATACATATCAACATTTTTCAGATAAATAAAATACAATGGACTTTGTTTTTAAAAAATAAACACTATGAATTTTCATCATTTTTGGATAAATACCACAGGCTTTGATTTCACAAATAAATGCCTTGAACTTCTTAAATACCATGGGGTTTTCTTTTCAAAATAAATGTCGTGAACTTACACCGGATAAATACCATGGGGTTCAAAAACCATCGCAGCGCGTGGGACCTACCGCTAGTTCAATAATACAAAGAGGTATCAAGCCGAAAATTTAGGGATTTTCCTAAAATGCACCTAAAACTAAAATATTCCCATAGATTTCTTGGCAAAAAATCTATTTTTTTTGTAAATTCCAATCTTTTGGAGGGGGCATTTTAGGCAATTCATGGCAAAATTCTGCCACTTCTCATATTTACAAATTTTCCATCAACTCACCTCCCACTATCTATGTCATGCCCCGCTTCCCAAAAATCAGAAAACGGGAGCGGATGAGGCCCGCAACGTATTCACACCGAGAAATACTCTTTCCCGACATGAATACGCTAAGTGTCTGTGTAAGCAGTAACAGAAAAATATAGTACAAGAATTTAAAGCATATAAAATATCCAATAATATTTATTACAAATCAAGTCTAAATGGACATAGGTGCTCCACAAACAAAAAGCAATAAGGACATAAGAAGCAGTAAATAAAACCCCGAACAAGAGCATACTGGAAGATTAATAATCGGCTTGTGAAGATGGATGGTTGAAGTCATCCTCTGTCGGTTCTGTCTCGTACCTAGCCTCATCATCTGCCCCAATGTCGTCTGACAACATTCCAAAAAAAACAAGAAAACAAGAAAAAATGCATGCCGTCAGCGAACTAAAGTTCGGTAAGTCTCCAATTAAAAAGAATAGAACTTTAAATAAACAAAATACGGCATGGAACAATAACACAAATATGAAGATAAAAGCAGAATATCAATAGAGTGTGGATCAATAAAATCAGTCATATATCTATCAGGAAAAAATACAACCAGAGTGTCTTGATATTAGTTAGTGTTTTAAGTTATAAGCTCGAATTGTGAGTTTTACATGTAAATAGGATATTTCGTTATTCCCACGGAATAATAGCAACATGAGATTCGCGAAGTTCACGAAATTCAAGATTTATATGTAATGCAATATACAGTATTCTCCGTGACCACGAGGAACAAGTATGATCTCCTGTTAAATATAAAGACCCCATTATTCGAGCTACCCCATCCCTATGATATTCTTGATATTAAAGTACCGATATATACATCCATATAGATATATATCTAGTAACACGGGTTTCAATTGCCTACATAAGTCATGCCATATTCACGAGATTCACAAGATTCAAGATTTGTGATTCATGAACTTCATGATAAACACATGGTAATAATAATACATCAATGAAAACATGGTTCAAGCTCGGCTATCTATATATATCACAAGTTAACAAGGCATGAATGATACAAAGTGAAAGAAACGGTATCTTTAAAAAATGCTGGAAACTACTGTTTACTCAACCCATATGAACTCAGGATAAAACAAGAAATGTAGCTCTAGATATTATGCAGACGTGAGTTCAAGTCTCGTCTGATTCCAACTACTAGTTTGGGAGATAGACGTGTTTTCGTACCGCTATACAGAACATATCAGAATCTGTCCAGCACCGATATATATTTTAAAAACGCAGTTTGTGATATTTTCTGTTGGTTTTTAGCTCACGAGTTGAGCTAGGAATAGGTTGGTCTTTCATTCTAGTTGTCTAAACAACTTGAGTTTGCACGATTTGGGTCTCGGAAACTATAGTTACTATTATTTTAATCTAAGGGTTTCAAAAAAAATTTAATTTTCTGGAACAACAAAAGGGGTGACTTGCAGAGCATATATTGTATCTATATCTACATTTCTAAGTCTCGGGTTCTATAAGAAAGTTGTGGGGCTATCAATTTGACATCCATGCATCTAAAGTTTGACGAAAACCGAGTTTTTTGGTTTAGTTATGACACTTTGAAATCAGTGCGCAGATCAAGACAGAATCTGTCCAGATTCGACACATTAGTTTAAAAAAAAGAAATAAATTATTTCCGTCGGTTTTCAGAAGTCGGGTTCAATTAAGAAAAATTAGATCTTTCGATCTAATTGTCAAAACAATTTGGTTTCCCTCAATTTAGGTCTCTGAAAACAGAGTTATGAATTTTTGAAAATAGGCGTTGAAATCTGTTTTCATAACTGTCAAAAATAGCGACCGCGAGAGCCGTAAAACTTAAATTAGAAATGTAAACGTTTCGAATTTTTTTCCAGTGCAATTTGAAAGTAATATTCTAACTTAAATATTTTTCCTGAAATTTTCAAAAGTCGATATTAATTTCTAAAAATCATTTCGAAGGTAAAGATGTTGATATGGTCGTATTTGAGAAAGGTCGAAAAGGAAAATATTTACTTACTGCTTTGCTTTCTTTAAAACTGATGGAGGTCATTTTCAGATCTCTTTCAGATGTTGTCTCCAGTCGATCTTCCGGTGGATTCTGGAGGGGATCCCCTGTTGTGTGTGGGTCTCAATGGGTTTTGAGGGGATTTGGTGATTAAAGGAATTGGATGCCAAGTACCTGCAAAGAAGTCCCGGGGTGGTTTGACGCCACCGAGGACCCTCCGACGATCAAGTTAGTACTAGATCCGAGCAGCGTAATGGCTAAGTGAGTCAGAAAAGGCCTACTTGACCCCTCTGTGATGGGGGTTTATATAGCGGAAATGGCACGCAGCAGCAGGCGCGAGAATCTCGCCAGCAGTTACGCTCCCGACGTCACGCCCGTCTGAAGAGCGGATCGCCCATTAATGGGGATCACGGAGGCGTGGGACGTGGGATGTTGCTGGCGGAGAATCCGCGCATGGCGAGATTCGCGGAGCGGCGGTTACGCCTGTGGGCGGTGGAGCTGGTCGGAGGACCGAGAAAGACGGCCTCGGCAGGGGGGTCGGGAACGAGCGAGAAGGCCAAGGAGTCTTGGTCTTGTGGCAGCTCGGGGCCAGCTGAAGGGCCGAGAAGGCCAATCTGCGGGGAGCCCCGTGGGGGGCTAGCTCGTGATTGCAGGTCGGGTATAGGGGAGACCTGATCGGCTTCGGTAGGCCCTTTCTTCCGAGTTATGGGACATGTCATCCGCCACGTGTCCTGATCCCAGGCGTCCCCAATATTGAGCATCATCAAAAACTTTGGAATAAAAAACACAGCAGCGATGAATTTTGTGATATACAAGACAAGTATGTAAATTAGTTAGGCAATACACATTGAATCAACATAAAGGATTTCTAATATCTTATAAAAAAAACTTCTTTATAAACGATTGGATTCCATGAGAAGTCATGCAAGGTGTATGTATATCTTGAGATGATTCAAATTTAATGCTATCCATCTAGTGAAAATAAGTACAAGAAAATCTTAAACATCGATTAACACATGTAGATGTATTAGGCTAATTAATCCAATTAAGATATTATTTTAATATGGGAAACTCGGCATTAAAACACAAGCATGGCATGAGCGGATGTATAGTATAAAGAGGTGGAACAACTGGAGAAAAAAGAAAGATGGGACTTACAAATAGCAACTTGATCTCAATATCAAGTTGCTAAAAACGCGTAGAGTTAACCTCAAATTGATTTCGAGGCTTCCGACGATGGGTTGATGGCTACTTCTCCTTCGTTCGGTTTCTTAGGTTAAGGTTTTGAAAATATGAGATATTAAAAAAATAGAGAAGAGGAAGAAAAGAGCCAGAGAAAAGATGAAGAAAAAATTATGGTTTAAGGTTAGGGTTTATTTATAGGATTAGAGATTAGGGTTTTGAGATCAAGGGCTAAGATTAAACTGTGTTAAATCAAATGGCTTATAAAAGTTTTATGATAATATAGATTTTAAATTAAACACAAATTATTTCTCTTTTAAAATATCTAATAAATTTAGAAATACAATTCTTTTTCTTTCTCTTTAGAAACTAAATTTTATAATGCAAAATAATTAAAATAAAAAAATAAATAATTTAGAAAGGCTGGGGTTTGAAATTGAGACATGTAGAACAGTAGTGCAGTGTCTCAACCAAAGAAATACAAGTAATGACCAAGCATATAAATAGAAAGGAAATAAATTTATATACACTTGATTCAAACAAAATGGGTTTTATTTAAGTAGGAAATTATTAGAAAGATACATAGATTTTGCGGTTATTATAATTTACAAATATACCATCTATTCAAAATTCCAATAGATTTTTCTTAAAATACCATGAACTTTCAATATTATATAGATAAATACCACTAGATTTTCATAAAACACGATGAATTTTCACTTTTGTCAAATAAATACCATGAACATTGTCCATCACAAAAAAATACCATAAACTTTCAACGTTTTTCAGATAAATGCCATGGACTTTTTGCGTTACAAATAATAACGTTAACTTTCAAAGTTTTTCAGATAAATACCATGGATTTTGTCCGGTACAAATAGTTACAAATTTACTAACGTTAACATTCACCATTTTCAGCTTTCTCAGATAAATACCATGGACTTTCTCCGTTACAAATAGATATCATGAACTTTTCAATGTTTTATAGGTAAATAGCACTCGAATTTCATTAAAATACGATGAACTTTCTCTTTTTTCAATAAATACCATGAATTTTATCCGTTACAAAAAAATACCATAAACTTTCAAAGTTTTTCAGATAAATACCATGAACTTTGCCCGTTACAAAAAAAGTATCATGAACTTTCAACGTTTTTCAAATAAATACCATGGAATTTGCTCGTTACAAATAAATAATTTTAAATTTCAACCTTTTTTAGATAGAGATCACTGCTTTTTCATTAAAATACAATGAACTTTCCCTTTTTACAACTAAATACCATGAACTTTGTTCGATCAAAAAAATACCATAACCTTTCAATGTTTATGAAGTAATTACCATGGACTTTGTCCTTTACAAAAAATTATAAAAAACTTTCAACATTTTTTCAAATAAATACCATAGACTTTATCTTTTACAAAAATTTAAAACTAAATTTCAACATTTTTCAAATAAATAATATGGACTTTCTCGGTTATAAATTTTTAATTTCAACATTTTTCAAATAAATAATATGGACTTTCTCGGTTATAAATTTTTAATTTCAACAATTTTACATAAATAAAATGCATTTTGTCCGTTAAAAATAAATAACATTTCATTTCAACATTTTTTAGAAAAGTACTATGGACTTCCTTTCGACGTTTTCAAATAAATACCATGGACTTTCTCCATTACAAATGGATAACTCAACTTTCACTGTTTTTCAGATTAATACCATGGACTTTATCCGTTACAAATAGATACCATGAACTTTCAAGTTTTGAGGTAAATACAATAGACTTTGTCTATGACAAATAGATACCATCAACTTTCACATTTTGAAGTAAATATTATGGATTTAACTGTTAGAAAAAAACACCGTGAACTTTCACACTCATATAAACACCATGGACTTTGTCTATTACAAAATACATCGTGAACTTTCACGATTTTTCAGATAGATACCATGGACATTGTCTGTTAGAAATAAACACCGTCATAATTTTTCAGATAGTTACTTTGGAATTTGTTGGTACAAACAAACACCTTGAATGTTTACCTTTTTAGATAACAATCATGGACTTTGTTTTGTAAAAAAATATTAAACTTTCATCTTTTTTCAGATAAATATCATGGACTTTGTTTGTATAAAAAAAGCACTGAATTGTCACCGATTTTCAGATAAATACCACATGCTTTGTTTATACAAATTAACACCATGAACTTCCACCATTTTCAGATAAATACCATCGACTTTGTTTGTTCCAAATAAAAATCATGAACTTTCACCACTTTTCAGATAAATACCATGGAATTTATTTGTTACAAATAAATGCCATGAAATTTCACTTAAATTGCCACCACTTTTCTCAAGTTTTTTGATAGTGAAATTTAGCACACGATCATGCTAAAACCCCACGTATCGCGTGGGATTTACCTCTAGTATATTACATTATTATTATATTGATGGATATACGATAGAATATTCTTTGGAATATTTCCTCCTTTTTCTTAAAAATATATGGATGCAAAATTAAACTTAATACATTAGTTGTGTTGCAAATACAACTTGCACCCAAGAAAATCAATCTTAGATTAAAAAGGATAACATTTTATTATATCAATATGGTTCTTTTTTTTCTAGTTCATAACTAAATATGGATCTTTTTTATATAAAAATATATCTAAAAATATCATTTTATTTATAATTTGGAAAATGTTATTCAATATCAAGCAAAATATCGAAAACCCAATAAGTAAAACAAAAATTACAGATATTTGAAAAATTCCGCGATTTCGTGTGCTATATAGCAAGCAAATATTGAAAAATTGAAAAAAAAATAAAGATTTTTAACATTTTGTAATTTTAGTGTGAGCATGCAAAATATTGAAAAAAAGGAAGAAAACAAAAACGTTTTACGATTTTCATTTACTAGATAGAAAGCAAAATACTGAGAAACAAAAAATAAAAAGAAAATTTCGCAGTTTTTTTGTGCTATATCATACAAAATATTGGAAATTTTAAAATAAACATAAAATTTGTGATTTTTGAAAATATAGTAATTTTTGTATGTTACAGATAACAAAATATTGAAATATGGGAGAAACCATACAATTTTAAGATTTTTGCTATTTTCGTTTATTAGAAGCAAAAAATGGGGAAAATTTTGAGCTCTTAGAAAATTTCACTATTTTTTGGTACGTAT
The DNA here is from genome assembly GCA_030015575.1 of Agapanthus africanus. Classification (NCBI taxonomy): domain Eukaryota; kingdom Viridiplantae; phylum Streptophyta; class Magnoliopsida; order Asparagales; family Amaryllidaceae; genus Agapanthus; species Agapanthus africanus. The sequence continues at coordinate 484,639,767 of CM057350.1, forward strand.
AGTGTATAAAATATTAAGAATTTTGAAGAAATAAAAATTTTGTGATTTTTGAAACTATTGTGATCTTCATATGAAACGTAAGAAGATATAAATTTTAAGATTTTTGAAAGTTTTGCAATTTTCGTTTGCTATAACAACCAAAAATATTGAAAACTGAAGAAAACAAATAAATATAAAGATTTTTGAAAAATTCGCTATTTTGTTGTGCTATAACACAAGATATCGACAATTTTCATGGAAACATTAAATTTTGAGATTCTTAAAATTTGAAGAATTTTGTGTGCCATGGAATGCAAAATAATGAGAAATGAAGTAAGCAAAAAAAATTTTTATGCTAGCATCAAAAAATTGAAAAATCGTGGATAACGGAATTTTTTTCTTAGATTTTTTCAAAATTTTGCGATTTACAAATTTGAGATTTTTGAAAGTTTTGCAATTTTCATATGCTATAACATGAAAAATACCGAAAACTTAAAGAAACGGAAATTTTTTGGATTTTTAAAATTCTCGCAATTTTTATATTAGCAAGCCAAATATTGGAAAACCGGAAAAAAGAGAATTTTGAAATTTCCTGATTTTTTGTTAATAGCGTGAAAAGTAATGAAAAACGGAAAAAGACATAAATTTTGTAAGACTTTTGAAAATTTTGCGATTTTCTTTTCGCCATGAAATATAAAATATGGAAAAACCAAACACATAAAAAAAATTGAGAATTTTGAAAACTTCATGAATTTCGAGTGCTATATAGCATATAAAACATTGAGAACTTCGAAGAAAATAGAAAATTTTGGGATTTTTTAAAATGTCGTAATTTTCGTGTATTATATAACCACGGCAAATGAGGCGAGTCCTAGTTGATCCGTCTCCCAACGAGGCAAAATTTTATTTGTCTCATTGCTCTGGTGGGTTTGGGAAAATCCCAAATCCGCCTCGCTGTGATTACCTTCGCTTGACTCAGAGTCAACTCGTCCTAACTCGCCTAACCAATCTTTGGCAGATCAAATAGCTAGTATATAAGATAGAGAATCACAACTGAAAAAATACTTTTTGGATTTTAATTGATCTTAAAGTAATTTGATTTGGGCCTTTAAGACCTTGGATTTGTATGGGCCAAGCCTAGTCCTTCCATAAAAGGCTGCAGGAAACCCTGTTACTTGTGCTTGATCAACAGAAAACCATCGTCTTTTATTTTAACTGGCTAACAACTATTCATTTTTTATGTTTCAATTAACTTAGTTTGCTCCAAATATTCATCGGTCAAAATATTAATTAAGATCAGTTAACGAAACGATGAAGTAAATTATAGAAGCTTAGGGGTATTAATAATGGGGTTAAGCTTTGATTGCACAATGCAAGCATTTGGAATAAAGGTTGTTACAAGCAATTAGCCTCTATTAGCATCATTTATGGAATGAAACATTTGACGACAATTCTATAGCTTTATTTATCTCTCAAACTTATTGTTTGTTGATGTCTTTAGTCTTGAATATCCTTTTAAATGAACTAATTTGCCTCATCTTAAACTTGCTTTTTTAGCCATACATCAACCTCTCATTCCTGACATCAAACCACAACAAAAACCATTGAAGAGTGTAAAATATTGTAACATGTGGGGCTTCTTTCATCGTCTTTCCATTCTAAATTCTATTTCATTGTCTTTCCATTTATATTGTATTTCCTTAATTTGTATTAGTATCTTATGCTTTCTCAAAACCCTAGAATTTCTCGAACCAAAATAGGAGAAAGAAAGTAAAAGGGTCCTAAATTCAACCATTGTATAGCATTCACATCTATTCCATAAAAAAATTGTGTAGGTTCTTCTATTAACAAGGTTCCATGGACACAGGGACACGATACGACACGATGCGGCGATATGGCAAAATACAAAAATATTGGATACGGAGACACGGCTATATGTTGTGAAGGATGTCTTGCAAATCAAGACTGCGCAAGCATCCAAAGAAGGGCCAGACGTATGGAGCTATGAGCTTCAGACGTCTGGTAATAAAGTTCAGAATTTCCAGAGGAGGCGCAGACATCTGATGCAATGAGCTCAGACGTTTGCTATCGCTCTGGCCAGATGCACTATGGAGGCACAAATGTCTGAATACATAATTTCAAATGTCTGAAAAAGCTCTCCTTCTCAAGCAGAGCAAACGTAGACGTTTGCCTCTCAAAGGATCGGACGTCTGCCTCAGAGATAAGCACGGATTTTTTGTTCGAAATTTATCTTGAAAATTCAGTTCTGGATGGCAGTTTTGTAAATTTAGGGATCTTATTGTAACTCAAATTGTATGGGTTATATATAAGATTTTAGGGTTAAAATTTAAATAAGAGATATTTTTATCATAAAGCTAAAGGAAGACGACGGCTTTATAAAAGATCAATCGAAGAAGATCTTGTAGAGAGAGAAAGAGGAAGTTCTCGTTGGAGATCATAAGGAGAAAATTTGTATAATTCTCTCTAAGGTTTTATTCTTTTTGTCACGCTCCGCTTCACGGTGTACGGGCAGAGGACGCGACGAGTCCGCTACGTATTTACTTAGAAATAAACACGCTAAGCATATCTAAGCAATATAAGATAAAATGTACACAAGAGATAAGATGTAAATAAACAACAACTTTATTTATTAAACATTATTTTTACAATACAACTGAAATGAAAATACATGGAATGAAAGCAATACCTAAACAATGGCATAACAGAAATGAAAATGAAATGTAATGTACAAGTGAATCTAAAACTCCAGGTCTTCAGTAAACTGATCCAAGTCTTCGCTACTGGATTCGATCTCCAGTAAGTCCTGTTGGAGATAGTGCCCTCAGAGTCAATTATTAGGTCACAGGTACGTGATTGTAATGATTGAGGGAGGACCTATCCCGGTAGGACAGTCTTACTCGAGATGATAGTATGCTATCTGGTTTACCTTTATCATCGTGTGCTGCTTTAGGTGACCTGACACGTCGCTATTACACGTTGATAGAGCCCCTAGGATTCTTGCTTGACCACCAGCAGTATGAGGGCGATCATATAAGTGGGAGCTGGGGGTCTATAAGCTTATCCTTAAAAGGTCCCTAGTCGTGGGAGTTTCGAGACTGGGCATCGATACTCCATTAGTAGACTAGTGTATACAGTCGAGACCCCGACGAGGGGCGGTGGCCGGTCTCACAAGCCACTGGTGTCAGTAGGATCACCTAAGATGTATACAGGTGCTCATTGGGTTATGAGTACACCGGACAGGACTCGCCGGGAACATGCTAGTTGGTCATATACCAGACGTCAGATGGCAGTTCCCTGGTGACATGTGTGCAGGTTAGTTCATCGACCTGGGGATCGTCATTTGTCTTGTGTGAGTTCCCACTGTACTTTGATTACTACCCTACCACGGCTCAAAGGAGTCGTGCAAACAGGTTTTAGTTGGGTACAGTCCCGAGCCACATGGAGGCAGTGAGCGTATCTTCAGGGGTTCGTCTCTCCCGGTATTGGGGGTGAGGTCGTGCTGTGTCTAGGAGAGCCATTACACAAAGTCCTTGGCCAAGGCAAGGAGATTTACTGGTAGGTATTCCAGTAGTATCTCAGGGTGTTCTGGGCTACACTCCGACACGACTTGTACCGCTTTTGGGGGTCTGACTTTTACCAACCCCCTAGGCCCGCCATGCGATACTCATTGACGAACGGACCGGACTGCACGGATATTGTCACTGACAGGCTCAGTTGGGTGTCGGGGTGAGCTTCCTCATCGACGTCCCTTTTGGTCAATAGCTGGTGGCCCGTCACGTATTGGCATATACCTCTGACGTGCTAGTGGTTAAATCCTCAACCATTGTATTGACGAGTCTTTAGAGTCCGCCACACTTTCAGTTACTCAAGCTTTCGGGCGAAAGGTTGTAGAGGCCGTATGGAGATATGGCAAGGTCCGATCAGATACGTGCGGTATTGCACGGATCAGGATCGGACAGTATGTACTATAGGCCGTATGGTTATATGGCAGGGTTCGATCAGATACGTGCGGTATTGCACGGATCAGGATCGAACAGATATAACTATCCGGTTTTGGTATAAGCCGGATTCTAGTATAGTACAGTGTAGATTTTGTCTCATTGCATTTGTATTTCGGTCGGAATACAAATGCGGGTGTGTATGCACAGTATCGGGGTTTTCCTGTAATTTATTACGGGACCAGTTTTTGGAGTTGCCAGTTTGCTTTCCGTTTCGGCCGATTTCCATTGTTCCGTTCATTGGCCGAAGATTGGTGGAGGAGGGCTTATTTGCATTGTTGCAAATAGGCATTTGTGGAAGGGGGTCTTTGCATTTTGTTGTATCATGATAGCACCCTCCTTTGACTTGCTTGACTTCATACTTCATGATGGCTTGACTTTGTTAGCATCATGGTTGTTCATGATGGTTGTGGTTGTGTGTGGTTTTTGCTTGTGATCATATCCTTTCATGATGCCCTCTTGCATCATTGCTTCCACCCACCCCTTGACCTTGCTCTCTCTCTCTCTCTCCAATCTCACATGAAGGGGGGGGGGGCCGGCCATTCCTTTGGGGAATGGGATTGATTTTCATTTTGATGGGTGGAGAAAAATATGATACATTTCCTTCTTGAGTATGCTCAATTTTTCTCACCTCTCTCCAAGCTCTCTTTTCCTTCACCAATGGCAATTCCACAAACCCCAAAAATGAGACTTGCTCACTACATATTCTACAACGAACCTTGGGCACGTCGAGTAGCCGGCTTCGTGCCCGAGTTGCCTCGGCATTGAGGTGGGAGCCCATAAACGATGTAGGCAACGTGGTGCACTTCCGGCGACGAGGATGAGACGGACGGAGATCCCGCGAGGAGATCGGATTGGAGATGAAGACCGGAGGACTTGGATCGTCGGTATACATCTCTAACCCATCTTGTTAAGTAGCTTAGACTTGTTAATGGTTCGATCCGGGTTATAGTGCGCGGTGGTGCTGGTTTGCTAAGTCCGCAAAAATTTAAGTTATTCACCGCTTCCGCGTTCCGGCGTCGGATCGACGGCCGGGGCGCCGCCGTGCACTTACAGTGGTATCAGAGCCTCGCCATTAACTTCGTCTAGCTTCGTTTGATGTGTTTTTCAGTTCCGATCGACCAAAATTCCGAAAACCCAATTTATGTTCACATCAGTTTTCTGTTAAGATTTTTTGGTGTCCAAAATTTTTTCAGGTGACAGAAAAGTGATCTACAAAAAAATATAAGAGTTCTGTAAAAATTCGACGATGTAAAGCTACAGTGTGACCGCGGAACCGCCGCGTAAACCCCATACATGCCGCCCTTCCGCGGCGCACTGTGCACGTCACATCACCAAATTTTTACAGATGCCTTCTGGGTTTATTTCAGGGGTTTTGGAACATTAAAATTGGGCCCATTTTTTCTGTAACTGCTACAGTATTGTTTTGGGGCCCACTTGGTATAATTTGATCGGTCGGATATTTTAAACACATTTTTCACAGTATTTACATTATATCTGCGACCGTGAATGTCACTCGATCGGTAAATCCGGTCTAACTGCTATAGCCCGGTTAGACGGATTTGCGAACGTGACTTTCACGTTGATGTTCTATGTATTTGCTGTGTTGTTGCGGATCGGTCGTGGGGGATAGCCTGGATGCAATGCTAGTACAGTTGTGGTAGTATTATGTACATTTGATATTGCGGGGCGAGCGTCCGACATGTGGACTGCCGTCACTGCCTGTTTGTATTATTCTTTTGGGGCACGACCTGGTTGCGGTCGATGTACCCGTTGTATGTATATTTTACTTTCTGTACTAGGATACCCCGCGGAGGGGTGCACGGATAGCCGGGTTCTAGAGGGCAACAAGCCCGCATCTCATGGCATTGAGACGGAGGGGGCTTCACTCCAGGATTGACGGGCTATTCGCCGCACTCGTAGGGGGTACAGGTTGACCCAGGAGGGGTGCCCAAGTTGCCGGATTCCGTGAAGTGCTGGGTGGTCCATTCACGGCGCTGAAGGGGGCTGCCTCGCTTCAGGTTTTGGCGGGTAACTTGCCGCGCCCGTAGGGGTCTAGGTTTTCATTGCGCAGGCTATCCACACGACCAGGGGAACGTCGGGTTTCAGTAGTGGCTCTGTGAAACCCGGGGATCCCAGATATCTGTATTGTTCTGTGATGCTGTACATTTCTGTGATGTTGCATTTCTTTTCACGCCTTGAGCGAAATATAATATATTGGTATATATATTAGTAGATGTTGTATATGTTTTTCATCCGCGCTAGTCCAGTCCCCGCTCTGTCGTTAGTAAGCTAACCTAACGGGTAATGACGGGACCCAGTGGCGAATGCGGATGGCATATACGTACATCAGTATATTTTCGTTCTTTTTGGTGTGATCAATTGATGGGACTGCATTGATTCGGATCAGTGCAAGTTAAAAACAAACCTAATCTGATGTTGTTGGAACACTTTTCAAAAAGCTGTTATTGCAAGGACATTTACTTTTGTTTTGCATCGTGGTATTCATTAGAATATCCTGCTCCTCAGTCGACGAGGCAAGGGCCGAGATCCCTTCACCGGGAGTGACCCCTTGGACAAAAAGTTTGCGTCAGGGCATTAACTTCACTATAGCCGATTACTTTTGCTTTGCACCGTGGTATTCAGTTGGAATATCCTGCACCTCATTCTACGGGGAAAGAGCCGAGATCCCTTCACCGGGAGTGACCTCTTTAGCAAAGGTTTTCGTCACTATATTTTTAAAAAGCTATCCGTTCCTTCAACGATATCAAGTTCATTACGTTAAAGGTTTTCGCCAGAAACCATTCGTAGCCCTCCATCATTTCAGTTAAATATTCGGTAGTATTCAAGCTATGTATTTTGACCTCACGCCAAGGCATAGTGTTTGGTAGCTGCCGGGTATTTATCTGTTGCATAGATAGATGCGTTGGTTTGGGACAGTCGTACTACTATTTTGGCCTACGTCAAGGGTATGTACGGGTGGATTCAAATTAACCTGGATAATGATGGGCAGAACTTGACATGTGACTTATGATATTTTGACCTCACGCCAAGGTCATAAGAGCATGGGGCAGAAATCTCATCGGGAGTTTCAAAAGTACTGAAACTTGCCAGATATGCGCATACCTTCTGGAGTGTGATACCGTGAGCGGATTCCGTCACGTTATCATGCGATGAGAGTTGGATCCCGATTCCCACTGATGAGTTGGTTTACTCCTCGGGTGACCCCGACTAATTCTTCTTTCAGGTTTGGTGGAGAATTTGAGGTACAGTGGGAGGATTCCAGATTAGATAAATTGGTGACCATTCTGATCTAGGTTAGAGTGCACGCTGAGTGTTTTCTTTTCTCTCTCTCTTTGGCAGCGACCATTGACCCGACCCTAAGACTTTGACTCAGTGACCAAGTTGACCGAACCTTCTTAAACACCGGCTTTTGGATTGTCAGAGTTGCGAACCTCATTGCCACTCCTGCTTTTACCCTTTTCTCCAGGACACCCCGTATTACTACGAACGTCCACTTCCATTGGACAAAACCATCGTATGGTTAGATACGAACTCGACAGATTTATTCGAGGATGGTTTCCGGTTCTGGAGAAAACGGATAGGATTATTCAGTTGTCTTTTCCTTTTTACCCTCTCTCAGGTTACGAGTACTCCTTGGTTTAGGGGTAGTACACCTATTACGCAAATTGGATTGTCTTCTTCCAAACCTTAGGCTGGTGCCGACCGGTAGGGAATGAAGAAAACCAATTAGCATAACGATGGTGTGCAGAAGGTATTAAGTTCAGACAAAGAAAGGGATTAGTAAGAGGGCAAAGTAAATTACAACAGATATTCACGACCAAACCAAGTATTTCTTCGCCAATCCTAAATCACCTTTGTATTTCTCCAGGACACTCCGTATCACTACGAAGATCCACAGTTTATTGGATACTCCATCGTATGGTTATATACGAACTCGAAAGGAACTTGTTCCAGTTCGGGGATGGATTCTGGTCCAGGAGAAATAGGAATAAAGTACATTCAGGTGTCTTTTATCTTCACCTTCTCTCGCGTTGCGAGTGTTCCTAGGATTGGGACAGTACACCCATTATGCTTATTGGATAGTCTTCTTCCAAACTATAGGCTGGTGCCGAACGGTAGGGAAGGAAGAAAACCATTTGGCCTAAAGGGGTGTACAGAAGGTAAAGACTAAAGACATATGAAGGGATATGGAGAGGTGGCAAAGAACTATACGGTTACAGTCGTGAATCTGGAAGAGGCATTACTAGGAATACCAGGATACCCCATCGAAATATTTCAATGTTTCAGTCTCACTGTGTACTGTTAAAAGAAAACTGATTTTCCGATTAGACACTTGCTCCAGGGTATGTATTTACCAGGTATGATTCTCACATCTGTATGGTTTTACAGATGATGAGTGGGAGTAAGTTATTGGGAATTGGGTGATTATCCTCATTATATCGGGATTCGTTGTAATCGGTGATATTTGAGGAAATCACCTGGGTTGTTTGCCGGTCGGCAAATATTTGGTTTTGAATATCCGCTGTTATGCACCAATTTTAAATTGATATATCTGTACGTCTATTTTCATAGAGTGAGATATACCTTTCTGAAATTATGTCTACGACATTTACCTATATCAGTGGATGGTTAGGTAAGGAGCATTAAACAGCGGTGTAATTCTTCTTAACCATAAGTACAGTTTTCAACCTACGACACACAGTGAATGAGTAATCAGACTCAAGGGACTTTTACAGAGTATTGTATGTTGTCCAGAGTCCATCAGGACAGAGGGGATGGTCCTCGTACTATATTCGGTTTACTTATGACTTCTCTAGTTTTTAGACAGGTGTTTCTTGGAAACACAGGGTCCGAATTTTGAGAAGTTATAGGTATTTGAATAGAGTAGAGAACCAGGTATAGCAAGTATCGGGATTCTTCAAAGAGATCGAAGATGTAGATACTTGTGTATGGTATTCAGTTGATAGTAATGATAAAGAGATCTTGCTTCTCTTTCAGGTTACTCATAATTGGAAGTATTCCTAAGTTGAGTAACGCTGATCGGCCTCCTTCCATTTAGTTGACATGCGCTGGGGACAGCTGCATGATTTGAATCTGGTTCAATTAAATCAGTACCTCTGTTTCTATATTGGATATAGAACAGTTCATATCTTAACGATGTTAAGGTACGGGGAGTTGTCCGGTTTATGATTAAAACCAGACACTGGACAACTCAAGGCACGTTTCTGTAATGGCTGTTTGTGGGTTGACCCAGGCTATGACGCGGGTTGATTTTCTACCATCTGGAAGATCAATAGCAATATTGTTCTTGACTCGCCACAGTTTTAAATTAAAAATGGATTTTTTTCAGAAAACAGTAGTGGGGGTATGGTAGAACTGGAAGTGATTCCAGAACCACAAACGATTACTGAAGATTTGATAAGGAACCTAAAGATTCAATCTGGATTGACATTCCATTGGCCACTCCGCAGATAAGGTGGGTAACTTCAGGCACCCGAGAGGTACTACGGTAGCCTCAAGGACGGTGACAGGGAAGTTCTTGTTTACCCACAATTACCATTGCTGTTGTTCCAGGCTGCGAGACCCGGCGGGAGGATGAGTATAGCGTCGTTCTAAACTAGTTTTAGAAGTGCACGTCTATATGACTCTGCCAGAGGGTTGTCGTAGTCAGTGGGAGCAGCGGAAGCATTGGTGGACAGGTAGCTTATGTCTATTTACAGACTGAAGCACCAGTAGCGGAGATAGATCATCTATTTCTGACGTGACAGTCATGGGTTTGACTTCATCAGAATAGGGGATGGATCTGTTGAGAAGGTAGTAGGGTGTGATATCCTGGTATTTGGATGATATACACAGAGTAGGAAAAGAAACTCCTACACTTCGATCGGTTATACTTTGGTCGTCACACAGTTGTTTCTCCACAAAGGAAATGGATTTTATATCAGACATACTGGTTACTAGATCTATGGTTTTAGATCTAGATTTGGGTGGTTTCCCAATCAGGGTACTTGACAGCATTCTAAGAGTATTTAGGATGGACGACTCCTGGCACGGTAGTGTACCTGCAGGTAATGGAGTCACCCTCTCCAAAGGTGTCTTACAGACTAAAGGGGAGAGGGACGGGCATAATTGGCAGATCACTTGCTCAGGCAATTGAGTCAATCGTGAGATGTCAAGTACCACACCAGATGTTGTTCTTGCACTAGATGCAATAAGTTGACATTAATCCAATCCTGGAGAAACAGTCGGAAGCAGTTTTAGAACATAAGTGGATGTTCTAGGGATATGATAACGACAGCCTCATTCAGGAGACAGTTATCATTCCAGGCTTCCAAGGTGACATGGACGACAAGGAGGTTGTCAGAGTTATAGTTTTCCTTCTGATGAGGGGCAGTATTTTGGACAGGTGGTCCAAGGCAATACTGAGGGAGGCATGGCGCGCAGGATGCTGATTAAGTTCAGTTGACGATACAGTCTAAGAAGTTTGGATTTGGAGTTCATTTATGAGCTAGGTCCCATCAGACATCCAGACATATTCTGAGACAGGTATTGCTCATTTCGGGAAATGGGTTTCTCCGCGAACTTGAGATATAGAGAGACATAGAAAGAAACAACTAAGCGGATCCACTCACTGAGGCTATTCCTCGAACGCAATAGTTTCGCAAACGAGCTTTGTGAGACTGACTAGTAGAGGAGTTGGGTGTTCGGTATCACACGGGCTGTGAGTATGCGACATCGCAATAATTAGCCTTGAGTGCAAGTGGGAGATTGTTGGAGATAGTGCCCTCAGAGTCAATTATTAGGTCACAGGTACGTGATTGTAATGATTGAGGGAGGACCTATCCCGGTAGGACAGTCTTACTCGAGATGATAGTATGCTATCTGGTTTACCTTTATCATCGTGTACTGCTTTAGGTGACCTGACACGTCGCTATTACACGTTGATAGAGCCCCTAGGATTCTTGCTTGACCACCAGCAGTATGAGGGCGATCATATAAGTGGGAGCTGGGGGTCTATAAGCTTATCCTTAAAAGGTCCCTAGTCGTGGGAGTTTCGAGACTGGGCATCGATACTCCATTAGTAGACTAGTGTATACAGTCGAGACCCCGACGAGGGGCGGTGGCCGGTCTCACAAGCCACTGGTGTCAGTAGGATCACCTAAGATGTATACAGGTGCTCATTGGGTTATGAGTACACCGGACAGGACTCGCCGGGAACATGCTAGTTGGTCATATACCAGACGTCAGATGGCAGTTCCCTGGTGACATGTGTGCAGGTTAGTTCATCGACCTGGGGATCGTCATTTGTCTTGTGTGAGTTCCCACTGTACTTTGATTACTACCCTACCACGGCTCAAAGGAGTCGTGCAAACAGGTTTTAGTTGGGTACAGTCCCGAGCCACATGGAGGCAGTGAGCGTATCTTCAGGGGTTCGTCTCTCCCGGTATTGGGGGTGAGGTCGTGCTGTGTCTAGGAGAGCCATTACACAAAGTCCTTGGCCAAGGCAAGGAGATTTACTGGTAGGTATTCCAGTAGTATCTCAGGGTGTTCTGGGCTACACTCCGACACGACTTGTACCGCTTTTGGGGGTCTGACTTTTACCAACCCCCTAGGCCCGCCATGCGATACTCATTGACGAACGGACCGGACTGCACGGATATTGTCACTGAAAGGCTCAGTTGGGTGTCGGGGTGAGCTTCCTCATCGACGTCCCTTTTGGTCAATAGCTGGTGGCCCGTCACGTATTGGCATATACCTCTGACGTGCTAGTGGTTAAATCCTCAACCATTGTATTGACGAGTCTTTAGAGTCCGCCACACTTTCAGTTACTCAAGCTTTCGGGCGAAAGGTTGTAGAGGCCGTATGGAGATATGGCAAGGTCCGAACAGATACGTGCGGTATTGCACGGATCAGGATCGGACAGTATGTACTATAGGCCGTATGGTTATATGGCAGGGTTCGATCAGATACGTGCGGTATTGCACGGATCAGGATCGAACAGATATTACTATCCGGTTTTGGTATAAGCCGGATTCTAGTATAGTACAGTGTAGATTTTGTCTCATTGCATTTGTATTTCGGTCGGAATACAAATGCGGGTGTGTATGCACAGTATCGGGGTTTTCCTGTAATTTATTACGGGACCAGTTTTTGGAGTTGCCAGTTTGCTTTCCGTTTCGGCCGATTTCCATTGTTCCGTTCATTGGCCGAAGATTGGTGGAGGAGGGCTTATTTGCATTGTTGCAAATAGGCATTTGTGGAAGGGGGTCTTTGCATTTTGTTGTATCATGATAGCACCCTCCTTTGACTTGCTTGACTTCATACTTCATGATGGCTTGACTTTGTTAGCATCATGGTTGTTCATGATGGTTGTGGTTGTGTGTGGTTTTTGCTTGTGATCATATCCTTTCATGATGCCCTCTTGCATCATTGCTTCCACCCACCCCTTGACCTTGCTCTCTCTCTCTCTCTCCAATCTCACATGAAGGGGGGGGCCGGCCATTCCTTTGGGGAATGGGATTGATTTTCATTTTGATGGGTGGAGAAAAATATGATACATTTCCTTCTTGAGTATGCTCAATTTTTCTCACCTCTCTCCAAGCTCTCTTTTCCTTCACCAATGGCAATTCCACAAACCCCAAAAATGAGACTTGCTCACTACATATTCTACAACGAACCTTGGGCACGTCGAGTAGCCGGCTTCATGCCCGAGTTGCCTCGGCATTGAGGTGGGAGCCCGTAAACGATGTAGGCAACGTGGTGCACTTCCGGCGACGAGGATGAGACGGACGGAGATCCCGCGAGGAGATCGGATTGGAGATGAAGACCGGAGGACTTGGATCGTCGGTATACATCTCTAACCCATCTTGTTAAGTAGCTTAGACTTGTTAATGGTTCGATCCGGGTTATAGTGCGCGGTGGTGCCGGTTTGCTAAGTCCGCAAAAATTTAAGTTATTCACCGCTTCCGCGTTCCGGCGTCGGATCGACGGCCGGGGCGCCGCCGTGCACTTACAAGTCCGAAACACCTGACGACATTCCAAAGAAGAAGAAAGAGAATGTCGTCAGCGAACAAATCGCTCGGTAAGTCCTGTAGATAGATAAGAATAGAATAGACAGAATAGAGTTAACTGTTTAATGTTGTTATTTAGTGTTAACGCTGTTGGTTGTAGCTTGGTATAGAAGAGGCCAGTGTATACGAGAGGAGACTCACTATCTGGAGACTAAGGTATACGGAGTACAAGAAACCGTTCAGCCACGGTACAACGGCAATGGAGATTCAGATTAGGTGTCTTATGGTTGCAGTCCCGTGCCACTTCTAGCACCTTCCGTACCAATTTACCCCTTATAAACTCCGCGATATCTTGATTGTATTGTATTGTCTTGTAAATTGTACAGATGGATGACTTGCCGAAACCATGATATTAGTAATAGAACGGATATAATGGAAGAACATGTAAATGGAATATATCTATGGTTCAGTTCAGTCAATACAGATTGATATAGATTGAATGGATGGATTCATATTGAATTATGTTGTATTGTAGTTTGTACTTAAATAATATTCAAGTCAGATTGATTAGGTTGAGACTTAGTCTGAGTCAGACACTTTTAAAAGAACTTGAAATCCTGATTGTTTTGGTGTTATCGGTAACTGCTGCATATGGACGGCAGGATTTATGTCTTTTTCCAAGACAATTACCGTGTTGATAACACCGTTTGTTAAGTTGTCTATCTTAAATAGGCAAGCACCCATATCTCCGGCTCCCTGAAGCTCGAGAGACTAGTCCCGCTTAAACCTATGTTTACTAGGGTCCTTATTGTAATTTAGTATAACTTGAGGAGGTTTTATATAAAAATAGTTTTGGTATAATTTCAAAATACACATCAAGCATTTAATTATCGTCTTTAGGGTTTTCATTGATCTATATTTTATAAATGTGACATTTCAAGTGAATAAAACCTAATTTCATAATATATGGTATTTATTTGTAATATGGATATTGTTTTGAATTATCGTGATAGTTTCATGTGATATTTGAATTCCTTTCTTGAGTTTTGGAAACATGGAATAATATATATATTTAAAATAAGTATTTTGGTAATATTTATATATACATATTTAACGAAAATAAATTTATTTATTTTCTTGTAAAAATCTCATTTTAAAGAAAATGTATAAAAATTCTATCGAGATCGAATGCTCTTTGCGGAGGTCTGCATCTCGCTCTACTAAGCCCAAGGATGTGCGATAATCCGCACCATCCCGAATGGGGTCCCCAAAATGGGTTGTAGAGACTCAATTGGATGGAAATGTTTTAATACATCTTTTAAAGAAAACGGTTTTATAAGTTAATGAGATTTATTTGAAAAGTCGTATTTCCCGTATTCTATTGTCCCAAAATTCATCGTGCTATGATATATATGTGTGTTGTGAGGAGGTAGGTCATTACCTCATGGACTATCTAAAGGTATAGCAAGGAATTATGATGGTTTATGTCGAAACTAAAGTATATGGTATTTTTCTGAAAATGTATGATAAAAGTTACAAAAATGATTATTTTGATGTGAAAGTTGTTTTTTTGAGTTTTTTTTAATGTTTATTAATCAACTTATGAGAATATGGTTTTATCTTATTAAAGAAAAGTGTAGTTTTTAAAGAAAACCGAATCGGGAGTCGGATTAACTTCGCTTCCGTCGAGATTTAGAAATGGAACTTTTTAAAGAATAAGATGAGAAGGGAAAAAAGGGACTTACTGGTTTGTTGGACTAAAGGAGAGAGGGGGGGTCCTAAAGAAAACTTCGGGGCATCGATTCGTCGCCGGAATCTCCCCGGAAGTTCGTCAGAGCTTCGCCCTTCGTTAACTCCACTTGCACACTATACGAACTTGGAAATTGCTTGAGAGTTTTGGCAGGGAATTGTGAGTGATGAGGGGTGAAATGAAGATGGTATTTATAGGAAAAAAGGGTTTAGGGTGTTTAAAGAATACATTGAAATATGCATTAAAATTGAATTAAATTGGCATTTTATTGCTCTCTGGAAATATTCAGAGTAAACAAGCAATGTGGGGTTAGTGGGGTAGCTGAAAGGGTACAAGGGGCAAAGTTTGGGAGCATTTGGGACGGTTCTACCCGATGGTGCCAGTTTTTCCATGGGTTTCGCCGGCCAAATTCCGACGGGTGGGCTTGGTTCTTTGGCCACGTGTCCCTATCATTTAGTCTACCCTCGTGCACATGTTTGATTAGGCTGTGTCTCTTCAGTTTACGTGGAGTGTACGTATAGACTCTTGGGCTTCTAAAAGGACTAAAAGAAATTAAAACAAAAAGATAATGTGGCTGATGGGATTTGAACTCTGGTGCTTTGTCTCAGCAGTGTAAGGTCTTACCAATGAGCTACAAGCTCTTTCTTGCTGTTCTAAAGCAAAACAAATTCTTATAGCGAAATCAAATACCCCAAGTGTTCATTAACTTTTAATGAATTTTATGTACACTGAAATTGGAGTTGTTACAGTCTACCCTCCTTACAAAAATTTCGTCCTCGAAATTTACAATTTATTCTAAGGACTGGTTTACAAATAAATGAGGATATCTTGCACGCATCTCATTCTTTCTTTCCCATGTTGATTCTCCTAGTGTGTCATTTCTCCACATCACTCGAACCAAGTTGACTTCCTTGTTCCGAAGGATTTCACTTTTATATCCAGGATCTCAACAGGTTGCTGCTCACAAGATAAATCTGGCTGTACAGTGAGCTCAGAATGATCGAGAATATGGCTGGGGTCACTCACATACCTTCTGAGTTGGGATATGTGGAATACATTATGCACTCCTTCCAATGAAGGTGGAAGTGCCAAGCGGAAGGCCACTTTACCGACTCGTTCGAGTATGTCGAATGGTCCAATGTACCTTAGACTTAGCTTACCTCGTCTTCCAAAACGAATCACTCCACGGTTCGGAGATATCTTCATAAACACGTGATCTCCCAGCTGGAACTCCAAATGACGGCGCTTTGCATCAGCCCAGTGCTTCTGTCGATCTTGGGCTATGCGCATTCTTTCCCTGATAGTACGAACTACGTCAACAGTTGCTACAATCATCTAAGGTCCAAGGAGTTCTCTATCTCCGATGTCGTTCCAACTTAATGGCGATCGACACTTCCTTCCATAAAGCGCTGTAAAAGGTGACATTCCGATGCTTGCTTGGTAGCTGTTGTTATATGAAAACTCCACAAGATATAGGTGATCTTCCCACGATCCTCCGAAGTCTAGCATACATGCTCTGAGCATATCTTCCAAGATCTGAATAGTTCGCTCAGACTGACCATCAGTTTGTGGATGATAAGTTGTGCTGAAGTTTAGACTTATTCCCAAGCTCGCTTGCAGACTTTGCCAAAATTGTGATCGAAATCTGGTGTCACGATCGGAAACAATGCAGACTGGTACTCCATGAAGTCTCACGATTTCCTGCATGAGTTCATGGGTATCAGAGATAGTACATTATGAAGATTTTAAATCTTTACTTAGATTCTTACCTCCATATACTTCTTTGCTAATGTCTCCGTAGATTGGCCAACTCGAAATGGGATGAAGTGAGCCGACTTTGTGAGTCGATCCACAATAACCCATACAACATCATTACCGTTTGTGGTGCGAGGAAGAGCAGTCACAAAATCCATCGTGATGTGTTGTCACTTCCATTCTGGGATCGGTAACAGTTGAAGTAATCCAGCCGTCCTGTGATGTTCAGCCTTTACTTGCTGACACACCAAGCATTTAGCGACGTTTCTGGCTACTTCACGCTTCATTCCATGCCACCAGTAATTTTGACATAGATCTTTGTACATCTTTGTACCTCTAGTGTGTACTGAGTAGGGAGAGCTGTGAGCTTCTTTCATTAACTCTTCCCGAACAGAACCTTTTGGTACACACAATCTGTTGCTGTATCTTAAAGATCCGTCTTCATGGATGATGAAGTCTGTTCTGCGTCCATTCTCTACTTTTTCTCTGATCTTTTGCAACTTAGCATCACTAGCCTGAGCTGCTTTAATCTGATTGACAATGATAGATTGAACTTGTAAATTCATCAAACTTGAAGCGTTACATGGCATGATCACTTCAATCTCCATCTGATGGAAATCTTGTTGAAGCTTCCACTGAGCGGTGAGATTCATTGCTAATGGTTGGTGACTAAGGGCATCAGGTACCATATTCACCTTTCCTGGGTGATATTGCAGGTTGATGTCGAAGTCCACCATGAGTTCTAACCATCTTCTCTGCCACATATTAAATTCTTTCTGAGTAAACACATATTTCAGGCTCTTGTGATCTGTGTATATGTTCACTCGTTCACCAAGAAGATAATGGCGCCAAATCTTAAGAACAAAGATTGCGGCTGCAAACTCCAAATCATGCGTCGGGTAATTGCGCTCATGAATTTTCAGCTGTCTTGAAGCATAAGCCACAACCTTACCGTGCTGATGTAGAACATATCCTAATCCCTTACCGGATGCATCACAATGTATTTCGAAACCTTCAGATTGGTCCGGTATAACGAGAATAGGCGCTGATGTCAATCTTGATTTGAGTTCTACGAAAGCTTGCTCGCATGCTTCTGACCACACGAATTCTTCATCTTTACGTGTGAGCTTGGTCAGGAGTGTTGCTATCTTCAAAAATCCTTCAATGAACCTTCGGTAATATCCAGCTTGACCCAAGAAATTTCGAATGTCCTTCACTGACTTTGGTGTCGACCATTCGCTTACTGCGGAAACTTTTGCTGGATCCACAGAGATTCCTTTGCCTGATACAATATGTCCGAGGAAACCAACTTGATCTAGCCAAAACTCGTATTTGCTATACTTGGCATATAGTTGATGTTGTCGTAGAGTTTCCAGGACAATTCGTAAGTGCTCGGCATGTTCTTTCTGACTCTTAGAATAGACCAGGATGTCGTCGATGAAGATGACAACTAACCTGTCTAGGTACTCCCGGAAAACTTGATTCATTAGGTTCATGAATATTGCTGGTGCGTTGGTCACTCCAAATGGCATCACAAAAAATTCGTAATGTCCATAATGAGTTCTGAATGCCGTTTTATGGATATCAGATTACTTGACCTTCACCTGATGATAACCCGAACGAAGATCTAACTTGGAGAAAACACAAGATTCACTTAGCTGATCAAATAAATCGTCGATGCACGGGAGTGGATACTTGTTCTTTATTGTTACTTCGTTCAAGACTCTATAATCAATGCATATTCTGTATGAACCTTCCTTTTTCTTTACAAGCAGAACAGGTGATCCCCAACTTGAAGTGCTGGAACGAATCCATCCTTTCGCCAATAATTCATCCAACTGAGTTCGGACCTCCTTTAAACCTTCCGGACTTAGTCGATACGGTGCTTTGATTACCGGTTGTGCTCCTGGTATTAAATCAATGCTGAATTCAAGAGTTGATCGGGAGGCAAACCTGATATATCGTCAGTAAACACATCTCGAACTCTCGAACTACTTCTGGCTTTGATCCTTCATCCGCTTGAATTGCCGCAATCACTGCCTTCTTTAGTTTCGCCTTGTATGTACTTGGCTCCAAGGTACGATCTTCACTTTTGAAATAAAAAACCGGATGCTCTGGAATCTCGAATACTACCCTCCTTTGACGACAGTCAATGGTAGCGTAGAAGGTTCCTAGCCAATCCATACCTAGAACCACATCGAAGTTCGGTATGTCCAGCACCTTGAAGTCAGTATAGAATTCTCTATTGCAGACGACCACTGTACACAAGTTGTATCTGTAAGTCGATGTACTACACCCCGCGACTTACGGGGAGGCGGAAATATGAAAAACGATCTTGTTCTTTGCGTAAACATCGACTAACCGAAGAATCTTTGCTAAACTATAACTAACAAGAAACATAGAAGTTGTTAACTACTATGTGAAGTGATTATATCTAATGAACCGTGTCCTTCGTCTTTTCGTTCTCCACCTCCTCTCCGACCTTCTCTATGTAGTAGATGATCCACCCGAGAGCTATACTCCAAGCTTTACCTCTAAACTTGTGGTAACTAGGTTTCTTTAGTTGCTAATCAAAGTACCTAGATGATATAGAGAAGGGTTATGGATTAATTAGTCTATTCTAATTCTTGATCTCAATATATGAGATGGGAGGATTAGGGTTTGAAGAGAGAGAGCTTGAGGAGAGAGAAGGTGAGCATGAGAATGAGAAGAGATAATGATCTCATTTGAATATATATGAAGCATTATGTTTTATCAAATAAATAAATAAATGATTTAACAACCATGCTTCATTTAATTCATATGAGTGATTCATCTATATGAGTCATTAACCATTTATGATGCATTAATGACATGGATGAATCACACAAATGAGTCACTAATCTCATTTAATGCTTTTGCCACCTAAACCCCCAAGTCACCATCCTTCTAGAAGCTTCTCGCGAAATTACGAGAATGCCCCTCCTATCCGTGAGAACACGGAAAAACTTTAGACTGTATAAATCCAATAACCCGATACTAGAATCTGGCTTAAACCAAAGCCGGCTAGTAAAAACTGTCCGAATGTCGTACGTGCGTAAACACACGTATGCGTCCGAACCCTTGTCTTAAAACCATACGTTCTCTATATCGTTTCGCCTGGAGCAGGGAAACTCTCTGTGTGGGACTCTAATGACTCGACTACTACGCTGGCAGTGGGTTTAACCACAGACCGCAAGCGGCACTAGCTGTACGTAACGGTCCCCAGGTAGATGTCGATAAGAAGGCCGATGAGGAAACCCATCCGAACTCCTACTGAGCCTGATGTGACAATCTCCGTACAGTCCGGTCTGTTCGTCTAAGACTATCGCATATCGGGCCTAGGGGGCGGCAAGCGTCAGTCCCTTAATAGCGGTATAAGTCGTGTCGGAGCATAGCCCATTATACCCTGAGAAACAACTGGAACCTACCAGTAAATCTCGCTTGCCCTGGCCAGGGACTTTGCGTAATGGCTCTCTGACACAGCGCGATATCAACTCCCAATACCGGGAGAGACGAATCCTATCTAACCGCCACTGCCTCCAAGTGCTCGGGACTGCACCCAACTGCTACCTGTTTGCACGGCTCCTTTGAGCCGTGGTAGGGTAGCAATCTAAGAATAGTGGGACACACTCGAGGCGAAGTTGCAGTGTCAAGTCTGCGGACTATGCTGTACTCATGTCACCTGGGAACTGTTAACTGAAGACTGGTATAAAACCAACCAACAGTTCCCTGGGAGTCCTGTCCGGTGTACCCGTAACCCAACGAGCACCTGTATACTATCTCCAGTACGACGTACTGACGGCTGTGGGACAGACCATCTCCCCAACTGGAATGAGAAGCGTACACACTAGTCTACTCCGGAGTATCGATGCCCTGTCTCGATAATCCTACGACTAGGGACCTGAAAAAGGATGTGCTTGTAGACTACCCAGCCCCCACTAGTGTGACTGCCATCACAACGCTGGTAGTCAAGCAAGATCCTAAGAGCTCTATCAATACGTATACTTACATATTAAGATAGAAAAACCAAGTAGCATACTACCATGTTTAGCAAGACTGTTATATACATGTGAATATCCCAAGCTTCCATTAAGTAATATACAAACTAGTATGATACAATAATGGCCCCTAGGGCATATACACTAACAATCTCCCACTTGCACTAGGGCCATGTACTGGCATATCGAAGAGCGATGATCTCGAGTTGCCTCTCGAACTGAATCTGAGGTAGGGCCTTCGTGAATGGATCAGCAATGTTCTCTTCAGTAGCAACTCTCCGAACCTCGATCTCCCGACGATCAACGATCTCCCTGATCAGGTGATACCACCTTAAGATGTGTCTGGACTTCTGATGGGACCTTGGTTCCTTTGCTAAAGCTATAGCTCCGTTGTTGTCACAGTACAGAGGTATTGGATCAACTATGGTAGGAACCACCTGAAGTTCTGTTAGGAACTTCTTCATCCAGACCGCTTCTTTTGCGGCATTGCAAGCAGCAATATACTCCGCTTCCATCGTCGAGTCAGCAACGGTGTCTTGCTTGGAACTCTTCCAGCACACCGCCCCTCCATTGAGGGTAAAAACATAACCTGATTTGGACTTGGAATCGTCCTTATCACTCTGGAAGCCGGAATCAGCAAAGGCCTCCATCTTGAGGTCTTTTCCGCCGTAAACCAAGAACATCTCCTTAGTCTTTCTCAGGTACTTGAGAATGTTCTTTACTGCTATCCAGTGCTTCTCCCCTGGGTCTGACTGATACCGGCTTACCACACTCAGTGCGTAAGCTACATCTGGTCTGGTGCACAACATCGCATACATTATAGAGCCTACCACAGAAGCATAGGATATAATAGACATGCGTTCCCTTTCCAAATCAGTCTTGGGAGACATCTCTTTAGAGAGGGTGATTCCGTGACAAGCCGGTAGATTACCGCGCTTAGAATCTTCCATACTGAATCTTTTCAGTATAGTGTTGATATACCTGGACTGCGAAAGTCCCAACATCCTCTTGGATCTATCACGATAGATCCGGATCCCCAGAATGTAAGAGGTATCACCCAGGTCTTTCATGGAGAACCTGTGTAACAAGAATCCTTTGACAGATTGTAGCATAGGAATGTCATTTCCTATCAATAGAATGTCATCCACGTACAAGACGAGGAATACGACAGTTCGTGCTACAACTTTACTATATATACATGGTTCATCTGGATTTTTGATAAAGTCATATTCTTTGACCGTTTCATCAAAACAGATGTTCCAACTCCGCGATGCCTGCTTTAGTCCATAAATGGACTTAAGCAACTTTCATACTTTCCCGCTGCTCCCACTCTGATTGAAACCTTCTGGCTGATCCATATAGACGCACTCTTCTAAATTACCATTCAGAAAAGCCGTCTTTACGTCCATCTGCCAGATTTCATAATCATGGAAGGCAGCAATAGAAAGAAGGACCCGAATGGATTTGAGCATGGCCACTGGAGAAAAAGTTTCATCATTGTCCAAACCAGGTCTTTGACGAAAACCCTTTGCAACAAGTCTAGCCTTATAGGTTTCCACCTGTCCATCTACACCAATCTTTTTCTTCAAGATCCATTTGCATCCTATGGGTTTTACCCCATCTGGAGCAAAGTCCAAAGTCCATACTTTGTTATGTACATAGACTCCATTTCGGTCCGCATTGCATCTAGCCATCGTACCGAGTCGCCGCTCTGGATGGCCTGCTGGAAGCTAGTAGGTTCATCATCATCGATGATGCAATCTTCTCTATCCCCATCTATGAGAAAACCGTAGTATCTCTCAGGCGGATGAGACGGCCTACTACTCCTGCGGAGGGGTGCGGGAATGTCCTGTTCTTCTTGAACTACTGGTTCTACCAAACTTTCAGTAGTAGTTTGTGGTTCTGGAATTTCTTCCAGTTCTATTTCGCTCCCACTTATTTCCTTTTCTAAAAACTGCTGTTCTAGAAAATGGGCATTACGAGAAACAAAAACCTTTTGTTCCTCTGCGTAATAGAAATAATATCCCTTGGAGTTCTTTGGATATCCCACAAATTTACACTGTACTGATCGTGCCTCGAGCTTGTCCACATGCTGCTTTTTAACAAAAGCTGGTCATCCCCATATCTTTAGATGCTGAAGATGGGGTTTCTTCCCACTCCACATCTGATATGGCGTGGTAGGCACAGTCTTGGTAGGAGCCCTGTTCAGAACATATGCCGCTGATTCTAGCGCATAACCCCAGAAAGATCGCGGTAACTCAGTATTACTCATCATGGAACGTACCATATCCAATAGGGTTCGATTCCGTCTCTCCGATACACCGTTATGTTGTGGAGTGTATGGAGGAGTAAGCTGAGAGAGAATTCCTTTCTCTTTTAGGTAACCTAGGAACTCGGCACTTAAGTATTCACCACCTTGATCAGATCTCAGTGTCTTGATACTTTTGCCGGTTTGGTTTTCTACTTCATTCTTATACTCCTGGAATTTCTCAAAAGCCTCGGATTTATGTTTCATCAGATAAATGAATCCGTACCTTGAGTAATCATCCGTAAAAGTAATGAAATAGGAAAAACCATCTCTTGCATGTGTAGACATTGGACCACATACATCGCTGTGTATGAGTCCTAAGAGCTCGCTCGCTCTTACTCCATGTCCAGTGAATGGAGTCTTTGTCATCTTTCCTTTGAGACATGATTCACAAGTGGCATAAGTTTGATATTCGAACGAATCCAAATATCCTTCTTTATGTAACTTAGTTAACCTTATCTCATTGATGTGATCTAGTCTACAATGCCATAAGAAAGCCTTATTTAAATTTGGAGACTTTCTTTTTAGTGTGTTCTGGACATTGAAAATCTGGAGTTGGTTTAAGACATATATACCGTTATCCAGTGTACCGGACCCAATCAAACTATGATTAAGGTGGATGTTAACAACATCGCTTACAAACGTGAAATCATAACCTTTATTTGATAACAAGGAAACTGATATGATATTACACGTTAAACTAGGTACACAAAAACAGTTATATAAAACCAAAATATGTCCACTCGTCAATCCCAGGTGATAATCCCCGACGGACACAGCTCCCACGCTAGCTCCGTTAGCAACCTTTAGGGTCATATCACCATCCTTCAGCACTCTACGGTTTCTCAGTGCCTGCAATGAATTGTATATATGAGATCCTGATCCGGTATCCAATACCCAGGAAGTAGAGTTGATTGACAGACAATTCTCAATTATAAACACACCTGAAGTCAAAGCCACAGCTTGCTTCGGTCCCTGGTTCTTGGCGTTCCACGCCTTGCAATCTTTCTTCCAGTGTCCTTTCCTGTGACAATGGAAGCACTCATCCTGGGCCACTACTGGTACCGCAAAATTTTTCTTTCCCTTTGCTCCCACCTTACTAACACCTCCTCTAGGTTTGGTGGCGTCCTTCTTCTTCTTTCCTTTGGCCTTAGCCTTGGACCCGGAAGAAGAAGCTCCGCTAACAAACATAGCGGGTGTTTCCCTTGCCTTCTGCAAGGTGCCCTCTGCACTCCTCAACATGTTAAGGATTTCTGGAAGTTCAACTTCTTTTCTTTGAATGTTGAAATTCAGAATAAACTGGGCGTAGGTGAAAGGAAGGGACTGGAGAATCAGGTCTGTATATAGCTCATTATCCAAAGTCGTCCCAAGGTCTGCGAGCTCTTCTATATAGCCAATCATCTTTAGGACATGTTCTCCTACCGATGATCCGACGGCCAACCTCGCTCGAAACAAGTTCTTTGAGGTCTCGTGTCTTGCTATACGAGATTGCTCTCCATAAAGTTCCTTTGTATGGAGAAATATGGCATCAAGATCCATATCCTCGTGCCTCCTCTGATGTTCATTTTTCATCGAGGCAAGCACGATGCACTTGGCCTTCGCACAATCATACTCCCAGGTTTTGCGGATTTCCTTATCCGCATTACTGGATTTGGGACCTGGGACTGCAGGTGCCTTAGCGATGAGGACGTACCCCAATTTGTCATAGGTCAAAGCCATTTTGACATTCCGTAGCCAATCTTTATAGTTTGGCTCTGTCAGTATATTTTTCTCTAAAAGTAACTTAAGTCCAGTCATTTTCAGGGTCGCTGCAAGTAGGAGAGAGAGAAGAAACACTTTAGCATGATGCTCTTGCAAGTTTAGAGTGGTTTTTAATTTATCTAAACTGGATGGCTCCCACTGTTTCTCGAATCCTTCCTCAAACCATAAAAGAAGAATTAGCCAGGACTATTCTCACTGTACAATACTTGCTTAATCGTTCAGGCAGGCCGGTGTCGGTACTTCGAGGGAGGTTTTCCAACGCTTTCGCAAAGTTCCTTAATTAAATAACCTCTTTTCTCTGGGGGTGTAACCCCGCTGACACCTTTCTCGACACTTACTTGGTTTATAGCATTGATCGTTAAGTGACGAATCTCCTGATGAGTAGCATATACTCACAGTAGGATCGGGATCCATATATCATCGTCTGATAATGCTGAAGGAATCCTACCAACATTCATCAAACTCCAAATGATATGCATCTCTTTGCAAATTTCAGTTTCTTTAGAAATTCCCGATATAAATTTTTGCCCCATGCTCTTATGACCTTGGTTTTGGTCAAAATGTCATAAGTCACATGTTAAGTTCTTCCCGTCATTATCTTGTCAATTTGAACCCATCCGTACATACCCCTGACTTTGGTCAAATGATAATACGACTGTCCCAAACCAACTCATCTATCTATGCAACAAATGAATACCCAGTAGCTACCAAACACTATGCCTTGACTTTGGCCAAAATACATAGCTTGAATACTACTAAATACCCAAATGAAATGACGGAGGGCTACGAATGGTTTTGGCGAAACCGTGAACGTAGTGAACTTGATATAACCGATGGAACCTGATAGCTTTTTAAAAGGAGTGGTTAAAGCTCCGCAATTAAAAATATCTTCTGTTTTAAAAATAACCGAGTGGTTTCTTTTAAATTGTTCCAACGATTAAACTTTGGTTTATTTTCTTTGCATTAATAATAATGCGTCCCATCATTAACCTATCATTGCAGAAAACAACGAAAATACAACGTCCTCTTATGTCATCCGCATTCGCCGCTGGGTCCCGTCATCACCCGTTAGGTTACTTAACTAACGGCAGAGCGGGGGCTGGGCTAGCACGGGTGTAAAACATAAGTGACGTCTAAATAACTATCATATATAGATATTGTACATTCGTCAGACGCAATAATAGGCATTCCAGATCACATATGAACATTATTGGATATGCAAGCAATCCGCGTTTCTTTTGAGCCTGCAACGAAAGACGGATTACACAGTTGTGATGAATAGCCATTACCCTACCCTAGACCCCTATGGGTACGGCAAACTACCCGCCAAGTACCCGAAGTGAAGCGGTCTCCCTCAACAACGTGAGTAGGCCACTAAACACTTTAAAGTACCCGGTAGTTTGTGCACCCCACCTTGGGTCTATCCTAAGAGCAAAAACAGTAAAATGAAATAATACAACGGTGGCTACAACCGCAACCTGGATGTGCCCCGCAAAATAATATTACAACATATTACAATTACATTGAATGAATTAAAATAATAATCCATCACAAAACCCCGGCTAATCATCACAACAATCCAATTCAGTTCATAATCACAAACAGTTAAAATCCATTACAGAAATGTGCAACCCCCTGCCAACCGACATACTAGCAGTTATGGGAGGTTTACGAACACATTATACAATCACAGATATAATCAAATTAGCAAATATCGTATAATTTCGATCGAGCAAACATATCAGATTCTACTCCCAAAACTTCTCTGTGCACCTGAGACTTGAGCAGAAAATAAACATTCCAGAAAATACAAAAATATCACAGAAGAGTTACTGGAGGAAACTGGGTTGAATTGGCTTCAACTCGGCCGCGGATCCGCGGCGGATCGGTGGGATCGGCCGCGGTTCCGCGGCGGATCGGTGGGATCGGCCGCGGTTCCGCGGCTGTATGGCCGATTCAGGAACCCATTTTTCTCCAGTTACCTTATAATTTTCTGTAGGTTATTCTGCAGCTCCCCGAAAAATTTTTAGAGCCTGTTTTAAATTCGACAGAAACATAGTGATATCGATGTCTTTTTCGGTTCGTTTTGCGTTCGAAACTCATACGACTTTGCTAAAGAGTTAATTATTGTTTAGCGAGGCTCTGATACCACTGTAAGTCGATGTACTATACCCCACGACTTGCGGGGAGGCGGAAATATGAAAAATGATCTTGTTCTTTGCGTAAACATTGACTAACCGAAGAATCTTTGCTAAACTATAACTAACAAGAAACATAGAAGTTGTTAACTACTATGTGAAGTGATTATACCTAATGAACCGTGTCCTTCGTCTTTTCGTTCTCCACCTCCTCTCCGGCCTTCTCTATGTAGTAGATGATCCACCCGAGAGTTATACTCCAAGCTTTACCTCTAAACTTGAGGTAACTAGATTTCTTTAGTTGCTAATCAAAGTACCTAGATGATATAGAGAAGGGTTATGGATTAATTAGTCTATTCTAATCCTTGATCTCAACACATGAGAGGGGAGGATTAGGGTTTGAAGAGAGAGAGAGCTTGAGGAGAGAGAAGGTGAGCATCAGAATGAGAAGAGATAATGATCTTATTTGAATATATATGAAGCATTATGTTTTATCAAATAAATAAATAAATGATTTAACAACCATGCTTCATTTAATTCATATGAGTGATTCATCTATATGAGTCATTAACCATTAATGATGCATTAATGACATGGATGAATCACACAAATGAGTCACTAATCTCATTTAAAGCTTATGCCACCTAAACCCCCAAGTCACCATCCTTCTAGAAGCTTCTCGCGAAATTACGAGAACGCCCCTCCTATCCGTGAAAACACGGAAAAACTTTAGACTGTATAAATCCAATAACCCGATACTAGAATCTGGCTTAAACCAAAGCCGGCTAGTAAAAACTGTCCGAATGTCGTACATGCGTAAACACACGTATGCGTCCGAACCCTTGTCGTAAAACCATACGACCTCTATATCATTTTTCCTGGAGCAGGGAAACTCTCTGTGTGGGACTCTAATGACTCGACTACTACGCTGGCAGTGGGTTTAACCACAGACTGCAAGCGGCACTAGCTGTACGTAACGGTCCCCAGGTAGATGTCGATAAGAAGGCCGATGAGGAAACCCATCCGAACTCCTACTGAGCCTGATGTGACGATCTCCGTACAGTCCGGTCTGTTCGTCTAAGACTATCGCATATCGGGCCTAGGGGGGCGGCAAGCGTTAGTCCCCTAATAGCGGTATAAGTCGTGTCAGAGCGTAGCCCATTACACCCTGAGAAACAACTGGAACCTACCAGTAAATCTCACTTGCCCTGGCCAGGGACTTTGCGTAATGGCTCTCTGACACAGCGCGATATCAACTCCCAATACCGGGAGAGAAGAATCCTGTCTAACCGCCACTGCCTCCAAGTGCTCGGGACTGCACCCAACTGCTACCTGTTTGCATGACTCCTTTGAGCCGTGGTAGGGTAGCAATCTAAGAACAGTGGGACACACTCGAGGCGAAGTAGCAGTGTCAAGTCTGCGGACTATGCTGTACTCATGTTACCTGGGAACTGTTAACTGACGACTGGTATAAAACCAACCAACAATTCCCTGCGAGTCCTTTCCGGTGTACCCGTAACCCAACGAGCACATGTATACTATCTCCAGTACGACGTACTGACGGCTGTGGGACAGACCATCTCCCTAACTGGGATGAGAAGCGTACACATTAGTCTACTCCGGAGTATCGATGCCCTGTCTCGATAATCCTACGACTAGGGACCTGAAAAAGGATGTGCTTGTAGACTACCCAGCCCCCACTAGTGTGACTGCCATCACAACGCTGGTAGTCAAGTAAGATCCTAAGAGCTCTATCAATACGTATACTCACATATTAAGATAGAAAAACTAAGTAGCATACTACCATGTTTAGCAAGACTGTTATATACATGTGAATATCCCAAGCTTCCATTAAGTAATATACAAACTAGTATGATACAATAATGGCCCCTAGGGCATATACACTAACAGTATCCCATTGTTGCCTTTAGAACGCCGTTTCCTGAACTGATATTCCAGCTGGATACAAGCGGTGTGACTGGAATCGCATGAGTTCGGACGAACCGTTGCGACATAAAGCAATGAGATGCTCCAATATCGAATAGTGCAAGTGCAGGAAGTGAGGCTACTAAGATTGTACCTAAGTTATATGGGAAGATATATAGGTATGTCTATGAACTGAAAGAGAATTTGAAAGGGAAGTGTTACCAGTGATGACTTGGCCGGTGGCTTCAGGTTCTTCCACGGTCATTGTGAGAACCCGTCGCCTCGGCACATTCCTCCTTGCTGGAGGAGCATTCCTTTGTCCGTTTCTTGGTCCTTGAGGTGGGTTCCGTTGAGATTGATGGAACTGACGAGGAGGAGGTGCGGTCGGTCCTCGAGGAGGTGGAGCAGGTAGTGCAAGTCTCGAAGCAGTTGCCTGGATAGCTGGGCGCTACGGGTATGTGATTGTTGGCCTGGGTGCAGCATTTGGGTTATGTCTCCGAGGACAAGACCCAATATCATGAGTAGTTGAGCCGCGGACTAAGCAAAGACGATTTGCACGCCGGCAGTCTTTCATCAGATGTCCATCCTTATTGGAATAGGTGAAAAAGGCTGGGCTAGGCCGGTTGTTTGGTACTCCCGGTCTCCTTGGCATAAATGATGGCCTTAAAGAGGCTCCTCCTTCTATCTGGTTGGCAGGGCGCTTCATCCCGACAAACTGAGGTCTGCCCCTCATCTTTACCACTGCCTCATATCGGCGGGCAGCTTTCAGAGCCAATTCGTAAGTCGGGAAATCTCCTGTGGCCAATGCAGCCTGGATCTCCAGATCTAACCCTTGTTGGAAACGTTGGGCTCTGATCTCATCCGTCGGTATCAGGTGTGCCGCAAATCTGTTAAGGTATTGTGTTAGCTATGGAATATGTGATATTTTAAAATCGAAATATTGAGGCGTATCTTACCGACTGAGCATGGTAAACTCAGCATCGTACTTATCCACTGATTTGGTCCATATTGAACCCTGTTGTAAGTGGATGAACTGTTGTTCCATCTCGAATCTGGCAGTCTCGGGGAAGTACTTTGCGTCGAACATATCGCGGAAAGTTCTCCATTTGATCGGTTGGGTGAGACGGCTTTCTTCTACCTTCCACCAAACTCTTGCATTGTCCGTGAGCTGCAGCTTTGCAACTCGAACCCAAGCAACTTTTGGCACTTATGCTGCTGTCAGGTCATCTTCAATACTCTGAACCCATTCCTCAGCTTCTAAGGGGCTATCTTTTCCTGAGAACTGCTTAGGGTGCAAGGCCCTAAATTGCTTTACCCCAGGTGCTTCTGCCTCAGGACGGTTCATCAAGATAGCAGTCTGCTGCTACTGTCCCTCCAGGAGGCTATGGATCGCCTCAAGTAGTACCGTATGCTCATTGATCAGAGCAGCTACGGCCGGTGCAATTGGTAGGGGTGGTGGAGTGTTGTTGAAGTTGGTGCTAGTGTTGTTTGGGGAATCCATAACCTTGAAAGAAAAATTTGGGTTAGGACAGATTCAAAATATATGAAACTGGAAGATTCAAGGAATATAAATTGTAAAGAATGTTATTAGTTGCTGGTTCTTATGTTATATTGCTTAGGTTGTCCACGCAGAAATGACCTGTATATCCATATAGAGCTGACCTGTATATCCACACAGAGCGGACCTGCATGGGCCACCAACAAAACCTGTCACGTCTTGCTTTACGGTGTACGGGCAGAGGCCGCGACGAGGCCGCTATGTATTTACTCAGAAGTAAACACGCTAAGCGTATCTAAGCAATATAAAATAAAATGTACACAAGAGACAATATGTAAATAAACAGGAACTTTATTTATTAAACATTCTTTTTACAATACAACTGAAATGAAAATACATGGAATGAAAGCAATGCCTAAATAATGGCATAACAGAAGTGAAAATGAAATGTAATGTACAAGTGAATCCAAAACTCTGGGTCTTCAGTAAACTGATCCAAGTCTTCGCTGCTGGGATCGATCTCCAGTGAGTTCGAAACACATAACGACATTCTAAAGAAGAAGAAAGAGAATCTCGTCAGCGAACAAGTCGCTCGGTAAGTCCCGTAGATAGATAAGAGTAGAATAGACATAATAGAGTTTAGCTGTTTAATGTTGTTATTTGGTGTTAACGTTGTTATTTATAGCTTGGTACAGAAGAGGCCAGTGTATACGAGAGGAGTCTCACTATCCCGGAGACTAAGGTATACGGAGTACAAGGAACCGTTCAGCCACGGTACAACGGCAATGGAAATTCAGATTAGGTGTCTTATGGTTGCAGTTTCGTGCCACTTCTAACACCTTCCGTACCAATCTACCCCTTATAAACCCCGCGATATCTTGATTGTATTATATTGTTTTGTAAATTGTACAGATGGATGACTTGCCGGAACCATGATATCAGTAATAGAATGGATATAATGGAAGAACATGTAAATGGAATATATCCATGGTTCAGTTCAGTCAATACAGATTGATATAGATTGAATGGATGGATTCATATTGAATCATGTTGTATTGTAGTTTGTACTTGAATCACATTCAAATCAGATTGATTAGGTTGAGACTCAGTCTGAGTCAGACACTTTTAAAAGAATTTGAAATGTTGATTGTTTTGGTTATCGGTAACTGCTGCACATGGACGGCAGGATTTGTGTCTTTTTTCAAGACAATTACCGTGTTAATAACACCGTTTGTTAAGTTGTCTATCTTAAATAGGCAAGCACCCATATCTCTGGCTTCCTGAGGCTTAAGAGACTGATCCCGCTTAAACTTATGTTTACTAGGGTCCTTATTGTAATTTAGTATAACTTGAGGGGGTTTTATGTAAAAATAGTTTTGGTATAATTTTAAAATACACCTCAAGTATTTAATTATCGTCTTTAGGGTTTTCATTGATATATATTTTATAAATGTGACATTTCTAGTGAATAAAACCTAATTTCATAATATATGGTATTTATTTGTAATATGAATATTGTTTTGAATTTTCATGATAGTTTCATGTGATATTTGAATTCTTTTCTTGAGTTTTCGAAACATGGAATAATATATATATTTAAAATAAGTATTTTTGTAATATTTATATATACATATTTAACGAAAATAAGTTTATTTATTTTTTTGTAAAAATCTCATTTTCTAAAGAAAATGTATAAAAAAATCCATCGAGATCGAATGCTCCTTGCGGAGGTTTGCATCTCGCTCTACTAAGCCCAAGGATGTGCGATAATCCGCACCATCCCGAATGGGGTGTCCAAAATGGGTTGTAGAGGCTCAATTGCATGGAAATGTTTTAATACATCTTTTAAAGAAAACGGTTTTATAAGTTAAAAGGATTTATTTGCAAAGTCGTATTTCCCGTATTCTATTGTCCCAAAATTTATCGTGCTATGATAGATATGTGTGTTGTGAGGAGGTAGGTCATTACCTCATGGACTATGTAAAGGTATAGCAAGGAATTATGATGGTTTATGTCGAAACTAAAGTATATGGTATTTTTCTGAAAAAGTATGATAAAAGTTACAAAAATGATTATTTTGATGTGAAAGTTGTTTTTTTGAGTTTTTTTTAATGTTTATTAATCAACTTATGAGAATATGGTTTTATCTTATTAAAGAAAAGTGTAGTTTTTAAAGAAAACCGAATCGGGAGTCGGATTAACTTCGCTTCCGTCGGGTTTTAGAAATGGAACTTTTTAAAGAATAAGATGAGAAGGGAAAAAAGGGACTTACTGGTTTGTTGGACTAAATGAGAATGAGGGGGGTCTTAAAGAAAACTTCGAGGCGATGATTCGTCGCCGGAATCTCCCCGGAAGTTCGTCAGAGCTTCGCCCTTCGTTAACTCCACTTGCACACTATACGAACTTGGAAATTTCTTGAGAGTTTTGGCAGAGAATTGTGAGTGAGGAAGGGTGAAATGATGATGGTATTTATAGGAAAAAAGGGTTTAGGGTGTTTAAAGAATGCATTGAAATATGCATTAAAATTGGATTAAATTGGCATTTTATTGCTCTCTGGAAATATTCAGAGTAAACAAGCAATGTGGGGTTAG
This sequence comes from Agapanthus africanus, assembly GCA_030015575.1. Lineage (NCBI taxonomy): Eukaryota > Viridiplantae > Streptophyta > Magnoliopsida > Asparagales > Amaryllidaceae > Agapanthus > Agapanthus africanus. The sequence continues at coordinate 484,672,546 of CM057350.1, forward strand.
TGGGGTAGCTGAAAGGGTAGAGGGGGTAAAGTTTGGGAGCATTTGGGACGGTTCTACCCGATGGTGCCGGTTTTTCTATGGGTTTCGTCGGCCAAATTCCGACGGGTGGGCTTGGTTCTTTGGCCACGTGTCCCTATGGTTTGGTCTACCCTCGTGCGCATGTTTGATTAGGCTGTGTCTTTTCAGTTTACGTGGAGTGCACGTATAGACTCTTGGGCTTCTAAAAGGACTAAAAGAAATTAAAACAAAAAGATAATGTGGCTGATGAGATTTGAACTCTGGTGTTTTGTCTCAGCAGTGCAAGGTCTTACCAATGAGCTACAAGCTCTTTCTTGCTGTTCTAAAGCAAAACAAATTCTGATAGCATTCACAGGAAATCAAATACCCCAAGTGTTCATTAACTTTTAATGAATTTTATGTACACTAAAATTGGAGTTGTTACAGTCTACCCTCCTTACAGTCGATGAAGATGACAACAAACCTGTCTAGGTACTTCCGGAAAACTTGATTCATTAGGTTCATGAATATTGCTAGTGCGTTGTTCACTCAAAATGGATCACAAGAATTTCGTAATGTCCATAACGAGTTCTGAATGTCGTTTTATGAATATCAGATTACTTGACCTTCACCTGATGATAACCCGAACGAAGATCTAATTTGGAGAAAACACAAGATCCACTTAGCTGAACAAATAAATCGTCGATACACGGGAGTGGATACTTGATCTTTATTATTACTTCGTTCAAGGCTCTATAATCAATGCATATTCTGTATGAACCTTCCTTTTTCTTCATAAGCAGAACAGGTGATCCCCAACTTGAAGTGCTGGGGTGAATCCATCCTTTCGCCAATAATTCGTCCAACTGAGTTCGGACCTCCTTTAAACCTTCCGGAATTAGTCGATACGGTGCTTTGATTACCGGTTGTGCTCTTGGTATTAAATCAATGCTGAATTCAAGAGCTTGATCGGGAGGCAAACCTAATATATCGTCAGGAAACACATCTTCGAACTCTCGAACTACTTCTGGCTTTGATCCTTCATCCGCTTGAATTGCCGCAATCACTGCCTTCTTTAGTTTCGCCTTGTATGTACTTGGCTCAAAGGTACGATCTCCACTTTTGAAAAAAAACGAATGCTCTGGAATCTCAAATACTACCCTCCTTTGACGACAGTCAATGGTAGCGTAGAAGGTTCTTAGCCAATCCATACCTAGAACCACATCGAAGTTCGGTATGTCCAGCCCCTTGAAGTCAGCATAGAATTCTCTGTTGCAGACGACCAGTGGACACAAGTTGTATCCTATTGTTTCCTTTAGAACGCCGTTCCCTGAACTGATATTCCAGCTGGATACAAGCGGTGTGACTGGAATCGCATGAGTTCGGACGAACCGTTGCGACATAAAGCAATGAGATGCTCCAGTATTGAATAGTGCGAGTGCAGGAAGTGAGGCTACTAAGATTGTACCTAAGTTATATGGTAAGATATATAGGTATGTTTATGAACTGAAAGAGAATTTGAAAGGGAAGTGTTACCAGTGATGACTTGGCCGGTGGCTTCAGGTTCTTCCACGGTCATTATGAAAACCTGTCACCTCGGCACATTCCTCCTTGCTGGAGGAGCATTCCTTTGTCCGTTTCTTGGTCCTTGAGGTGGGTTCCGTTGAGCTTGATGGAACTGACGAGGAGGAGGTGCGGTCGGTCCTCGAGGAGGTGGAGCAGGTAGTGCAAGTCTCGGAGCAGGTGCCTGGATGGCTGAGCGCTACGGGTATGTGATTGCTGGCCTGGGTGCAGCATTTGGGTTATGTCTCCGAGGACAAGAACCAATATCATGAGTAGCTGAGCCGAGGACTAAGCAAAGGCGATTTTCACGCCGGCTGTCTTTCATCAGATGTCCATCCTTCCTGCAATAGGTGCAAAAGGCGGGGCTAGGCCGGTTGTTTGGTCCTCCCGATCTCCTTGGCACAAATGATGGCCTTAAAGAGGCTCCTCCTGCTATCTGGTTGGCAGGGCGCTTCATCCGGCAAACTGAGTTTTTCCCCTCATCTTTACCACTGCCTCATATCGGCGGGCAGCTTTCAGAGCCAATTTGTGAGTCGGGAAATCTCTTGTGGCCAATGCAGCCTGGATCACCGGATCTAACCCTTGTTGGAAACGTTGGGCTCTGATCTCATCCGTCGGTATCAGGTGTGCCATAAATCTGTTAAGGTATTGTGTTAGCTGTATAATATGTGATATTTTAAAATCGAAATATTGAGACGTATCTTACCGACTGAGCATGGTAAACTCAGCATCGTACTTATCCACTGATTTGGTCCACATTGAACCCTATTGTAAGTGGATGAACTGCTGTTCCATCTCGAATTTGGCAGTCTCGGGGAAGTACTTTGCGTCGAACATATCGTGAAAAGTTCTCCATTCGATTGGTTGGGTGAGACGGCTTTCTTCTGCCTTCCACCAAACCCTTGCATTGTCCGTGAGCTGCAGCTTTGCAACTCGAACCCAAACGACCTCTGGCACTTATGCTGCTGTCAGGTCATCTTCAATACTCTGAACCCATTCCTCAGCTTCTAAGGGGCTATCTTTTCCTGAGAACTGCTTAGGGTGCAAGGCCCTAAATTGCTTCACCCCAGGTGCTTCTGCCTCGGGACGGTTCATCAAGATAGCAGTCTGCTGCTGTTGTCCCTCCAGAAGGCTACGGATCGCCTCAAGTAGTACCGTCTGCTCATTGATCGGAGTAGCTACGGCCGGTGCAATTGGTAGGGGTGGTGGAGTGTTGTTGAAGTTGGTGCTAGTGTTGTTTGGGGAATCCATAACCTTGAAAGAAAAATTTGGGTTAGGACAGATTCAAAATATATGAAACTGGAAGATTCAAGGAATATGAATTGTAAAGAATGTTATTAGTTGCTGTTTCTTGTGTTATATTGCTTAGGTTGTCCACGCAGAAATGTCCTGTAAAGCTTGTTGGAGATAGTGCCCTCAAAATCAATTATTGGATCGCAGGTACGTGATTGCAATGATTGAGGCAGGACCTATACCGATATGACAGTCTTGCTCGAAATGATAGTATGCTATCTGGTTTGTCTTTATCATCGTATACATGCTTTAGTTCACTATTGCATGATGATAAATCCCATAGGATTCTTGCTTGACTACCAGCAGTATGATGGCGATCATATACGTAGGAGCTGGGGTCTATAAGCACATCCTTAAAGTGTCCCTAGTCGTGGGAGTTTCGAGACAGAGTATCGATACTCCTGAGTAGACTAGTGTATACAGTCGAGACCCCGACGAGGGGAGGTGGCCGGTCTCACAAGCCACTGGTGTCAGTTGGATCACCTAAGATGTATACAGGTGCTCATTGGGTTATGAGTACACCGGACAGGACTCGCCGGGAACATGCTAGTTGGTATTATACATATCGTCAGATAGCAGTTCCCTGGTGACATGTGTACAGGTTAGTTTGTCGACCTGAGATCGTCATTTGTCTCGTGTGAGTTCCCACTGTACTTTGATTCCTACCCTACCACGCTCAAAGGAGTTGTGCAAACATGTATTTTTTGGGTACAGTCCCGAGCCACATGGAGGCAGTGAGCGGATCGTCGGGGATTCGTCTCTCCCGGTATTGGGGGTTGATGTCGCACAGTGCACGGGTGGCCATCACTTGAAATCCTTGGCCAAGGTAGTGGAGAATTACTGATTTGGATCAGTAGTTTCTCAGATGGTGATGGGCTTCATACCGACACGAATTATCGCGTTATTAGAGGGCTGACTTTATCCACCCCCCTAGACTCGATATGCGATACTCTTTAGACGAACGGACCGGACTGTATATACATTGTCACTGTTAGGCTCAGTAGGGTTTATGGATGAGTTCGCTCGTCAGCTTCCCTTTCGATCAACACATAGGCAACCGTTACGTACAGCTTGTACCTCTGACGTGCTAGTGGTTATACCCAGTGCCAGTGTGTTGATGAGTCATTAGATTCCCCCACAGACACTTTCCCAATTTCGGGCGAAACGTTGTAGAGGCCGTATGGTTTTATGGCATGGTTCGGAAAATGCACGTGCGTTTTCGCACGGGTCATTTTTCGGGCAGATAATACTGGTAGGCTTTGGTTTAAGCCGGAACCCAGTATTATACCGTGTAGATATAATATCTTTGTCTCAGTTGCATTTGTATTCGGTCGTAATACAAATGCGGGTATGTTTATACTAATACGGGGTTATCCTGAAATCCGTTTCGGGATCGCTTTTGGAAGTTGCCAGTTTCCAGTTTTCTATCAGCCGTATTTTGACATTCGGTTAAATGCGGATTTATCTTTTCTTGATGAGGTGAGTCAGTATTCTAGAAGGTTCTAGAGAGGGTGACAAGGCTTGTGAGTCATTAGGTCATTAATGGTGCATTTAATGACAAGGATGACTAGGTTAATGATCATTGGTTTGCATTTAATGTTATTTGTGACTCACTCTTTTCATTAAGTGAGATGATAAGCTTCATGGTTATGGTCACCAACCCTTACTCCTACACTCACCTCCCTCATTCTATTTATATGGCCGACCATTCATTTTGGGGGAGAGAGCTTGCTTAAAAAAGGATTATGATAGCTTTGGGATTCATGGAAATTAGATAGATCCATTTCTCATTTCATATCGATCCAAAAGGCAACTTCATTAACCGTTCGTCCATAGCCTTGGACGTAATGAGACAAAGTGTTCTACTCATTCTCTACAACATCTTGTTCGTCTCTTTTGGCAAACTTGACGATCGAGTTTCCTCGGTTCAGAGGCGGGAGCCCGTTTAAAGATCCGTCGATGTGGTGCCACCTGGACGAAAAGACTGGAGATTCAGGAGATCGGAGCAGCCGCAACAAGCGTGGGATCATGGTTGAAGACCGAAGGACTCGGATCGTTTGGTATAACACTTCTACCTACTTTATAGCTTGTTAGTTTAGCTTTAATGGCATATCCGGGTTACGGTACACGATAGCGCCAGTCGTAAAAAGTTTTTGTTCCGCATTTGGCGTCTGTTAGACGGCCGGGGCGCTACCGTGGACTTACAGTGGTATCAGAGCCTCACCATTAAGCTATACTAACTTGTGCTAACGCGTTTTAAAGATCGATCGAACGGAATTTCCGAAACTACATTTTTCTGTACAAAAAGTTTCTGTTGATTTTTAAACTGTTCTAAAAATTATTTTGTATGTCACAGAAAAACAAGCAGGCTTTTTTAAGCAATCCGTACAAATTTGGTCACGTGATCCCATAGAACCACCGCGGAACCGCGGTCAAACCTAGGGTTTGACCGCGCATCCGTGGCGGTTTAATGGGAACAGTGCTCCAAAATTGTACATGGGCTTCTATGCAGGGAATTGTGGTTTCTGGTACTGTTCTTTTGGGCCCAGATTTTGTTACTGTACAGCAGATGTACGTGGGGCCCACTTCGGAAAATTTAGTCGATCGAAATTTTAAACTTGTTAGTATGCAGTATTTATATTATATCTCCGACCGGGAATGTCATTTGATCGGTAAACCGCGTCTGATTGCTATAGTTCTTTTAGACGGGTTTGCGAACGTGACATTCGCGTTGATATTCTGTGTTGTGCTGTGATGTTGCGGATATGTCGTGGTGGATAGCAGTGTGCAATGGTAGTGCAGTTTGGATTTATTTGTACATTTGATATTGCGGGGCGAGCGTCCAACATGTGGACTGCCGTCACTGCCTGTTGTATAATATTCTTTTTGGGACACGACCAGGTTTAGGTCGATGTACCCGTTGTACATATTTTTATTTCTGTACTAGGTTTACCCCGTGAAGGAGTGCACGAATAGCCGGGTTCTGGAGGGCAACGGGTCCGTATCTCATGGCTTTGAGAGGCAAAGAGACCTTACTCTAGAATTGGCAGACTATTCGCCGCACTCGTAGGGGGTACAGGTTGACCCAAGGAGGGGTGCTCAATTTACCGGATTCCGTGAAGTGCCGGGTGTTCCATTCACTATGCTGTGGGGACTACCTCGCTTCAGGTTTTGGTGGGTAACTTGCCGCACCCGTACGGGTCTAGGTTTCATTGCACAGGCTATCCACACGGCCAGGGGAAAGTCGGGTTTTAGCAGTGGCTCTGTGAAACCCGGGGATCCCAGATTATCTGTATTGTTCTGTGATACTTATTACTTTTCTGTAATGTTGCATATTATCACGCCTGGAGCGATTATTGTATATTGGTATATATACTATTAGATGTTGTATATGTTTTACACCCGCGCTAGTCCAGCCCCCGCTCTGTCGTTAGTTAAGTAACCTAACGGGTGATGACGGGACCCAGTGGCGAATGCGGATGGCATATACGTACATTTTATTTTCGTTCTTTTCTGGTGTGATTGATTGATGGGACTGCATTGATTCTTATCAATGCAAGGATAAAACAAACCTATATTTGATATTGTTGGAACAAATTTTAAAAAGTGTTATTACAAAGACATTTCCTTTTGTTTTGCATAGTGATATTCAGTTAGAATATCCTGCACCTCATTCGACGAGGCAAGGGCCGAGATCCCTTCACCGAGAGTGACCCCTTCGGCAGAAGTTTACGTCAGGGTAATAACTTCAATATAGTCGATTACAAGTTGCTTTGCATCGCGGTATTCAGTTGGAATATTTTGCACCTCATTCCACGAGGAAAGAGCCGAGATCCCTTCACCGGGAGTGACCTCTTTAGCAAAAGGTTTTTCGTCACTATATTTTATAAAAAGCTATCAGTTTCCTTCAACGAGATCAAGTTCATTACGTTAAAGGTTTTTCGCCAAAAACCAGCCATTGCCCTCCGTCATTTCTTTTGGGTATTCAGTAGTATTCAAGCTATGCATGCTTGGCCCTTAGTGAAGGCATAGTGTTTGGTAGTTACTGGGTATTCATTTGTTGCATAGACAGATGAGTTGGTTTGGGACAGTCGTTCTGTCATACTTGGCCCTTAGACAAGGGCATGTGCGGGTGGGTTCAAATTGACCTGGATAGTGACGGGTAGAACTTGGCATGTGACTTATGACATACTTGGCCCTTAGCCAAGGTCATAAGAGCATGGGGCAAAAATCACATCGGGAGTTTCAAATATACAGGAAACTTGCCAGGCATGCGAATGTAAGTCCATGCTACCTCTCCCGGTACTTTCGGGCATGCGGAATTTGGTGAAAAACAATTTTCTAGAGGTGGTAACATGGACTCAAAACCGGATCTTTGTTAAACATCTAACTAACAACCTAACTAGGAGTTGTTAACTACTCGGTTAGGGGGTTATACCTTTCTTTCTTGAACTCCTTCGTCTTCAAGCCTCGATGGTTGTCCGGATCGGCTTCACCCCGTCGTCTCCTTGCGCCGAAGATCGATCCACCTGAAAGCTTCTACCTTTGGCTTCTTCTTCGGTCTTTGAAGAAACTAGTTCACTCGGTTTGCTAAATCTTGTGAACTAGAGTGAGTAGAGGAGAGTGTGTTGGGATTTTCTCTATGGTTCTTGGTTCTCAACACATGAGACAAGTGAACCATAGACTAAAGAGAGGGAGAGCAAGAGGAAGGAGATGAGAGCTCAAGAACACAAGAGAGAGAATGAAAATGATAGAATGAGAAAGACTTTTCTCTCTTGGCTCTCATAATCCAAAACCATCATCACAAAAATAGTAATCAAGTATTGTGCAAATGGTTTAAGTCAAAATGGCTATATCATTTCATGCACTCATATTGCACAAGAGAACAAGCAAGTGAAAAGTCTTTGCCATGAAATGATAGCCATTGTCATCATGATGGTCAACTAGTCCAACCTAGTCAACCGGTCAACAAAATCAACAAGTCAACAAAGTCAACCCCTCAACAACCATGTCACCACAATACTTAATTAATATTATTGTTAATCATATATCATATTCTCATTAGGGTTGAGCAAAAAGTCAATAGTCAACAGTCAACGGTCAAGAACCCTAATGAGAATCCTCTGCCTCTGTCTCTCCGTCAACTGTGCATACACACCCGCATCCGCGTTCCGAGGAACACGAATACAAACTGGATAAAACCAATCCCAATACGTACACTAGGATCCGGCTTAAACCAAAGCCCGCTAGTGTAAACTGTCCGGACACTAAACGTGCACAAGTGCACGGATGTGACTGAACCCTGTCGCAAAACCATGCGACTTGTCGCAAAACCATGCGACCTCTACTATTTTGCCTAAAGGCGAATAGCTTTCTGTGTGGGACTCTAAAGACTCGACACTACGCTGGCAGTGGGTTTAACCACAGACCGCAAGCGGCACTAGCTGTGCGTAACGGTCCCCAGGTAGATGTCGACAAGAAGACTGACGAGGTGAAACCCATCTGAACTCCTACTGAGCCTGAATGTGACAATCTCCGTACAGTCCGGTCTGTTCGTCTGATACATCGCATGGCGGGCCTAGGGGGCGGTAAACGTCAGTCCCCTAATAGAGGTACAAGTCGTGTCGGAGTGAAGCCCAATACACCCTGAGATAACACTGGAAGCCTAACAGTATATCTCGCTTGCCCTGGCCAAGGACTACTCGTGTAATGGCTCTCCTAGACACAGCGCGATGTCAACCCCGAATACCGGGAGAGACGAACCCTGTCTAACCGTCACTGCCTCCAAGTGCTTCGGGGCTGCACCCAACTACTACCTGTTTGCACGACTCCTTTGAGCCGTGGTAGGGTAGTAATCAAAGTACAGTGGGAACACACTCGAGGCGAAGTGACAGTGTCAAGTCAGCGGACTAAGCTGTACTCATGTCACATGGGAACTGATAACTGACGATAGGTATAATACCAACCGGTCAGTTCCCGACGAGTCCTGTCCAGTGTACTCGTAACCTAATGAGCACCCGCATACTATCTCCAGTACGACGTTGTCACGACCCGAAAGTACGGAACATGACCGGCACTTAAACTACGAACGTCTCGAGGCGTACGTAATCTAAGTAAACCGAAAACCCAGAAATCCAAACCAAGAAAATAGTAGAGTGCAGGAAAAAGCAACTTAAAGCAAGTAGTTTCAATAGCATAAGCCGAATTATGCGGTTTTTTTAAAAACATCAAAATTTTACTGAAAATTTCGGCAGAGTCTCCTTTGTAAATACTGGTCCCCAAACGGGATACAACATGAATAGTAATATACAAGATATAAGGATGGGTAAGATACAAATAACCCACCTACTAGCAAGCCACCCGGAATGGAAATAGTGCCAGCAAAGCCGTAATGAAACCTGTACGGCAAACCTGCAAGAAACTGGGGCACAACGGGGGTGAGTTGCCAACTCGTGAATAGAAAAACATCTACGCACAGAAATCGCATAAATAATGCAATTCTAGGTCAATGATCATAATATATCCTCAAATATATGAATAACACGTAGCCTATAACAAGGCTAGGGTAAATATCTAACCCGAGTGTAATCTCATGTGCCCGTGTCAGTGCCTCAGGTAGCAATATATCATATGGATGATGTATGAATGCATAAAACAGAATGCATGTACTGAATAAAACTGGTTTCATAAATCAGTGAGATTTCTGTATTTTAAAAGAAATGAGGTACCATATATGAAATCAGCATAAAACAGTGCCCAGTATCGACACAAAACAAGTGCCCAAATACCTCGATATCTCTGTGTCACAATTTATGTACCTCAAGTCTCAATCTCAATGTCTCAATCACAATATCTAGGGCGCCGTCAGTCCAGACCGGCCCCTACCATCCATCTCAAGACCACGACGGTATCCTCCGGATATCCGACGCGTCGGGTAATATCACCGGTAGGTAGTGCTCCCCTGCCAGGCTCACATCGTCATCATCACGCGCTTCTTGCCCCGGGGTACCTTACCGGGTCTACCATGTACCCGAAACGGTTCATCCGTCTCCTCGAATCGGGTCTCGAAATCCATCAGCAAACTCATGGTGGACGACTCATACATCATGGGAAAACCGCACTTTTTATTTTAAAAAGAGAGAAATCAGTTCATATAAGTTTTTGCGGTTTTCCTCCAAATCCAGAAAATCTCATGGAAATCCGAATCCAAAACCTCAATAACACGTAAAATAGTGAATATATGCATGAGAATCCAGGAATGCGGCATAACAATGAATAACAGTATGCATGAAGTAGCTGGTAATAACTACAATGTCTAAACTAACATAGAAGGCAAGTACACTAATATCATGTCTAACTATCAGCTAACAGGCTACGTCAAGCAATAATATTTTCTAAGGTGTACGTGACATGGCAATTACCGATGAAGATGTGTGTGAGCCGGCAATTAAGTGTACGTGGTACATACGCATCATCGGTAATGGTGCTGGTGTCCTAACAGCATGATATAAATAATGGAGTATGAAACATAAAATAAGCATGCGATGCGAAGCGGACCACAAAAATGAGCGGGAGCTGAGAACTAGACGCAACTATAACTAATCTGCATTAATCTAATATCAGTCCTACAAATGGTGCCTTTTGAAATAACACGAATCATGGGGTTTTGAAAATAGGGGCTACGGTGTTTTTGTGAAAAGATACGTCTTTTTGAAATATCCGTAGGATCCCTTGGGCTGTCTTTAAAAATGCCCACGACTCGTTAGTTTTTGAAATAGGTAAGAAGTCTAATCTAATCTAACAACTACACTAAACTATACGGCTGAACTAACAAGCTGAACTACAGGTAAGGAAACCGCCTAACATCTGAGTCGATACATATACATACTTGTATATATATATTAGTCGGTGATCCCGCCTCAATAATATCATATCCGATACCATATCTATAATCAGGCATCCCAAGTCAAGAGTGCGGATCAATCATCAATATAGCTCGTACGTAAATCCGTCGTACGGCATCCCAATCTGGGTACGGGTCAAAGTCACATCAATCACACTATTCATTTGGTATCTTCTTTATCAAATATCATGATCCGGAATAATGTCCTACGTCTAGTACAATATTGATGCCATCTATGTATGCATGCGGGTGTAAGAATTACTACGTCAGAAGACCCGCTAAAACATCATGTCGTTTCTCAATACGAACCAAATCACGTCACCGATCTCCTGGCCTCAAGCCCAATCTCATCGACTCATCTCAAATTCCAAATACTATCCTCAAATCCAGTATATGAACACATAGTCCCATACCCATGTGAACACATAAATATATATTCCCATACACGCACATATGAAATAAGGAATGTATGCAAGTATGTATGTGTGTATGTGTAGTGCAACACTACCCTAGGGTTCGCAACACTAAAGTAATCCAACACACCAATATCCATCCTAAGCATCGTTATTAATCCCAAATAACATATAATAAATGTTGGTGTGTATACGCATCCGTATACACCACCACGGACTGCGGGGGTGCTATACGCATCCACCCGACTTCTTCCCGTAGATATAAATCTACTCACCTGGTCCTCGCTAGCCGGTGCCGACGTCGCCACGCGCTTGCTTGTCGTCTCGAAGTCCACATGGGGGTACCTACATATCATAACGCACCATATCGCATTAAAACTAAATTCGAAATCGAAACGGCATACGAAAATCAAATCGGCACGCGTATCACGCATAGGTCCAAACCTATCGCCTACGCATGCAAGAATAGTCAAACCAACCCTCGATGTCGATGTACAAACGTCAAACCATCGAGAAAAATCCAATCACACTCATTTGCACATTCACGAACACTAATTTTAATATAAACTAGGTTAAAACTCACAAAAACCCCAATTTCACTTAAAAAGTCATTTTTCCGCAAATCTAGCAAGCACAATTCGCCGTTTTTGTACAAAACATGATGTTTAAATGAATGTAGCGGACAATATACTTATTAAATATCTTAAATAAGTCATAGAAAAAATTTCCGGAATTTAATCTCATTAAATTCCAAAAACCCTAATATTCTAGTTTACAAAATACCCTTTTTTAACAATTTCATAGCAAAAATGCACAAACTACAATTTAGGTTGGATTTCCATGAACTAAAGTGTTAAACTACACTTAATAAAGTTAATAATATGATAAAAACCCTAACCATATTTTTAATCTCATATTTCGAATTAAATCAAAAAAACTAGTTTGCAACAAAAAGCTTAATTTGGACATTTTTCAAGTAGCAACTTGTAATTAACAACTAGATTAGTTTTCTACAAAAATAAATATGTTAATCCACCTAACTAAACCATACACAATCAAACACAACTCATTTCCACAACAAACCCTAACTTAGTAATCAAAACCCTTTCTTTAAATTTCAAAACTTGAAATTTAAAACCCTAATTTAACACCTAATAGCTAGATTCAAGTAATTTAACAATAAATTAAGCATAAGATTATGATTATACCTCACAAGCTTGAGATCAAACTTGCAAAAATCTTAGCCTCCAACAATGATTTCATGCTCCAAGATCCATGCTTGAATAGCTAAAGAATAATGGGTAAAGCTTGGATTTAGAATTAGCTTTGAATTTTTGAGAAAAAGGGTGGATTTTTGATAGAAATTTTAGGGATTTTGATGGAAAAATGAGATGAAGTATTTGGGGCTGTTTTGGTTCAGGTTTGGGCCAGAAATCTTGGGGGATTGGGTGAGGGAGGAGAGAGAGTGAGGTGGGGAAAGTTAGTTCAAGTCAAAGTCAACTCAAATTATACCATTTTCTACTCTTTTTTCTTTTCTTTTCTTTCATTTCTTTTCTTTAAAATCCAAGTGGGGACTAAAGAGGGGGCTGCTGAATTCTTCAAGGGGATAAGTGAATGGGGGGGTGTGGGTGTGGGTACGGGTGTGGGGTGATGAAAAATGATAAATACAATACCCCAAACATCCATTTACGCTAAAAAAAAGCCTTTTTTCTTCAATAATTTCTAAACCGTTTTGGCAAATGATTTCGTTCCAAAAACCACATGATAAGATTTTATTTAATGTTTTATGATGCACAAAATTTTTTTCAACTCATTCCAATTTGTAATTTTCCCTAATTAAATATATTAGTGACGGCTTAAAATAATAATAAAATAATATTTTTTTCAGAAAATTTGAAATTTCACCAGCGGCTCAATAAACATCAAATAATAGCAATTACATAGCTAGAATGTGTATATTTAATTTTTATAATAAGATATTTGTATTTTGACTTTTTACAGAAAACCCCCTTATTTTACCGATTTTTTCGAAATTTCACCGAAACGATTTTCAAAACGTTACAATCTTCCCCCCTTAAAGAAATTCGGTCCCCGAATTTAAATTCAAACTCCCCCAAATACTAAAACATCTGAGAAAAACTATCAAGTCGTCGGGGCTCCGAAATTGTAACTACATAAAACAAATCGTAGCGCAGCGCATGCGCTTGAAAAATGAGCATATAACTCAAATCAAAACTCCGTCAAGCATCCCGCAATCATCGGAGTCATGGAGAAGACATCAATGCCAAATCCAAATCAAAACCAATATGACATAACTCGAAACTATACATGTAAATATCGAATCTATATATGTAAGTATCTGAAGGAAATGCATGCCAAATCTCTTTAAGTCGCTGTGCACGCGTATAACACTGCACAGTGGCGGACGTCTATCATAAGAAAATAACTATATACATATATACCTTTGTTTGAAATGTACGTTCCGCCGTTTTGGAAACAATTTAGAAGGGTCTCCTTGTTTTAAACATTTCGTGTCATATCAGACACGTAAGTAAATACTAAGGCTATAGCTCGCTTTTTGGAAATCCCTTCAATAACTATCAATGCATGCAAAATATATTCAGGTACTGTCCTCTGACTAGTCCTGCTCAGTACGAAAACACATAGCAATATCATAAAAACGTACTGCTCTATACGAAATAAATCCCAAAATATGCATATGAATGCTACGTGCGTCTGGTGCGCACGGAAATCAAAATCCATGAATGTGCCATACATGCGCACAGAAACAACATCTAAGTGCATCGGGTGTGCATGAAACATCTGTCGTAGGCAACATGTGTACCTGACAGCAAAATCAGGTGCATCTATCGTGCACGAAATCATGAAATCCAATATCAAGCGCCGAACGTGCGCAAAATCAATCAGGTGCACAAGGTGCACAAAACAAGTATCGGGTATCACAATCGAAATCGAAATCCAGTGCATCTAAGTACACAAAAGGCGTATCACTGCACTGCAAGTATATTTAAACTATACCGAGTGCAGGAACGAAATCGTGTGCATGCATACGCACAAAACCAACTCAACTGTTTAAAATCGTAAAATCACAAACATGTGAAACTGAAGCACGAAAACGATATCAAGTGCAACACTGTGCAAAGATCGTAAATCCTCAATCATCAAAATCAAATCATACGAATAAATCACCCAAAACATCGTAATCAATAATGGCGGAATAGTACTGCTCAAGCGCATCCTCTAAGAATCTTGGCCAACTATCGCGGTCACTAGTGGGACGTCTCGTCGATGATCATGAACTCTGTCCTGCTGGCGTGCGTAACCATGACCACTCCTGGGTCAAGGTCTTCACTGTGAATTACCAATCTTTCGGTCCATCGGCTCATCGGCCCTGTCAGGTATGCTAACGGGGACGATTCCGTTCTGGCACTTCTCTGGTCATCTCTTGGTCAATCATCGCGACCACTCATAAGACAGCATATTACTGGCGTCGGCCTCTGGCTCTCTGAATGTACGCGACACATCTGATCCTGGGTGCAAGTATCATTGCAGCAGTGTCCTGAAAGGAATCCTGCTCACGGTCTCTTCCATGTCTCGTCTCTGCCAACTGTCCGGAAGTCATTGTTCTTTCCTATATCTGCATCTTGCTCTGGAATGACTGCATACTCATCGCGACTCCTTCTGGAAGGTAAGTCCAAGTACCATGCCTCGGCATGCGCATCGCATCTCTGATGTCGGCGGAGTGGAACGTCATCTCATCTAGATCTGGTACGAACCTCTTACTCCACTTTTCTCTAATGTCGTCTGCTTTGGACTCGTCTCGTCGCAGCCACATGGACTGAGCTCCAACGACTATCCTCGTATCTGGAGTCTCCCAAGAATGCATCTCACCACCTAGCATCCGAATTAAGTCGAGCTATCCAATCGATTCGTCAAAACCTCATAATCCCCCAAGAGCTCAACATCTTGGGTACAGTTTAATAGTATCGAGTACATACCACAGCATCGGTGGTCCAGCCGTAGAAGGGCAAACCCAAGCCTTACTAATGGCGCCGCAGAACTGCCGCAAATCCTAAGGTTCAAAGGCTTTCACACGGTCATTAAGTCGAGTTAAGGTTTCATTCTTCTAGAGGGACCATAGAATTGCCTGCATGTCTTTCTGACTATCTTAAACTTGGAATAATAGGTTTCTGAAATTCGATCGTCTCTGTCGACTCCCAACGTCTCCGCGTGAAGTCGTCTCTAGCTGGAATCAATCTATCTGATGACCTCGCATCGGGGTAGGCGAACGATCCACATGTCCTAGTCATTCATCCTCGATGACTAGCGACCTTCTATCATCTCTTAGTACAACTTATACTGCAATAGCTCCAACATCTGGGGCGATATCTCGTCGTTCGCAGCAATAACTGGCTCACTTGTCTGCATGCTGAACCGTGCCTCAATCATCAGGAGTAAGCAACACACCAACAGTCATCAAAATCTGGCTGGCCTCCATCATTGGCTCAATTCTCTAGTGTCGATCAGCACCTCCGAGTAACCTCATGAAGGCGATCCGCCAAACGCTCGTGGCGCGGAAACACAGTAAAAAGACACATCTCTGCAATCGTGTGTCGTCGGAATTTCGCCTTGGTCAGTCCTCGTTCGTGACGAGCTTGTGCTGACCGCAACTCTAGCCATAGCTCTCCCTGCCCGTAACCGTAGCAGCAAAACCAAACTGGTACCGATGAGGCTAGATCAGGAAGGAATATAATACTGAACAAAGAAATGTATATCCTAAGGCTTCTTAAGTGGAGTGGCGTGTCGTAAATATGCCGCGGAACATACCAACGGTACGTCACTCTACTTTAGTCACCTATTCCATCAACCAAGGGTCGTCCTACGCTCCGAAGGTTAAAACCTAACGCTCTGATACCAACTTTGTCACGACTCGAAAGTACGGAACATGACCGGCACTTAAACTACGAACGTCTCGAGGCGTACGTAATCTAAGTAAACCGAAAACCCAGAAATCCAAACCAAGAAAATAGTAGAGTGCAGGAAAAACCAACTTAAAGCAAGTAGTTTCAATAGCATAAGCCGAATTATGCGGGTTTTTTAAAAACATCAAAATTTTACTGAAAATTTCGGCAGAGTCTCCTTTGTAAATACTGGTCCCCAAACGGGATACAACATGAATAGTAATATACAAGATATAAGGATGGGTAAGATACAAATAACCCACCTACTAGCAAGCCACCCGGAATGGAAATAGTGCCAGCAAAGCCGTAATGAAACCTGTACGGCAAACCTGCAAGAAACTGGGGCACAACGGGGGTGAGTTGCCAACTCGTGAATAGAAAAACATCTACGCACAGAAATCGCATAAATAATGCAATTCTAGGTCAATGATCATAATATATCCTCAAATATATGAATAACACGTAGCCTATAACAAGGCTAGGGTAAATATCTAACCCGAGTGTAATCTCATGTGCCCGTGTCAGTGCCTCAGGTAGCAATATATCATATGGATGATGTATGAATGCATAAAACAGAATGCATGTACTGAATAAAACTGGTTTCATAAATCAGTGAGATTTCTGTATTTTAAAAGAAATGAGGTACCATATATGAAATCAGCATAAAACAGTGCCCAGCATCGACACAAAACAAGTGCCCAAATACCTCGATATCTCTGTGTCACAATTTATGTACCTCAAGTCTCAATCTCAATGTCTCAATCACAATATCTAGGGCGCCGTCAGTCCAGACCGGCCCCTACCATCCATCTCAAGACCACGACGGTATCCTCCGGATATCCGACGCGTCGGGTAATATCACCGGTAGGTAGTGCTCTCCTGCCAGGCTCACATCGTCATCATCACGCGCTTCTTGCCCCGGGGTACCTTACCGGGTCCACCATGTACCCGAAACGGTTCATCCGTCTCCTCGAATCGGGTCTCGAAATCCATCAGCAAACTCATGGTGGACGACTCATACATCATGGGAAAACCGCACTTTTTATTTTAAAAAGAGAGAAATCAGTTCATATAAGTTTTTGCGGTTTTCCTCCAAATCCAGAAAATCTCATGGAAATCCGAATCCAAAACCTCAATAACACGTAAAATAGTGAATATATGCATGAGAATCCAGGAATGCGGCATAACAATGAATAACAGTATGCATGAAGTAGCTGGTAATAACTACAATGTCTAAACTAACATAGAAGGCAAGTACACTAATATCATGTCTAACTATCAGCTAACAGGCTACGTCAAGCAATAATATTTTCTAAGGTGTACGTGACATGGCAATTACCGATGAAGATGTGTGTGAGCCGGCAATTAAGTGTACGTGGTACATACGCATCATCGGTAATGGTGCTGGTGTCCTAACAGCATGATATAAATAATGGAGTATGAAACATAAAATAAGCATGCGATGCGAAGCGGACCACAAAAATGAGCGGGAGCTGAGAACTAGACGCAACTATAACTAATCTGCATTAATCTAATATCAGTCCTACAAATGGTGCCTTTTGAAATAACACGAATCATGGGGTTTTGAAAATAGGGGCTACGGTGTTTTTGTGAAAAGATACGTCTTTTTGAAATATCCGTAGGATCCCTTGGGCTGTCTTTAAAAATGCCCACGACTCGTTAGTTTTTGAAATAGGTAAGAATTCTAATCTAATCTAACAACTACACTAAACTATACGGCTGAACTAACAAGCTGAACTACAGGTAAGGAAACCGCCTAACATCTGAGTCGATACATATACATACCTGTATATATATATTAGTCGGTGATCCCGCCTCAATAATATCATATCCGATACCATATCTATAATCAGGCATCCCAAGTCAAGAGTGCGGATCAATCATCAATATAGCTCGTACGTAAATCCGTCGTACGGCATCCCAATCTGGGTACGGGTCAAAGTCACATCAATCACACTATTCATTTGGTATCTTCTTTATCAAATATCATGATCCGGAATAATGTCCTACGTCTAGTACAATATTGATGCCATCTATGTATGCATGCGGGTGTAAGAATTACTACGTCAGAAGACCCGCTAAAACATCATGTCGTTTCTCAATACGAACCAAATCACGTCACCGATCTCCTGGCCTCAAGCCCAATCTCATCGACTCATCTCAAATTCCAAATACTATCCTCAAATCCAGTATATGAACACATAGTCCCATACCCATGTGAACACATAAATATATATTCCCATACACGCACATATGAAATAAGGAATGTATGCAAGTATGTATGTGTGTATGTGTAGTGCAACACTACCCTAGGGTTCGCAACACTAAAGTAATCCAACACACCAATATCCATCCTAAGCATCGTTATTAATCCCAAATAACATATAATAAATGTTGGTGTGTATACGCATCCGTATACACCACCACGGACTGCGGGGGTGCTATACGCCATCCACCCGACTTCTCCCCGTAGATATAAATCTACTCACCTGGTCCTCGCTAGCCGGTGCCGACGTCGCCACGCGCTTGCTTGTCGTCTCGAAGTCCACATGGGGGTACCTACATATCATAACGCACCATATCGCATTAAAACTAAATTCGAAATCGAAACGGCATACGAAAATCAAATCGGCACGCGTATCACGCATAGGTCCAAACCTATCGCCTACGCATGCAAGAATAGTCAAACCAACCCTCGATGTCGATGTACAAACGTCAAACCATCGAGAAAAATCCAATCACACTCATTTGCACATTCACGAACACTAATTTTAATATAAACTAGGTTAAAACTCACAAAAACCCCAATTTCACTTAAAAAGTCATTTTTCCGCAAATCTAGCAAGCACAATTCGCCGTTTTTGTACAAAACATGATGTTTAAATGAATGTAGCGGACAATATACTTATTAAATATCTTAAATAAGTCATAGAAAAAATTTCCGGAATTTAATCTCATTAAATTCCAAAAACCCTAATATTCTAGTTTACAAAATACCCTTTTTTAACAATTTCATAGCAAAAATGCACAAACTACAATTTAGGTTTGATTTCCATGAACTAAAGTGTTAAACTACACTTAATAAAGTTAATAATATGATAAAAACCCTAACCATATTTTTAATCTCATATTTCGAATTAAATCAAAAAAACTAGTTTGCAACAAAAAGCTTAATTTGGACATTTTTCAAGTAGCAACTTGTAATTAACAACTAGATTAGTTTTCTACAAAACTAAATATGTTAATCCACCTAACTAAACCATACACAATCAAACACAACTCATTTCCACAACAAACCCTAACTTAGTAATCAAAACCCTTTCTTTAAATTTCAAAACTTGAAATTTAAAACCCTAATTTAACACCTAATAGCTAGATTCAAGTAATTTAACAATAAATTAAGCATAAGGTTATGATTATACCTCACAAGCTTGAGATCAAACTTGCAAAAATCTTAGCCTCCAACAATGATTTCATGCTCCAAGATCCATGCTTGAATAGCTAAAGAATAATGGGTAAAGCTTGGATTTAGAATTAGCTTTGAATTTTTGAGAAAAAGGGTGGATTTTTGATAGAAATTTTAGGGATTTTGATGGAAAAATGAGATGAAGTATTTGGGGCTGTTTTGGTTCAGGTTTGGGCCAGAAATCTTGGGGGATTGGGTGAGGGAGGAGAGAGAGTGAGGTGGGGAAAGTTAGTTCAAGTCAAAGTCAACTCAAATTATACCATTTTCTACTCTTTTTTCTTTTCTTTTCTTTCATTTCTTTTCTTTAAAATCCAAGTGGGGACTAAAGAGGGGGCTGCTGAATTCTTCAAGGGGATAAGTGAATGGGGGTGTGTGGGTGTGGGTACGGGTGTGGGGTGATGAAAAATGATAAATACAATACCCCAAACATCCATTTACGCTAAAAAAAAGCCTTTTTTCTTCAATAATTTCTAAACCGTTTTGGCAAATGATTTCGTTCCAAAAACCACATGATAAGATTTTATTTAATGTTTTATGATGCACAAAATTTTTTTCAACTCATTCCAATTTGTAATTTTCCCTAATTAAATATATTAGTGACGGCTTAAAATAATAATAAAATAATATTTTTTTCAGAAAATTTGAAATTTTACCAGCGGCTCAATAAACATCAAATAATAGCAATTACATAGCTAGAATGTGTATATTTAATTTTTATAATAAGATATTTGTATTTTGACTTTTTACAGAAAACCCCCTTATTTTACCGATTTTTTCGAAATTTCACCGAAACGATTTTCAAAACGTTACAGACGTACTGATGGCTGTGGGACAGACCATCTCCCATACTGGGATGAGAAGTGCATGCGCTAGTCTACTCCGGAGTATCGATGCCCTGTCTCGATAGTCCTGCGACTAGGGACCTGCATAAGGATATGCTTATAGATTACCCAGCCCCCACTAGTGTGACTGCCATCACAACGCTGGTAATCAAGCAAAGATCCTAAGGGCTCCACTAATGCGTATAGGTGATATAATAAAATAAACACATGTATATATTGAAGTAGAAACAAACCAAGTAGCATACTACTATTTTGAGCAATATTGTATATACAAGGTGAATATCCCAAGCTTCCATTAAGTAATATACAAACTGGTATGATACAGTAATGGCCTCTAGGGCATATACACTAACAATCTCCCACTTGCACTAAGGCCATGTACTGGCGTATCGAAGACCTATCATCTCGATCAGCCGCTCGAACTGAGTCTGGGGCAAGGCCTTGGTGAATGGATCTGCAGTGTTATCTTCTGAAGCAACCCTCCAAACCTCGATCTCCTGGCGATCCACGATCTCCCTGATCAGGTGATACCGCCTCAAGATGTGTCTGGATCTCTGATGGGACCTGGGTTCCTTCGCTAAAGCTATAGCCTCGTTGTTGTCGCAATACAGAGGTATTGGATCAACAATGGACGGAACCACCTGAAGTTCTTTCAAGAACTTCCTCATCCAGACAGCTTCCTTTGCGGCATCAGATGCAGCGATGTATTCCGCTTCCATCGTCGAGTCTGCAACGGTTTCCTGTTTGGAACTCTTCCAACACACCGCCCCTCCATTGAGGGTAAAGACAAAACCCGACATGGACTTGGAATCATCCTTGTCACTCTGGAAGTTGGAGTCAGCAAAGGCCTCGATCTGGAGGTCTTTTCCGCCATACACCAAGAACATCTCCTTAGTCCTTCTCAGGTACTTGAGAATGTTCTTTACCGCTATCCAGTGTTTCTCCCCAGGGTTTGACTGATACCGGCTTACCACACTCAGTGCATAAGCTGCATCCGGTCTGGTACACAACATCGCATACATTATAGAGCCTACCGCAGAAGCGTAGGGTATAATAGACATGCGATCCCTCTCCAAATCAGTCTTGGGAGACATCTCTTTAGAGAAGGTGATCCCGTGACAAGCCGGTAGGTTACCGCGCTTGGAATCTTCCATACTGAATCTCTTCAGTATGGTGTCGATGTACCTGGACTGTGAAAGTCCTAATATCCTCTTGGATCTATCACGATGGATCCGGATCCCCAGGTTGTATGAGGCATCACCCAGGTCTTTCATGGAGAACCCGTGTGACAAGAACCCCTTGACAGATTGTAGCATAGGAATGTCATTTTCTATTAAGAGAATGTCAGCCACGTATAAAACGAGGAATACTACAGTTCTCGCTACAAATCTACTGTAGATGCATGGTTCATCTGGATTTTTGATAAAGCCAAATTCCTTGACCGTCTCATCAAAACAGATGTTCCAACTCCGCGATGCCTGCTTTAGTCCATAGATGGACTTAAGCAACTTGCACACCTTTCCGCTGCTCCCACTCTGAATGAAACCTTCTGGCTGGTCCATATAGACACACTCCTCTAAATTTCCATTTAGAAAAGCGGTCTTTACGTCCATTTGCCAAATCTCATAATCGTGGAAGGCAGCAATGGCAAGAAGGATCCGAATAGATTTCAGCATAGCCACTGGAGAAAAGGTTTCGTCATAGTCCAAACCAGGTCTTTGACGAAAACCCTTTGCAACCAGTCTAGCTTTATAGGTCTCAACCTGTCCATCTACACCAATCTTCCTTTTGAAGATCCACTTGCATCCTACGGGTTTTACCCCGTCTGGAGCAATGTCCAACGTCCATACCTTGTTGGTGTACATGGACTCCATTTCGGTCCGCATTGCATCCAGCCATTTTACCGAGTCAACGCTCTGAACGGCCTGCTGGAAGCTAGTAGGCTCATCATAATCTACGATGCAATCCTCTCTATCCCCGTCTATGAGAAAAACGCAGTATCTCTCGGACGGATGAGACTGCCTACTACTCCTGCGGAGCGGCGTAGGAATGTCCTGTTCTTTTGAACCCTCTAGTTCTACCAAGCTTTCAGTAATAGCTCGTGGTTCTGGAATTTCTTCCAGTTCTACTGCGCTCCCACTAATTTCCTTTTCTAAGAACTGGTGTTCTAGAAAGTGTGCATGACGAGAAACAAAAACCTTTTGTTCCTCTTCGCAATAGAAGAAATATCCCTTGGAGTTCTTTGGATATCCCACGAACTTGCACTGTACTGAGCGTGCCTCGAGCTTGTCCGCATGCTGCTTTTTGACAAAAGCTGGACTTCCCCATGTCTTAATATGATTAAGATAGGGTCTCTTCCCACACCACATCTCATATGGTGTAGTAGGCACAGTCTTAGTGGGAACTCGGTTCAAAAGGTATGCAGCTGATTCTAGCGCATACCCCCAGAATGATCGCGGTAACTCAGCGTTACTCATCATGGACCGTACCATATCCAATAGGGTTCGGTTCCGTCTCTCCGATACACCGTTATGTTGCGGAGTGTATGGAGGAGTAAGCTGAGAGAGAATTCCGTTCTCTTTTAAATAGTCCAGGAACTCGGCACTTAAGTATTCTCCACCTCGATCCGATCTTAGAATCTTGATACTTTTGCCGGTTTGTTTTTCTACTTCATTCTTATATTCCTGGAATTTTACAAAGGCTTCGGACTTATGTTTCATTAAGAAGACATAACCGTACCTTGAAAAGTCATCCGTAAAAGTAATGAAGTAAGAATAACCGCTTCGCGCATGTGTAGACATTGGACCGCACACATCGCTGTGTACGAGTCCCAAGAGCTCGCTCGCTCTTACTCCGTGTCCAGTGAACGGAGTCTTTGTCATCTTTCCTTTGAGACAGGATTGACAAGTGGCATACGACTGATATTCGAACGGATTCAAATATCCTTCTGTATGTAACTTCGTCAACCTTCTCTCATTGATGTGACCCAGTCTACAATGCCACAAGAAAGTCTGATTTATTTCCGGAGACTTTCTTTTGTGTGTATTCCGGACATTGAAAATCTGTGGTTGGTTTAATACGTATATACCATTGCTCAATGTACCTGACCCAATCAGAACTTGATTAAGATGAATGTTTACAACATTACTTACAAACGCAAATTCATAACCTTCTTTAATAACCAAAGATACAGAAATGATATTACAAGTTGTGTTGGGTACAAAAAAGCAATTACGCAAAACCAAAACATGTCCATCTGACATTCCCAGGTGATAGTCCCCCAAGGCTTTAGCATCCATGCTAGCTCCGTTTGCAACTTTGAGGGTCATGTCACCTGCCTTCAAAACCCTACGGTTTCTCAACGCCTGCAAAGAATTACAGATATGAGATCCTGATCCGGTATCCAATACCCAGGAAGTAGAGTTTATTGAAAGACAGTTTTCAATAACATACACACCTGAAGCTGAAGCTGCAACCTGCTTCAATTCCTGTGTCCTGGCTTTCTAAGCCCTGCAATCATTCTTCCAGTGTCCTTTCTTATGACAATAGAAGCATTCTTTCTTATCCACAAGCTTTCCCACTTTCTTTGTTGCTTTTGCTTTTCCCTTCGTATCCACTTTACTAACACTGCCCCTTGGTTTGGCGGGGGCTTTCTTCTTCTTTCCCTTGGCTTTCGCCTTGGACCTAGAAGAAGAAGATCCTCCTACAAACAAAGTGGATGTTTCCCTACCTTTCTGTAGGGTGCCCTCTGCGCTCCTCAGCATGTTGAGGAGTTCTGAAAGTTCAACTTCCTTTTCTTGTAAGTTGAAGTTCAGTATTAACAGGGCGTAAGTGGAAGGAAGGGGCTGGAGAATCAAGTCCGTATAGAGCTCATTCTCCAACGTGGTCCCAAGGTCCGCGAGCTCCTCAATGTAGCCAATCATCTTAAGCACGTGTTCCGCTACCGATGATCCGACGGCCAATCTTGCCGAAAATAATTTCTTCGACACTTCGTATCTTGCGATACGAGATTGCTCTCCATACAGTTCTTTTGTATGAAGAAATATGGATTCCAGGTCCATATTTTCATGCCTCCTCTGATGTTCATTGTCCATAGAGGCAAGCACGAGGCACTTGGCCTTCGCGCAGTCTAGTTCCCAGGTCTTACGGATTTCCTTATCCGCGACGCTGGTTTTGGGACCTGGGACAGGGGTGTAAGTGCACGGCGGCGCCCCGGCCGTCAATCCGACGGCCAAATGCGGAAGCGGTGATAAACTTAAATTTTTCTTGAACTGGCAAACCGCCGCGCACTAATACCCGGATCGAACCATTAATTAGTCCTAGCTAACTACAAGATGGGGAAGAGAGATATACCGACAGATCCGAGTCCTCCGATCTTCTCGTCGTCGTCCCGATCTCCTGCGGAATGTCCCGTCTCCTCCTCGTCGCCGGAAGGGCACCACATCGTCTCCATGTTTTACGGGCTCCCACCTCAATGCCGAGGCAACTCGGGCACGAAGCTGGCTACTCGACGTGCCCAAGGTTTGCTGTAGAATGTAGTGTATAGACTTGTGTCTCATTTGGGGTTATCGGAATTGCCTGTGGTGGAGGGATTGAACTTGGAGCTTTTTGGATTGATCTTGTGGGATTTTTGCAACATGAAATGAGCTAAAAACCCCACCCAAAAATTTGGGACAGCCCCCACTAAGGGAGTGGCCGGCCATGACTTCAAGAGAGGGAGGAATGAGAGAGGAGGTCATGGTAAAGCATGAGAAAGATATGCAATAATCCAAGGGAGAGAAAGAGAAGGCTATCATGCAAAGAATCATCATTCCAAAAATTCCAACACTCAACCAACAACCATGATAGCAAATAAAACAACACTCCAACACCACCATCATCACCTCACAAAGTCAAGCAAGAAAGGTCAAGGGATGGGCTCCATCATGAAACCATCATGATACAAATATATGCAAAGAACACCCTCCACAAATGCCTATTTGCAACAATGCAAATAAGCCCTCCTCCACCAATCTTCGGCCAATGAACGATACAAAGGAAATCGGCCGAAACGAAAAGCAAACTGGCAACTCCAGAAAACTGGTCCCGTAATAAATTACAGGAAAACCCCGATACTGTGCATACACACCCGCATTTGTATTCCGACCGAAATACAAATGCAATGAGACAAAATCTGCACTGTACTATACTAGGATCCGGCTTATACCAAAGCCGGCTAGTAATATCCGTTCGATCCTGATCCGTGCAATACCGCACGTATCTGATTGAACCCTGCCATATATCCATACGGCCTATAGTACAAACTGTCCGATCCTGATCCGTGCAATACCGCACGTATCTGATCGGACCTTGCCATATCTCCATACGGCCTCTACAACCTTTCGCCCGAAAGCTGAGTAACTGAATGTGGGGGACTCTAAAGACTCGTCAACACCTTGGTTGTGGATTTAACCACTAGCATGTCAGAGGTATAAGCCAATACGTAACGGGCTACCAGGTATTGACTAAAAGGGACGTCTGTGAGCGAACTCAGCCTGACAACCCTACTGAGCCTGTCAGTGACAATATCCGTACAGTCCGGTCCGTTCGTCTATGAGCATCGCATGGCGGGCCTAGGGGGTTGGTAAAAGTCAGACCCCCAAAAGCGGTACAAGTCGTGTCGGAGTGTAGCCCAGAACACCCTGAGATACTACTGGAATACCTACCAGTAAATCTCCTTGCCTCGGCCGAGGGCTTCGTGTAATGGCTCTCCTAGACACAGCACGACCTCACTCCCAATACCGGGAGAGACGAACCCCTGAAGATACGCTCACTGCCTCCATGTGGCTCGGGACTGTACCCAACTAAAACCTGTTTGCACGACTCCTTTGAGCCGTGGTAGGGTAGTAATCAAAGTACAGTGGGAACTCACACGAGACAAATGACGATCCCCAGGTCGATGAACTAACCTGCACACATGTCACCAGGGAACTGCCATCTGACGTCTGGTATATGACCAACTAGCATGTTCCCGGCGAGTCCTGTCCGGTGTACTCATAACCCAATGAGCACCTGTATACATCTTAGGTGATCCAACTGACACCAGTGGCTTGTGAGACCGGCCACCGTCCCTCGTCGGGGTCTCGACTGTATACACTAGTCTACTCTGGAGTATCGATGCCCTGTCTCGAAACTCACACGACTAGGGACCATTTAAGGATATGCTTATAGACCCCAGCTCCCACTTATATGATCGCCCTCATACTGCTGGTGGTCAAGCAAGAATCCTAGGGGCTCTATCAACGTGTAATAGCAACTTGTCAGGTCACCTAAAACAGTACACGATGATAAAGGTAAACCAGATAGCATACTATCATCTCGAGTAAGACTGTCCTACCGGGATAGGTCCTCCATCAATCATTGCAATCACGTACCTGTGACCTAATAATTGACTCTGAGGGCACTATCTCCAACAATCTCCCACTTGCACTCAAGGCTAATTATTGCGATGTCGCATACTCACAGCCCGTGTGATACCGAACACCCAACTCCTCTACTAGTCAGTCTCACAAAGCTCGTTTGCGAAACTATTGCGTTCGAGGAATAACCTCAGTGAGTGGATCCGCCTTGATGTTTCTTTCTATGTCTCTCTATATCTCAAGTTCGCGGAGAAACCCATCTCCCGAAATGAGCAATACCTGTCTTAGAATGTGTTTGGATGTCAGATGGGACATAGCTCATAAATGAACTCCAAATCCAAACTTCTTAGACTGTATCGTCAACTGAACTTAATCAGTATCCTGCGCCATGCCTCCCTCAGTATTGCCTTGGACCACCTGTCCAAAATACTGCCCCTCGTCAGAAGGAAAACTATAACTCTGACAACCTCCTTGTCGTCCATGTCACCTTGGAAGCCTGGAATGATAACTGTCTCCCGAAAGAGGCTGTCGTTATCATATCCCTAGAACATCCACTTATATTCTAAAACTGCTTCCGACTGTTTCTCCAGGATAGGATCAATATCAACTTATTGCATCCAGTGCAAGAACAATATCTGGTGTGGTACTTGACATCTCACGATTGACTCAATTGCCTGAGCAAGTGATCTGCCAATCATGCACGTCCCTCTCCCCTTTAGTCTGTAAGACACCTTTGGAGAGGGTGACTCCATCACCTGCAGGTACACTGCCGTGCCAGGAGTCGTCCATTCTAAATACTCTTAGAATGCTGTCTAAGTACCCAGATTGGGAAACCACCCAAATCTAGATCTAAAACCATAGATCTAGTAACCAGTATGTCTGATATAATGTCCAAGTCCCATATGGAGAAACTACTGTGTGACGACCAAAGTATAACCGATCGTAGTATAGGAGTTTCTTTTCCTATTCTGTGTATGTCATCCAAATATCAGGACATTACACCCTACTACCTTCTCAACAGATCCATCCCCTATTCTGATGAAGTCAAACCTATGACTGTCACATCAGAAATTGATGATCTATCTCCGCTACATCTGCTTTAGTCTATAAATAGACATAAGCTTCCTGTCCACCAATGCTTCCGCTGCTCCCACTGACTACGACAACCCTCTGGCAGAGTCATATACACGTACACTTTTAAAACTAGTTTAGAACGACGCTATACTCATCCTCCCGCCGGGTCTCGCAGCCTGTTAACAGCAATGGTAATTGTGGGTAAACAAGAACTTCCCTGTCACCGTCCTTGAGGCTACCGTAGTACCTCTCGGGTGCCTGAAGTTACCCACCGTATCTGCGGAGTGGCCAATGGAATGTCAATCCAGATTGAATCTTTAGGTTCCTTGTCAAATCTTCAGTAATCGTTCGTGGTTCTGGAATCACCTCCAGTTCTACCATACTCCCACTACTGTTTTCTGAAAAAATCCATTTTTAATAAAACTGTGGCGAGTCTAGAACAATATTGCTATTGTTCATCCAGATGGTAGAAAGTCAACCCTCGTCATAGCCTGGGTCAACCCACAAACAGCCATTACAGAAACGTGCCTTGAGTTGTCCAGTGTCTGGTTTTAATCATAAGCCGGACAACTCCCCGTACCTTAACAACGTTAAGATACGAACTGTTCTATATCCCATATAGGACCAGAGGCACTGATTTAACTGAACCAGATCCAAATCATGCAACTATCTCCAGTGCATGTCAACTAAATGGAAGGAGGCGGATCAGCGTTACTCAACTTAGGAATGCTTCCAATTATGAGTAACCTGAAAGAGAAGCAAGATCTCTTAATCATTACTGTCAACTGAATACCATACACAAGTACCTACATCTTCGATCACTTTGAAGAATCCCGATACTTGCAATACCTGGTTCTCTACTTTATTCAAATACCTATAACTTCTCAAAATTCAGACCCTGTGTTTCCGCGAAACACCTGTCTAAAACTAGAGAAGTCATAAGTAAACCGAATATAGTACGAGGACCAACCCCTCTGTCCTGATGGACCCTGGACAACATACAATACTCTGTATAAGTCCCTTGAGTCTGATAACTCATTCACTGTGTATCGTAGGTTGAAAACTGTACTTATGGTTAAGAAGAATCACACCGCTGTTTAATGCTCCTTACCTAACCATCCACTGATATAGGTAAATGTCGTAGACATAATTTCAAAAAGGTATATCTCACTCTATGAAAATAGACGTACAGATATATCAATTTGAAATTGGTGCATGACAGCGGATATTCAAAACCAAATATTTGCCGACCGGCAAACTGCCCAGGTGATTTCCTCAAATATCACCGATTACAACGAATCCCGATATAATGAGGATGATCACCCAATTCCCAATAACTTACTCCCACTCATCATCTGTAAAACCATACAGATGTGAGAATCAAACTTGGTAAATACATACCCTGGAGCAAGTGTCTAATTGGGAAATCAGTATTCTTTTAACAGTACACAGTGAAACTGAAACATCGAAATGTTTCGATGGGGTATCCTGGTATTCCTAGTAATGCCTCTTCCAGATTCACGACTGTAACCGTATAATTCTTTGCCACCTCTCCAAATCCCTTCATATGTCTTTAGTCATTACCTTCTGCACACCCCTCAGGACAAATGGTTTTCTTCCTTCCCTACCGTTCGGCACCAGCCTATGGTTTGGAAGAAGACTATCCAATAAGCATAATGGGTGTACTGTCCTAATCCTAGGAGCACTCGCAAAGCGAGAGAAGGTGAAGATAAAAGACAACCGAATAAACCTTATTCCTATTTCTCCTGAACCAGAATCCATCCCCGAACTGGAACAAGTTCCTTTCGAGTTCGTATATAACCATACGATGGATTATCCAAATAAACTGTGGATCTTCGTAGTGATACGGAGTGTCCTGGAGAAATACAAAGGTGATTTAGGATTGACGAAGGAATACTTGGTTTGGTCGTGAAAATCTGTTGCAATTTACTTTGCCCTCTTACTAATCCCTTGCTTTTGTCTGAACTTAATACCTTCTGTACACCATCGTTAGGCTAATTGGTTTTCTTCATTCCCTACCGGTCGGCACCTGCCTATGGTTTGGAAGAAGACTGTCCAATTTGCATAATAGGTGTACTATCTCCTAAACCAAGGATTACTCGCATCCTGAGAGAAGGTAAAAGGAAAAGACAACTGAATAATCCTATCCGTTTTCTCCAGAACCTGAAACCATCCTCGAATTCCTTCGAGTTCGTATATAACCATACGATGGTTTTGTCCAATGGAAGTGGACGCTCGTAGTACTACGGGGTGTCCTGGAGAAAAGGGTAAAAGTAGGAGTGGCAATGAGGTCTGCAACTCTGACAATCCAAAAGCCAGTGTTTAAGAAGGTTTGGTCAACTTGGTCACTGAGTCATAGTCTTAGGGTCGGTTCAATGGTCGCTGCCAAAGAGAGAGAGAGAAAAGAAACACTCAGCGTGCACTCTAACCTAGATCAGAATGGTTACCAATTTATCTAATCTGGAAACCTCCCACTGTACCTCAAATTCTCCTCCAAACCTGAAAGAAGAATTAGTCGGGATCACCCGAGGAGTATACCAACTCATCAGTGGGAATCGGGATCCAACTATCATCGCATGATAACATGACGGAATCCGCTCACGTCATCACACTCCAGAAGGTATGCGCATATCTGGCAAGTTTCAGTTCTTTTGAAACTCCCGATGTGATTTTTACCCCATGCTCTTATGACCTTGACTTTGGCCAACATATCATAAGTCACATGTCAAGTTCTACCCGTCATTCTCCCGGTTAATTTGAATCCACCCGTACCTACCCTTGACTTTGGCCAAAATGGCAGTACGACTGTCCCAAACCAACGCATCTATCTATGCTGCATATGAATATCCAATAGCTACCAATCACTGTGCCTTGACTTTGGCCAACATACACAGCTTGAATACTATTGACTACCCATATGAAACGACGGAGGGCTACGAATGGTTTCTGGCGAAAACCTTTAACGTAATGAACTTGATATCGTCGAAGGAAAGGATAGCTTTTTAGAAATATAGTGACGACAACCTTCGCTAAAGAGGTCACTCCCGGTGAAGGGATCTCGGCTCTTTCCTCGTAGAATGAGGTGCAGGATATTCCAACTGAATACCACGGTGCAAAGCAAAAGTAATCGGCTATAGTGAAGTTAATGCCCTGACGCAAACTTTTGTCCAAGGGATCACTCCCGGTGAAGGGATCTCGGCCCTTGCCTCGTCGACTGACGAGCAGGATATTCCAACTGAATACCACGATGCTAAACAAAAGTGAACGTCCTTGCAATAACAGCTTTTTGAAAAGTGTTCCAACAACATCAGATTAGGTTTGTTTTTAACTTGCATTGATCCGAATCAACGCAGTCCCATCAATTGATCACACCAAAAAGAACGAAAATATACTGATGTACGTATATGCCATCCGCATTCGCCACTGGGTCCCGTCATTACTCGTTAGGTTAGCTAACTAACGACAGAGCGGGGACTGGACTAGCGCGGATGTAAAACATATACAACATCTACTAATATATATACCAATATATTATATTCGCTCAAGGCGTGATAAAATGCAACATCACAGAAATGTACAGCATCACAGAAACAATACAGATATCTGGGATCTCCGGGTTTCACAGAGCCGCTGAAACCCGAAGTTCCCCTGGTCGTGTGGATAGCCTGTGCAATGAGAACCTAGACCCCTACGGGCGCGGCAAGTCACCAGCCAAAACCTGAAGCGAGGCAGCCCCCTTCAGCGCCGTGAATGGACCACCCAGCACTTTACGGAATCCGGTAACTTGGGCACCCCTTCTGGGTCAACCTGTACCCCCTACGAGTGCGGCGAATAGCCCGCCAATCCCAGAGTGAAGCCCCCTCCGTCTCAATGCCATGAGATGCGGGGTTGTTGCCCTCTAGAACCCGGCTATCCGTGCACCCCACCGTGGGGTAAACCTAGTACAGAAAGTAAAATATACATACAACGGGTACATCGACCGCAACCTGGTCGTGCCCCAAAATAATAATACAAACAGGCAGTGACGGCAGTCCACATGTCGGACGCTCGCCCCTCAATATCAAATGTACATAATACAACAAAACTGTACTAGCATTGCATCCAGGCTATCCCCCATGATCGATCCGCAACATCACAGAAAAAACAAAACATCAACGTGAAAGTCACGTTCGCAAATCCGTCTAACCGGGCTATAGCAGTTAGACCGGATTTACCGATCGAGTGACATTCACGGTCGCAGATATAATGTAAATACTGTGAAATAATGTGTTTAAAATATCCGATCGATCAAACTTTAACAAGTGGGCCCCCAAGTACTACTGTAGCACATCAAGAAATTCTGGGCCCAAAATTAATATTCCAAAACCCATATTTTAAGCCCACAAAGACACTGTAGAAATTTGATGCAGGGATCTCCACAGTGCGCGGCGGAACCGCGGCCCAAAGGAGGTTTTGGCCGCGGTTCCGCGCCTCCACTGTCGATTCACCCTGTCGAATTTCTACAGTAGCCTTGTAATCTCCAGTACACCAATTTTATACGACCTGAAAAATTTTTGGAGACCAAAAAATTTCAACAGAAAACTGTCGTGAACAAAAATGTAGATTTTGGAATTTTGGTCGATCGGAAATGCAAAACACATTAAACCAAGCTAGACTAAGTTAATGGCGAGGCTCTGATACCACTGTAAGTGCACGGCGGCGCCCCGGCCGTCAATCCGACGGCCAAATGCGGAAGCGGTGATAAACTTAAATTTTTCTTGAACTGGCAAACCGCCGCGCACTAATACCCGGATCGAACCATTAATTAGTCCTAGCTAACTACAAGATGGGGAAGAGAGATATACCGATAGATCCGAGTCCCCCGGTCTTCTCGTCGTCGTCCCAATCTCCTGCGGAATGTCCCGTCTCCTCCTCGTCGCCGGAAGGGCACCACATCGTCTCCATGTTTTACGGGCTCCCACCTCAATGCCGAGGCAACTCGGGCATGAAGCTGGATACTCGACGTGCCCAAGGTTTGCTGTAGAATGTAGTGTATAGACTTGTGTCTCATTTGGGGTTATCAGAATTGCCTTTGGTTGAGGGATTGAACTTGGAGCTTTTTGGATTGATCTTGTGGGATTTTTGCAACATGAAATGAGCTAAAAAACCCACCCAAAAATTTGGGACAGCCCCCACTAAGGGAGTGGCCGGCCATGACTTCAAGAGAGGGAGGAATGAGAGAGGAGGTCATGGTAAAGCATGAGAAAGATATGCAATAATCCAAGGGAGAGAAAGAGAAGGCTATCATGCAAAGAATCATCATTCCAAAAATTCCAACACTCAACCAACAACCATGATAGAAAATAAAACAACACTCCAACACCACCATCATCACCTCACAAAGTCAAGCAAGAAAGGTCAAGGGATGGGCTCCATCATGAAACCATCATGATACAAATATATGCAAAGAACACCCTCCACAAATGCCTATTTGCAACAATGCAAATAAGCCTTCCTCCACCAATCTTCGGCCAATGAACGATACAAAGGAAATCGGCCGAAACGAAAAGCAAACTGGCAACTCCAGAAAACTGGTCCCGTAATAAATTACAGGAAAACCCTGATACTGTGCATACACACCCGCATTTGTATTCCGACCGAAATACAAATGCAATGAGACAAAATCTGCACTGTACTATACTAGGATCCGGCTTATACCAAAGCCGGCTAGTAATATCCGTTCGATCCTGATCCGTGCAATACCGCACGTATCTGATTGAACCCTGCCATATATCCATACGGCCTATAGTACAAACTGTCCGATCCTGATCCGTGCAATACCTCACGTATCTGATCGGACGTTGCCATATCTCCATACGGCCTCTACAACCTTTCGCCCGAAAGCTGAGTAACTGAATGTGGGGGACTCTAAAGACTCGTCAACACCTTGGTTGTGGATTTAACCACTAGCACATCAGAGGTATAAGCCAATACGTAACGGGCTACCAGGTATTGACTAAAAGGGACGTCTGTGAGCGAACTCAGCCTGACAACCCTACTGAGCCTGTCAGTGACAATATCCGTACAGTCCGGTCCGTTCGTCTATGAGCATCGCATGGCGGGCCTAGGGGGTTGGTAAAAGTCAGACCCCCAAAAGCGGTACAAGTCGTGTCGGAGTGTAGCCCAGAACACCCTGAGATTGTTGGTGATAGTGCCCTCATAGTCAATTATTGGATCGCAGGTACGTGATTGCAATGATTGCGGAGGACCTATCCCGGTAGGACAGTCTTACTCGAAATGATAGTATGCTATCTGGTTTGCCTTTATCAGTCGTGTTCATGTTCAGGTGACTGATTGCATGTTACACTTTGATAGAGCCCTTAGGATCTTGCTTTACTACCAACTGTATGAGGGCGATCATATACGTGAGAGTTGGGTAGTTTATATGCATATCCTTAATTGTGGTCCCTAGTCGTGGGAGTTTCGAGACAGGGCATCGATACTCCGGAGTAGACTAGTGTGTACAGTCGAGACCCCGACGAGGGGCGGTGGCCGGTCTCACAAGCCACTGGTGACAGTTAGATCACCTAAGATGTATACAGGTGCTCATTGGGTTATGAGTACACCGGACAGGACTCGCCGGGAATCTGCTAGTTAGTATTATATCTACCGTCAGATAGCAGTTCCCTGGTGACATGTGTACAGGTTAGTTCATCGACCTGAGGTCGTCATTTGTCTCGTGTGAGTTCCCACTGTGCTTTGATTTCTACCCTACCACGGCTCAAAGGAGTCGTGCAAACAGGTAGCTTTTGGGTACAGTCCCGAGCCATATGGAGGCACGTGAGCGGATCGGCAGGGGATTCGTCTCTCCCGGTATTGGGGGCGAGATCGTGCTGTGTCTAGGAGAGCCATTACACAAAGTCCATGGCCATGGCAAGAGATTTACTGGTAGGTACTCCAGTAGTATCTCAGGGTGTAATTGGGCTTCACTCCGACACGACTTATACTGCTTCTGGGGGTCTGACGTTACTAGCCCCCTAGGCGGATATGCGATACTCATTGACGAACGGACCGGACTGTATATACATTGTCACTGTTAGGCTCAGTAGGGTTTTCGGAGGAGTTCGCTCATCGGTCTCCCTTGAGTTCGCTCCTCGGCCACCCTTGAGGTCAGTCCGTGGGCAGCCGTTACGCATTGCTAGTGCCGCTGACGGTTTGTGGTTAAACCCACTGCCAGGGTACTGACGAGTCATTAGAGTCCCCCACAGGCAGTTTCCCAAGTTCGGGCGAAACGTTGTAGAGGCCGTATGGTTTTATGGCAGGGTTCGGAAAATGCACGTGCGTTTACGCACGTGTTATTTTTCGGGCAGATAATACTGGTCGGCTTTGGTTTAAGCCGGATCCGAGTATTATATTGAGTAGGTATAATATCTTTGTCTCAGTTGCATTTGTATTCGGTCGTAATACAAATGCGGGTATATTTATACAGTTTCGGGGTTTTCCTGAAAGTTGTTTCAGGATCACTTTTGGAAGTTGCCAGATTCCAGTTTTCTATCAGCCGTCTTTTAACATTCTGTTAAAGACGGATTTATCTTTTCTTCTGATATGAGTGAGTCATCATTCTAGAAGCTTCTAGAAGTGATGATAAGGCATATGACTCATTAGTGCATTAATGGTTTCATTAAAGGCATGATGAGGTGTTTAAGTGACTCATGGTTTTCATTAATGAGTTTTGTTTAGCTAAGGATATTTCTTCTTGATCTTTTGAGTGAGAAGCTTTCTTATACTCACCCTTTGCTCCTACACTCACCTTCCTCCTTTGATATATATAGCCTCCTCTTTCTTTCTCATTCACACACTTGATTCAAGAGAGAAAAGATTATGATAGATATTTGGGGTGTATGGAATTCACAGATCATTTCATTCCATCACCCAATTTCCACGGCAACTTCATTAACCGTCCGTCCATAGCTTTGGACGGGACGAGACAAAGTCATCTACTCAATCTCTACATCATTCTTGGTCGTCTCTTTTGGCAAACTTGACGACCGAGTTGCCTCGAGTCAGAGGCGGGAGCCCGTTTAAAGAACCGATCATGTGGTGCCACCTCGACGAAGGATTCGGAGATCGACGAGATCGGAGCAGCCGCAACGGAGCGTGGGATGATGGTTGAAGAACGAAGGACTCGGATCGTTCGGTATAACCTTTCTACACTCTTTACAGTTTGTTAGTTTAGCAATAATGGCAGATCCGGGTTAAAGTATACGATAGCGCCAAGTTTAAAAGTTTTATTCCGCATTTGGCGTCTGTAGACTGCCGGGGCGCTAACGTAGACTTACAGTGGTATCAGAGCCTCACCATTTTGCTATACTAACTTGTGCTAACGCGTTTAAAATATCGATCCGACCGAAAATCGAAAACTGCAAAAAATCACAATTTTCTTCACTTGACAGTTCTGTTAATTTTAAACGGTGTCAAAATTGATTTCTGGATATCTTAAAAATCCGAGCAGGTGATTCTAAGACCCACGACAAAATTTGGACTCGTGACTCCTCCAAGTTGCCGCGGAAGCGCGGCCAAACCCATGGTTTGGCCGCCCTTCCGCGGCCATGTGAGGAGCACGTGCTCCCAATTTTTGCCAGTGGGTTCTAATTTGGATTTTGTGATTTTTGAGATATATAGTTTTGGCCCAGGTTTTGTTACTGTTCACCAGTAAGCAGTGGGGCCCACTTTTTGATATTTGGTTTTTGGTCGATCGAAATTTAAACACGTTAGTTCACAGTGCTTACATTATATCTCCGACCGGGAATGTCATTTGATCGGTAAACCGCGTTTAATTGCTATAGTTCTTTTAGACGGGTTTGCGAACGTGACATTCGCGTTGATGTTCTGTGTTGTGCTGTGATGTTGCGGATTTGTCGTGGTGGATAGCAGTGTGCAATGGTAGTACAGTTTGAGTTTATTAGTACATTTGATATTGCGGGGCGAGCGTCCAACATGTGGACTGCCGTCACTGCCTGTTGTATAATATTCTTTTGGGGCACGACCAGGTTGCGGTCGATGTACCTATTGTACTATTTTTCATTACTGTACTAGGTTTTACCCCGCGACGGAGTGCACGGATAGCCGGGTTCGGGAAAGCAACGGGTCCGCATCTCATGGCTTTGAGAGGCAGAGGGGCCCCACTTCAGAATTGGCAGACTATTCGCCGCACTCGTAGGGGGTACAGGTTGACCCAAGGTGGGGTGCCCAAGATTACCGGATTCCGTGAAGTGCCGGGTGTTCCATTCACTGTGCTGTGGGGACTGCCTCGCTTCAGGTTTTGGCGGGTAACTTGCCGCACCCGTAGGGGTCTAGGTTTCATTGCACAGGCTATCCACACGACAGGGGAACGTCGAGTTTCAGCAGCGGCTCTGTGAAACTCGGGGATCCCAGATATCTGTATTGTTCTGTGATGCTTATTACTTTTCTGTAATGTTGCTTATTATCACGCCTGGAGCGATTATGTATATTGGCTTATATACTATTAGATGTTGTATATGTTTTACACCCGCGCTAGTCCAGTCCCCGCTCTGTCGTTAGTTAAGTAACCTAACGGGTGATGACGGGACCCAGTGACGAATGCGGATGGCATATACGTACATTTTATTTTCGTTCTTTTATGGTGTGATTGATTGATGGGACTGCATTGATTCTGATCAATGCAAAGTAAAACAAACCTGTTGAGTTGTTGGAACAATTTAAAAAGTGTTATTGCAAAGACGTTTCCTTTTGTTATGCATAGCGGTATTCGGTGTGAATATCCAGCACCTCATTCGACGAGGCAAGGGCTGATATCCCTTCACCGGGAAAGACCCCTTGGACAGAAGTTTGCGTCAGGGTAATAACTTTACTATAGTCGATTACAAGTTGCTTTGCATAGCGGTATTCAGTGGAATATCCTGCACCTCATTCCACGAGGAAAGAGCCGAGATCCCTTTACCGGGAGTCACCTCTTTAGCAAAAGGTTTTCGCCACTATATTTTAAAAAGCTATCAGGTTCCTTCAGCGATATCAAGTTCACTACGCTAAAGGTTTTTTCGCCAAAAACCAGCCGT
Source organism: Agapanthus africanus (assembly GCA_030015575.1). Lineage (NCBI taxonomy): Eukaryota > Viridiplantae > Streptophyta > Magnoliopsida > Asparagales > Amaryllidaceae > Agapanthus > Agapanthus africanus. The sequence goes on from CM057350.1 coordinate 484,710,595, forward strand.
AGCCCTCCGTCACTTCTTTTGGGTATTCAGTAGTATTCAAGCTATGTATTTTGACCTAACGCCAAGGCATAGTGTTTGGTAGCTGCTGGGTATTCAATTGTTGCATAGATAGATGAGTTGGTTTGGGACAGCCGTTCTGCCATTTTGACCTAACGCCAAGGGCATGTGCGGGTGGGTTCAAATTGACAAGATAGTGACGGGTAGAACTTGGCATGTGACTTATGACATTTTGACCTAACGCCAAGGTCATAAGAGCATGGGGCAAGAAAAAGATATCGGGAGTTTCTAAAGAAACTGAAACTTGCCAAGTATGCGCATACCTTCTGGAGTATGAATAACGTGGATGCATTCCATCACGTTAACATGCGATGAGAGTTGGATCCCGATTCCCACTGATGAGTTGGTTTACTCTTCGGGTGATCCCGATTGATTCTTCTTTAGGTTTGGAGGAGAATTTGACAGGACAGTGGGAGGTTTCCGGATTAGATAAATTGATGACCATTCTGATCTAGGTTAGAGTGCACGCAGAGTGTTTCTTTTCTCTCTCTCTCTTTGGCAGCGACCTTTGACCGACCCTAGACTATGACTCAGTGACCAGGTTGACCGAACCTTCTTAAAATACTGGCTTTTGGATTGTCTGAGTTGCATAAGTCATTGCCACTCCTTCTTTTACCCTTTGAATTTCTCAGAACACCCGTATTACTACGGATATCCACTTCCATTGGATAGATCCATCGTATGGTTATATACGAACTCGAAGGGACTTCTTCGGGGATGGATCCAGGTTCAGGAGAAATAGAATTGGTTTATTCAGTTGTCTTTTATTATCACCTTCTCTCAGGTTGCGAGAGCTCCTTGGTTTAGGAGAGTACACCTATTACGCTTATTGGATAGTCTTATTCCAAACCATAGGCTGGTGCCGAAAGGTAGGGAATGAAGAAAACCAATTAGCCTAAGTAGGGTGTGCAGAAGGTAATATGTAAAGACAAAATAAAGGGATTAGAAAGAGGGCAAAGTAAATTGCGACTGATATCATTCACGACCAAAACCGCGTACTTCATCGCCACTCCTATTTCACCTTTAAAAGAATAAGGTATTATTCAGTTGTCTTTTATCATCACCTTCTCTCAGTTGCGAGTACTCCTTGGTTTAGGAGGGTACACCTATTATGCTTACTGGATAGTCTTCTTCCAAACCATAGGCTGGTGCCGAACGGTAGGGAAGGAAGAAAACCATTTAGCCTAACGATGGTGTACAGAAGGTAACGACTAAAGACAAATAAAGGGATTTGGAGAGATGGCAATAAAATATACGGTTGAAGTCATGAATTGGATTATGGAAGAGGCATTGCTATGAATACCAGGATACCCCTACGAAACATTTTCATGTTTCAGTGCATTGTTAAAGAAAAACTGTCTTCCCGATTAGATACTTACTCCAAGGGTATGTATTTACCAGGTTTCATTTTCATATCTGTATGGTTTTACAGATGATGAGTGGGAGTAAGATATTGGGAATTAGGTGATCATCCTCATTATATCGGAATTCGTTGTAATTGGTGATATTTGAGGAAATCGCCAGGGTACAGTTTTCTACCTACGACGCACAGGTTTTGAGTTGTTTAACTCAGCGGACTTATACAGAGTATTGTATGTTGTCCAAGTGTCCTTCAGGACAAAGGGGTAGGTCCTCGTACTTTGTTCTGTTTACTTATAACTTCTCTAGTATTTAGACGAGTGTTTCGTAGAAATACAAGGTCTAAGTTTTGAGAAGTTGTGGGTATAAGAATAAAGTGGAGAACCAGGTGTCACAAGTATCGGGATTCTTCAAAGAGATCGAAGATGTAGATTCTTGTGATTGGTATTCAGATGATAGTGATGGTTTTGAGAAACGTGTTTCTTTTTCAGGTTACTCATAATTGGATGGTTTCCTAAGTTGAGTAATGCTGAATAGCCTCTTTCCATTAAGTTGATATGCACTGGAGACAGCTGCATGGTTTGAATATGGTTCCAATTAAATAAGTGCCAAAGTTTCTGTATTGGATATAGAATGGATCGTACCTTAAAAGAAATTAAGGTATGAGGAGTTGTCCAGCTTATGCTTAAAACCAGACTCTGGATAACTCAGGGCACGTTTCTGTAATGGCTGTTTTGTGGGTTGACCCTGGCTATGACGAGAGTTGATATTCTACCATTTGGAAGATCAATAGTGATATTGTTCTTGACTCGCCACAGTTTTAGTAAAATGGATCTTTTTCAGAAAACAGTAGTGGGAGTATGGTAGAACTGGAAGTGATTCCAGAACCGCGAACGATTACGGAAAATTTAATAGGACCTATACATTCAATCAGGTTTGACATTCCAATAGCCACTCCGCAGATTTGGTAGGTAACCTCAGACACCCGAGAGGTACTTCGGTAGCCTCAAGGACGGTGACAGGGAGGTTCTTATCTACCCAGACTTGACACTACTGTTGTTCCAGGATATGAGACCCGGTAGGAGGGTTGTCGTAGTCAGTGGGAGCAGCGGAAGCATAGTGGGCAAGATGCTTATATCTATTTATAGACTTGAGCAGTTATAGCGGAGATAGATCATCTAATTTTGATGTGACAGTCATGGGTTTGACTTCAATCAGAATAGGGGATGGATCAGTTAAGAAGGTAGTAGGATGTGATGTCATGGTATCTGGATGACATACACAGAGTGGGAAGTAAAATTCCTTTACTACGATCGGTTGTACCGTGGTCGTCACACAGTTGTTTCTCCAGACAAGACATGGATCTAATATTAGACATTCTGGTTTCTGGATCTATGGTTTTAGATCTAGATTTGGGTGGTTTCCCAATGTGGGTACTTTGACAGATATTCTAATGGTTTTTAGAATAGTTGACTCCTAGCATGGTAGAGTACCTGCAGGTGATGGAGTCACCCTCTCTAAAGGTGTCGTATAGACTAAAGAGGAGAGGGATGTGCATGATTGGCAGATCACTTGCTTAGGCAATTGAGTCAATCATGAGATGTCAAGTACCGCACCAAATGTTGTTTTTGCACTAGATGCAATAAGTTTGTATTAATCCAATCCTGGAGAAACATAAGGAAGCAGTTTTAGAACATTGGTACATGTTCTACGGATTTGATAACGGCAGCCTCTTTCGGGAGACGGTTGTCATTCCAGGCTTCAAAGGTGACATGGATGACAGAGTGATTGTCAGAGTTTTAGTTTTCCCTCTGACGAGGGACAGTATTATGGACAGGTGGTCCAAAGGATACTGTGGGTGGCATAGTGCCCGATACTGATTAGGTTCAGTGATCGATACAGTCTAAGAAGTTTGGATATGGTGTTCATTTATGAACTAAGGTCCCATCAGATATCCAGACATATTCTAAGACAGGTACTACTCAATTCGGGAGATGGTTTTCTCCGCGAACTTGAGATTATGAGAGATACAGAAAGAAACTTCTAGGCGGATCCACTCACTGAGGCTATTTTCTCGAACGCAATAGTTTTACAAACGGGCTTTGTGAAACTGATTAGTAGAGGAGTTGGATGTTCGGTTTCACACGGGCTGTGAGTAGTCGACATCGCAATATTAGCCTTGAGTGCAAGTGGGAGATTGTTGGTGATAGTGCCCTCATAGTCAATTATTGGATCGCAGGTACGTGATTGCAATGATTGCGGAGGACCTATCCCGGTAGGACAGTCTTACTCGAAATGATAGTATGCTATCTGGTTTGCCTTTATCAGTCGTGTTCATGTTCAGGTGACTGATTGCATGTTACACTTTGATAGAGCCCTTAGGATCTTGCTTTACTACCAACTGTATGAGGGCGATCATATACGTGAGAGTTGGGTAGTTTATATGCATATCCTTAATTGTGGTCCCTAGTCGTGGGAGTTTCGAGACAGGGCATCGATACTCCGGAGTAGACTAGTGTGTACAGTCGAGACCCCGACGAGGGGCGGTGGCCGGTCTCACAAGCCACTGGTGACAGTTAGATCACCTAAGATGTATACAGGTGCTCATTGGGTTATGAGTACACCGGACAGGACTCGCCGGGAATCTGCTAGTTAGTATTATATCTACCGTCAGATAGCAGTTCCCTGGTGACATGTGTACAGGTTAGTTCATCGACCTGAGGTCGTCATTTGTCTCGTGTGAGTTCCCACTGTGCTTTGATTTCTACCCTACCACGGCTCAAAGGAGTCGTGCAAACAGGTAGCTTTTGGGTACAGTCCCGAGCCATATGGAGGCACGTGAGCGGATCGGCAGGGGATTCGTCTCTCCCGGTATTGGGGGCGAGATCGTGCTGTGTCTAGGAGAGCCATTACACAAAGTCCATGGCCATGGCAAGAGATTTACTGGTAGGTACTCCAGTAGTATCTCAGGGTGTAATTGGGCTTCACTCCGACACGACTTATACTGCTTCTGGGGGTCTGACGTTACTAGCCCCCTAGGCGGATATGCGATACTCATTGACGAACGGACCGGACTGTATATACATTGTCACTGTTAGGCTCAGTAGGGTTTTCGGAGGAGTTCGCTCATCGGTCTCCCTTGAGTTCGCTCCTCGGCCACCCTTGAGGTCAGTCCGTGGGCAGCCGTTACGCATTGCTAGTGCCGCTGACGGTTTGTGGTTAAACCCACTGCCAGGGTACTGACGAGTCATTAGAGTCCCCCACAGGCAGTTTCCCAAGTTCGGGCGAAACGTTGTAGAGGCCGTATGGTTTTATGGCAGGGTTCGGAAAATGCACGTGCGTTTACGCACGTGTTATTTTTCGGGCAGATAATACTGGTCGGCTTTGGTTTAAGCCGGATCCGAGTATTATATTGAGTAGGTATAATATCTTTGTCTCAGTTGCATTTGTATTCGGTCGTAATACAAATGCGGGTATATTTATACAGTTTCGGGGTTTTCCTGAAAGTTGTTTCAGGATCACTTTTGGAAGTTGCCAGATTCCAGTTTTCTATCAGCCGTCTTTTAACATTCTGTTAAAGACGGATTTATCTTTTCTTCTGATATGAGTGAGTCATCATTCTAGAAGCTTCTAGAAGTGATGATAAGGCATATGACTCATTAGTGCATTAATGGTTTCATTAAAGGCATGATGAGGTGTTTAAGTGACTCATGGTTTTCATTAATGAGTTTTGTTTAGCTAAGGATATTTCTTCTTGATCTTTTGAGTGAGAAGCTTTCTTATACTCACCCTTTGCTCCTACACTCACCTTCCTCCTTTGATATATATAGCCTCCTCTTTCTTTCTCATTCACACACTTGATTCAAGAGAGAAAAGATTATGATAGATATTTGGGGTGTATGGAATTCACAGATCATTTCATTCCATCACCCAATTTCCACGGCAACTTCATTAACCGTCCGTCCATAGCTTTGGACGGGACGAGACAAAGTCATCTACTCAATCTCTACATCATTCTTGGTCGTCTCTTTTGGCAAACTTGACGACCGAGTTGCCTCGAGTCAGAGGCGGGAGCCCGTTTAAAGAACCGATCATGTGGTGCCACCTCGACGAAGGATTCGGAGATCGACGAGATCGGAGCAGCCGCAACGGAGCGTGGGATGATGGTTGAAGAACGAAGGACTCGGATCGTTCGGTATAACCTTTCTACACTCTTTACAGTTTGTTAGTTTAGCAATAATGGCAGATCCGGGTTAAAGTATACGATAGCGCCAAGTTTAAAAGTTTTATTCCGCATTTGGCGTCTGTAGACTGCCGGGGCGCTAACGTAGACTTACAGAGATACTACTGGAATACCTACCAGTAAATCTCCTTGCCTCGGCCGAGGGCTTCGTGTAATGGCTCTCCTAGACACAGCACGACCTCACTCCCAATACCGGGAGAGACGAACCCCTGAAGATACGCTCACTGCCTCCATGTGGCTCGGGACTGTACCCAACTAAAACCTGTTTGCACGACTCCTTTGAGCCGTGGTAGGGTAGTAATCAAAGTACAGTGGGAACTCACACGAGACAAATGACGATCCCCAGGTCGATGAACTAACCTGCACACATGTCACCAGGGAACTGCCATCTGACGTCTGGTATATGACCAACTAGCATGTTCCCGGCGAGTCCTGTCCGGTGTACTCATAACCCAATGAGCACCTGTATACATCTTAGGTGATCCAACTGACACCAGTGGCTTGTGAGACCGGCCACCGCCCCTCGTCGGGGTCTCGACTGTATACACTAGTCTACTCTGGAGTATCGATGCCCTGTCTCGAAACTCACACGACTAGGGACCATTTAAGGATATGCTTATAGACCCCAGCTCCCACTTATATGATCGCCCTCATACTGCTGGTGGTCAAGCAAGAATCCTAGGGGCTCTATCAACGTGTAATAGCAACTTGTCAGGTCACCTAAAACAGTACACGATGATAAAGGTAAACCAGATAGCATACTATCATCTCGAGTAAGACTGTCCTACCGGGATAGGTCCTCCATCAATCATTGCAATCACGTACCTGTGACCTAATAATTGACTCTGAGGGCACTATCTCCAACAAGGGGGAGCTTTGGTGGTAAGAAGATACCCCAGCTTGTCGTAAGTGATTGCCATCTTGACATTTCTGAGCCAATCTTTGTAGTTTGGCCCTGTCAGTATGTTTTTATCTAGGAGTAACTTAAGTCCAGTCATGTCGATTGGTCGCTGCAATTAGGAGAGAGAAGAAACACTCAGCATGATGCTCTTGCAAGTTTAGAATGGTTTTTAGTTTGTCTAAACAGGATAGCTCCCACTGTTTCTCGAATCCCTCCTCAAACCAAAAAGGAAGAATTAGTCAGGATCAATCTCACCGTACAATACTTGCTTAACCGTTCAGCCAGGCCAGTGTCGGTACTTCGAGGGAGGTTTTCCAACGCTTTCGCGAAGTTCCTTAATTAAATAACCTCTTTTCCCTGGGGGCGTAGCCCCGCTAACACCTTTCTAGACACCTACTTGGTTTATAGCATTGATCGTTAAGTGAGAAATTTCCCGAGGAGAAGCATATACTCACAGTAGGATCGGGATCCAAATATCATCGCATGACGAAACTGAAGGAATCCTACCAGAATCATCACACTCCAAATGGTATGCAACACCAGCAAGTTTCAGTTCTTTTGAAACTCCCGATGTGGATTTTTGCCCCATGCTCTTATGACCTTGACTTTGGCCAAAATATCATAAGTCACATGTCAAGTTCTACCCGTCATTCTCCAGGTTAATTTGGATCCACCCGTACCTACCCTTGACTTTGGCCAAAATGGCAGTACGACTTTCCCAAACCAACGCATCTATCTATGCTACACATGAATACCCAATAGCTACCAATCACTATGCCTTGACTTTGGCCAACATACATAGCTTGAATACTATTGACTATTCATGTGAAACGACGGAGGGCTACGAATGGTTTTGGCGAAACCGTGAACGTAGTGAACTTGATATAATCGATGGAACGAGATAGCTTTTAAAAGGAGTGGCTCAAGCTCCGCATTTAAAAGTTAGTTTTGAAAAGAACCGAGTGGTTTTTCGAAAGTGTTCCAACGACTTTAACTTGGTTTATTTTCTTGCATTAGTTCTTTTAATGCGTGATATTCTTGCATTAGTTCTTTTAATGCGTCCCAACATTTAATCCTACCATTGCAGAAAACAACCAAAATATGACGTACACTTATGCCATTCGCATTCGCCACGGGGCCCCATCATTACCGTTAGGTTACTTAACTAACTACAGAGCGGGGGCTGGGCTAGCGCGGCTGTAAAACATAAGCAACGCCTAAATAATATCATATATAGATATATTGCAATGATAGCCATTTCAGATCACAGATGAACACATTGGATATACTAGGAATCCGCAATTCGTACGAGCCTGTAACGAAAAGCAGATTACACGGTCGCGGTGAATAGCCAACACCCTACCCAAGACCCCTACGGGTGCGGCAAACTACTCGCCAAGTATCCGAAGCGAAGCAACCTCCCTCAACTCCGTGAGTAGGCCACTCGGCACTTCGGCATACCCGGTAGTTTGTGCACCCCATCCATGGGTCTATCCTAGGAGCAAAAACAGTAAAAAGAAATTATACAATGACGGCTACAACCCCGACCCGGTTGTGCAGCCATACAAATAATTATTACATCAATTTACAAATTTACATGAATTGAAAGAAAAGAAAATTCTCGTCTCACAACCCCCGGCTATTCACCCGCGACAATCCAATGAATTCATATGCACATTCCAATAACATTACAGATCACAGATTTGTATGACCCCCACTAATCAACATATAGCGATTAGCAGACGTTCAATACAAATATCACATCACAGAAAAACCCGTCAGCTTAAGTCATAAGAAATTCGATCAAAATATGGTTTTTCAGGCCCCAAACACAAAATTTTCGTTCTGGAAAATCTGGGCAGAAAATACATATTCCAAAAATCCCAAAATACCCCTATGAACAAACTGCAAAAATAAAACCCCACGACCGAGTCAACTCGGCCGCGGAAACGCGGCGCGTTGATCGATTCAGTGGGTCGAATTTTTGCAGTTTCTTCTAAAAACCCTGAGTCGATTTTTGGTATATCTCAAATAATTTTTGCAGCACTTTGAAAATCGATAGAAAGTTTGAATTTCGGGTTTATTTCGGACTTTTTCTCCGATCGAATTTCTAGCTACTATGCTAACATGTTAGATAGAGTTTAACTAGGCTCTGATACCACTGTAAGTCCATGCTATCTCTCCCGGTACTTTCGGGCATGCGGAATTTGGTGAAAAATAATTTTCTAGAGGTGGTAACATGGACTCAAAACCGGATCTTTGTTAAACATCTAACTAACAACCTAACTAGGAGTTGTTAACTACTCGGTTAGGGGGTTATACCTTTCTTTCTTGAACTCCTTCGTCTTCAAGCCTCGATGGTTGTCCGGATCGGCTTCACCCCGTCGTCTCCTTGCGCCGAAGATCGATCCACCTGAAAGCTTCTACCTTTGGCTTCTTCTTCGGTCTTTGAAGAAACTAGTTCACTCGGTTTGCTAAACTTTGTGAACTAGAGTGAGTAGAGGAGAGTGTGTTGGGATTTTCTCTATGGTTCTTGGTTCTCAACACATGAGACAAGTGAACCATAGACTAAAGAGAGGGAGAGCAAGAGGAAGGAGATGAGAGCTCAAGAACACAAGAGAGAGAATGAAAATGATAGAATGAGAAAGACTTTTCTCTCTTGGCTCTCATAATCCAAAACCATCATCACAAAAATAGTAATCAAGTATTGTGTAAATGGTTTAAGTCAAAATGGCTATATCATTTCATGCACTCATATTGCACAAGAGAACAAGCAAGTGAAAAGTCTTTGCCATGAAATGATAGCCATTGTCATCATGATGGTCAACTAGTCCAACCTAGTCAACCGGTCAACAAAGTCAACAAGTCAATAAAGTCAACCCCTCAACAACCATGTCACCACAATACTTAATTAATATTATTGTTAATCATATATCATATTCTCATTAGGGTTGAGCAAAAAGTCAATAGTCAACGGTCAACAACCCTAATGAGAATCCTCTGCCTCTGTCTCTCCGTCAACTGTGCATACACACCCGCATCCGCGTTCCGAGGAACACGAATACAAACTGGATAAAACCAATCCCAATACGTACACTAGGATCCGGCTTAAACCAAAGCCCGCTAGTGTAAACTGTCCGGACACTAAACGTGCACAAGTGCATGGATGTGACTGAACCCTGTCGCAAAACCATGCGACCTGTCGCAAAACCATGCGACCTCTACTATTTTGCCAAAGGCGAATAGCTTTCTGTGTGGGACTCTAAAGACTCGACACTACGCTGGCAGTGGGTTTAACCACAGACCGCAAGCGGCACTAGCTGTGCGTAACGGTCCCCAGGTAGATGTCGACAAGAAGACTGACGAGGTGAAACCCATCTGAACTCCTACTGAGCCTGAATGTGACAATCTCCGTACAGTCCGGTCTGTTCGTCTGATACATCGCATGGCGGGCCTAGGGGGCGGTAAACGTCAGTCCCCTAATAGCGGTACAAGTCGTGTCGGAGTGAAGCCCAATACACCCTGAGATAACACTGGAATCCTAACAGTATATCTCGCTTGCCCTGGCCAAGGACTACTCGTGTAATGGCTCTCCTAGACACAGCGCGATGTCAACCCCGAATACCGGGAGAGACGAATCCTGTCTAACCGTCACTGCCTCCAAGTGCTTCGGGGCTGCACCCAACTACTACCTGTTTGCACGACTCCTTTGAGCCGTGGTAGGGTAGTAATCAAAGTACAGTGGGAACACACTCGAGGCGAAGTGACAGTGTCAAGTCAGCGGACTAAGCTGTACTCATGTCACTTGGGAACTGATAACTGACGATAGGTATAATACCAACCGGTCAGTTCCCGACGAGTCCTGTCCAGTGTACTCGTAACCTAACGAGCACCCGCATACTATCTCCAGTACGACGTACTGATGGCTGTGGGACAGACCATCTCCCACACTGGGATGAGAAGCGCATGCGCTAGTCTACTCCAGAGTATCGATGCCCTGTCTCGATAGTCCTGCGACTAGGGACCTGCATAAGGATATGCTTATAGATTACCCAGCCCCCACTAGTGTGACTGCCATCACAACGCTGGTAATCAAGCAAAGATCCTAAGGGCTCCACTAATACGTATAGGTGATATAATAAAATAAACACATGTACACATTGAAGTAGAAACAAACCAAGTAGCATACTACTATTTTGAGCAAGATTGTATATACAAGGTGAATATCCTAAGCTTCCATTAAGTAATATACAAACTGGTATGATACAGTAATGGCCTCTAGGGCATATACACTAACAGCGCATACCTTCTGGAGTGTGATAACTTGAGTGGCTTCCATCAAGTTATCATGCGATGATAGTTGGATCCCGATTCTCACTGATGAGTTAGTTTACTCTTTGGGTGATCCCGACTAATTTTTCTTTCAGGTTTGGAGGAGAATTTGAGATTACAGTGGGAGGTTTCCTGATTAGATAAAGTGATAACCATTCTGATCTAGGTTAGAGTGCACGCAGAGTGTTTCTTTTCTCTCTCTCTCTCTTTGGCAACGACCATTGACCGACCCTAGACTTTGACTCAGTGACCAAGTTGACCGATCCTTCATAAAATACTGACTTTTGGATTGTCTTAGTTGCATAAGTCATTGCCACTCCTTCTTTTACCCTTTTACATTTCTCAGAACACCCCGTATTACTACGGACATCCACTTCCATTGGATAGATCCATCGTATGGTTATATACGAACTCGAAGATACTACTTCGAGGATGGATCCAGGTTCAGGAGAAATAGAATTGGTTTATTCAGTTGTCTTTTGTTATCACCTTCTCTCAGGTTGCGAGAGCTCCTTAGTTAAGGAGAGTACACCTATTACGCTTATTGGATAGTCTTATTCCAAACCATAGGCAGGTGCCGAAAGGTAGGGAATGAAGAAAACCAATTAGCCTAAGTAGGGTGTGCAGAAGGTAATAAGTAAAGACAAAATAAATGGATTAGAAAGAGGGAAAAGTAAATTGCGACTGTTATCATTCACGACCAAACCGCGTACTTCATCGCCACTCCTATTTCACCTTTGGTTTTTCCCCAGTTCGGGAGAAATAGAATAATGTATTATTCAGTTGTCTTTTATCATCACCTTCTCTCAAGTTGCGAGTACTCCTAGGATTAGGAGAGTACACCTATTATGCTTACTGGATAATCTTCTTCCAAACCATAGGCTGGTGACAAACGGTAGGGAAGGAAGAAAACCATTTAGCCTAACGATGGTGTACAGAAGGTAACGACTAAAGACAAATAAAGGGATTTAGAGAGATAGCAAATGAAATATATGGTTAAAGTCATGAATTGGATTATGGAAGAGGCATTACTATGAATACCAGGATACCCCTACGAAACATTTTCATTTTTCAGTTTCACTGTGTATTGTTAAAGGAAAACTGATTTCCCGATTAGATACTTACTCCAGGGTATGTATTTACCAGGTTTCATTCTTATATCTGTATGGTATTACAGATGATGAGTGGGAGTAAGTTATTGGGAATTAGGTGATCATCCTCATTATATCGGAATTCGTTGTAATTGGTGATATTTGAGAAAGTCGCCTGGGTACAGTTTTCAACCTACGATGCACAAGTATTGAGTTATTTGAACTCAGCGGACTTATACAGAGTATTGTATGTTGTCCAGTGTCCATCAGGACAAAGGGGTAGGTCCTCGTACTATGTTCTGTTTACTTATGACTTCTTTAGTTTTTAGACAAGTGTTTCGTAGAAATACAATGTCTAAGTTTTGAGAAGTTGTGGGTATAAGAATAAAGTAGAGAACCGGGTGTCACAAGTATCGGGATTCTTTAAAGAGATTGAAGATACAGATTCTTGTGATTGGTATTCAGATGATAGTAATGGTTTTTGAGAAACTCGTTTCTCTTTCAGGTTACTCATAATTGGATGGATTCCTAAATTGAGTAATGCTGAGTAGCCACTTTCCATTAAGTTGATATGCACTGGAGACGGCTGCATGATTTGAATCTGGTTCCAATTAAATTAGTGCCTCTGTTTCTATATTGGATATAGAATGGTTCATATCTTAACGATATTAAGGTAAGGGGAGTTGTCCAGCTTATGCTTAAAACTAGACACTGGATAACTCAAGGCACGTTTCTATAATGGCAGTTTGTAGGTTGACCCTGGCTTTGACGTGGGTTGACATTTCTACCATCTGGAAGATCAATAGTGATATTGTTCTTGACTCGCCACAGTTTTAGTAAAATGGATTTTTTCAGAAAACAGTAGTGGGAGTATGGTAGAACTGGAAGTGATTCTAGAACCGCAAACGATTACGGAAAATTTAATAGGACCTATATATTCAATCAGGCTTGACATTCCATTAGCCACTCCGCAGATATGGTAGGTAACCTCAGACACCCGAGAGGTACTCAGGTAGCCTCAAGGACGGTGACAGGGAGGTTCTTGTTTACCCAGACTTGACACTACTGTTGTTCCAGACTATGAGACCCGGCAAGAGGATAAGTATAACGTCATTCTAAACTAGCTTTAGAAGTGTACGTATATATATTATTATTCTGCCAGAGGATTGTCGTAGTCAGTGGGAGCAGCGGAAGCATAGTGGGCAAGTAGCTTATGTCTATTTATAGACTAGAGCAGTTGCAGCGGAGATAGATCATCTAGTTTTTTTGTGAAAGTCGTGGCTTTGACTTCATCAGAATAGGGGATGGATCTGTTGAGAAGGTAGTAGGGTGTGATGTCCTAGTATTTGGATGACATACACAGAGTAGGAAGTAAAATTCCTATACTACGATCGGTTGTACTGTGGTTCTCACACAGTTGTTTCTTCACACAGGATATAGATATAATGATTGACATTCTGGTTACTAGATCTATGATTTTAGATCTAGATTTGGATAGTTTCCCAATATGGGTACTTTGACAATATTCTAATAGTATTTTAGAATAGATGACTCCTGGCATGGTAGTGTACTTGCAGGTGATGGAGTCACCCTCTCTAAAGATATCTTAGAGACTAAAGGAGAGAGAGATGTGCATGATTGGCAGATCACTTGCTTAGGCAATTGAGTCAATCATGAAATGTCAAATACCGCACCAGATGTTGTTTTTGCACTAGATGCGATAAGTTTATATTAATCCAATCCTGAAGAAACATAAGGAAGCAGTTTTAGAACATAAGTGTATGTTCTACGGATTTGATAACGGCAGCCTCCTTCGGGAGACGGTTATCATTCCAGGGTTCAAGGGTGACATGGATGACAGAGTGATTGTCAGAGTTATAGTTTTCCCTATGATGAGGGACAGTATTATGGACAGGTGGTCCAAGAGGATACTGTGGGAGGCATGGTGCTGGATACTGATTAGGTTCAGTTATCAATAAAGTCTAAAAAGTTTGGATTTAGAGTTCATTTATGAACTAGGTCCCATCAGATATTCAGACATATTCTAAGACAGGTATTACTCGATTCGGGAGATGGCTTTCTCCGCGAACTTGAGATTAAGAGAGACATAGAAAGAAACATCAGGGCGGATCCACTCACTGAGGCTATTTCTCGAACACAAGAGTTTTACAAACTAGTTTTGTGAAACTGATTAGTAGAGGAGTTGGATGTTCGGTATCACACGGGCTGTGAGTATGCGGCATCGCAATAATTAGCCTTGAGTGCAAGTGGGAGATTGTTGGAGATAGTGCCCTCAAAATCAATTATTGGATCGCAGGTACGTGATTGCAATGATTGAGGTAGGACCTATACCGATATGACAGTCTTGCTCGAAATGATAGTATGCTATCTGGTTTGTCTTTATCATCGTATACATGCTTTAGTTCACTATTGCATGATGATAGAGCCCATAGGATTCTTGCTTAACTACCAGCAGTATGATGGCGATCATATACGTGGGAGCTGGGGTCTATAAGCACATCCTTAAAGTGTCCCTAGTCGTGGGAGTTTCGAGACAGGGCATCGATACTCCAGAGTAGATGTTAGTTATATGTATGCCCTAGAGGCCATTACTATACATAGGATGTATATTGTAGTGGATGCTTGGACATATATAGGGAGGACTTTCTTGCTCGACATGATAGTATGCTATCTGGTTGCTCTTTACCTTAACGTGTACACTGATTGTCTCTCCGATACATGTTGGTAAAGCCCTTAGGATGTGTGCTTGACTACCTGGACTATGATGCGGATCATACTAGTGGGGACTTGGTAGTCCATAAGTACATCCTTCAAGGTCCCTAGTCGTGGGTATATCGAGACGGGGCATCGATATACCAGAGTAGACTAGTGTATACTTTCTCGATCCATACAGATGGACGATGGATGATCCCATATCCATTGGTGTTTGACATCAGAGATGATATACGGGTGCTCAGTGGAGACTGGGTACACTGGACGGACTCGCCGAGAACTCCTAGATGGTATTATACCTTACGTCAGATGGCAGTTCTCTGGTGACATTGGTACAGAGTAGTCTGTTGACCCGAGATCGTCATAGAGTCTTGTGTGATACCCACTGTGCTTTGATTTCCACCTTACCACGTCCAAGAGGGCGTGCAAAACGGTGGTTTTTGGGTACAGTCCCGAATCACATGGAGACAATGAGCGATAGGAGGGGATTCGTCTCTCCCGGTATAGGGAGTTGATGTTGCGCTGTGTTCAATTGGCTATAACCGGAAATCCCTGGCCAGGGTTGCTGAGATTTACTGGTAAGTGTTACCAGTAGTTTCTCGAACTGTTATAGACCTCATATCGACACGACTTATCGAGTTATTGGGGTCTGACGTTTACCACCCCTAGGCAAGATATGCGACATATCAGACGACTAGACCGGAATGTACGGTAAGTGTTACTGGTTGGATTCACAGGAGTGTGAGCGGGCTTGGTCGTTGATCTTCTGATCGCTCTATACCCGGGTGGCCGTTACGTTTGGCAGACCGCTTGTGGCTTGTGGGTGTTTGATATGATCATCACCTGCTGCCGGCGTATTGACGAGTCTTTAGAGTCCTACACAGAGGTTTCCTGGCTCAAGCGAAACGAAATAGGAGCGCATATGAGATATGTGCGGGACCGAGAATAATACCAGTATGTGATACTGTATTCTTTTCTCGCGATTTGTATCATTGGACGGTTATATATGATATAGCCGGGATACCGAATCAAGTGTTGATTCGATACATTGATACACTAGATATTAGTCGGTTATATGCAGTATGACCGGATCATTAAATCAAGTGTTGATTTAATGATTTAATGTATAATTATATATTTGATATATTACTTTGCATTAACTAATATTGGTTCACTTAAGATGGATTTTCTCACTTGATGTGCACATTGTATATGTGATATATTTTTGTGCACTTGATTGTATCATGTTTGATGATACATGCAAGCTTGGGTGTATGTTTACTTTAAACCATGTTTAAGTGAATGGTTAGGGTTTTGTTATCTTTTCTTAATTATTTATTTATTTTAAGGCAAGAAATAAATTGGTGGCTTCTTTTGTTTTTACCTTGAAGCTTCATGAAGCTTTGACCACTTTGTTTTTCCTTAACCCTAACCACTCAACTAAACCCTAGTTTATTCTCTACACTTGTAAAACTCACCCATGGTTGCATTATGATAAGAATGACTTGGATTTTGTTTTTAAGATAATTCTTATTATTCTTTCTTCATCTTCATCCTCATCAAGCTTCATAAAAGCTTGCTAGCTTCAATGGTGCCTTGAGAAAAAGAGTGAGAAATCCAAATCTAAAGTGAACCCACTTCCTATTTCTTCATCCTCTACCACTTGCCATGTAGTATAGGGTGTTTTCTTCACAAGTTTCATGACTTGGTGAAGGTGGAGCTTGAGCTTGAGCTGCCTCGACGTAGATCATCTTCGGCATCGAAGTCGACGACCTAGCCCAATCATTTCTTCGACGAAACCATCGCTAGAGTCTGGGATCCGATGATTGCAGCGGAGGGACGTCAACACGGAGCCAAGAAAGTGGAGGACCGGATCTACAAAGGTTGTATTTCTATTCACTTAGCAATAAAGTTGTTTATTCGCATGTTTCGCCTTTACCTCTAGTAACGATCTAGTATAGGGTTTCTTTGGCACATGAAAAATTAGAATTTAGCATGGTTGATGCCTTGTGGAACCTCATTAGTGTGCCTAGGAACCCTACAGTGGTATCAGAGCCTAGCTAGAGTTTTAGGCGATGCGTAGACGAAGTTAGAAACCCGATCGAACCCGAAACCCTAATGCATAACCCTGCTCTGTACATTTTCTGGAATTTTGGATTTTTGTGAATTAAAAATATCCAAAAAATTCAGCAGGGATTTCTATGAGTTACCGTGAAGCACGTTTCCCCAAGTCAACTAAACTGCCGCGGAACCGCGGCCCTACCCTGGAATTTGCAGCGGTTCCGCGGCCGTATAAGTGAATCTTGTCACTTTATTTGCACAGTAATGCCCATATGTACATGCTGTATTTTATGGGAATTTTTAATTGATACTCAACAGTTGAGTTTTCTGGGTTGTATTGGGGATTTAATGATTCGATCGGATATTTTAACTTTGTTTTGTTTTTCCGGGTAATTTTAGAACATGTTAAAAAGCTCGACCGGATAAAAATACCCACTTTTTCCCCGTTGGGAAATTTCCAAATGTTGGATTTTTCCGTAGTTTGATAACGTTCTAAGTAGTGCAAGTAACGCGATGGTCCCTCTAGAAGACAACAAACCTTAACTCGATTATGTGACCGTCTTGAACTGCCCTTTGAACCTTAGGGTTTGGGGCAGTACGGCGTGCCACATGTTAGGCGTTGGCTTGACCCTTCTACGGCTAGACCGTTGGTACTGTGGCATGAAATGGATGTTTTTGAACTTATTTCAAGTGTTGAGCTGTTCCGGGAAAACTTGGATGTTTGACTGTTCGATCGAAAAGTTTAACATTTTCTATTTATCTGGAATGTGATACAATATTTGGAATCCACAAATAGTTATGAGATAACTAATATGAATGTTATAAACATAGCAGTTTAGTCTCACTTGATCGGTTGCCACGGAATTTTGATGTGATCAAAAGTCCGTCGCAATCACGTAGCGTACGCGGATACTCGCCGGGTAAACTTAATAGACAGCTACACCCCATAGCCCCGACCAAGTGACTGTAGGAGAACCCCGTCGCAGAAAGCATCCGTTCGGGTGCTCGCGGCAGCGGTGTTCCGCCTTGGTGCACTTCGTCGACGGTATCGGGGGTGCGGCCGTCTACTAAAGTTTGCGACGAGCATTCGGTCAGGATACCGGGAATCTTGTTGAATTGCCCGACTAGATATTGAAAAGAGTTTTCGATAAATGAGACTAAAATGCGGGGTTTATAATTGTTAGGCATATGATGTCTAAGGAATTCATTTGATTAGGCATGCGATGTCTAAAGAGTTTGCGGATTCCAACTATTGTAGTTTTACACTTTCTTTTCTGTGACCGTAAGTGTAATATGTGATATCGCCGGTTTCGTTGCTATATGTCAACGACAATTGGGATGCGCATATTTACTTACGTTGATGACATGTGATGTTATGTGTTGCTGGATATGTTATATTGGATCGTCGTGTTTAAATAGCCGGGGGGTTTTATATGAGATGAGTGTTTTTCATTTTCATTCATGTAAAAACTTGTATGTAATATTCTTTTATTGGGGCACTTCCAGGTTGCGGAAGATGTCACCCTTTGTATATTATTTACTTTTCCGCACTAGGATAGACCCAAGGAGGGGAGCACAAGTAACCGGGTTCTGGAGTCCAGTGGGAGACCAACTCGAGGAGTCGAGTCCGGGTCTCCTAACTTTAGAATTGGTAGGGTTGCTTGCCGCTCTCGTAGGGGTCTACGGGTGTGGGTTTGGCTATTCATCGCGACCGTGGAATCCGTGTTTTATACTGGCTCGTATTGAAAACACGGACGTCCTAGTATATCCAATGTTTCATATGATTCTTCTGCTGCGATATCTGTGATGTGATCATTTGATATGTTGTGATAGATACTGCATATAGTATATATGATATATTATATAGACGTTACTTATGTTTTGCACTCGTGCTAGCCCTGCCCTGCTCTGTCGTTAGTTACCTAACCTAACGGTGCACGAGGGGACATCGAGGCGAATGCGGATGGCATAAGTGTACGTCGTATTTATCTGTGATGTTTAGGTGTTTTAAATGATGGGACTTCATTAATGTGATTAATGAAAGAAAAAGAAACATAAAGATATTGTGGAATCGAATTTCAAAAATAAAACAGGTAGCTACAGTTCTTGCTTTGCACAGCGGTATATATGATATATCCTGCACCTTATTCGATGAGGAAAGGGCCGACGATCCCTTCACCGGGAGTGACCCCTTTAGCAATAACTGGCAGATGCTACACACTCGGTTTGTCTTTTGATAGCTTCTACAATTTCTGCTTTGCACAGTGATACATATGATATATCCCGCACTTCATTCGACGAGGAAAGGGCCGACGATCCCTTCACCGGGAGTGACCCCTTTAGCAAAACTAGAAAAGCCTCAAAAACACTCAATTTTAAAATCATTTGATTCTACAACGATATCAAGTTCATTACGCAATAGGTTTTCAGAAAAACCTGTCGTAGCCCTCCGTCATTTCAGATAAGTCCTACTTAGTATTCGTGCTACGTTTGTTGGCCTGCGTCAAGGCGTAGTGTGCGGTAGCTAACTAGTATTTATCTGTTTATGCATATGATGCAGATTGGATTAGGGTAGTCGTGCGACTTTGTTGGCCTGCGTCAAGGGTCGTGCGGGTGGGTTTAATTCAATCAAGAAATGACGGGTTGAACTTGACTAGCGGACTATGGTTTTTTGGCCTGCGTCAAGGTCATAGGACGCTAGGGGCAAAATATTATCGGGAATTTCAAGTGTTGAAATTTGTAATGAGATTGCATACCTTCTATGAGATAGTTGGATCCCGATACCCACTGCGAGTAATTGTTACTCCTGGGAGAGTTTTACACATTACAATTAGCCGATCAAGTAGGTGTCTAGAAAGGTGTCAACGGGGTTACGCCTCTGGGAAAACGAGGTTTACTGTAATTAGGTTCGTGCAAAAGCACGGGGGACCTCCCTCAAAGTACCGACACTGGCCTGGCTGAAAGATTGACGAACTTGTAGCGTGTAATTAATCCCGGCTAGTCTTTCCTTTTAGGGTTTGAACGAAGATTTGATTAAAACAGTGGGAGCCATCCTGATTAGATAAAATAATAACCAATCTGATCTTGTAAGAGCATACGCTGAGTGTTTTCTTCTCTCTCTCTCCAGGTAGCGACCATATCACGCCTTCATCAAGATAATAATACGGATTATTGACCGAACCCGCTTGTTATACTGAGCTGGGGAACGTTGGTCCCGCTCCAGCTTATAACTGTTATAAGACAGAGCAGGAATTTGGGGAATACCAGATTTCCCATGCCCCCCAAACGAAGAAAATGCATGATGATGCATCATCTTCGGGTGTGTTCATTACATAGAATTGTTTCTCTGTATTCTCTACGTCCTGGGTATTTGATACCGGATTAGGATCCCAGATATGTAATCTGTTACATAGGGCTACAGAAAGGTAGAGAACTGAGAACGGGTGATAAGTTTCATGAGACAGAAAACGGTGCAAGTGTTGCAGCCAAGTCTGTTGGTCACTGTCACCCTGTATTCCAAATACATTGATTCTGAACAAATGTTATTAGATACCGAACCTGATATACAAAATCATATCAGTCTCTTTATTAGTAAAGAAATGATAAAATTTTGTATTGTTGGATAATGTTTTGAACATTTCCTATATCAAAAGTTGATCGGTTCAGGCACGTTATCTAAAAGCATTGACGTTCTAAATCAAACTACAGTTCTTAGTATACAGAACACACACAAGAGGAAGAGTTCAGAAATGAACGGATCCTTCTTGAGGTATTGTAGACTAGGTTATATCAATGCGACCCGACTAGCTGAAGTTACATTTAGATGCATATTTAAATCTGTTTGAATTTACATCTTATGAAACTTGCCAGTCATGTCACAAAGATTAGATGACCATAGCTCCGTTTATTGGAAACAGAGAAAGAGTTAGTGAACTCTTAGGATTGATACATACTGATGTATGAAGGTCCCCTGTCTATACATACCAAGAACAGTTCTTTGTACTTCATTACATTCTCTGATGATCTTTCAAGATTCAGTCATATGTTCCTGTTGAAACACAAGTCCGAACCTTTTGAGATATTCACAGAATATAAGTTAGAAGTAGAGAACCAATACGGGTATAAGTATTATGTCCTTTGATCAGATCAAGGAGGAGAATACTTGAGCACGGAATTCTTGAACTTTTCTAAAGGAGAATGAGATTCTCTCTCAGCATTACTCCTTCGTATACACCACAGCACATTGGTGTATCGGGGCGGAGCAATCGCACCCTATATGATAAGGTGTGCTCTATGATGAGTACTACTGAGTTACCTATTTCCTTTTGGGAGTTATGCACTTGAAAAGATGCATACCTATTGAATAGGGTTCAAATCAAATCAGTTGCCTACCACTTCATATTTGATATGATAAGGGAAGAGCCCATCTCTTAAGTTAGTTAAGATTTGGGGTTGACCGGCCTATGTCTAAAAGCAAAAATCCGGACAAGATCGAGGCAATGTCTGTTATGTAGAATTGGAAAGGTTCCAGCTATACAAACTACAGCAGATGATTTGGTAGAACCAAAGAATTCAGTAGATTCCAACGAACCTCAGCCTCTCCGCCGATCTAGTAGGGTTCCTCATCCGCCTGAGAGATACTTCGGTTTCTCAATGACAGTGGGAGCAAGGATTGCATCATGAGATGATGACCCAACTAGTTTCGAGCAGGCCATCGAGAGTAGGGACTCTGTAAGAATGGCTGGATGCTTAGCGATCTAAGATGGAATCCATATACACCAACTAAGTATGGACTTTGGTTGCTATATCTGAAGGGTTAAATCCCCATCAGGAGCAAGTATATCTTGAGAAGATTACTTGGGGTAGATGGAAAAGTTGAGACTTTCAAAACTAAACTTGTTAAAGGTTTTCGTCATCGACCAGGCGTGGATAATGATGAAACCTTTTCCAGTAGCTATGCTTAAGTCCATCCAGATCCTACTTGCCACGGCTACATACCATGACTACGAAATCTGGTGGTTGGGTGTCATGACTGCTTTTCTAAAATGATGTTTCAGAAAAGAGAGTCTGTAAGTACACAGTCAGAGGGCTTCGTAGACAGTGGGAGCAGCGGAAACGTGTGCAAGATGTTTTATGTGATAAAGCAGGCATCGCGGAGTTGGAACATCTGTTTTTGATGAGTTAGTCAAAGAGTTTGACATCATCAAAATGGTAGATGAACCTTGTATAAACAAAAGGGTAGTAGGGAGTATGGTGGTGATCCTCGTAGAGTACGTGGATGACATACTCTTGATAAGAAAGGAGTTTCCTATGCTACGCTCGATCAATCTCCGCTTATCACAATGATTCTCCATATAAGATCAAAGTGATACCTCCTAAATCCTGAGTTTTGGATCTATGAGATAGATCTAATTGGATGTTAGGATACTCACTAGTTGTAGTGAGATGGTATCAGTTGATCCTGGGGAGAATCACTGGGAAGGTTCCAGAGTGATAAGGACGACTGAAAGTCAGTCACAGGCATTGTCTTTACCCTCTATGGAGGGACGGTATATTGGAAGAGTTCCAAGCTAGATACCGTGACATACTAGAGGATTAAAGGCAAGATACATCGCTACTTAAGATGCTACCAAAGAATTTGTCTGGGTGTATATTTGTTCATAAGATGAACTTAGTTCCTCCCATTGTGTGACAATGGAGTTATGGCTTATGCCAAGGAACGTCCATCCTATCAGTGATCCGGACATATTCTAAGGCAGTATCACCTGATCATGGAGATAGTTGATCTCCAGGGTGATCGAGGTTAGGAGAGTAGACTCAGAGGACAACACGGCGGATCTACTCACAAAGGCCTTTTCCCAGAGAGAGACTATTATGGGATGGATGAGTATGAGATACTACAACCACTGCTATCAGATGGCCCTAGTGCAAGTGGGAGATTGTTAGTTATATGTATGCCCTAGAGGCCATTACTATACATAGGATGTATATTGTAGTGGATGCTTGGACATATATAGGGAGGACTTTCTTGCTCGACATGATAGTAAGCTATCTGGTTGCTCTTTACCTTAACGTGTACACTGATTGTCTCTCCGATACATGTTGGTAAAGCCCTTAGGATGTGTGCTTGACTACCTGGACTATGATGCGGATCATACTAGTGGGGACATGGTAGTCCATAAGTACATCCTTCAAGGTCCCTAGTCGTGGGTATATCGAGACGGGGCATCGATATACCAGAGTAGACTAGCGTATACCTTCTCGATCCATACAGATGGGCGATGGATGATCCCATATCCATTGGTGTTTGACATCAGAGATGATATACGGGTGCTCAGTGGAGACTGGGTACACTGGACGGACTCGCCTAGAACTCCTAGATGGTATTATACCTTACGTCAGATGGCAGTTCTCTGGTGACACTGGTACAGAGTAGTCTGTTGACCCGAGATCGTCATAGAGTCTTGTGTGATTCCCACTGTGCTTTGATTTCCACCTTACCACGTCCAAGAGGGCGTGCAAAACGGTGGTTTTTGGGTATAGTCCCGAATCACATGGAGGCAATGAGCGATAGGAGGGGATTCGTCTCTCCCGGTATAGGGAGTTGATGTTGCGCTGTGTTCGATTGGCTGTAACCGGAAATCCCTGGCCAGGGTTGCTGAGATTTACTGGTACGTGTTACCAGTAGTTTCTCGAACTGTTATAGACCTCATATCGACACGACTTATCGAGCTATTGGGGTCTGACGTTTACCACCCCTAGGCAAGATATGCGACATATCAGACGACGAGACCGGAATGTACGGTAAGTATTACTGGTTGGATTCACAGGAGTGTGAGCGGGCTTGCTCGTTGATCTTCTGATCGCTCAATACCCGGGTGGCCGTTACGTTTGGCAGACTGCTTACGGCTTGTGGGTGTTTGATATGGTCATCACCTGCTGCCGTCGTATTGACGAGTCTTTAGAGTCCTACACAGAGGTTTCCTGGCTCAAGCGAAACGAAATAGGAGCGCATATGAGATATGTGCGGGACCGAGAATAATACCAGTATGTGATACTGTATTCTATTCTCGCGATTTGTATCATTGGACGGTTATATATGATATAGCCGGGATACCGAATCAAGTGTTGATTCGATACATTGATACACTAGATATTAGTCGGTTATATGCAGTATGACCGGATCATTAAATCAAGTGTTGATTTAATGATTTAATGTATAATTATATATTTGATATATTACTTTGCATTAACTAATATTGGTTCACTTAAGATGGATTTTCTCACTTGATGTGCACATTGTATATGTGATATATTTTTGTGCACTTGATTGTATCATGTTTGATGATACATGCAAGCTTGGGTGTATGTTTACTTTAAACCATGTTTAAGTGAATGGTTAGGATTTTGTTATCTTTTCTTAATTATTTATTTATTTTAAGGCAAGAAACAAATTGGTGGCTTCTTTTGTTTTTACCTTGAAGCTTCATGAAGCTTTGACCACTTTGTTTTTTCTTAACCCTAACCATTCAACTAAACCCTAGTTTATTCTCTACACTTGTAAAACTCATCCATGGTTGCATTATGATAAGAACGACTTGGATTTTGTTTTTAAGATAATTCTTATTATTCTTTCTTCATCTTCATCTTCATCAAGCTTCATAAAAGCTTGCTAGCTTCAATGGTGCCTTGAGAAAAAGAGTGAGAAATCCAAATCTAAAGTGAACCCACTTCCTATTTCTTCATCATCTACCACTTTCCATGTAGTATAGGGTGTTTTCTTCACAAGTTTCATGACTTGGTGAAGGTGGAGCTTGAGCTTGAGTTGCCTCGACGTAGACCATCTTCGGCATCGAATTCGACGAACTAGCTCGATCATTTCTTCGACGAAACCATCGCTAGAGTCCGGGATCCGATGATCGCAGCGGAGGGACGTCAACACGGAGCCAAGGAAGTGGAGGACCGGATCTACAAAGGTTGTATTTCCATTCACTTAGCAATAAAGTTGTTTATTCGCATGTTTCGCCTTTACCTCTAGTAACGATCTAGTATAGGGTTTCTTTGGCACATGAAAAATTAGAATTTAGCATGGTTGATGCCTTGTGGAACCTCATTAGTGTGCCTAGGAACCCTACAGTAGACTAGTGTATACAGTAGAGACCCCGACGAGGGGCGGTGGCCGGTCTCACAAGCCACTGGTGTCAGTTGGATCACCTAAGATGTATACAGGTGCTCATTGGGTTATGAGTACACCGGACAGGACTCACCGGGAACATGCTAGTTGGTATTATACATATCGTCAGATAGCAGTTCCCTGGTGACATGTGTACAGGTTTGTTTGTCGACCTGAGATCGTCATTTGTCTCGTGTGAGTTCCCACTGTGCTTTGATTCCTACCCTACCACGCTCAAAGGAGTTGTGCAAACAGGTATTTTTTGGGTACAGTCCCGAGCCACATGGAGGCAGTGAGCGGATCGTCGGGGATTCGTCTCTCCCAGTATTGGGGGTTGATGTCGCACAATGCACGGGTGGCCATCACTTGAAATCCTTGGCCAAGGTAGTGGAGAATTACTGATTTGGATCAGTAGTTTCTCAGATGGTGATGGGCTTCATACCGACACGAATTATCACGTTATTAGGGGTCTGACTTTATCCACCCCCTCAGACTCGATATGTGATATTCTTTAGACAAACGGACCGGACTGTATATACATTGTCACTGTTAGGCTCAGTAGGGTTTATGGATGAGTTCGCTCGTCAGCTTCCCTTTCGATCAACACATAGGCAACCGTTACGTACAGCTTGTACCTCTGACGTGCTAGTGGTTATACCCAGTGCCAGTGTGTTGATGAGTCATTAGAGTCCCCCACAAACACTTTCCCAAGTTCAGGCGAAACGTTGCAGAGGCCGTATGGTTTTATGGCAAGGTTCGAAAAATGCACGTGCGTTTTCGCACGTGTCATTTTTCGGGCAGATAATACTGGTAGGCTTTGGTTTAAGCCGGAACCCAGTATTATACCGTGTAGATATAATATCTTTATCTCAGTTGCATTTGTATTCGGTCATAATACAAATGCGGGTATGTTTATACTAATACGGGGTTATCCTGAAATCCTTTTCGGGATCGCTTTTGGAAGTTGCCAGTTTCCAGTTTTCTATCAGCCGTATTTTGACATTCGGTTAAATGCGGATTTATCTTTTCTTGATGAGGTGAGTCAGTGTTCTAGAAGGTTCTAGAGAGGGTGACAAGGCTTATGAGTCATTAGGTCATTAATGGTGCATTTAATGACAAGGATGACTAGGTTAATGATCATTGGTTTGCATTTAATGTTATTTGTGACTCACTCTTTTCATTAAGTGAGATGATAAGCTTCATGGTTATGGTCACCAACCCTTGCTCCTACACTTACCTCCCTTATTCTATTTATATGGCCGGCCATTCATTTTGGGAGAGAGAGCTTGCTTAAAAAAGGATTATGATAGCTTTGGGATTCATGGAAATTAGATAGATCCATTTCTCATTTCATATCGATCCAAAAGGCAACTTCATTAACCGTTCGTCCATAGCCTTGGACGTAACGAGACAAAGTGTTCTACTCATTCTCTACAACATCTTGGTCGTCTCTTTTGGCAAACTTGACGATCGAGTTGCCTCGGTTCAGAGGCGGGAGCCCGTTTAA
This sequence comes from Agapanthus africanus, assembly GCA_030015575.1. Classification (NCBI taxonomy): domain Eukaryota; kingdom Viridiplantae; phylum Streptophyta; class Magnoliopsida; order Asparagales; family Amaryllidaceae; genus Agapanthus; species Agapanthus africanus. Next base: position 484,737,052 of record CM057350.1, read on the forward strand.
AGATCCGTCGACGTGGTGCCACCTGGACGAGAAGACTGGAGATTCAGGAGATCGGAGTAGCCGCAACAAGCATGGGATGATGGTTGAAGACCGAAGGACTTGGATCGTTTGGTATAACACTTCTACCCACTTTGTAGTTTGTTAGTTTAGCTTTAATGGCAGATCCGGGTTATGGTACACGATAGCGCCAGTAGTAAAAAGTTTTTGTTCCGCATTTGGCGTCGGCCGGGGCGCTACCGTGGACTTACAAAGCTGACCTGTATGTCTATACAGAGCGGACCTGCATGGGCCACCAACAAACCTGTCACGCCTCGCTTTCCGGTGTACGGGCAGAGGACTCGACGAGACCACTACGTATTTACTCAGAAGTAAACACGCTAAGCGTATCTAAGCAATATAAAATAAAATGTTCACAAGAGACAACATGTAAATAAACAACAACTTTATTTATTAAACATTCTTTTACAATACAACTAAAATGAAAATACATGTAATGAAAGCAATGCCTAAACAATGGCATAACAGAAATGATAATGAAATGTAATGTATAAGTGAATCTAAAACTCTGGGTCTTCAGTAAACTGATCCAAGTCTTCGCTGCTGGGTTCGATCTCCAGTGAGTCCGAAACACATGACGATATTCCAAAGAAGAAGAAAGAGAATGTCGTCAGCGAACAAGTCGCTCGGTAAGTCTCGTAGATAGATAAGAATAGAATAGACAGAATAGAGTATAGCTGTTTAATATTGTTATTTAGTGTTAACGCTGTTGTTTGTAGCTTGGTACAGAAGAGGCCAGTGTATACGAGAAGAGTTTCACTATCCTGGAGACTAAGGTATACGGAGTACAAGGAACCATTGAGCCACGGTACAACGGCAATGGAGATTCAGGTTAGGTGTCTTATGGTTGCAGTCTCGTGCCACTTCTAATATCTTCCATACCAATCTACCTCTTATAAACCCCGCGATGTCTTGATTGTATTGTATTGTCTTATAAATTGTATAGATGGATGACTTGCCGAAACCATGATATCAGTAATGGAACGGATATAATGGAAGAACATGTAAATGGAATATATCCACAGTTCGATTCAGTCAATACAGATTGATATAGATTGAATAGATAGATTCATATTGAATCATGTTGTATTGTAGTTTGTACTTGAATCCATTCAAGTCAGATTGATTAGGTTGAGACTCGGTCTGAGTCAAACACTTTTAAAAGAACTTAAAATCCTGATTGTTTTGGTGTTATCGGTAACTGCTGCACATGGACGGCGGGATTTGTGTCTTTTTCCAAGACAATTACCGTGTTGATAACACCGTTTGTTAAGTTGTCTATCTTAAATAGGCAAGCACCCATATCTCCGGCTCACTGAGACTCAAAAGACTAGTCCCGCTTAAACCTATGTTTACTAGGGTCCTTATTGTAATTTAGTATAACTTGAGGGGGTTTTATGTAAAAATAGTTTTGGTATAATTTCAAAATACACATCAAGCATTTAATTATCGTCTTTAGGGTTTTCATTGATCTATATTTTATAAATGTGACATTTCAAGTGAATAAAACCTAATTTCATAATATATGGTATTTATTTATAATATGGATATTGTTTTGAATTATCATGATGGTTTCATGTGATATTTGAATTCTTTTCTTGAGTTTTGGAAACATGGAATAATATATATATTTAAAATAAGTATTTTGGTAATATTTATATATACATATTTAACGAAAATAAATTTATTTATTTTCTTTTTAAAATCTCATTTTCTAAAGAAAATGTATAAAAATTCCATCGAGATCGAATGCTTCTTGCGGAGGTCTGCATCTCGCTCTACTAAGCACGAGAATGTGCGATTATCCACACCATCCCAAACGGGGTCCCCAAAATGGGTTTTAGAGGCTCAATTGCATGGAAATTTTTTAATACATCTTTTTAAAAAAACGGTTTTATAAGTTAAAGGGATTTATTTGCAAAGTCGTATTTCCCGTATTCTATTGTCCCAAAATTCATCGTATTATGATATATATGTGTGTTGTGAGGAGGTAGGTCATTATTTCGTGGACTATCTAAAAGTATAGCAAGGAATTATGATGGTTTATGTCGAAATTATACTATGTGGTATTTTTCTGAAAAAGTATGATAAAAGTTACAAAAATAATTATTTTGATGTGAAAGTTGTTTTTTTTTTTGAGTTTTTTTAATGTTTATTAATCAACTTATGAGAATATGGTTTTATCTTATTAAAGAAAAGTATAGTTTTTAAAGAAAACCGAATCGGGAGTCGGATTAACTTCGCTTTCGTCGGGTTTTAGAAATGGAACTTTTTAAAGAATAAGATGAGAAGGGAAAAAGGGACTTACTGGTTTGTTGGACTAAAGGAGAGAGGGGGGGTCCTAAAGAAAACTTCGGGGCGTCGATTCGTCGCCGAAATCTCCTCGGAAGTTCGTCGGAGTTTCGCCCTTCGTTAACTCCACTTGCACACTATACGAACTTGGAAATTTCTTGAGAGTTTTAGCAGGGAATTATGAGTGAGGAAGGGTGAAATGGGTGTGGTATTTATAGGGAAAAATTAGGGTTTAGGGTGTTTTAAAAATGCATTGAAATATACATTAAAATTTGATTAAATGGGCATTTTATTGCTCTCTGGAAATATTCAGAGTAAACAAGCAATGTGGGGTTAGTGGGGTAGCTGAAAGGATGCAGGGGGCAAAGTTTGGGAGCATTTGGGACAGTTCTATCCTGTAACACCTTAGAATGCATTAGTGTTTAATTAAGCGAAAATATGGTTTTTTAGTAAAAAGTTTACCAAAACGGTTTTCAAATATTTTATAAAAATTAATGAATATTTTATTAGAATTTATTTGGGCTTGCACACACATATGCATGTTAACCTAGGGCTAATTTGGGGTTAAACCATACTTAGTAGCCATGGTGGGTTAACACATTTCATTAGATAAAACATGTATTTAAATTAAGTATTTTAGTTCAAAAAAAATTTAAATAATGGTTTCTTTTGGGTTGACTTGTGGAGAGAGAGAGAGAGGGAATGATGAGGTTGAGCATGGGGGGACAAGCATGGGTAGCATTTATGGAGGAGAGAGAGGGGCATGGTTGACTCTCACATACTCATCTCACTCTCATAATTGTTTTACAAACCCTCACCTACTTTCTCCCCTCACACACACTCTCTCCCTCTCTAAAAAAATTCTGCAGTAACAGCAGCAGCCCACCCCTCTCCCTCATCATTCTTCTTCTTCTTCTTCCCTTCATTCAAGCCCCAATCTCCATTAAAAATCCCTTCCCTCTTCACTAAACCTCTTGTTTAAGCACTTCTTGTGGGTTCTTGAGACAAATCTTTGCCTTTGAAGGCAAGGTTAGCAAGTTGAGCCATCCCTAAAACCCTTTGAGGTATAAAACTTACCCTAATCCTTTTCTTTGCTAAACTTTTGGTTACTTAACTTAATTTAGAGTTTAAATGGTGTATTAGTGCTAATTAGGTGACTTATGTGTAGATTAGGTCAAGTAATGGTTTTTATGGCCTTATTAGCTTAACTAAGTGTAGTTAGTGCTGTTAAATCCAAGTTTTTGTCTCAGGTTACACTAAAACCCCCTAATTTATTAATTTTAGTGTTTAATTAGTGTTTAGTGATGATTTATTACCATTTTGAGATCTGCTTTTGACCCGGGTGCTTCAGGGAAAAGTTGAGTTTACTGGAGCATATTCACTAGACCTAGACCACACACATGGAGCATGAGACCATACTTCCCATCCCAGGCCGCAAATAAATTAGTTCTGGCCGCAAATTGCGGCTAGATAGGTGAGTGGTGTGTCGGGGTTTGGTTGGTAGGAGTCTGATACATATTTAAGGTGTTTGGTATATGCAACTTTTCCTAATTCTGTTTGTGTAAAAATCTGGAACAAAATATCTTATTTTCAATACTTTTAAGGTTGCGTGACACGTATGTTATGCGAGTGGGTTTAGTGTTTGCTGCGTATCACGGCGTGTCGGGGTGGTCTCAGGCGATGCATGCACGTTTTGGCGTATCGGATGCACACGTGTTTAGATTGCGACGCGAGTTTCTCGTTTGGTTTTGATATCGCGTTTTTGCAGGATTTTAGCTTATGTGTATTTCTTTGTGTAAATTCTAGGTTCGCAGGCGGGTACTTCGAAAGCTGCAAAGAAGGGGAAGCAGGTAGTCGGCTACACTTAGCATGAGATCACGTTGAGTAGATTTAACATCTACGGGGAAATCGCCCGTATGGCGTTATGCGTCAGGGCTTGATAGGGTGTTGTAGTCGCATGTGTATATATATATATATATATAGGTACCATTGTTGCATACCCCTCTCTTGTTGCATATGGACATAGTAGTTACGAGACACTCGCACTGTAGAATTGCTATGAACCATACATTGTTTAGATTATCTCATCATTGATGATTAGACATGATTTTGTTCCTTTGTGTACATTCATACTTGCGCACATACACATTTGTATGTCCATATTGGCGCACATTGCTTATTGTACACTTATACTTATGCACATACACATTTGTATATCCATATTGGCGCACATTGCTTATTGTACACTTATACTTGCGCACATACACATTTGTATATCCATATTGGCGCACATTACTTATTGTACACTTATACTTGTGCATATATACCACTTGTACATCCATATTGGCACACATACACATTGTACACTCATACATGCGTATATACCACTTGTGCATCCATATCTACATACATACTTATTGCACATACATAGATGATGCTGGCTTTTGTTTTGGAGAATTGGGGACCGTATGATATATTTTCAAAACTGGATCCATTTTAAAGAGTGGTTTTTCCCTTAAATATATCATATCACTGTACCGTGTTGCATGGCATTCGGATATGCTTACATTTTTATCATATGCAGTATACATCATGCTTTATGATTTTGCGCATTGAGATATGCTGTTTTCATGAGATTTCTGGATTTGAGAACCGTAGCTATTTCAAAAGAAAGCGACTGCTGTTTTAAAAAATATGATTTCTCTTGATATGATATTTCAGTACATCCACCATACGTTTTCTCGGTTCTAAGACGTGTGACATGTTAAACCCGAGTCGAGGAGCTGGATGAGGCCGATTGCGGGTACATGGTGGACCCGGTATGGTACCTCGGGGCAAGAAATGGATGATGTGTATACAAACGGTGAGCCTGGCAAAGGGACTACTACCTACCGGTGATTGGTTGGACCTGGCGGCTATCCGGAGGATACCGACCAGAGTCGAGAGATGGATATGGGCCGACCCGTACTGCCGGGGCCGAGGGCCGATTCCGCAGACGGAGCCTGTGGGCCAATCCGGATTGACGGAGCCCGATATACGAGGATTTGCGTGTCGATGCTGGACACGAGTATTTCATGATGTTTTCGGGTGCCGATGTTGGGCACCCCTTTTCTATGAGATTTACAGGATCGAGGGCCGGATAGAGTGGCGGCGCCTGAGTTATCGGGATTTTTGGGTGTTTTTGGTAGACACCGGGGTTTTCCACGATGATGATTCGTGTAGATGATATTTTATCCCATACTCAGTATTCATTATTATGCATGGCATCATATAGTCGTAATACCTGATAGAGTACTTTGCATGATTACTGCGTACCTAGTTCATCACATAGATGTTATTAGATTGCACATGTTATGCGTGATTATTGCATACCCAGTTCTTCATATAGATGTTATTAGATTGCATGTGTTAGAGTATCGCAGTACGTGCATACTCGCGATTACCTTTATATGTTATTTACTATTTATGAGTTGGCAACTCACCCCCGTTGTGCCACAGTGTTTGCAGGTCGACCCTCAGAGTAGTTGCGGCAGGGCTACTTCCTTGTATCTTTTGGCTACGGATACCATTGCAGTTGGTGAGTGAGCCGTTTTGCCTTTAGGTGGGTTTTGCAATATCCGTTTATTTCCATTGTACTCTCTGTTGTATCTTGTACTCTCCATCTACCATTTCATGTATTGACTTAGTGACCAGTTGTGAGGACGATATATATTATTTTGTACTCTGGGTGTCGAGCTCGTGTGAGCCAGCTTTATTTATGCAGTTTTATCTTTTATGTGGTTTTTCACTTATATTGTTCATTCTTCATTACGGCGTCGTATACTATCAGTCATTTTACTTATACCATGTGTTGTACCCGTTTCGGGGCTAGTTTTTACAAAGCAGGTGCTACCGAAATTTTTAAGAAAATAACTTAAACTTTAAAGATTTTTACTTAAGGTTTTTTAAATGTTTTAAACTAATGTTTTCTCCACTCACTATTTTAATGGTTTTGATTTCTGGGTTTCGGCTTACTTAATCGCGTTACGCCTGTAGACGTTACGTGGTCAAATGCCGGTCACGGGCCGAACTTTGGATTGTGACAAAGTTGGTATCAGAGCGTAGGTTTTACCTTTCGGAGTGTAGGATGACCTTGGTATGATGGAGTAGGTAGCTGAAACAGAGTGGCATAGCGTGTGTATGTTCTGCGGCATACTCACGACACGGTACTTCGCCTAAGTGACCTTAGGACTTATTGGTTGAAATTCCTTCGTGATTATATACATTCTTGTGATTCGATTTCCGAATTCTTATTGAATCTTGTTTCATTTCCAGCCATTATGCCGCCAAATACTACAAGGGCGCAGAGAGTGGCCGCGAGAGCCGAGATTAGAGTTGACTCGTTTGAGACGAGGACTGACCCGGGAAGTACACCCGTTGTACCAGACTAGACTGTTCCCCCTTCGACAGACTAGATTGCTATGCTAGGGGCTAGTATGCAGGAGATGCGCCAGATGATGGGGTCGTTAGTTGAGGCACTTCGAGCGCAGCAACCAGAGGTAGTTCCACCTGCTACGGGGACCGCGATGGTACCTACGGTTCAGGCAGTTGCACCAGCAGCTACAGAGGTTATCACAGTATCGCTATCTGAATTTATGAGGCTGAAGCCTCCGGTCTTCACAGCCACCGATGCAGCCGAGGATCCGTAATCATTTATCGATAGGATGGCCCGGATATATCGTTCACTCAGATGCTCAGACGCGAGATGGGTGGAGTTCGCGAGCTTTCGCTTGGAAGGTCTTGCGCAGAAGTGGTGCGAGTCGGTAGAGAAGGGCAGAGCAGCAGGTCTTCCTCCTATGACCCAGACTGAGTTCATGAAGGTGTTTCTTGCCCGTTTCCTTCCACAGAGTGTCAGAGATTCTCAAGCGCGCAGGTTCGAGTCTTTACGTCAGACTCTGGAGATGACAGTGGCAGAGTACGATGTGCTGTTTACCGAGCTATCTACGTATGCCCCGTATTTGGTAGCTACTGAGGAGATGCAGGTTAAGTGGTTTGTTTGAGGCCTGCTTACCCCGTTGTTTCTTGCGATCAGCGCACAGCATTGTGAGACCTATGCAGCAGCTGTAGATGCAGCCCTATTAGTCGAGGAGCGCCTTGCTGAGACTTCGGTAGTTCCAGGGCCGAAGAGGGTTCGTATAGATACGTCAGCACAGAGACAGCCGTTTAGGTGCCGCGACAGGTTCTGTTCAGGTACGGGGGGTAGCGGAGGCTCGGGACGAGGTCAGCTATTCAGCTCTTATCCCCAGGAGGGTCAGCCGGCACCATCTAGATGTTTCCGGTGCGGGAGTACTTATCATCGTATTCGAGATTGTCCGGAGCCACGTGAGGGCAAGACGGCCGTACCACATATTACTCTACCATCTTCCCCACCTCAGAGGGCTTTGCCTCTTGCACCTGCTATAGTTCCGCGTCAGACTTACGCACAGAGAGGTCGTGGTCGCGGAGGGTTTGCTCAGAGAGGACGAGGTGGCCGAGGCAGATGACATCCAGTTGCCGGCAGAGGACAACCAGTTACCAGTAGAGGACCGCCAGTCGCAGGTGGAGGGCGTGCACGGGTTTTTGCTTTAACGCACCAGGACACACAGGCGTCCAATGCAGTGGTCTCAGGTACTCTTTCAGTATGTTCTGTTGACACGCACGTGTTGTTTGATCCGGGATCTATGCACTCGTATGTTTCCACACACTTCGTGCCGAGTTTCGATAGAGAGTCTGGTTTGCTTGATCAGCCGCTTGCTGTGACCATTCCTGTTGGCGAGTCGTTTGTTGCGAGGCACGTGTTCCGGTCATGTGTTGTCCGTATTGGTAAGAGAGAGTTACCTGTCGACTTGATCCTTCTTGAGATGTTGGACTTCGACGTTCTCTAGGGCATGGACTGGTTAGCCACGTGCTATGCGTTTGTAGACTTCCGCGAGAAGACAGTTGGGTTTTGTTTTCCCGGCGAGTCGGTTTTAGTTGTGCAGGGGGACCGTAGTGCCGCCCCTCACAGGTTGATTTCGTCTTTTCATGCTGAACAGCTTTTGAGGAAGGGATGTCAGGGATTTCTAGCCTACGTTTGCGATACTAGAGCTGCAGAGGTTTCTTTGGACCGGATCCCCATTGTTAGTGAGTTCCCTGATGTGTTCCCTGATGAGCTGCCTGGGCTACCGCCTGAGCACGATATTGTTTTCTGCATTGACTTGATTCCTGGCACGGGGCCTATTTCCATACCGCTTTATCGGATGGCCCCGGCGGAGCTTAGAGAGTTGAAATATCAGTTGCAAGATTTGCTGGATAAAGGGCTTATTCGACCTAGTGTGTCTCTTTGGGGTGTTTCTGTCCTGTTCGTCAAGAAGAAGGACGGCAGTTTGCGCTTGTGTATTGATTACCGCCAGCTGAACAGGGTTACCGTACGGAACAGATATCCCTTACCACGTATCGATGACTTGTTCGACCAACTTCAGGGTGCGGGATACTTTTCGAGGATTGACTTGCGATCAGGCTACTATCAGTTGCGATTCCGGCAGGAGGATATTCCGAGGACGGCTTTTCGCACGCGTTATGGCCACTATGAGTTTTTGCTGATGTCGTTTGGACTCACCAACGCCCCAGTAGCGTTTATGGATTTGATGAAACGCGTCTTCAGGCCGTATCTTGATCAGTTCATCATCTTATTCATCGACGATATCTTAGTGTACTCCCGGAGCCGAGAGGAGCATGAGCAGCACTTGCGTATTACGTTGCAGACCTTGAGGGAGCATCAGTTTTTCGCTAAATTCTCCAAGTGTGCATTCTGGCTCGACAGTGTAGACTTCTTGGGTCACGTGGTGACGAGAGATAGCATATGTGTGGACCCGAAGAAGATCGAGGCCGTTCAGCATTGGCCCAGGCCAGCGTCAGTTACAGAGATCCGCAGCTTTCTTGGACTGGCCGGATACTATCGATGATTTGTTCAGGACTTCTCCCGTATCGCTGCACCGTTGACCGGGTTGACTCGGAAGGGAGTTCCTTTTGTTTGGACAGAGGCGTGCGAGCATAGCTTTCAGCAGTTGCAGACTAGTTTGACTACGGCGCCGGTGTTATCTTTGCCTTCGAGATCGGGCGGATTTGTGGTCTATTGCGACGCTTCTCGAGTGGGACTAGGTTGCGTATTGATGCAGCATGACAGGGTTATCGTTTATGCTTCTCGGCAGCTGAAGAAACACGAACAGAACTACTTCACTCATGATTTGGAGATGGCTGCAGTGGTGTTTGCACTCAAGATCTGGAGACATTACCTATACGGCAAGGTGTGCCAGATATGTAGGGTTCCTAGGCACACTAATGAAGTCTCACAAGGAATCAAACATGGCTCATTCAAATTTTACAAGTGCCTACAAACCCTAATACGGATCATTAACTAGATATATAGGCGATGCAAGCAAGTAAACGAATTTAAATGCTAGAGGGAAGTGACTACCACCTTTGTAGATCCGGTCCACCACTTCCTAAGCTCCACGACGATGTCCCTCCGCTGTCCAAGTCGGATCCCGAACTCTAGCGTCGGCTTCATCGAAGATATGGGCGGGCTTGATCGTCGGCTTTGATGCCGAAGATGATCTACGTCGAGGCATCACAAGATCAAACTCCGACTTCACCAAGTCATGAAACTTGTGAAGAAAACACCCTATACTACTTGGAAAGAGGTAGAGGATGAAGAAATAGGAGGTGGGTTCTCTTTAGAATTGGATTTCTCACTTGATTTCATCACTTGCCATTGGAGTAGCAAGCTTTTCTTCATGGAAGAAGAAGATGATGAAGGAAAAAGAATATATGATGAGTATTCAATAATTAGATAAATAAATCAATACTTATCATATATTAACCCTTGGTTAATTGTAGAGAATGGACCATGGTTAACTTGAATGGTTAGGGTTAAGTATAAGACAAGAGTGGTGACTTAGTCAAGGTTTCAAGAAGCTTCAACTAAAAACAAATCAAGTCCACCATTTATCTTTCTCTTTTCCAAAAAGAAAAAGATAAATAAATAGATAAATAAGTAAATGAATAAACAAAACCCTAATCATTAGTTTAACCATGGTTTAATTCTTTATACAAAACCAAGTGAGCATGTATCATCAAACATGATACAATCAAGTGCACGAAAGTATATCACATATACAACTTGTGAAATTCAAGTGAGAAAATCCATTTAAAGTGAACCAATACTAGTTAATGCAAAGTAATATATCAAATATATAATTATACATTAAATCATTAAATCAACACTTGATTCAATGATCCGGTCATGTCGCATGTAACCGGCTAGTATCCAATGTATCGGCTTATCGAATCAATCCTTGATTCGATAACTAGGTTATATCGTATACAACCATTCGACACATTCATCGCGAGAATGAAATACGGTATCACATACACGCATTATTCTCGGTCCCGCACACATCTCATATGCGCTCCTATTTCGTTTTGCTTGAGCCAGGAAACCTCTGTGTAGGACTCTAAAGACTTGTCAATACGCCGGTAGCAGATGATGATCATATCAAACATCCACAAGCCGCAAGCAGTCTGCTAAACGTAACGGCCACCCGGGTATTGAGCGATCAGAAGATCGACGAGCAAGCCCGCTCACACTCCTGTGAATCCAACCAGTAACACTTACCGTACAGTCCGGTCTGTTCTTCTGATATGTCGCATATCTCGCCTAGGGGTGGTAAACGTCAGACCCCAATAGCTTGATAAGTCATGCCGACGTGAAGTCCATGACATGTGTGAAACTACTGATAACACTTACCAGTAGGTCACTGCAACCCTGGCCAGGGATTTCCTGTTATGGCCAGTCGAGCATAGCGCAACATCAACCCCTAATACCGGGATAGACGAATCCCCTCCTATCGCTCATTGCCTCCATGTGAATCGGGACTGTACTCAAAAACCACCTGTTTGCACGACTCAGTAGAGCCGTGGTAGGGTGGAAATCAAAGCACAGTGGGAGACACACAAGACTCTATGACGATCTCGGGTCTACAGACTAAGCTGTACCAGTGTCACCAGAGAACTGCCATCTGATGTGAGGTATAATACCATCTGGGAGTTCTCGGCGAGTCCGTTCAGTGTATCCAGTCTGCACTGAGCACCCGCATACCATTTCTGATGTCAAACACCAATGGATATGGGATCATCCATCGCCCATCACATGGGTCGAGAAGATATACGCTAGTCTACTCTGGAATATCGATGCCCCGTCTCGATATTCCCACGACTAGGAACAATGAAGGATGTACTCATTGACTACCTAGGCCCCACTAGTATGATCTACATTATAGTCCTGGAAGTCGAGTACACATCCTAAGGGCTTTATCAACATGTAACAGAGAGACAGAAAGTATACATGTTAAGATAAAGATCAACCAGATAGCGTACTATCATGTCGAGCAAGAAAGTCCTACCTATATATGTCCCAGCATCCACTACAATATACATCCAATGTACAGTAATGGCCGCTAGGGCATACATATAACTAACAAGATATTCACGGACCACAAGAGCTTGAAGTATATATTTCAGCAGCGAGACCTGAATCTGAGACAGCACCGTTGGATGGAGCTAGTGAAAGGCAAATGTAGTGGCGGATGCTTTGAGTCGGAGGCCCGAAGGTAGTCTATCTTGTTTGAGCGCAGTGCAGGGGCAGTCGTCGGCAGATTGGCAGACTCTATGCGACAGCCGAGTGCAGTTAGAGTTTACTCCGACCGGGGGACAGCTTGCTCATATCCGTGCACGTCCACAGTTTCTTGACCATATCCACGAGGCGCAGCTCAGTGATGACCATCTTTCAGAGATCAGGGAGCATATTAGACAAGGCAAAGACTCCGAGTTCGTGATCTATGATAAGAGGATACTGCGATTTGGGACTTGACTATGCGTACCAGATTCGGAGGGACTGAGGCATGAGATTCTCGAGGAGGCGCATCGATCAGTGTACAGGGTTCATCCAGGTTCCACCAAGATGTACCATGATCTGAGAGACGTTTACTGTCACGCCTCGCTTCCCAGAGTACGCTAAAATGGGCACGTGATATAGCCAACCATGCTACCTGTGGGTAGGAAGTATCCATCCACAGTCACATTACGGCTGTAGAGATATCAAGAACAAGAAAGTAAACTAACTATCTAGTACATGTCTATAAGCCAGAGTAAAAGAGTCGAGAGATGACAATATGCGGAAGCCAAAAGATACAATAAATGAAACACCTGTAGTGAAAATACATACCGACAGGAACCTCACCGCTCGTCTAACAGCGGCAAAACTCCTAATCAGCCTGCAACGGGGTAGAAGAATCTGGGTCATGCAAAACCCAGACGTCAGCGCGTCATGTCAACAAGTAATATAATATGAACAGTGTAGCAGGCAATGCAATATAAACATGAATACAGCAAGAATAACAATGATATGAATCAGATCAGTACAGGGTAGTGTGCAGTGGGTAAACTAAACTGTTCTATCAGGTTTTCTATTATAAAGTCTTTAAAATCAAATTGATGAATCGTCGATGTAACTCAATAGTATCCCGTGCATGCCCGGGACCACGTTCAAGATCCTCGGGGCTGAATCCGAGACGTGCCGCTAGGCAGTAAAAGGTAGCAGGATGGGCGAGTGATGTCAGCATCATCACTCCGGGGCTGGCCTAGCCCGTAAGACTGATCAGAACAGGTATCGAACTGTTAAGTTACAAGTCAGGTTTCACCTTTGATTTCCCCATACCCCCAAGTTATGTATGTCAAGTCAGGTATTCAGTAATCAAGAACTAATGCCAACACAGGATCAGTTAAAAGCAGGTTTGTCTGGATAGACAACAGGAACGGTCTATGAGGACTACATGTCAGGTTTGTTGGCATTAGACACGAGATCAGGTAACGGGTCGGGTCATGGTACATCAGGTCAAGTCAACAGTATACGGTACCATGTCAGGTATATCAATATATATATGTGTGTAGCAAGTCAGGTCAATATGTAAACAATATCGTGGGTGTGCTCACAATCAGATATATAATCAAACATGGGTATTAACAACATGAGATAAGCAATGAATTAAGTAATAGGCAGTTTCATTCAATTTGCAATATAGTTATCACATTTATCACAGAGATGCTTACAAGAGTGCAGTAAGACAAGTATAGCCGTTTAGTCATGTTAACAGGTTTAAGAACCCTTAGAGGTGCAATGATTTATGTAACGGTTCAGTACAGCTATTTCAGATTAAATGCATACAAGTGTCCGAATGGAACAGAACTATAGAGATAAATGCCATAAGCTACGTTAACATTAAAAAATGTGATTAAACAGGTAAATATGGTTATCAGGTTCAATTTGGAAACTGTAGGTTCTAAGTGTAGCGGTAAAATGATATAATGTAATACTGTACATGAAAAATGAGAAACGATTGTACCAAAACTAAATTTACAGATTTAGGGTATCACAATATATATGTAAATATTGTATAGCATGTAGCAAGGGGTACTTTCCATGACGGGTCGCGAACCGGGAAAAACGGAACGTAAATGTCGGCGGGAAAACTCGCGACGGGCGCACGGTTCACGGATTGAACCCAAACAACGAACAATGGAACCACACGAGTCGGGGTACCTCGCTGGAATGTCGGGTCACGTCGTCGGCACGGCCGGAATCCGGCGAGATGCAAAACAGTAACCGATCAAGACTTTCAACACGAAAGAAAGAAAACAGAGAAGAAGAGAAGGCTTACAAAGGTTCTGCTCTTGTGGTTTAAAGGGAGGAGATGTGAGGATGACGACGAGGTCGATGGAACTCCGGCCAGGAGAGGTTGGATGCTAGGGTTTCGGTTAGGGTTTGGGCTTGGGTTAGGCTCGGGTGTAATGGGGTGCAGGGATGTAGGGTTGAGTCGGGAAAGGAGAGAGTGGAGAGGAAGAGGGAGTAGGTCGAGGTGATGAAGGCACGACGGCGAGGTCGGAGCTCCGGCGAAGAGAGTGCAGGGGAAGGGTTCCGTGGTCATAGGTATGGGTTCTTGAGGAGGGGTGATGCGTGCTCGGATGTAGAGAGGAGGGAGGTGATAGAGGTGGTGTTGTTGAGGGTCAAGGTCGAGAACAAGGGCGGCGGCGAGGTGACGATGGAAAGAGGTGGTGGTGCCGGGTTAGGGTGCAGTGGTGTTCGGGTAAGGGAGGATATGGCGAGGAGAGGGAGGCTCTGTTGAGGTGAGGAGGAAGGAGAAAGGGCGATGGAGAATGGGCGTCGGCGTTGAGGCTGCGGTGGCTAGGGTTGCATGGGTTAGGTTACGTGAGAAAGAAAGGAGGAGGAAGACGAGAGAAAATACGAGGGAGAGAGAGAGAGAGAAAGTGGAGAGAGAAAGAGATAGAGAGATAGGAGGGGAAAGAGAGAGAGATATGAGGAATAAGGGGGCCCACGGGACGTAGATGGGAGGAGGGGATTGGCTGAGAGGGGAAAAGATTTGTTAGAAAAAGATTTATTAGATATAATAAACAGTAAAAAATATTATACGTTAAGGAAATATACTAAGGTTCTAAAATATATAAAATTTGGGATTTTGGCGCTAAATAAAACATTTCCAAATTGCGCCCGGGTCGAGTCCAAAAATTTGAAATTGAAATAATAGGATTTTAAGCGGGTTCCAAATTTTGAAATGAGGTGTTTTATGATTAAAAAGCACACCCCCAAAACGGACACATGTGCGCGTGCGTAGCCGTCCAAACTCGCCCGTTTCACCGAACGGAACGAGAACACGATGCACAGACGCTACCACAGGGTTAGGGGTGTCGAGTAGACCAAGATAAATATTTTTAATTTTATTTTAGATGCCAAAAATTGTTATATGCAGAAATGACTTTACCGGGTAAAATTTTACAGTAAGTCACAAACAGGTAAGATAAATGAAATGAGTACCACACTAATGCTCATACAGTAACTGAAAAACAGTAGCATTGGGCTAGGGTGTTACATTATACCCAACTACAAAAGAATTTCGTCCTCGAAATTCCAAGAATACAAAAAAACTACAAGAAAAGGTGAGGAAAGCTCTGTCGGATTTCATCTTCTCGTTCCCAAGTGGACTCTCCATGCGAGCGATTACCCCAAGAAACAAGCACAAGGGGGATAACCTTGTTCTTAAGAACCTTTTCCCTTCGATCCACAATTTCAACCGGTCGCTCCTCAAAAGTCAAGTCTTCTCGTACTGTTAGCTCTGAATGATCCAAAACGTGTGTTTCATCTCAAACATACCTACGAAGTTGAGATACGTGAAACACATCATGCACATTTGCCAAGGACTGCGGTAACGCCAAACGGTACGCTACCTCACCAACATGCTCCAAGATCTCAAAGGATCCAACGAATCGAGGACTAAGCTTTCCTCGACTCCCAAAACGAATCACCCCTCTAGTCGGTGATATCTTCAAGAATACCAAATCACCCACGGCGAACTCTAGAGGTCTTCTTGACGTGTCAGCCCAACTCTTCTGTCTGTCTTGAGCTGCCTTCATATGATTTCTGATAGTGTTAACCTTCTCAACTGTCTGCACAACCAAATCTGGTCCCAACAATTTTCGTTCACCGACATCATCCCGACACACAGGTGAACGGCATTTATGACCATACAAAGCTTCAAATGGAGCCATCTGGGTAGTTGCCTGAAAACTGTTGTTGTAAGAAAACTCCACCAAATGTAGATGATCCTCCCAAGAACCCTTGAAGTCCAACATGCATGCTCTCAACATATCTTCAAGAGTTTGGATCGTTCTCTCCGACTGGCCATCAGTTTGAGGATGATAAGCTGTGCTAAACTTCAATCGAGTCCCCAAACTTTCCTGTAAACTCCTCCAAAAGTATGATAAGAACCGAGTGTCCCGATCGGACACGATGCTCACCGGTACTCCATGCAATCTTACAATCCCCTGCATGTACCGCTCTGCCAAAGTCTCTGTTGATTGACCAACCCGGAAAGGAATAAAGTGAGCAGCCTTGGTCAACCGATCAACAATCACCCATACTGCATTGTTGCCCTTTGGACTCCGCGGTAAAGACGTCACGAAATCCATGGTTATATGTTCCCACTTCCACTGAGGAATCGGAAGTGGTTGCAATAAACCAGCAACCCTTTGATGTTCAGCCTTAACTTGCTGACACACCAGGCACTTAGCCACAAAGCGAGCAATCTCCCGTTTCATGCCTTCCCACCAGAAATGCTTTCGAATATCTCGGTACATCTTTGTGCCTCCTGGATGTACAGAATAAACTGAACTATGTGCCTCCTACATAAGCTCTTCACGAACATCTCCCTTTGGCACACATAAACGGCTACCATACCTCAACGAACCATCTTCGTGGATCAGTAAATCTGTTCGTAGTCCAGCTTCAACCTGCTCTCGAAACTTTTGCAGTCTAGGATCCTGCGATTGTGCTGCTTTAATTTTCTCAATCAAAGACGACTGCACTTGCAGCTGCATCAACTGTCCTGTAGAATGCGGTAGCACAACCTCCAAGTCAAATCTTCGAAAATCTGCAACGATCTCCTTCTGCGTAGTTAACACCTGAATTGCTGGTAACCGACTAAGCGCATCCGGCACAACATTAACCTTCCCCGGATGGTACTTAAGATCAAGATCGTAGTCAGCCATCAGCTCCAACCATCTATGCTGCCTCATGTTAAGCTCCTTCTGTGTGAACACGTACTTCAAGCTCTTATGATCTGTAAAAACTTCGACCCTTTCGCCTTAAAGGTAGTGTCTCCAAATCTTTAAAGCGAAAATCACAGCCGCAAGCTCCAAGTCATGAGTTGGATAATTCTTCTCATGGGTCTTCAATTGTCTCGATGCGTACGCTACAACCTTACCGTGCTGCATCAGAACACATCCCAATCCTTTCCCAGATGCGTCGCTGTGAATCACCAATCCGCTGGAATTGTTTGGCACGGTCAGAATAGGGGCGGTTATCAACTTCTACTTCAACGTCTCAAAAGCTAACGCATATTTATCCGTCCATACAAAAGGTACCTCCTTGCGCGTAAGCTTGGTCAACGGCTCTGCCAGACGAGCAAAGTTCTCCACAAATCTCCTGTAGTATCCGGCTAATCCAAGGAAACTTTTTATCTCAGCAACATTCTTTGGAATAGGCCAATCTCGAACTGCTGCAATCTTTTCTGGAACGACGGCAATTCCATTGCCAGACACAACATGCCCCAAAAACTTTACTTCCTCCAGCCAAAACTCGCACTTACTCATCTTCGCATACAATTTCTCCTGTCTCAACGTCTGCAGTGCGATCTTCAAATGCTCAGCATGCTCCTCAAAACTCCTCGAGTAAACCAGAATATCGTCAATGAAGACCACGATAAAGTGGTTCAAGAACGGTGAAAAGATTCGGTTCATCAAGTCCATGAATACTGCCGGTGCATTTGTTACTCCGAAGGGCATCACTAAGTATTCGTAATGTCCATACCGAGTTCGGAACGCCGTCTTGCAAATATCTTCAGCTTTCACTCGGACCTGATGATATCCAGATCACAAATCCAGCTTCGAGAATACCCTCGCGCCACTAAGCTGCTCGAAAAGTTCTCCAATGCGAGGGATAGGGTACTTGTTCTTAATAGTCACCCGGTTTAATTCTCGATAGTCGATGCACATCCTTCCTGTGCCATCCTTCTTCTTTACTAGAAGAACTGGAGCTCCCCAAGGCGAGTTACTGCTTCGAATCCAACCCTTATCAAGCAATCCAGCAACCTATTTCTTGACTTCTTCCAACTCTACTGGTGCCATTGGATAATACGCTTTAGATACTGGCGCTGCACCAGGAATAAGATCAATTGCGAACTCCACGTCTCGCTTCGGCGGTAAACCCGATATATCTTCAAACACATCCATAAAATCATGAACAACAGCCGGTCCTTCACTTTTATCAACTTCCATAGATGCAAGAATGTTGTTTGTCGGCCTAGCCCTAACTCGACTGGTCCGACAGAACTATTTCCCTACCGCAACTGCTGTCTGCTGCAAACTCCCTTTCATCCCAGATAAACTCTGTTGTTCCCGAGCTGCCGTAAGAATCTGTGAGAAAGTGGTCAAACCCAGAGAGACAATCCGCCTCTGGATGTCCACATCCAAGCTGCGCATGAACTTCCGTGCCCTGTCAGCATCGTTGGCAACTAAAGGTCTTACGAATCTGCTGAGTCTCGTCCATTCTGCTGCATGCACATCCACGGGTGCTCCATTCTGCCTTAGCCCAAAAAACTTCTCTTCCATTTCCTCCCGTGCAGTCCGCGGGAAGAACTTCTCCAGGAAACTCTTAGAAAAATCCGCCCACTTGATCGGCTTGGGCAAACGGGTCTCCTCTACAAGCCACCATTCTCGGGCGTAGTCCACTAACTGAAAGCTTACCACATCAACTCTTTGTCATCTGGAATCTGTGCCACAACAAGCAAATTCTCCGTGTCAACTAGCCACTGCTCTGCTGGCAACGGCTCCTCCAAACCAGTAAATGTAGACGGACCCAATCGCCTGAAATCTGCCACGGTCCCTACTCGGTCGACTGGTTTAGCTCTAACATTGTTTACAGACTGCTGAACGATCTGCAAACCTTCCTGAAATGAGTCTGCCTACTGCTAGATCAGCTCGGTCTGTCTCTTTTGATTCTCTAGCATTCCCCTTATCACTCCAAGCATGGCGGCTTCGTCCACATGCCTCTGGTACGTCTTCAAATTATTATCTGCCATATTCCTGAACTCAAAACACCCAACATTAGCATGATGATAGATTATGAATTTAGATCAAGGCTAGAACTCCAAGATACTTAAATAGAGTACCGCATTGTAACTATGCCGCGGTATCATAGCCACAATTACTTAACTCCACCCAAGTCGTCTAAGTCCTAGAGATAACAAGAAATCAGGTTTTTCGAGTCGATATGCAAAGGAAGTTTGCACATCGTAAAAGATATAATCAGGAAGAATGTGATTCAAGAATGGTAAACGACAAAGTGGCAGGACATGTTTCCTAATCACGGGTATTCTGATTCGTGTATTGGGTACAATACCCAACTACAAAAGAATCAACCCGACTATCCTATGGCTCTGATACCAAAAGAACCATGTCACGCCCCGCTTCCCAGAGTACGCTAAAATGGGCACGTGACATAGCCAACCATGCTACCTGTGGGTAGGAAGTATCCATCCACAGTCACATTACGGCTGTAGAGATATCAAGAACAAGAAAGTAAACTAACTATCTAGTACATGTCCATAAGCCAGAGTAAAAGAGTCGAGAGATGACAATATGCGGAAGCCAAAAGATACAATAAATGAAACACCTGGAGTGAAAATACATACTGTTAGTGTTTATGCCCTAGAAGGCCATTACTGTATCATACTAGTTTGTATATTACTTAATGGAAGCTTGGGATATTCACATGTATATAACAGTCTTGCTAAACATGGTAGTATGCTACTTGGTTTTTCTATCTTAATATGTGAGTGTACGTATTGATAGAGCTCTTAGGATCTTGCTTGTCTACCAGCGTTGTGATGGCAGTCACACCAGTGGGGGCTGGGTAGTCTACAAGCACATCCTTATTCAGGTCCCTGGTCGTTGGATTATCGAGACAGAGCATCGATACTCCGGAGTAGACTAGTGTGTACGCTTCTCATCCCAGTTGTGGAGATGGTCTGTCCCACAGCCGTCAGTACGTCGTACTGGAGATAGTATGCAGGTGCTCGTTGGGTTACGGGTACACCGGACAGGACTCACAGGGAACTGTTGGTTAGTTTTATACCAGTCGTCAGTGAACAGTTCCCAGGTGACATGAGTACAGCATAGTCCGCAGACTTGACACTGCTACTTCGCCTCGAGTGTGTCCCACTGTTCTTAGATTGCTACCCTACCACGGCTCAAAGGAGTCGTGCAAAAAGGTAGCAGTTGGGTGCAGTCCCGAGCACTTGGAGGCAGTGGCGGTTAGACAGGATTCGTCTCTCCCGGTATTGGGGGTTGATATCGCGCTGTGTCAGAGAGCCATTACGCAAAGTCCCTGGCCAGGGCAAGCGAGATTTGCTGGTAGGTTCCAGTAGTTTCTCAGGGTGTAATGGGCTTCGCTCCGACACGACTTATACCGCTATTAGGGGACTGACGCTTGCCGTCCCCCTAGGCCCGATATGCGATAGTCTAAGACGAACGGACCGGACTGTATTGAGATTGTCACAGCAGGCTCAGTAGGAGTTCGGATGGGTTTCCTCATCGGCCTTCTTATCGACAACTACCTGGGGACCGTTACGTACAGCTAGTGCCGCTTGCGGTCTGTGGTTAAACCCACTGCCAGCGTAGTAGTCGAGTCTCTAGAGTCCCACACAGAGAGTTTCCTACTCCAGGCGAAACGATATAGAGGTCGTATGGTTTTACGACAAAGGGTTCGGACGCATACGTGTGTTTACGCACGTACGACTTTCGGACAGTTTTTACCAGTCGGCTTTGGTTTAAGCCAGTTACTGGTATCCGGTTATTGGATTTATACAGTCTAAAGTTTTTCCGTATTTTTGCGGATTGGAGAGGCGTTCTCGTAATTGTGCGAGAAGCTTCTAGAAGATGGTGACTAAGGAGGTTTAGGTGTTATATGCATTGAATGAGTTTAGTGAGTCATGAGAGTGATTCATCCATATCATTAATGCACAATAAATGATTAATGAGTCATGGTTATGAATCACCATTAGATATTTATGAAACTTGATTATTCATCATTTGTTTTTCTTTTATTGATGAATTTTAAAGTTTCATATATATTATGATAACTTACTATTCTCATTTGATAATATCATTCACATTCTCTCTCCTCAAGTTCTCTCTCTTCAAACCCTAATCCTCACCTCTCATGTGTTGAGAACAAGGATTAGTTAGACTAAACAATCCATAACCCTCACTCTATCTCATCTATCTTCTTTGATTAGCAATCCAAGAAGGTTAGTTGCCTCAAGTTTAGAGGCTAAGCTTGGAGTTTTGCTCTCGGGTGGATCATCTACTACATCGAGAAGGCTGAGGAGGACGAGGAGATCGTAAAGCCGAAGGACTTGGTTCGATAGGTATAATCCCTAAGCATAGTAGTTTAGAACAACTATGTGTTTGGTTAGTTATCGTTTAGCTTCGATTTAAGCGGTTAGTCGATGTTTGTTCACTAAACAAGTTCGTTTTTGAAAATTCCGCCTCCCCATAAGTATTGGGGTGTTGTACATCGACTTACAGTGGTATCAGAGCCTCGCTAAACAATAAATAACCTTTTTGCAAATTTGTATGAATTTCGAACGGAAAAAACGAAACCGGAAAAGCCCGAAAACTTCAGTTTCTGTCGATTTATAAATGACTGGACTTAAGTTACTTTTAGAGAAAAATATACTGACAGGGCCAAACTATAAAGATTGGCTGCGGAATGTCAAAATGGCTTTGACCTATGACAAATTGGGGTACATCCTCACCGCCACGGCACCTGCTGTCCATGGTCCTAAATCCAGCAATGCGGATAAGGAAATCCGCAAAACCTGGGATTTAGATTGCGCGAAAGCCAAGTGCATCGTGCTTGCCTCAATGAACAATGAACATCAGAGGAGGCACGAGGATATGACCCTAGATGGCATATTTCTCCATACAAAGGAACTTTATGGAGAGCAATCTCGTATAGCAAGATACGAGACCTCTAAGAACTTGTTTCGAGCGAGGTTGGCTGTCGGGTCATCGGTAGGTGAACATGTCCTAAAGATGATCGGCTATATTGAAGAGCTCGCAGACCTTGGGACGACTTTGGATAATGAGCTATATACAGACCTTATTCTCCAGTCCCTTCCTCCCACCTACGCCCAGTTTATCCTGAACTTCAACCTTCAAGGAAAAGAAGTTGAACTTTCGGAACTCCTGAATATGTTAAGGAGTGCAGAGGGCACCTTGCAAAAGGCAAGGGAAACACCCGCTATGTTTGTTGGCGGTTCATCTTCTTCCGGGTCCAAGGCTAGGGCCAAAGGAAGGAAGAAGAAGGCCGCACCCAAACCTAGAGGAGGTGTTAGTAAGGTGGGACGGAAGGGAAAGAAAAAGTTTGCGGTACCAGTAGTGGGCCAGGATGAGTGCTTCCATTGTCACAGGAAAGGGCACTGGAAGAAGGATTGCAAGGCGTGGAACGCCAAGAACCAGGAACCGAAGCAAGCTGTGGCTTCGACTTCAGGTGTGTTTGTAATTGAGAATTGTCTGTCGATCAACTCTACTTCCTGGGTATTGGATACCGGATCAGGATCTCATATTTGCAATTCATTGCAGGCACTGAGAAACCGTAGAGTGCTGAAGAAAGGTGATATGACCCTAAAGGTTGCTAACGGAGCTAGCGTGGGAGCTGCGTCCGTCGGGGATTATCACCTAGGATTGACGAGTGGACACATTTTGGTTTTACATAACTGTTATTTTGTACCAAGCTTAACGTGTAATATCATATCAGTTTCCTTGTTATCAAATAAAGGTTATGATTTCACGTTTGTAAGAGATGTTGTTAACATCCACCTTAATCATGGTTTGATTGGGTCC
The DNA here is from genome assembly GCA_030015575.1 of Agapanthus africanus. Lineage (NCBI taxonomy): Eukaryota > Viridiplantae > Streptophyta > Magnoliopsida > Asparagales > Amaryllidaceae > Agapanthus > Agapanthus africanus. Next base: position 484,759,996 of record CM057350.1, read on the forward strand.
GGTACTCTAAATAACGGTATATATGTTTTAAACCAACTCCAAATTTTCAATGTCTAGAACACACTAAAAAGAAAGTCTCTAGATTTAAATAAAGCTTTCTTATGGCATTGTAGACTGGGTCACATCAATGAGAGAAGGTTAACTAAGTTGCATAGAGAAGGATATTTGGACTCGTTCGAATATCAAACTTATGACACTTGTCAATCTTGTCTCAAAGGAAAGATGACAAAGACTCCATTCACTGAACAAGGAGTAAGAGCGAGCGAGCTCTTAGGACTCATACACAGCGATGTATGTGGTCCATTGTCTACACATGCAAGAGGTGGTTTTTCCTATTTCATTACTTTCACGGATGATTACTCAAGATACGGATTCATTTATCTGATGAAACATAAATCCGAGGCTTTTGAGAAATTCCAAGAGTATAAGAATGAAGTAGAAAACCAAACCGGCAAAAGTATCAAGACACTTAGATCTGATCGAGGTGGTGAATACTTGAGTGCCGAGTTCCTAGGTTACTTAAAAGAGAAAGGAATTCTCTCTCAGCTTACTCCTCCATACACTCCACAGCATAACAGTGTATCGGAGAGACGGAATCGAACCCTATTAGATATGGTACGATCCATGATAAGTAATGCTGAGTTACCGCGATCTTTCTGGGGTTATGCGCTAGAATCAGCGGCATATCTTTTGAACATGGTTCCTACCAAGACTGTGCCTACCACGCCATATCAGATGTGGAGTGGGAAGAAACCCTATCTTCAGTATCTGAAAATATGGGGATGTCCAGCTTTTGTTAAAAAGCAGCATGTGGACAAGCTCGAGGCACGATCAGTAAAGTATCAGTTTGTGGGATATCCAAAGAACTCCAAGGGGTATCTATTCTATTACGCAGAGGAACAAAAGGTGTTTTTTTCTCGTAATGCCCATTTTCTAGAATATCAGTTTTTAGAAAAGGAAATAAGTGGGAGCGAAATAGAACTGGAAGAAATTCCAGAACCACAAACTGCTACTGAAAGTTTGGTAGAACCGATAGTTCAAGAAGAACAGGACATTCCCGCACCCCTCCGCAGGAGTAGTAGGCCGTCTCATCCGCCTGAGAGATACTACGGTTTTCTCATAGATGGGGATAGAGAGGATTGCATCATAGATGATGATGAACCTACTGACTTCCAGCAGGCCATCCAGAGCGGCGACTCGGTACGATGGCTAGATGCAATGCGGACCGAAATGGAGTCCATGTACACCAACAAAGTATGGACTTTGGACTTTGCTCCAGATGGGGTAAAACCCATAGGATGCAAATGGATCTTCAAGAAAAAGATTGGTGTAGATGGACAGGTGGAAACCTATAAGGCTAGACTTGTTGCAAAGGGTTTTCGTCAAAGACCTGGTTTGGACTATGACGAAACTTTTTCTCCAGTGGCTATGCTCAAATCCATTCGGGTCCTTCTTGCTATTGCTGCCTTCCATGATTATGAAATCTGGCAGATGGACGTAAAGACGGCTTTTCTGAATGGAAATTTAGAAGAGAGCGTCTATATGGATCAGCCAGAGGGTTTCAATCAGAGTGGGAGCAGCGGGAAAGTAAGCAAGCCGGTTAAGTCCATTTATGGACTAAAGCAGGCATCGCGGAGTTGGAACATCTGTTTTGATGAGACAGTCAAAGAATATGACTTTATCAAAAATCCAGATGAACCGTGCATATATAGTAAAGTTGTAGCCAGAAGTGTCGTATTCCTCGTCTTGTACGTGGATGACATTCTATTGATAGGAAATGACATTCCTATGCTACAATCTGTCAAAGGATTCTTGTCACACAGGTTCTCCATGAAAGACCTGGATGATGCCTCTTACATTCTGGGGATCCGGATCTATCGTGATAGATCCAAGAGGATGTTGGGACTTTCGCAGTCCAGGTATATCGACACTGTACTGAAAAGATTCAGTATGGAAGATTCTAAGCGCGGTAATCTACCAGCTTGTCATGGAATCACCCTCTCCAAAGATATGTCTCCCAAGACTGATTTGGAAAGGGAACGCATGTCTATTATACCCTACGCTTCTGCGGTAGGCTCTATAATGTATGCGATGTTGTGCACCAGACCAGATGTAGCTTACGCACTGAGCGTGGTAAGCCGGTATTAGTCAGACCCAGGGGAGAAGCATTGGATAGCAGTAAAGAACATTCTCAAGTACCTGAGAAGGACTAAGGAGATGTTCTTGGTTTACGGCGGAAAAGACCTCAGGTTGGAGGCCTTTGCTGATTCCGGCTTCCAGAGTGATAAGGACGATTCCAAGTCCATGTCAGGTTATGTCTTTACCCTCAATGGAGGGGCGGTGTGCTGGAAGAGCTCCAAGCAGGACACCGTTGCTGACTCGACGATGGAAGCGGAGTATATAGCTGCTTGCGATGCCGCAAAAGAAGCAGTCTGGATGAAGAAGTTCCTAACAGAACTTCAGGTGGTTCCTACCATTGTTGATCCAATACCTCTGTATTGCGACAACAACGGAGCTATAGCTTTAGCGAAGGAACCAAGGTCCCATCAGAAGTCCAGACACATCTTGAGGCGGTATCACCTGATCAGGGAGATCATTGATCGTCAGGAGATCGAGGTTCGGAGAGTTGCTTCTGAAGAGAACATTGCTGATCCATTCATAAAGGCCCTACCTCAGATTCAGTTCGAGAGGCTGCTCGAGATCATTGGTCTTCGATATGCCAGTACATGGCCCTAGTGCAAGTGGGAGATTGTTAGTGTTTATGCCCTAGAAGGCCATTACTGTATCATACTAGTTTGTATATTACTTAATGGAAGCTTGGGATATTCACATGTATATAACAGTCTTGCTAAACATGGTAGTATGCTACTTGGTTTTTCTATCTTAATATGTGAGTGTACGTATTGATAGAGCTCTTAGGATCTTGCTTGTCTACCAGCGTTGTGATGGCAGTCACACCAGTGGAGGCTGGGTAGTCTACAAGCACATCCTTATTCAGGTCCCTGGTCGTTGGATTATCGAGACAGAGCATCGATACTCCGGAGTAGACAAGTGTGTACGCTTCTCATCCCAGTTGGGGAGATGGTCTGTCCCACAGCCGTCAGTACGTCGTACTGGAGATAGTATGCAGGTGCTCGTTGGGTTACGGGTACACCGGACAGGACTCACAGGGAACTGTTGGTTGGTTTTATACCAGTCGTCAGTGAACAGTTCCCAGGTGACATGAGTACAGCATAGTCCGCAGACTTGACACTGCTACTTCGCCTCGAGTGTGTCCCACTGTTCTTAGATTGCTACCCTACCCGGCTCAAAGGAGTCGTGCAAACAGGTAGCAGTTGGGTGCAGTCCCGAGCACTTGGAGGCAGTGGCGGTTAGACAGGATTCGTCTCTCCCGGTATTGGGGGTTGATATCGCGCTGTGTCAGAGAGCCATTACGCAAAGTCCCTGGCCAGGGCAAGCGAGATTTGCTGGTAGGTTCCAGTAGTTTCTCAGGGTGTAATGGGCTTCGCTCCGACACGACTTATACCGCTATTAGGGGACTGACGCTTGCCGCCCCCCTAGGCCCGATATACGATAGTCTAAGACGAACGGACCGGACTGTATGGAGATTGTCACAGCAGGCTCAGTAGGAGTTCGGATGGGTTTCCTCATCGGCCTTCTTATCGACAACTACCTGGGGACCGTTACGTACAGCTAGTGCCGCTTGCGGTCTGTGGTTAAACCCACTGCCAGCGTAGTAGTCGAGTCTCTAGAGTCCCACACAGAGAGTTTCCTACTCCAGGCGAAACGATATAGAGGTCGTATGGTTTTACGACAAAGGGTTCGGACGCATACGTGTGTTTACGCACGTACGACTTTCGGACAGTTTTTACCAGTCGGCTTTGGTTTAAGCCAGTTACTGGTATCCGGTTATTGGATTTATACAGTCTAAAGTTTTTCCGTATTTTTGCGGATTGGAGGGGCGTTCTCGTAATTGTGCGAGAAGCTTCTAGAAGATGGTGACTAAGGAGGTTTAGGTGTCATATGCATTGAATGAGTTTAGTGAGTCATGAGAGTGATTCATCCATATCATTAATGAACAATAAATGATTAATGAGTCATGGTTATGAATCACCATTAGATATTTATGAAACTTGATTATTCATCATTTGTTTTTCTTTTATTGATGAATTTTAAAGTTTCATATATATTATGATAACTTACTATTCTCATTTGATAATATCATTCACATTCTCTCTCCTCAAGTTCTCTCTCTTCAAACCCTAATCCTCACATCTCATGTGTTGAGAACAAGGATTAGTTAGACTAAACAATCCATAACCCTCACTCTATCTCATCTATCTTCTTTGATTAGCAATCCAAGAAGGTTAGTTGTCTCAAGTTTAGAGGCTAAGCTTGGAGTTTTGCTCTCGGGTGGATCATCTACTACATCGAGAAGGCTGAGGAGGACGAGGAGATCGTAAAGCCGAAGGACTTGGTTCGATAGGTATAATCCCTAAGCATAGTAGTTTAGAACAACTATGTGTTTGGTTAGTTATCGTTTAGCTTCGATTTAAGCGGTTAGTCGATGTTTGTTCACTAAACAAGTTCGTTTTTGAAAATTCCGCCTCCCCACAAGTATTGGGGTGTTGTACATCGACTTACACATACCGACAGGAACCTCACCGCTCGTCTAACAGCGGCAAAACTCCTAATCAGCCTGCAACAGGGTAGAAGAATCTGGGCCATGCATAACCCAGACGTCAGCGCGTCATGTCAACAAGTAATATAATATGAACAGTGTAGCAGGCAATGCAATATAAACATGAATACAGCAAGAATAACAATGATATGAATCAGATCAGTACAGGGTAGTGTGCAGTGGGTAAACTAAACTGTTCTATCAGGTTTTCTATTCTAAAGTCTTTGAAATCAAATTGATGAATTGTCGATGTAACTCAATAGTATCCCGTGCGTGCCCGGGACCACGGTCAAGATCCTCGGGGCTGAATCCGAGACGTGCCGCTAGGCAGTAACAGGTAGCAGGATGGGCGAGTGATGTCAGCATCATCACTCCGGGGCTGGCCTAGCCCGTAAGACTGATCAGAACAGGTATCGAACTGTTGAGTTACAAGTCAGGTTTCACCTTTGATTTCCCTATAACCCCAAGTTATGTATGTCAAGTCAGGTATTCAGTAATCAAGAACTAATGCCAACACAGGATCAGTTAAAAGCAGGTTTGTCTGGATAGACAACAGGAACGGTCCATGAGGACTACATGTCAGGTTTGTTGGCATTAGACACAAGATCAGGTAACGGATCGGGTCATGGTACATTAGGTCAAGTCAACAGTATACGGTACCATGTCAGGTATATCAATATATATATATATATATATGTAGCAAGTCAGGTCAAGATGTAAACAATATCATGGGTGTGCTCACAATCAGATATATAATCAAACATGGGTATTAACAACATGAGATAAGCAATGAATTAAGTAATAGGCAATTTCATTCAATTTGCAATATAGTTATCACATTTGTCACAGAGATGATTACAAGAGTGCAGTAAGACAAGTATAGCCGTTTAGTCATGTTAACAGGTTTAAGAACCCTTAGAGGTGCAATGATTTATGTAACGGTTCAGTACAGCTATTTCAGATTAAATGCATACAAGTGTCCGAATGGAACAGAACTACAGAGATAAATGCCATAAGCTACGTTAACACTAAAAAATATGATTAAACAGGTAAATATGGTTATCAGGTTCAATTTGCAAACTGTAGGTTCCAAGTGTAGCGGGAAAATGATATAATGTAATACTGTACACGAAAAATGAGAAATGATTGTACCAAAACTAAATTTACAGATTTAGGGTATCACAATATATATGTAAATATTGTATAGCATGTAGCAAGGGGTACTTGCCTCGACGGGTCGCGGACCGGGAAAAACGGAACGTAAATGTCGGCGAGAAAACTCGCGACGGGCGCACGGTTCACAGATTCAACCCAAACAACGAACAATGGAACCACACGAGTCAGGGTACCTCGCTGGAATGTCGGGTCACGTCGTCGGCACGGCCGGAATCCGGCGAGATGCAAAACAGTAACCGATCAAGACTTTCAACACGAAAGAAAGAAAACAGAGAAGAAGAGAAGGCTTACAAAGGTTCTGCTCTTGTGGTTTAAAGGGAGGAGATGTGAGGATGACGACGAGGTCGACGGAACTCCGGCCAGGAGAGGTTGGATGCTAGGGTTTCGGTTAGGGTTTGGGCTTGGGTTAGGCTCGGGTGTAATGGGGTGCAGGGATGTAGGGTTGAGTCGGGAAATGAGAGAGTGGAGAGGAAGAGGGAGTAGGTCGAGGTGATGAAGGCACGACGGCGGGGTCGGAGCTCCGGCGAAGAGAGTGCAGGGGAACGGTTCCGTGGTCATAGGTATGGGTTCTTGAGGAGGGGTGATGCGTGCTCGGGTGTAGAGAGGAGGGAGGTGATGGAGGTGGTGTTGTTGAGGGTCGAGGTCGAGAACAAGGGCGACGGCGAGGCGACGATGGAAAGAGGTGGTGGTGCCAGGTTAGGGTGCAGTGGTGTTCGGGTAAGGGAAGATATGGCGAGGAGAGGGAGGCTCTGTTGAGGTGAAGAGGAAGGAGAAAGGGCGATGGAGAATGGGCGTCGGCGTTGAGGCTGCGGCGGCTAGGGTTGCATGGGTTAGGTTACGTGAGAAAGAAAGGAGGAGGAAGACGAGAGAAAATACGAGGGGGAGAGAGAGAGAGAGAAAGTGGAGAGAGAAAGAGATGGAGAGATAGGAGGGGAAAGAGAGAGATATGAGGAATAAGGGGGGCCACGGGACGTAGATGGGAGGAGGGGATTGGCTGAGAGGGGAAAAGATTTGTTAGAAAAAGATTTATTAGATATAATAAACAGTAAAAAAATATTATACGTTAAGGAAATATACTAAGGTTCTAAAATATATAAAATTTGGGATTTTGGCGCTAAATAAAACATTTCCAAATTGCGCCCGGGTCGGGTCCAAAAATTTGAAATTGAAATAATAGGATTTTAAGCGGGTTCCAAATTTTAAAATGAGGTGTTTTATGATTAAAAAGCACACCCCCAAAACGGGCACATGTGCGCGTGCGTAGCCGTCCAAACTCGCCCGTTTCACCGAACGGAACGAGAACACGATGCACGGACGCTACCACAGGGTTAGGGGTGTCGAGTAGACCAAGATGAATATTTTTAATTTTATTTTAGATGCCAAAAATTGTTATATGCAGAACTGACTTTGCCGGGTAAAATTTTACAGTAAGTCACAAACAGGTAAGATAAATGAAATGAGTACCACGCTAATGCTCAAACAGTAACTGAAAAACAGTAGCATTGGGCTCGGGTGTTACATTTACTGGTGGGAAGGGATGAAGAGGGACGTCACAGACTTCGTTTCGAGGTGACTGACTTGTCAGCAAGTCAAGACCGAGCACCAGAGGCCCGCAGGAGAGCTACAGCCGTTGCCCATTCCGGAGTGGAAATGGGAGCAGATTTCTATGGACTTCATTGTGGGTCTACCCAGGACCAGTCGAGGGTATGACTCCATTTGGGTTATCGTGGATCGATTGACGAAAGCGGTTCACTTTCTGCCAGTGAAGACCACTTTTGGATTTGCTCGGTATGCCCAGATATATATCGATGAGATCGTACGATTGCATGGAGTCCCGACTTGTATCGTGTCCAACCGAGACACCCAGTTTACCAGCCGACTATGGTAGAGGCTTCAGGAGGCTTTGGGCACCCGCTTGAGTTTCAGCACAGCATTCCATCCGCAGACCGATAGCCAGTCAGAGCGGACTATTCAGACTCTTGAGGACATGCTTCGAGCTTGTATTCTAGATTTCGGTGGCAGCTGGGATTGTCATTTGCCCTTGGTGGAGTTCTCCTACAATAATAGCTTCCTGGATACGATTCAGATGGCACCTTTGAAGGCTTTATATGGGAGGAGACGTCGATCGCCCGTCTGTTGGATAGAGCTCGGTGAGAGCAGTATTTTAGGGCCGTAGATCGTACAGGAGACGACCGAGAAGATATAGTTGATTCGAGATAGGATGAGGATAGCTCAGAGCAGGCAGAAATCATATGCTGACAGACGCCGTCGCAGACTCGAGGTCGCCGTTGGCGATCATGTTTTTCTGAGGGTCTCTCCGATGAAGGGCGTGATGAGATTTGGGCGGAAAGGGAAGCTTAGTCCCAGATTTATAGGTCCCTTCGAGATTCTCGAGCGTGTGGGCGCAGTGGCATATCGTTTGGCTCTTCCACCCGACTTCCCGGATGTTCACCCCGTATTCCATGTGTCGATACTTCGCAGATACCTTCATGACCCTTCTCACATGATTCAGCACCAGACCGTTCAGCTTGAACGCGATCTTTTGTTCACCGAGCAGCCAGTAGTGATATTGGACCGGCAGGTGAAGAAACTTCGATCAAAGGTCTTGCCATCTGTGAAGGTTCTTTGGCGCAGCCCAATTGGTGAGGAGATCACTTGGGAGGCCGAGGACGAGATGCGGAAGAAATTCCCTCATCTCTTTGAAAGTACGCATAGCTATATTTTTAAATTCGGGGACGAATTTCTTTAAGGGGGGAAGATTGTAATACCTTAGAATGCGTTAGTGGTTAATTAAGCGAAAATATGGGTTTTTAGTAAAAAGTTTACCAAAACGGTTTTCAAATATTTTATAAAAATTAATGAATATTTTATTAGAATTTATTTGGGCTTGCACACACATGTGCATGTTAACCTAGGGCTAATTTGGGGTTAAACCATACTTAGTAGCCATGGTGGGAACACATTTCATTAGATAAAACATGTATTTAAATTAAGTATTTTAGTTCAAAAAAAAATTTAAATAATGGTTTCTTTTGGGTTGACTTGTGGAGGGAGAGAGAGAGTGAGGGAATGATGAGGTTGAGCATGGAGGGACAAGCATGGCTAGCATTTATGGAGGAAAGAGAGAGGGGAATGGTTGACTCTCACATACTCATCTCACTCTCACAATTGTTTTACAAACCCTCACCTAATTTCTCCCCTCACACACACTCTTTCCCTCTCTAAAAAAATTCTACAGTAACAGCAGTAGCCCACCCCTCTCCCTCATCATTCTTCTTCTTCTTCCCTTCATTCAAGCCCCAATCTTCACTAAATCTCTTGTTTAAGCACTTCTTGTGGGTTCTTGTGGCAAATCTTTGCCTTTGAAGGCAAAGTTAGCAAGTTGAGCCATCCCTAAACCTCTTTGAGATATAAAACTTACCCTAATCCTTTTCTTTGCTAAACTTTTGATTACTTAACTTAATTTAGGGTTTAAATGGTGTATTAGTGCTAATCAGGTGACTTATGTGTAGATTAGGTCAAGTAATGGTTTTTATAGCCTTATTAGCTTAGCTAAGTGTAGTTAGTGCTGTTAAATCCAAGTTTTTGTCTCAAGTTACACTAAAACCCCTTAATGTATTAATTTTAGTGTTTAATTAGTGTTTAGTGATGATTTATTGCCATTTTGAGATCTGCTTTTGACCCGGGTGCTTCAGGGAAAAGTTGAGTTTACTAGAGCATGTTCACTAGACCTAAACCATACACACAGAGCACGAGACCATACTTCCCACCCCAGGCCGCAAATAAATTATTTCTGGCCGCAAATTACGGCCAGATAGGTGAGTTGTGTGTCGGGGTTTGGTGGGTAGGAGTCTGCTACATATTTAAGGTGTTTGGTATATACAACTTTTCCTAATTCTGTTTGTGTAAAAATCTGGAACAAAATACCTTATTTTCAATACTTTTAAGCTTGCGCGACACGTGCGTTATGTGAGTGGGTTTAGTGTTTGCTGCGTATCACAGCGTGTCGGGGTGGTCTCAGGCGATGCACGCACGTTTTGGCGTATCGGATGCACACGCATTTAGCTTGCGACGCGAGTTTCTCGTTTGGTTTTGATATCGTGTTTTTGCAGGATTTTAGCTTATGTGTATTTCTTTGTGTAAATTCTAGGTTCGCAGGCGGGTACTTCGGACGCCGCAAAGAAGGGGAAGCAGGTAGTCAGCTACACTTAGCACGAGATCACGGTGCGCAGATTTAACATCTACGGGAAAATCGCCCGTATGGCGTTATGCGTCAGGACTTGATAGGGTGTTGTAGTCGCATGTATATTTATATATATATATATATATATATATAGGTACCATTGTTGCATACCCCTCTCTTGTTGCATATGGACATAGTAGTTACGAGACACTCGCACTGTAGAATTGCTATGAACCATACATCGTTTAGATTATCTCATCATTGATGATTAGACATGATTTTGTTCCTTTGTGTACATTCATACTTGCGCACATACACATTTGTATGCCCATATTGGCGCACATTGCTTATTGTACACTTATACTTGCGTACATACACATTTGTATATCCATATTGGCGCACATTGCTTATTGTATACTTATTGTCACGATCCGAAAGTACGGAACATGACCGGCACTTAGACTACGAAACGTCTCGAGGCGTACATAATCTAAGTAAGCCGAAAACCCAGAAATCCAAACCAAGAAAAGTAGTGGAGTGACGGAAAAACCATTTTAAATCAAGTAGTTTTAATAGCATAAGCCGAATTATACGTTTTTTTAAAATATCAAATATTTCCTGAAAATTTCGGCAGAGTCTCCTTTGTAAATACTGGCCCCCAAATGGGATACAACATGAATAGTATACGAAATGAATAAAAGGCATCCCCAAGCGGGAGCTAGCTCTTCATCAATCGACGGTCACAACCATGCAAACAATATAATATACAACACCAAGGGCGAGGATCAAAACTCAAAAGGAACTCAAAACAGCAAGAAGTCCATAGAAATACAACGCGCGACTCTAAGGTCGAAAGAATAACATCACTGGTCTCTATCTCTGAAATAAATACATGTTTGGTTGATAGAACTTCTAGATACAACTGAATAATAATATACAAAATATACTGATGGTCACGATACTAGTGAACCCACCTACTAGCAAATCACCCGGAAATGGAAGTAGTGCCAGGAAAGCCGTAATGAAACCTGTACGGCAAAACCTGCAAGAAACTGTGGCACAACGGGGGTGAGTTGCCAACTCATGAATAGAAGACATCTACGAGCAGAAATCGCATGTATGACGCAATCCTAGGTCATACGATCACTGTATATCCTCAAATATATAACCAGCAGCTTATAACAATGGCTAGAGTATACCTCTAAAGAACAGTAATACCAAGTGCTCGTGTCAGTGCCTCAGATAGCAATATATCACATGGATGATGTATGAATGCATGAAAACAGAATACATGTACTGAAGAAACCGCTTTCATAACTTAGTGAGATTACTGTATTTTTTAAAATGAGGTAACATAAATAAAATCAGCATAAACTGTGTCTAGCATCGACACAAAACATAAATCCCAATATCTCAATATCTCAGGCTCCGGCTATCCGGACTGGCCTGTATCATCAAATATCAGTACCTCAATATCTCAATTCTCAGTGTCTCAATCTCACTATCTAGGGCGCCGTCAGTCCAGACCGGCTCCTAATATCCATCAATCTCAAGACCACGACGGTATCCTCCGGATATCCGACGCGTCGAGTAAAATCACCGGTAGGTAGTCCCCCCTGCCAGGCTCACATCGTCATCACCACGCGCTTCTTGCCCCGGGGTACCTTACCGGGCCCACCATGTACCCGAAACGGTTCATCCAACTCCTCGAATCGGGTCTCGAAATCCATCAGCAAACTCATGGTGGACGACTCATATATCATGGGAAAACCGCACTTTTCATTTAAGAAGAGAGAGAAAAGAAGTTTATAAATGTTTTTGCGGTTTTCCCCCAAATCCAGGAAATCTCATGAAAATACGAATCCAAATCATCAATAGCATGTAAACAGTGAATATAGGCATAATAATCCATGAATGCGGCATAACAGTGAATAACAATATGCATGAAGTAGCAAATACTACTTGCAAAGTCGAACAGGTATATAAGGCAAGTACACTAATATCATGTCGAAGTTATTAGCTAACAAGCTATATCAATGTAATAGTATTTTCTAAGTGTACGTGACATGGCAATTACCGATGAAGATGTGTGTGAGCCAGCAAGTAAGTGTACGTGGTACATACGCATCATCGGTAATGGTGCTGGTGTCCTAACAGCATGATATCAACAATGGAATATGAAATCACAACATAAGTATGCGATGCGGAGCGAACAGCAATAATGCGCGGGAGCTGAATACTAAACACAATGATAACTATATGTCATGCAGTAGTGCCTTTTGAAATAACACGAATCGTGATGTTTGCAAATAAGGGCTACGGTGTTTTTAAGAAAAAATACGTCCTTTGAAATATCCGTAAAATCCTTTGGGCCGTCTTTTAAAATATCCACGATTCATTGGTTTTTGAAATAGGTAGGAGTCGAATCTAGTCTAACAACTACACTAAACTATACGGCTGAGCTAACAGACTAACTGAAGGTAAGGAAACCGCCTAACATCTGAGTCGATACATACATACATATATATATATATAGTTATAGTCGGTGATCCCGCCTCGATAATATCACATCCGATACCATATCTATAATCAGATATTCCCAAGTCAAGAGTGCGGATCTATCATCAGTATATAGCTCGTACGTAAATCCGTCGTACGGCTTCCCAAATCTGGGCACGGGTCAAAATCACATCAATCACACTATTCATCTGGTATCTTCTTTATCAAATATCATGATCCGGGATAATGACCTACGTCTAGTACAATATTGATACCATCTATGTATGCATGCAGGTGTATGAAACACTACGTCAAAAGACCCGCTAAAATATCATGTCGTATCTCAAATACGAACCCAGATCACATCACCGATCTCCTGGCCTCAAGCCCAATCTCATCGACTCATCTCAAATCCCAAGTACTATCCTCAAATCCAGTATATGAACACATAGTCCCATACCCATATGAACACATAAATATATATTCTCATATACGCACATATGAAAGAAAGAATGCATGCAAGTATGTGTGTGCGTGCGTGTGTGGGTGCGACCACTACTCTAGGGTTTCGCAACTACACTAAACCAATCCAAGAACACCAAATATCCATCTTTATCATCAATAATCTCAATCAACACATAGAATCTATATGTGTGTATACGCATTCGTATACATCACCACGAACTGCGGGGGTGCTATACGCCATCCACCCGACTTTTCCCCGTAGATATAAATCTACTCACCTGTATCCTGTGTGTCGGTGTCGATGTCGCCTTCATCTTCTTCATCGCCTCGGATCGTCGTAGGGTACCTACACATATAACACATCGTAATGCGCATCACAATCCAAATCAACGTCAAACGACTCACGAAAACCGAAAAGCTGCACGAATTATCCATAGGTCAAAACCTATGGTCTACATCTTGCAATTCAGCCAAATATCAATCGATATAGACGCACAAACGTCAAATAATCGAATACAATACCAAATATCCAAACTTAAATCCATAAACATCAAGACACACATGGCAGCAACCTTGAAAACATGCTCCAGATTTCGTCTCAGGTGCAAACAAGCTGAGCAAACAAGTCTAGGGTGTATTATAGGGTCTAAGTGAGCTATGGAGGAAACTTGGGCACACCACTCACCAAAGTAGCCGAGCTCCTCAACATGAAAAACCGGCCTGGCCAGCCCTGCCTCATCCAACAGGGTTCGTCTGCATAGGGTGGTCTCCTGGTGGTCTAACTAAGCTCCTAGTGTTGTTTATTTGTCTCAGAAATTCCCCGGGTCATCCCAGATTTACCTGCACACCCTAATCACTCACAAACCGACATGAAAGTTCCGTAATTCCGTATTTTTGGGTTTCAGGTTGGGTTAGGTCTGGTTTTTAGATAATAGGGGGTCTAAGGTCACCATTAAAGTCCAATTGCATAGCCACCACTCAAATTTACCCTAACCCTCTCTAGGGTTTGTCCAAAGTGCACAAAACATCGTTAAAACGACATTAAACTTGAAATGAGGCTAAATAACTTGAAATGCTACAAAAATTGTGAAGGAAATACCTCAATAGACACCCATGAATCCTCCTACAGCACCAAAACACAAACTTTCTTGGTCCAAAGCATTCTCCATGAGCTTTTGCACACCTTTTGTGAGATGGAAATGGTGGTTTGAGGTTGTTTTGTGTGTGATTGTGATGATTTTGTGAAGAGGGAGAGCAAGAGGGCGGCAGCAGCAGGAGATGGAGGAAGAGGGAGAGAGAAAATGAGAGGAAGAGATGAAGAGAAAGGCCAAGTCAACACCCTCACCTACCCCCTCTCTCTTACCATACCTCATTTCACTAATCAAAATCCTTTTCTTTTCTTTTCTTTTTCTTTTCCCTCTAAATCCTTCTTACTCAAATAGCAAACCCAAAACGATATGGTAGAAATGCACAAGTGTAGAGCAAAATGATATGTGCATGTTTTGCACAAAAATGCCAAAAAATCCAATTAGCGGTTTTTAATCGCGATTAACACTAAATTAGTGTCAAACTAATCATAAAAACTTTAAAATGGCATAATTCCATAATTTACCCTATTTTAGAATTTTCTATAATTTTTTCAAAATTTTTCCCATTTATCGGTATTTAATTATACCGAAATATTAAAATATTCAATAAAATAATATTAAATTATAAAAATTCCCAAAAATAATATTTTATCATTTTGAAATTTTACATTTATACTTGCGCACATACACATTTGTATATCCATATTGGCGCACATTGCTTATTGTACACTTATACTTGTGCACATATACCACTTGTACATCCATATTAGCACACATACACATTGTACACTCATACATGCGTATATACCACTTGTGCATCCATATCTACATACATACTTATTGCACATATATAGATGATGCTGGCTTTGGTTTTGGAGAATTTGGGACCGCATGAGATATTTTCAAAACTGGAGCTATTTTAAAGAGCGGTTTTTCCCTTAAATATGTCATATCATTGTTCCGTATTGCATGACATTCAAATATACTTACATTTTTATCATATGCAGTATACATCATGCTTTATGATTTTACGCATTGAGATATGCTGTTTTCATGATATTTCTGGATTTGAGAACCGTGGCTATTTCAAAAGAAAGCAAGTACTGTTTTAAAAACCTCGGTTTCTCTTGATATGATATTTTAGTACGTCCACCATGCGTTTTCTCGGTTCTGAGACGCGTGACATGTGAAACCCGAGTCGAGGAGCTGGATGAGGCCAATTGTGGGTACATGGTGGACCCGGTATGGTACCCCGGGGCAAGAAAGGGATGCTGTGTATACAGACGGTGAACCTGGCAGAGAGACTACTACCTACCGGTGATTGGTTGGACTTGGCGGCTATCCGGAGGATACCGACCAGAGTCGAGAGATGGATATGAGCTGACCTGTACTGCCGGGGCCGAGGGCCGATTCCGCAGACGGAGCCCGTGGGCCGATCCGGACTGACGGAGCCCGATATATGAGGATTTGCGTGTCGATGCTGGACACGAGTATTTCATGATGTTTTCGGGTGCCGATGTTGGGCACCCCGTTTCTATGAGATTTACAGGATCGATGGACAGATAGAGTAGCGCCGCCTGAGTTATCGGGATTTTGGGGTGTTTTTGGTAGACACCGGGGTTTTCCACGATGATGATTCGTGTAGATGACATTTTATCCCATGCTCAGCATTCATTATTATGCATGGCATCATATAGTCGTAATACCTGATAGAGTACTTTGCATGATTACTGCGTACCCAGTTCATCACATAGATGTTATTAGACCGCACATGTTATGCGTGATTATTGCATATCCAGTTCTTCATATAGATGTTATTAGATTGCATGTGTTAAAGTATCGCAGTACGTGCATACTCGAGATTACCTTTATATGTTATTTATTATTCACGAGTTGGCAACTCACCCCCGTTGTGCCACAGTGTTTGCAGGTCGACCCTCAGAGTAGTTGCGGCAGGGCTACTTCCTTGTATCTTTTGGCTACGGATACCATTGTAGTTGGCGAGTGAGCCGTTTTGCCTTTAGGTGGGTTTTGCGGTATCCGTTTATTTCCATTGTACTCTCTGTTGTATCTTGTACTCTCCATCTACCATTTCATGTATTGACTTAGTGACCAGTTGTGATGACGATATATATTATTTTGTACTCTGGATGTCGAGCTCGTATGAGCCGGCTTTATTTATGCAGTTTTATCTTTTATGCGGTTTTTCACTTATATTGTTCATTCTTCGTTACGGCGTCGTATACTATTATAGTGGTGGTTTTTTCCGCCGTTGGACGTGATTGCTCCTGTTTGGGGATGCTTATATTATTTTGTACTCTGGATATCGAGCTCGTGTGAGCTGGCTTTATTTATGCAGTTTTATCTTTTATGCGGTTTTTCACTTATATTGTTCATTCTTCGTTACGGCGTCGTATACTATTATTGTGGTGGTTTTTTCCGCCGTTGGGCGTGATTGCTCCCGTTTGGGGATACTTTATTCTTATTATCAGTCATTTTACTTATATCATGTGTTGTACCCGTTTCGGGGCTAGTTTTTACAAAGGAGGTACTGCCGAAATTTTTAAGAAAATAACTTAAACTTTAAAGATTTTTACTTAAGGTTTTCTAAATGTTTTAAACTAATGTTTTCTCTACTCACTATTTTAATGGTTTTGATTTCCGGGTTTTGGCTTATTTAATCGCGTTACGCCTGTAGACGTTACGTGGTCAAGTGTCGGTCATGGGCCGAACTTTAGGTCATGACATATCCGATGGTGCCGGTTTTCCATGTGTTTCGCCGGCCAAATTCCGATGGGTGGGCTTGGTTCTTTGGCCACGTGCCCTGTCGTTTGGTCTACCCTCATGCACATGTTTGATTAGGCTTTGTATCTTCAGTTTATGTGTAGTGCACGTGTAGACTCTTGGGTTTCTAAAACGATTAAAAGAAATTAAAACAAAAAGATAATGTGGCTGATGGGATTTGAACTCTGGTGCTTTGTCTTAGCAGTGCAGGGTCTTACCAATAAGCTACAAGCTCTTTCTTGCTGTTTTAAAGCAAAACAAATTCTTATAGCATTCACAGGAAATCAAATACCCCAAGTGTTCATTAACTTTTAATGTATTTTATGTACACTGAAATTGGAGTTGTTACACTTTTTCTTAAGTTTTAACCATTTCCCCCTCAATAGTTTGTGTTATTTATTATTGTGGTTTACTTCCAGTTTTTTGTTATTCATTTTAAAGGGATCTAGATTTATAAATGCGAAAGGCATCTTCCGCTATGCCATTGATTCCTAACAACTGGTATCAGAGCTATGTTCTGTAGTTTTGCAATTTAAGTTTATGGCAGGTGATGACGCTTGTGTCCACTCTCTATCTTAGATTGTGATTTTATTGATAGTAGTTTGTAAGGATCTAAGGGAAAGGTTTTACTTTGGAATTAAAAATGGCAGATAACAAGGTAAATAACACAAAGTTTGAGGTGGAGAAATTTAATGGGAAACAAAAATTCTCGATATGGCAGAGAAGGGTTAAAGCACTATGGTAAAAGAAGGGCTGTTTAAGGTACTTAGCGGTAGTAAATCTACCGACATGACAGATGCTGCATGTGTAGAATTAGATCAGAGGCACAATGCACGATAAAAGTTTGTCTGGCGGATAACGTGATGTACAACGTTATGAAAAAAAATTCTACGGCAGGTTTGTGGTTGAAGCTAGAAAGCTTGTACATGACAAAATCGTTGTCAAACAAGTTATACCTAAATAAACAACTTTACAGATTACGCATGAAAGAAGAGACTCTTATTCATGACCACCTAAAAAGCTTTAACAAGATGGTGAGCGATTTTCTATGTCTTGAAGTTAAATTAAAGAAGGAGGACCAAGCGCTATTGCTCTTATTTTCGCTTCCAAATTCGTATGAACACTTGGTGACAACGATCATTTATGGGAAGGACACTCTCAAGATGGAGGAGATTATATCGACGCTTCTCAACAATGAGATCATAAAGAAATCAAATCTATGGGATGAGTCATCAGGGTTGTTTGCCGGTGAAAGGGGAAGATCGAAGAATAAAGACGGATGCAAGAGCATAAGTGGGAAATCCAAATCATCTGGACAAGAGAGCGGACCATACTTCTTTTGCAAACATTCAAAGTATCTGAAGAAGCAATACCAAAAATATAAACAGTGGTTGGAGAAGAAGAGTAAAGGTGCCAGTTCAAAGGGTTCGAATCAAGCCAGTGTTGTGACTGAAGCAGAAGAAGATTCGTGTGATGTACTCGTCGTACACATCAGGAAGAAAGATTCTGATACTTGAATCCTTGATTCCGGATGTTCATACCATGTGTGCTCTAAGAAGTAGTTGTTCGACACCTATAAGGAGTACAATAGTAGCAGTGTTCTCATGGAGAAAAATCTAGCGTGCAAGGCCATTGGCATAAGGAACATCAAAGTCCGCATGTTTGATGGGGTGGTGCGAGCACTTATGAATGCGCCTCACTTTCCGAAACTAAATAAGAACCTAATTTCTCTAGGAGTATTGGATGAGGCATGATGCAAGTTCGTTGGTCAAGATGGAATACTAAAGCTTATCAAGGGTGTCCTAATGGTCATGAAGGAACAACGACTGAAGAATTTGTATCATTTAGACGACGGTACGGTGACTAGTGGTGCAGCCTTGGCTACGGAGAAATAGGTGGAGGATACAGTAAAGCTATGGCATATGTGTTATTCACCGCCGGAAGACAGGGACCTAGACGTTGGGACGTCTGGCCTGAATTCTGGGGGCAGATGCTATTTGGATTTATCTGTCCACCTCTCTGAAGATACCAAGTTGATTTATGGCACCATATATTGGAGGTTTGGATATACGCGACCGTCGTAGCAGACTTTATCAAATTCCTCCTCATTTTATGAGGTTTTTTTTTATTGTGGGGATGCTCTTCTCTGCAGGCGCAAGCCCCTCCAGTTAATTACGTTACCGCATTACGATAACCACTTTCTCCTGCTCCGGAAGTTCACTTCATGTCGTGCATGTTTTTGTTTGTTTTGGTTGCCCGTGGATTGCATACGGAGACTAGTTTGTGTCATCGCCCATAGGGCG
This sequence comes from Agapanthus africanus, assembly GCA_030015575.1. NCBI lineage: Eukaryota > Viridiplantae > Streptophyta > Magnoliopsida > Asparagales > Amaryllidaceae > Agapanthus > Agapanthus africanus. The sequence continues at coordinate 484,779,175 of CM057350.1, forward strand.
TGGATCAGTCCAAATCCGTATATTTTATATTTCGGCTTAGCTCAAGAATTTTGCTTGATGGGGCCCGCGTTGGTAGGTTGGTTTGCCAAAGGGAATGAACTTAGGACGCAGATCTCACATTTGTGAGGTCTATCGGTTCATGGGATATTTGGGTTTGATCTAAGGATCATTAGCCATATTTGAGACTAAGATCGACTTATGAGCAGTAAGCATAGGGACTCAACTGATCATTAGATCATATATGAATAGCCTATGGATAGTATACGGTAGTCATTATGGAGACAGTCCGCGGGGCAAAACATATTAGTTTAAGGACGTCGCGGTCCAACATTTCTTGTTTGGGACAAATGTTAGTTTAAGGACATTTTGATCCAATGTTCCCTGTTTAGGATGAAAATTAGTTTAAGGACATTTCGGTCCAACATTCATCTTGTGCGCACGTGTATTTGTTATGTGGCGGAGTGAACGGTGGTGACATAGAATACACCCAATTTGGGGTGCGATCCGATTTGAGGTGTGCACGTCAATTTGGAAGTGCATCGGTGTGGGATGTATCATTCCCTATCTTGATGAAATTTTATATCAAGTTGGGACGAGAAAGGAGTTGTTGGTTGTCGGGACCCGTCGCCTCTCTAAAGACGTTGAGAAATTATAACGACATATATCAGAGGTGTGAAGAGATGTACCCTTAAACCAAATCCCGTATTTAAGGGAAAAGATGGTAATGGACCTAAGAATCATTAGTCATATTTGAGACTAATATTAACTTAGGAGATATGATGTCACGACCCAGAATTCGGCACGTGATCGGCACTTAAACCACGTAACGTCTACAGGCGTAACGCAATTAAGTAAGCCGAAAACCCAGAAATCTAAACCATAAAAATAGTAATTGATGAAAACATTTGTTAAAAACATTTAGAAATTTCAAGTAAAAATCTTAAAGTTTAAATTATTTTCTTAAAACTTTCGGCAGCACCTCCTTTGTAAAACTCGCCCCGAAACGGGTACAACATAAGATATAGGTAAAACAACATATGATATAAATAAAGTATCCCCAAATGGGAGCAATCACGCCCAACGGCGGAAACAACCACCACACGAGTAATATACGACGTCGTAGCGAAAAAGTGAGCAATATAGGTGAAAAACATTATACAAGATAAAACTGCATAAATAAAGTCGGCTCACACGAGCTCGACAACCAGAGTCACAAAATAATATACAACATCGTCCTCACAACTGGTCTTTAAGTCAATACACAAATGGTAGATGGAGAGTACTAGATACAATAAGGTGTACAATGAAATGTAAACGGATAACCGCAAAACCCATCTATACGCAAAACAGCTCACATGCCAACTGTAGCGGTATCCGTAGCAAAAAGATACAAGCCATGCCGCAACTACTCTGAGGGTCAATCTACAAAACACTGTGGCACAACGGGGGTGAGTTGCCAACTCGTGAATAGTAAATAACATATACAGGTAATCGCAGGTATGCACGTACTGCGATACTCAAACATGTGCAATCTGAAAACATCAATATGGTAATCTGGATATGCAATAATCATGCGAGGTACTCTATCAGGTACTAAAATACATGATGCAATGCATATAAATGAGTGTTGAGCATGGGAAAGCATATCATCAACACGAATCATCATCGTGGAAAAACCCAGTGTCCATCAGATACACCCCAAAATCCCAATAACTCAGGCGCCGCCATTCAAATCGGCCCTCATATCCTGTAGATCTCATGGAACCTGAGTGCCCAACATCAGCACTCGAAAACATCATGAAATACTCGTGTCCAGCATCGGCACGGAAATACTCATCTCTCAGGCACCGAATACCGGATCGGCCCTCAATATATATCTCATGTCATAACTTCCAGACGGCATCCTCCGGATATCCGTCGGGCTCCAATACTATCACCGGTAGGTAGTAGTCCTTCTGCTGGGCTCACCGTCTATCTATACGAGTCTTCTTGTCTCGGGGTACCATACCGGATCCACCATGTATCCGCAGACGGTGCCTACCGCTCCTCGAATCGGGCATACTCACACAAGCTCTCAGAACCGAGAAAACTCATGGTGGACGTACTGGAATATCATATCAAGAGAAACCGGGTTTTCAAAACAATGCATACTTCCTTGAAATAATACCATGGTTCTCAAATCCAGAAATCATATGAAATCCATAACTCAATGCGTAAATCCATGCAATATGATACATGCAACATAAAATCGTACTATGAGCATAAAAGGAAAAACCGCTCTTTAAATGAATCCAGTTTTTAAAATATATCATGCGGTTCCCAATCCTCAAAATCAAAGCCAGCATCATCTATGTATGGATGCAGGTATGGATGTACAGTATGCATGTACGCAGGTATGAGTGTACAGTATACATGTACGCAAGTATGAGTGTACATTATGTATCATAATTCATGTGTCAATGAAAATAGCAATGAACTACTGTATATGTGTATAGGCGTGTCATGGCAATTACCGACGGTTTGGGTGTAACATGCAAAGTAGTGCTCGTGCAACATAGACCGTCAGTAATAGTGCAGTGTCCAGTAAATACTCAGTCAAGGTACAACAATCTAATGGTATGTACTATGCTTATGCACAAGCAATCTACATAGATATAAACATGCGGCAACATTAGTATATCAAGTCCTGACGCATAACGCCATACGGGCGATTTCCCCGTAGATATTAAATCTACTCACCGGTGATCTCGAGCTAAGTATATCCGACCACCTGCTTCCCCTTCTTCGCGCCGTCTGAAGTCCCCGCCTGTGATCCTAGAATTTACACATAGCAACACACATAAGGCTAAAATCCTGCAAAAACGCGATATCAAGACCATACGAGAACTAACGTCGCAAGCTAAACGCGTGTGCATTCGAAACACCAAAACGTGTGCGAACGTCTGAAACCATCCCGTCATGCTGTGATACACAGCAAACACCACACCCAAACTCATAACGAACGTGTCGCGCAAGTCTAAAAGTACTAGAAACAAGGAATGCGGTTCCAGATTTTGATACGAGCTGAAATAGGAAAAATTGCATACACCAAAGACCTTCAATATGTAGCAGACACCTAACCACCAAACCCCGACACCCAACTCCACCTTCTGGCCGCAATTTGCAGCCAGAACCCTTATATTTGCGGCCTCAGTGGTGAATGGGGGTCTCGTGATTCGTGTGTGTGATCTAAGTTTAGTAAACATGCTTCAGTAATCACAACTTTTGCTTGAAGCAACATGTTTGAAAGCAGATCCCAAAAAGAAAATAAATCTTAACTAAAACACTAATTAAGCACTAATTTAATACAATATGGGGTTTTAGTATAACCAGAGGCAAAGACTTGGATTAAACGACAATAATAACACTTAGTTCAGCTAATCAAGCCATAACAACCTTAACTTGACATAATCCCCTCTTAACCACCTAATTAGCACTAATACCCTACTTAAACACTAAATTAAGCAAATAAACTACAAGTTTAGCAAAAATGCAAGTAAGGTAAGCTTTATACCTCAAGTTGGTCTAGTGGTGGCTCAAACTTGATGACCTTGCCTTCAAAAGCAAAGACTTGCCTCAAGAACCAACAAGGAAGTGATTTGGAGTGTTAAACATGATGTTTGTGTGATAAAGGATGGATTTTTGATGGAGATGAAGGCTTTGAAAAGAGAAGAAGAAGGAGAATGAGGGAGGATTGCTAGAGCTGCTGCTGCTGCTGCTGCTGTAGGAAAATGAGAGGGAGAGAGAGTGTGCCCAAAGTCAAGGTTGTCCATGCTTAATAAAATAACCCCCCCAATGCCTATTTTCCACCTCATTTCTTATCTTTTATTTTCTTTATTGGTTTGTTTTGTTTTGGTTTTAAAAGGAATAAGAAGGGAAATGGAACCAGGAGGAAAGGGAAATGGAAATGGAGACAAGTCACAACATTAACCTAAGGTGATTACGGTTGTGCATGCTAAACAATTTTTTTTTTTGGCTTAAAAAAATAATAGTTTAGGAAATTTTATAAATGTGTGACCCATAATTTACATATTAACTAATGAAACACAATTATATATATATTTACCTATTTTCACAATTAAAATTAGATTTATTCCGTTTTATGTGGAAAATAATTATTATCAAGGTTTTATGAAAACACACATTATTGCTAATTAACACGAAATTATCCTAAACGAATTTCTAAAACGTTACATATGAGATGAATATCATTTTAGATATCATCGATGAGAGATCATTAGTCAGGTTTGAGACTAAAGTCGGTATGGATATCAATTTGGATATCATAAATATATGTTTAGCCAATTTGGGCTAAGATTGGGTTTCTGTAACACCCAGCAATGTTAAGCACTCAGTTATACAGCACTCACGTGTGTTTCACGTGAGGCGTTGAAACAGTGTTAAGCACTAGTTTTTTGTGGCGCCTACGTGTATTTCACGTGAGGCGTTGTACTAGTGCTAAGCACTGGCTTTTTGTGGCACCCACGTGTGTTTCACGTGAGACGCCGCACTAGTGCTAAGCACTAACTTTTTCAGGCGCTCATATGTGTTTTACGTGAGGCGCTATGTAACTTGGTCTTGAGCACTCACGTGCTTTTCACGTGAGGCGCTGAGTTCTTTTGGAGATTTAATTTCTGTTGATATTTTTAGAGAACTTAAATCTCTGTTGATGGTATTTTGACCATTAACGATCACCAAGATCACTATTTTGAAGATCTTGGATCGGATTTTTTAAGAACTAAGTTCTTGATTTGAAGGAATTAAGTTCCTGGAGTATTATGAACTCCATGTTCTTCATGTTCAACCTCATTCTTTCCTGAATTTTTTATTCTCAAGAACAAGATCTTCCCGATGAGAATTAAATTCTCAACTTGTGGGAGACTTGTTTGTGGATCTCAGATCCAGAGAAAGAACTAAGTTCTTTGAGAAGGGTTAAACCCTTAGATATGGTATGTTAGATAAATGAGATATTTTAATCTCTTCTTTTTTCTTTACCTAGGGTTTCTAGGAGGGAGATCTTCTTCTTTGAAAGAATTAAATTCTCTGTTGTTTTTAGAGCTTTCTGTGTTTTTACATAAACTTATTGAGGGTCTCCTCTCCCTTTTTTTTAAGTCATCCCTCCCCTTTTTCTAATTAATCTCTTTGCTCCTATTTATAGGAAAAGAGAAAAATTAATTTTTTGAGAAAATATCTCATTAAGAGATCATGATTGATTTCACGATCAATCAAAATGATCTTTTAGATAAATCGGTAAATTTTATTCACCGTTAGATTTTTATTCTAAAGGCTCTCTGTTTAATAGAGAAGATTTCTTGTTTGTTTAACAAGATTAGGAAATATTTTCCTAAAATAGAATTTTATTCTATCATATGAATATCTTGTTAGTTTAACAAGATTAGAATTTTCTTCTATCATATGGATGTCTTGTTAGTTTAATAAAATTAGGAAGATATTTTTCTAATATAGAATTTAATTCTATTATATAGAATTTTATTTTATCATATGAATATCTTATTACTTTAACAAGATTAGAATTTTATTATATCATATGAATATCTTGTTAGTTTAACAAGATTAGGAATATATTTTCCTAACATAGAATTTAATTCTGTTATATGAATATCTTGTTAGTTTAACAAGATTAGGAAAATATTTTTCTAAGATAGAATTTTATTCTATCAGATGATCGATGGATGATTTTATAATCACCGTTGGATTTTTGATCAAAGGTCCTCTGTTTAACAGAGACGATCTTTCTAGTTTGAGAAAGATCAGAGAAATATTTCCCATATAGAATTTAATTTTATCAGATGGTTTAATTGGTGATATTTTATCACCATTGGATTTTAAATCCAAGATTCTCTGTTAGAGAAAGATCTTTCCATATTAGAAAGATCGGTGAAAATATTTCCTATATAGAATTTAATTCTATTACATAGAATTTAATTTATCAGATGAGAGCATTTTAAATTGGGGCACTCACGTGCTTTACATGTAAGCGTTGCTAAAGAATGCGGTAAGAGAACTCATGTGTTTAACACGTGACCCCTAATGTGGATTTTAGCCTGTTTACTTTTAGCTCTCATATGCTTTGCATATGAGCGCTTAACACGTGAGACCTATTTAACCTTTGATTATTTATGTTCAGCGCTTATATGTTTTGTATATGAGCGCTCACGTGTTTAACACGTGAGGCAAGTTTGGCTTTTAGGTTTATTTTATTCAGCGCTCATATGCTTTGCATATGAGCGCCTACATGTTTAACACATGAGGTCAGTTTGGCACTTAGTTATTTATTTTCAGCGCTTATATGCTTTGCATATAAGTGCCCACGTGTTTAACACGTGATGCCTGTTTGGTTTTTGGTTATTTATGTTCAGCGCTCATATGCTAAGCATATGAGCGCTCACGTGTTTAACACGTGAGGCCAGTTTGGCCTTTTTGTTATTTGTTTTCAGCACTTATATACTTTGCATATAAGCACTCACGTGTTTAACACGTGATTCCAAACCGTGAGAATTATTTTCCTCTTTCTTTTATCTCCCTTTTTGTTATAAGGAAACAAATAGCTCTTGGCCAAAAATTTTGGTGGGAACATGCGTCTTGGCCATATGAGTGAGAGAGGGCTTCGTTAGTTGTACAGAAGGGAGTTGCTGAAAGGTATCATCTCGTGCAAGTTAGATTTCTGTAAATATTGTACGATGGAGAAGCAACATAAGGTTGTCTTCAAGCAAGCCATGCATAAGACCGAAGGACATCTCGGTTCTATTCACTCAGACGTATGGGGGCCATCATCGATTCCATCAAAAGGAGGTGCCGTATACTATATTACTTTCATTGACGACTCTTCATGGAAGGTATGGATCTACTTCCACAAAAACAAATCAGATGTATTTGCCAGTTTTAAGGAGGAGAAAGCGGCCGTAGAGAAGAAAAAATGGCTATCGGTGAAGTATCTGCGGACAGAGAATAGAGGTGAATACAACTTGAAGAAATTTACTAAAGAACAAGGCATACGCGGCAATGGACTGTTCCAAGATAGCCAGAGCAGAATTGGGTAGCGGAGCGCATGAAAAGGACACTACTAGAGAGAGCCAGAAATATACGGTTGCAATCCGGACTTTCAGAAGATTTCTAGACAGAGGCAATGAGTCATTCGTGCTATTTTGTCAACAGGTCTCCATCAACGGCCACAAATGTTTAGATCTCAGAAGCAGTATGGAGGGAGAGCCAATCGGTTATGATTCTCTACGAGTGTTTCGGTGCCCTGCTTACCTGCTCGTGAATCAGAAGGATAGGACCAAGCAGGATGCAAAGTTTAAAAGGTGTGTTTTCTTAGGAATCAAACTTGGAGTTAAATGTTACAAGTTATGGGATCCGGAAAACCAAAGGGCATTCACCGGCCGAGATGTGATCTTCGATGAGGAATCCATGTTGAAAGACGTGGCTGGAGATAATAAGGAGACATGTGGAACATCAAGTGACAATGGTCCATTAGAGGTGGAGTTTTCTGACACCCATAAGGATACAGACACTGAAACACAATTTCAGCATATTGATGTGGAGGTGGACAGGCAGATTACGGAGACAGAAGGTGAGGACTAACCCCAACATGACCCACATGCAATGGCATTAAGGAGATCAACACATACTTATAAGACACCAGTCAGGTACAGTTTTAAAGATATACTTGCATACTTTTTAGTCATTGAAAGCGGAGATCCCAGCTCTTATCAGGAGGCCATTGGGTAAGAGGATAGAGATCGATGGATTGTTGTGATGAAAGAGAAGATGGAGTCACTTCAAAAGAATGGCACGTGGAGATCAACAGAACTACCGAAATGCAAAAGGGTTATTGGAGGCAAGTGGGTATTCAGGAAAAAGGAGAAGGAGCAATACAAGACACGTTTAATTGTGAAGGGTTTTGCTCAGAAGGAGGGGGTTGACTACAACTAGATTTTCTCATCTGTAGTCAAGCATACGTCTATTCGAGTGTTGTTGGCAAAGCTGGCTACTCAAAATTTAGATTTGATGCAAATAGACGTCAAAACAACCTTTCTGCAAGGTGAGTTGGAAGAGACGATCTTCATAAGGCAACCTGAAGGATTTATAGTGCCCTGCAAGAAGGATCTTGTATGTGAGCTCAAGCAGTCTTTATATGGGTTGAAGCAGTCTTCCAGACAGTGGTACAAGCACTTTAATTCTTTTATGGGAAAGACCAACCACTCTCGATATAAGTATGACAGCTGCGTGTATTCGAAACGGCTTAAGAATGGGTCATTGATATATTTACTCCTATATATCGATGTCATATTGTTCGCTGCGAAGAGTATGGTGGAAATAAAGGCGCTCAAAGTTTCATTGAGTGCAGAATTTGACATGAAGGACTTAGGTGAAGTAAAGAAGATTCTTGAGATGGATATTTTGCGAGACAGGAAGGCTGGTAAGTTTTGGTTATCCCAAAGAAGATATATAGAGAAGGTGTTAGAGAGATTAAACATGAAGGACTCTAGACATGTGGGTATCCCTATCACCGGTCATTTTAAGCTATCCTCCAAGGGGTGTCCAAAATCAGTGGAGGAGAAGGAAAAAATATCTCGAATACCATATACAAACATGGTGGGATCACTTATGTATGCTATGGTATGCACATGTCCAAACCTTATTTTATGTTAAATCCAGAGAAGTTTCATTAGGAAGCGGTAAAGTGGATACTTCGGTATCTAAAAGGAATTAAAGATCTTGGTTTATTCTTTCACAAGTTAGAAAATAAACCGAGCCAGTTGTAAAAATACGTAGATGCGGATTATGACTTAGACAAGAGAACATCTCTTACAAGCTATGTATATACAGTTGCAGAATCTTCAATCAGTTGGATGTCAATACTTCAAGATACCATGGCGCTCTCAAAGACAGAGGCAGAATACATAGCATCATTGGAAGTATCTAAGGAGGTCTTGTGGTTAAATGGCCTAGTTGGCAAGTTCGGGTTCGATAAGGGGTTGATTCCTTTATTTTATGACCGTCAAAGCGCCATTCATCTGGTGAAGAATCAGGTATATCACAGTCGAACTAAGCATATTGGCGTGCGGTATCACAAGAGAAGAGAGTGGGCCGAAAAGGAGATCGATTTGATCAAAATCGATACTAAGCTGAATCTGGTGGATATGCTAACGAAGGTTATTCTTACGGAGAAGTTTAAGTTAGCATTGGTTTCTATTAAGATACTCAAGTGTGAGGAAGGGCGACTTCGGTAGGAGGTTCGCAATTCAGTTTCTCAGTTATGATTAAAACCGTGACAACACCAGATTCGTAATTTTGGAGAAATATTGTGATAGTTTCCGGTTTCAAGGCTTTGGAGCTGTGCCAGCAGAGGAAACGGGGAGAGCAACTAAAGCAATCCTAAAGGATACAAAACGAACGGCAACAAGTTTTCAAAGTGGCTATAAGGATATACAATACAAGATGGAGATTGTTATGAAGGATATCTTGTATATCAAAAATGCTCAAGCATTTAGAGAAGGGCCAGACGTCTGGAGCTATGAGCTTCATATGTCTAGCAATAAAGTCCAGATTTTCCAGAAGAGACGCAGACATCTGATGCAATGAGCTCAGACGTCTATCATCGCTCTGGCCAGATGCGCTATGGAGGCACAAACGTCTGAATGCATAATTTTAGACGTCTGACAAAGCTCTGTTTCTCAAGCAGAGCAAACGCGGACGTCTGCCTCTCAAAGGTTCAGACGTCTGCCTTAGAGATAAGCATGGATTTTCTGTTCGAGATTTATCTCAAAAATTCAGTTCTGGGTGGCAGTTTTGTAAATTTAGGGATCTTATTATAATTCAAATTGTATGGACTATATATAGGATCTTAGGGTTAAAGTTTAAATAAGAGAGTTTTTTATCAGAAAGTTAAAGAGAGACAACGGCTCCATAAAGGATCAAGACGATCGAAGGAGAACTTGTAGAGAGAGAAAGATCTCGTTGGAGATCATAAAGAGAGAGTTTGTGTAATACTCTGAAAGGTTTTATTCTTTCTCTTAAGCTCTAATAATGATTTTCCCCGTTTCCCTCAATAGTTTGTGTTATTTATTATTGCGGTTTGCTTCCAGTTTTTTATTATTCGTTTTAAAGGGATCTAGATTTATAGATCCGAAGGCATCTTCCGCTGCGCGCGCTTGATTCCCAACACTATATATATATATATATATATATATATATATATATATATATAATCTTATAAAGATAAATACGATATCAAACTATTATATCAATATTAAATAAGAAAAAATTAACAACTCTAAAATATTACACGCTAATAACATATTAAAAATATTTCTATACACATACGACACACATAGAACACATATTATACATATATGATATATATACAACGCTTCTGATACGTGTCGTGCAAGTGTCATGCAAGTATCGGTGTTCAATACGTGTCGGACACGGATACGGCAATCCATTGAAAGTATCCGTGCAACCTAGCCTATTAATACAACCGTATCAAATTTATAAGAACTTGATAACTTTCCTTTTTAAAAGAAAACACTAATTTTAGGTGCACCTTATTATACAACCAAGAATATAGGAAAAAATACTATTTAAGAATATTTAACTCTTTAGTTTAAAGTCGTCTTAATTTATCAACAATTGCATAAGCAATTCATGAGGAGTTGAACAATTAATAAAAAAATGCTAGTTTACTTACTAAATTGTGTCATTTGTAGTTAACAAAATAAACACACAAAGGTTTTTTTTAATTATTATTTTGTTATTATCTAGTTAATAACAAACTCTTGACTTCTATAATTTTCCTATTTGCAAGGAAAAGTCAAGAAATTAAGAACATAACAACCAGATGTTAGAGCTACATCACTTTCCTAGACATTGAAAACACTATCCATTTTAAAGCAATGACAATGAAAGATAAGAAAGTTTGAATAATTTGAACGGCCAAATTTCCTTTATTTTCCACTCCAAAGACCACAGACTTTAAGAAAAAATGTCAAAGAAATGATCTAAAATGTTTTCATTGTAAAAAAGGCCGGTCATTTCAAGAAAGATTATCGACTCCTCAAAGGGAGAAAAAATCGGAAGTAACTGTAGCCGAGGATGGATTCATCGCATAAATCTGTAATTTATAAGAGTGGAGTATTTGTTAGAAAATATTGTGTATGAAATATGATGTTCAAGTTGGTTTTAATAAATAAAGATGTTATTTCTATTTATATGCTGAATTCTATTATTTATTGCATGGTAAATTAGAATATGTATATTCTTTCCTATGAAATGCTTGATTAATTTAGGACTTATTTCCGCATGTGTTTTTTTTATGAGAAAATATAATAATAAAATTTGTATGTATAAACATCGATTTATCACAGTAGATTATTTAATGAGTAAAATCTCAGCGTATTGTTTAGTTTGGAGGCAAGATATCAGATTAAATATTTTGAAAGCAGTCATTATCAATACCATGCTTTGTTAAACTATATATATATATACAGAGAGAGAGACGCACTACTACAAATAAGGGTTGCCCCTACGGATTTATCGGTAGGGGCAACCTACTGCCCCTACGGATATATACGTAGGGGCGAAAAAACACCCCGTAGGTGCAAAGGCCGCAGGTGCAAGTTGAGGTCCTGAACTTGGCCCTACGGATAAATTTATGCCCCTACGGATAACTCGGTAGGTGCTATAGCCCCTACGGAGTACCCCGTAGGGGTAATAAAATCATATATTTAAATTTTTTTTTTGAATTTATTGTATATACCTACGGATTTATCCGTAGGTCCTATTTATTCCCCTACGGATACAGCCGTAGGGGATATAAAGTAGCCCCTACGGCTGTATCCGTAGGGGCCACTCCCAACACAATGCACTGAGATCGGGGGGAAAATATCAGGGAACCTGATATTTTGCCCCTACGGATATATACGTAGGGGATAAGTATTGGCCCCTACGTATATATCCGTAGGGGCACCCCCAACACCCTGCACTGATATCAGGTGGGAAAATATCAGGTTTCCTGATAGTTTGCCCCTACGGATAACTCCGTAGGGGCAATATATATACCTACGGTTTAATCCGTAGGTACATGTTTTCTGTATTTTTTTTTTAAAAGAGGGCTGCTAGATTTTTTCCCGCCCTGTGCACAATACTATATACATCAATCAAATCATATATTGCAGTATTCATAATCACATCCCACGCATATATATAATATACAAAAGAAACCCAAAAACTGAATATGATATAAATTCAAACCAATATCAATATCGTTTCAAAATGTAGTACAATGTGATATAAATAAATACATGTTTCAAAAAATAAGAACCAAAAAGCTACCCTAGTTCGGTCCAGCTCCACCTCCGAGTAACGTTCGAATAACGCGCGCCTGCTCCTCGGTAAATACACTATACAATATGAAATGATATTTTACTATAAAGTAGTATACATACCAGCATCTCCTTCAACTCCTGAACGGTGGCCCTCAAGCTATCCAGTTCCTGATGGACATGCCGGCCACTGGAGACGGAGGAAGTAACCGCCGGGGTGGAGTCCAACCTCATATGGGCCCTGCTAGGGCCCAATCCCCGGCCTCTCTCCCAACCTCCGTGGTGCCCTCCGTGTGCGGCGTCCAGAACTGGGGTCAGCAGCCTCGGATCGTTCTGTCCGGTAAAATCGATCCCCGAGGCCTGGGCCTGCTCAACCACCCGCTCCTACACCCACATTAAGCAGTAAAGTATAAGTATAAAATTTAAACTTGAACCTTCCAAAACTAAAATTTCAAATTTGGGTAGAAAAAATATTAATACTTACGCAGTACTCCTGGGTAGCGACGTCGGGACATCGAAGCTCGCCCGTGGCGGGATCTGTCGAGGTGCCGTGGACGGCAAGATATGCGGACAGCACGCTCGGTGTACCACCTGACGCCACGGTCCGAGATGTCTGCAATATTAGAAAGTAACTCTTAATATTAGAAATATTAGAGAATAACTCTTAATATTGCAGAATATTAGAGAATAACACTTAATTTACCGATAACTCCATGGCTCGAGTAATGTTCCTCGAGCCACCTGTGTAAGTGGGGCGACCCCTCTTCGCCGACTTCCTGTTCTCCGTATTCTGAGCGGCCTGTTTCTGCACAACGCATTAACATTTAGTTTTCTAATTAAGAAACACAAAGAAATAAATTATATCATAAATAATGAATTAAATTTAAAATACCTACTTGTTTGCGTTCGGAGTCGAAATAAGCGCACAATAGAGGCCATGTCTCTACGTCGACTCTCGCAAACGCCGGAGTAGATAGGAGGGCCGCTCTCTCTGCCTCGGGGGTCGCTATCCATAGGGAGTAGCAGTCGGCCTTCAGCTCATTCCTGTTGTATCGGACCTTGGCCTGCATGTTCTTCATCAGGCCATTGTACAGAGCATGAAGGTCGAGCACCCTCCCCGAGTGATCAGGGTCGGCTACAGGCTGAAAATCGTAATCCAACTGAAAATACAAAAAAAAACATTGTTATTAGATTGCAAGTGTTAATAATAAATATATTGGATAGATCAAATGAAAATATATATTAATACATACCTGAGCCTGTTCAAAGAAGAGGGCGAATGAGCGCTGGTGCTGCTCGCCCCACTCAACGTGAAGTGGATAGTTCTTCACGATCCGGCTCTCGTCCCCCAAATACCGGCCGAACCTCTCGGCATGAGGACCGGTATAGCGATAGTCAAGGGTAAAAAATAGGGGGAATGCTGCCTCCCCCCTAGCTCTATTAGGCCTCAGCCTATGGGACTGATTCGGGCCTCGAGTCCCCCTCTGGGGATGGAGAGGCCCTGCGTCTGCACGAAATATCAAGACAATCAATAATAATACAAAGTTGTATTAAGAAATCAAGGTTAAACAAAAATTCAAGTGTGATATATACCTCCGGTGAATAACGCACGAGCCTGGGCCCGAGCAGCAGCACGAGCGGGACGATAGTTCCTCCGATGAGGAACAACCGGGGTCCCGGACCCGGACGCATCCCCTCCAACTATAAAATAAACATCGACGCTAAATCTCCATGAAGTTCATATTTATGCTATAGAGCATATGTAAAATAAATAAATATTTTAAATTTATTCATACTAACCTGCAGACGATGCGGAGGGTACGGAAGCGGCAGGAGTGGCCCCTGTGGAAGGTGTGGACGCACCACCTATAATTAGACAATTAAAAATAGATTTTATAAGTAATTGCAAAAAGAATGTGTAGATCAATAATATAACGTTCTAAATCAATATGCATGAACTATAGGACATATAAACATACCCGCAGGTGCGGTGGTGTCACCACCTACAGCTAGACAATAATAAAAATTGCTAAGTAAGAGCAAAAGGAATGTGTATTTATGATATAGCATTCTAAATCAATATACATACACTATATGATATATGAACATACCTGGAGGAGCGGGGGTGGCCTCTGTCCCAGATGTGGACGCAGGACCAACAACTAGACAATTAAAAATAGATTTGATAAGTAATTGCAAAAAGAATGTGTAGATCAATAATATAACGTTCTAAATCAATATGCATGCACTATATGATATATAAACATACCTGGAGGAGCGGGGGTGGCCTCTGTCCCAGATGTGGACGCAGGACCAACAACTAGACAATCAAACATTGACAATATAAGTAATTTTGACATAAACAGGCATGAATATCTGTAATATTAAATTGAAAATGGATATGCGTGCAGTATACCTGGAGGTGTGGCAAAATCCACACGGAAGGAGGCATCCGAAGGGGTCTCCGATCTGGGTGCAAGACCGGCCCTCTGAAGCTCCCTACGGAGCTCTCCGGGCGGCAGAACCGCTCTGCCTCTGCCTCTGCCTCTGCCGCGGCTGGAGCTCCTGCCGCCCCTCGCTGCTCCCGACATCGTCATCCAATCTAGATAAACGGTTCGTGAACGCATTAGACAATCATTAAAAGTATTGACTATATATGCTCTAGAGCGTAAAATGTGAAGTAATAATATAACATTACTGATAACCTTTTTCGTTTCGTGGGCGCATCATACATATCTACTTGGATTTCATCGTCGATGTCATTTCTAACCCACGTAACTTCATGATCGGTCGAAGACAACCCGTCCTTCGAAACAGACGGTCGGAGCACTTTAAGACTTCTCTCTTCTTCGTCCTCATCGCTGTCCTCGTATTCTGGGACATCGTAGACATCTCTAGGTTTCCATCGGCATACAACACTCCACCCCGGATGCTTCAAACACTGTGAGTAGTATACTTGGAACGCTTGGTTCGGAAAGATAAACGGATCGTCTTGACCGTAAAATCGAAGTGTGTTCACACTGGTCAATCCATATTCATCTTTCCAAGTCCCAAGACTGCTTCTCCACCTGTCTGTATCGGTTCGCGGATCGTACCAAGTACAGTGGAATATATAAAAGGGTTCTGATCGTCCGGGATAGTGGATGCCGAGTATACAATTTAAGTACCCATAGTAAATCACACCGTCCGATCCTACCGTCGCAATACCACTATTCTGAGTAATTCTAGATGTTTCTATGTCCTTAATTTCGAATTTGTATCCAAGGACACCAAATCCTTTGTAATGTGCAACCTCCATACTAGGAAATTGAGCTAAACATCTTGAATCACTCTCAAATGATGCAGACAAGTTCGGATCGTGGATCTAACAAAACAAATTTTACGATAAATACATAACGATACAAGTTTAGATTAAAACTGATAGCAATAAAATGTAATTCGAATAACTTACATGCTCTGTGACCCAATCACAAAAATTATCCTGATGGTATTTTTCCAAACGCTCTTCGTTCCAATCAGGATACCCCTCACGTACCTCGTTAAAATGAGTTCTGTTTTCGACAAATAATTGTGACATTAATATTATGTCATTTCATACACACACAAACACAGATATAACAATTAATCCAAAAGAACTTACTCTCTAATTTGTTCAAGACATTCGCAATTAAGCAAGATAAACCGGTATATCTTGTTGATAAACATAGTGTCTACCCTCTTATACTCGGCTTTACCATATGGCCCGTCTTGAATTCTTCGAGGTCGGTTAAGCCTTGTCTCAATGTTCTCGTCCAGATAGCGGGAGCAAAATGTGGTTGCTTCATCAAGAAGATAACCTTGCATGATAGAACCCTCTGGTCGATTTTTATTGCGTATATACTTCTTAAGAGTGTAAAGGTACCTAATGAGAATATGTTGAATAAATAAACACGGGCATACATGACAAAAATAAATTTATAAATTGCGCGAAACGAAAAATTACACGTACCTCTCGACGGGATACATCCATCGATATTGTACCGGTCCGGCTAACTTCGCCTCAGTTGCAAGATGAACCGTCAAGTGTATTATGATATCGAAGAATGACGGTGGGAAAATACGCTCAAACTTGCAAAGTATCAACGCAATAGAATTTTGTAGTTTATCCAGCGTCGCAACCTCCAGCGTTTTAGCACACAACTCCCTGAAAAAACAACATAGGTCGTTGATTACTAGACCAACCGAGTCGGGGAGAGAAGTCCTGAGGGCTAATGGAAGAAGGTGCTCCACGATAACATGGTGGTCATGACTTTTCAGCCCATCGATCTTGCCTTTCACAATTTTTATTTTCTTGCTGAATGATCCTGAGAAACCTGTGGGGACTTTCAAATCATGCAACACCTGCAGGAATCTTTTCTTCTCCGGTTGTGACATATGATAAGCGGCATTGGGAAGTACAAACTTGCCCGGTTTACCCGCTACCGGTTTAGGGTGCAGTTCACTTCTTATTCCCCACTCTTGTAGATCCATCCGGGCATTCATGTTGTCTTTCGATTTCCCGTCTTTACACAGAAGCAAGTTAAGTATGTGCTCTGATACTCCCTTCTCTATATGCATGACGTCCAGACAATGACGCACTGAATTTGTAGACCAGTACGGAAGCTCGAAGAAAATGCTTAACTTGTTCCAATATTGTGGTTTGACCTGTCTCGTCGGATCCATCCCGAAGGTCACGTTATTGTAACCATCCCATTTAGCAGTCACGTCCTCTCCGGACAATGGGGATGGAGGCCCAAGAAGCTCCTGATGACCATCAAAGTGAACCGTGTCTAACCTGTAGGGGTGGTCTGGAGGCAGAAAACGTCGATGGCCGCAATAACAAACCTTCCTGCTAAAATTCAAAAATTTTGATGTTGTGTGTTCATGGCAATGAGGACATGCTTTGTGACCATGTACGGACCAACCTGAAAGCATTCCATATGCAGGAAAGTCATTAATTGTCCACATTAAAGCCGCACGCAGTATGAAGGTTGTATTTGTGTTTGAATCATATGTCTCTACACCATCAATAAACAAAGTTTTCAGCTCCTCAATCAGAGGTCGGAGATAGACGTCGATATTGTTCCCCGGTGAGTTTGGTCCGTCGATAAGAAGAGGCATCATAAAGTATGATTGGTCCATAGCCAACCAAGGCGACAGATTATAAATTATCATTACAACGGGCCATGTACTGTGACTTCCAGCCATATAGTTGAATGGGCAGAAGCCATCGGCAGCCAGTCCGAGCCGGACATTGCGGGGATCGCTACTGAATATTGTGTGCCTCCTATCGAAATCCTTCCATGCCGGTGAATCTCTTGGATGGCTCATTTTTCCATTTTCGCTTGGAGGAGCACGATGATGCCAAATCATTGCCTCGGCTGTTTTCTTGCACCTGAATAGCCTCTGTAGCCTCTGTGTTATGGGAAAATATCGTGCTATCTTCACAGGTATATCAGGCTTCTTATCAGAATCTTTCGGCTTATACCTGGCCTCTCCGCATGTTGGACACTCTTTCAAATCTGAATTCTCTTTCCGGTACAACACGCAATTTTTAGGACATGCTTGAATCTTCTCGCACTTTAGACCCAAATCAGACATCATTTTCTGGGCTTCGTACCAGCTTTCGGGCACATTATTTCCCGGAGGCATAGAATCTTTCAAGAACGAAAGAAGCATTGTGAATGACTTGTTGCTCCATCCATTTAGGCACTTAATTTGGAAAAGTTGGACGAACCATGAGAGGGTGGAATACTTCGCATTCTCATAAACTGGTTTCCTAGCATCATTCATGAAATTTTCATATTTATCCGCACGCGGTCCTTGACCGGAAGGAATGTCATCTTCGGTACGAATAGATTCACCTAGGGCAGCCTCTACCATATCCTCCATTTCTTCTGATGGAAATAAATTTCCGTATCCTGCCGTATTACCGAATTCTTCTTCTTCTCCTGCCGCATTATCGTGTTCTCCTTCTTCTACCGCAGTACTGCATTCTTCTCCTTCCCCGTGATATTTCCAAATTGAATAAAGTCTAGTAAACCCATGTTTTACAATATGAAGCTCTGCCAATTCTACCTTCTGCCAGTACTTATTGCCACATCTATCGCACGGACAGAGAATCTTCTCTAATATGATCTTATTATGTGCTCGTGCAAATTCAAGGAAAGCAGCAACCCCTGCGACAAACGTAGGTTGCATACGTTGTTTCCAATCCACATACATCCAGTCCTTAACTCTGACGTACTCATGGGCCATGTTAGACTGAATAACATATAAATTGTAGGTTATGCTGACTATATTGAGAAATATAAGAACGGGATAGTTACTGACAAAGGAGAAAATCCATGTAGATGCTTTGTGTGTGCGTTTGTCGTTGAAAAGAATAAATTATCGCACGTTATGCGTTTGTATGTATGTGTTCCGGCTGTCGGGGGTAGGCTTCTATCCCATTAAGAATGTATAGAGCGAACGCCCATCACTTGTGCTTTCAACCGTTTCGAGTAAATTTCGGCAGCACCTCCCCGCTGTTCTCCGAGTACACTGTAATAGAATAGATAATCATTTCAAAGCTGTGAAACAACGTTGAAATGAACATCTAATCTATCTTTGTACACGGAGAACCAGCGGAAAGGTACCGACGAAATATCTCGAAACGGATGAAAACACAAGTGAATGAAGGCGTTTGCTTTATACATTCTTAACTTGTCCACACGGGACAAATCTATGGGTTACCATACGATTGAATTTTCTCGTCGCGCAGACTATACGACGGTTGTTAGTATCGAGCTATACTGTCCGATATTTAACAACCTTCGTATAGTTCTAGGTCACGACGAGCATCGCACGTATGTTAACCGATAGACGGGGACTAAGTGGCGCTTTAGTTTCATATACGGGTATCGATGGGAATATGAAGGTTTCATATCATCATCGAGTATCATATATTGGTTTTAACCCGAACATCTCGAGTCGCTCTCTAATTATGCGTTTGTATGTATGTGTTCCGGCTGTCGGGGGTAGGATTCTATCCCATTAAGAAAAAATGGAGTGTATTTCGCTGTGAGAGACTCTTCAAAGAAATGGAGGAAGAAGCACTAAAGAAAAAAGAGAGAAAAATAAGAATATAAAGTTGAAACTAAAGTTGAGCTATCCGCTGAAATCATAAAGCATAGGAAAGTTGATTGAGTCTTGATCTATTGCTCTTTCTTTGCATTATCTCGTATGTCCATTTATAGATTTTAATGCCACATGAGATGTAATCAGTCAGCTCCCTATGGTTGTATTAATGTCAGCTCTTACACAATATGGGTATCTGCCTTACGATTAAGACAACTATGGAATATGTTAATTTAAAATGTAAGGCTAGCTTTCTATGTATTCTGAGGGACTGCTTGCATAGAACTTAGCTTGATCCTCTCAATTATTACACATAAATATGCTGACATGCCTCTCATAACCCTAACCCCAGCCCCACAGTAACCCTAACCCTAGCCCCAACCCTAACCCCAGCCCACCGTAACCCTACCCCAGCCCCACAGTAACCCTAACCCTAGCCCCAACCCTAACCCCAGCCCATCGTAACCCTACCCCAGCCCCACAGTAACCCTAACCCCAGCCCCACCGTAACCCTAACCCCAGCCCCACCACAGCAGCAGCCGAACCCCAACCCTAACCCTACCCCGACCCCGACCCCGACCCCGACCGCCACCGCGCCCCTGCCCAAACCCAACTCTCGCGCGCGCAACCCAGACCCAGCCATGAATAATCCAAAAATGCTTTAATTTACCTCGAGATTTATACCTGAACGGGCGGTGGCGACGACGGCGTCGAATTGGCGAAGAAACCGGCGGTGGCGACGACGGTGGCGACGAAACTGGCGGTGGCGACGAGGATGGCGACGAAATCGGCGGTGGCGACGACGGTGGCGACGACGGCCGGCGACGGTGGCGACGCGACGGTGGCGATTTAGGGTTTTTCGCGCGCGTTTGAGAGAGAGAGAGAAAATGAGCGTAGGCTTTTCGATCTGGATTTGTTTTAAATCGATATTTACTTGCCCCTACGGATATGTCCGTAGGTCCTTTGTTTGCGCCACCGTAGGGGCAAACACCAAATTAAGAATTAAATTTTTTATTCTTGAAAGTCAGTGCCCGTAGGGGCAACCCTTTAGCCCTACGGATTAATCCGTAGGGCCAAGTAAAATCTGCCCCAACGGATAATCCCATCCGTAGGGGCAACCTCCTATTTTACTAGTGACGGTTTCTTGTGCTTTTTGGACATGAAATTATTTATGTGCTAATCATACATATGTTGCATGCATATATGAGAAAGATTGATATGTGAGTACCGATTTTTCATGATATTAAAATTAGGCTCTTAAAATTTTGCATGACATATGTTTTATTCCTTGGTTATTTAATCATTCAAGCATCACTTTATATGCATTTACACTTACATGATTAAATGTGCACCATATAGATTATATTTTTAATAATGCCTTGAATGAGTATTATATAACTTTATTGCATAAGAAAATAAAAGTTATGACATTGTATAAACTTTTGAAAGGAAGAACAAATATACTTTAAATCATTTGTCATGCTTTTGTTAGGCTCCAGGGCCTAGATAAATTCTTTGCTCCATCCAATTACGGAAAGAATGCGGAGTGGTTAAGGAATCTTTTTTTTTTGGATACTTTTGTGGTCTAAATCTAAGCCGTTGATTGTCATTAACCGTGACAATGATGATACTGAATTAATAGAGTGGAAAATCTAGAAACGTGAGTCTAGGACATTGTTATATCTGACAATTACTCAACGATGAGTGAGTAATTAGGATAAACTGTATTCGTACAAATCGGAATCTTGTTGATCTTTTTACGAAAGGTTTGTCAGAAGATTTGCTACAGAAGATATCATTGGGGATAATGTGAAAGCCTTACACATATACCAACTATCATTGAAATCCTACTCGATATTTGTGCTCCAAGTACCGCTAGTTCAAAAGAAAAGTAGATGTTATGATTGATTTTAAAAGTATGAAAACTTATTCTTGTCCCTGAAATGATCGTACTTGGATCTTGTAGATAAAAAAGAGGATGCATTATTTCTTAATAAGTGATAAAGTGTGTCATTACAAGACATACTAGATTACCTATCTATATGAATGTGAGGATGCGCCGCCATCTATGAGATCAAAAGATTTTCTCAGAAGCATTCGTTAAACCAGGACATACACACGACTATAATAGTTCTAACTTATGAATTACTTGATTTTTTAAATGTATATATGTGCTTTATATCCGGTTCTTTCGCAAAAAGGGTTATCGGTTCAAAATTTCGGTTACCGTGCATGCACCTTGATTGGACTTTGATGTAAATGCACTAAGAGAAGATTCGAGTCCAGAAGAAATTTTCATGGTATGTATACACATTTAGTACCAACTTTTGTTTGTTTTTGAATTTTTTTTTAAATCAGTGGGAAATGTTTTATTACTTGTTATAATATGAATATAATTTCAATAAATTATGTATAGATAAATGTTTAAGTCTTTATGTTTATATGTTTTAGTTGAAAATAAGATTGGGAAATATTGATGTGAAGCTTGACAAAGTCACTGATTTTTTTACCGCAAGCAAGGCTAAAAGAAAGAGATCCACATAATCTAAAATCCAAATGTTGGCTATAGTTACTTTGCAACGATTAGAGACAACTTTTCACAGTGAAGGTTTTTTGTTGCCCAAAACCCCCTCAACTCTTATATATACCAACTTATTTTAATTGTTCTATATATACAATCCCTTTTCTTCTCTCCTCTTCATTATTTTTGGTACTCCTATAGATTAAGTTATCCAGGACAATTTCTTGCGGATGCAACGCGGGAGATTGTAAACACAAGGTTGGGTTGTTGTATTCTGAAAGCGAATCGCACAAATCCCTTTTACATAGTAGGGAGCGAATATTGTTTTAAAGAAAGCGTCACACATGTCTCGACCCAATTTATTGCGTTGTGCTTTTTCTTATCATTTGTTTCAACCCCAATTTTGCAACTCCGAATATACTATCAAAGAGACATAGCTTATTACAGTAAAATATATTTTCTACAATACATGAGATCTCTAGTTCGATTCACGAAAAGGCCACAGAAATGATACGACATAAGCAGGTTCCATCCAATAAGATTTAAGCCTCACTGAGGTTCGTCTCATCTTATATCTTATATCCATATGGCTCTCATAGTTTTTTCAATAGGAGACTATATTATCCACATATTTCAACAATAATAATGAGGACGGCAAAGTAACACTGAATATTTACAAAATATCTGCAATATATGGCAATGAATCCAAGTAATAAAGTGATAATCAATTTGTTGATGATTTATGGTTAGACACAATTCATAATTAGCGAGATAACTGAAGAAAGTATTATCTTCTTACTTTCAATGCAAAAAGGCAGGGTCTTCAAATAAAAATTTCAAATTTGATTATCACGGCCAAAAAAATCTTAAATCTTATAATTTCCAGAGAGAAATATTTAAATGAAAATATCATAATTAATTTTCCAGATCTTCCCAATCTTTGAAAGTAATTTATTGATAACAAACCTAAGTAGCAAAGCATAAATATAAATTTCCTCCTATGGCGTCGAAAAAATACACCCTCTCTCATTTTTTCCGACGATCGACATCCACCATTTTCATCGTTATCATCTAAGATGTGGGTACACCAAATTTCATGTGATTCTACAACTTTTTCACCGTTGATTTAGCAATGTAAAAAGTTCTATTGTCGGTAAACCGTTAATTTTGAACCCACTAAAGCAACGGTGAAAAGGTTGTAGAATCACATGAAATTTGGTGTACCCACATGATGGAGGTCCTTTTCGGGTCTCCTTCAGATATTGTCTTCCGTCGATCTCCCGGTGGATTTTGGAGGTGATCTTCTGTTGCATGTGGGTCTCAATGGGTTTTGAGGAGATTAGTGATTTGAAGAGTTTAGCGCCGAGTACCTGCAAAGAAGTCCCGGGATGGTTTGGTACCACCGAGGACCCTCCGACGATCAAGTTAGTATTAGATCCGAGCAGCGTAACGGCTAAGTGGAGTAAAAATGGTTTACTTGACTCCTCTGTGATGGGGGTTTATATAGCGGTGGTAGCATGCAGCAGCAGGCTCGAGAATCTCGCCAGCAGTTATGCTCCCGACGTCGCGTCCGCGCAGAGAGCGGATCGCCCATTAATGGGGATCATGATGGCGTGGAACGTGAGATGTTGCTGGCGGAAAATCTGCTCATGGCGAGATTTGCGGAGCGGCGGTTACGCCTGTGAGCGGTGGAGTTGGTCGGAGGACCGAGGAAGACGGCCTTGGCTGCGGAGCTCGAGGATGAGCGAGAAGGTCGAGGAGTCTTGTTCTTGTGGCAGTTCGGGGCGAGCTGAGGGGCTAAGGAGGCCAATTTGCAGGGGGCCCCGAGGAGGGCCAGCTCGTGCTTGCAGGTCGGGTACAAGGGTGGTCTGGTAGGCCCCTATGGGCCCTTTCTTTTGAGTTCGGGGACGCATCATCTGCCACGTGTCCTGATCTTGGCGGTCGTTAATATTGAGCATCATCATTATCCTCCCACTCTTATTCCGACCAGCTAGCGGGTCGGGTCAGGAGTGGACTGCCGGGCCGCCCGGGGTGAGTTCCCTCCTAAGGTTCATCGGGACTTTGCCCCTGGGCTGTCGGCTGTCTTTTCTGTCAGCGAATCAGGGCGAGATCTCTGCATTTAAGGAAGGTGCGCCGGTTCGTGCATCCTGCCGTTGAAGTGACGGTCTACGTGTCAAGCGTCGGTTGGCCGACGCGACGTGTGCAGACCTGCGACGCTTGAAGGGGTGCGGTCCAGTGTGGGAACGACAAGTGGAGCAATCGGAACCGTTGGACGCGAGGAGGCGTTTTTGCGGAAGATGAAGGGCGCCGTTGGATGAGGTCGCTCGCGGTGATAAATAGGGGTGGGGCCCGTTCCAGGGCCCCTACTCCTTCATATTTTCCCGTTCTAAGTCCTGGTTGCTCGGCGCTCGTCTTCTTTCTTCTGCTTTCGTTTCCCAAGGACCCTTCTTCTCAAAGTTAGATATCTTCTTTTGTCGAGTCAGTAGATGTCGTTGGAGTAGGTTCTAGGGACCCTTTAGGTGAGCATGAGTCCTCCCAGGGAGCGGGGATCGGGTCCTCTTCCCAGGATCGTGCGGCGGGGGCAGCCCCCAGGGAGGGAGCGGTAGATGCTGCCCCCGGCGTCTCGTATTGGGTGAGGCATGAGGACGAGCTCGCTTCCACATCCCCCTGTGTTATACGCTTCGTCTGGCCAAGGAGGGAGAGAGGGCAGACCAAGTACGAGGCAGGGAGATCGCTCTATATTTGGATGCTTTTTGGGGCGGAATGCGCCTGCCCTTCTCTCCCGAGATCGTCGAAGCGCTGAACTTTTTCTGGTTAGCCTCTGGCCAGTTAGTGCCGAACTCGTGGAGGATTCTCCTCGGGTTCCTGATCCGCCTGAAGTTACAGGCGATTCCCTTCAGCCTCTCCCTCCTTGATTCTTCCCTCGTCTTCAAAAATCACCCTGGTGGTCGAGCAGGCGACCCGAGGTGGGTCTACCTTTCTTTTAGAAAGCGACAGAGGGGCGCCACCAGGACAGGGGTTGTGGCCCTTCCTTCTTCCATTCACGACTGGAAGAAGAAGTTCTTCTTTGTTCCCCCCCCCCGAGGGCGAGGACTGGCCCATGCCTACAAAGTGGTCGAGGGAGAAATGCTTGCCGGGGAACCAGTCCAGTGACCCCGTCGTAGTGAGAGTGGCGTCGTGGGAGCCCATCCCCCGTTTCGACGTGCTGCTGTCTGAGAGGGTCCTGAGTTGGGCCGGGCTCAGCCCCGTTGAGTTCGTCGGTAAGTTTAAGCTTGTTTTTTGGCTTGTATATTGCTTGTGTCGCTGACTTCTTTACATTTGGTTTTGTGTAGGACCCATGGACATGGACTCGCTCCAATCTTCCATGCGCCAGCCGAGGAAGGTCGCAAAGGCTTGGGGCGCCAGCTCTTCTCGCTCAAAGCCTGCCCCGGCTCCTTCTCCTCTCGTGGTTGCGTCCCGTGAGCGTTCGGGGGTGGATCCCGCCCCGGGGCCTAGCAGAGTGTCGGGCCGAAAGCGGGCTCGGATTCTGGAGAACCCGGCCTCGGAGGAGGAGATCGGCTCTCTCTTAGATCCACTCAAGAGGAATTCCCAGAGATCATCTCGGGGCCCGTCTTCGCCGATCATGGTGGAGGAAGGGGGCCTCCAGTTCGCAGTGCCTTCGGGGCTATCCGTCGCGGATAGCCTGCTGCATGAAATAGAGACATCGGCCGGGGGTAGAGTCCCCGGGGAGACTTTCAGGGCTCGGCTGGCGTCCATCGCCCAGGAGTCCGTGCAGGTGAGTGTTTGGTTTTTTGGTGAGATTCAGTGCCTTCTTCGTCTTTCTGATCTCTTTCCTGTCTTTCAGGTTCTCCAGCACGTTGCCCTCGCCTTACGCATGGAGGCCGAGGTGATAACCCTGGCGATGAAGGCTGCGGGCCAGCTCGCCTCACTCGAAGAGAGCTCCAAGCAGGAGCTGGAGGCGGTGATGGCGAGGGTCGCCGCCCTGGAGGGCGAGGTGGAGGCCGGGAAGCAGGAGGTCACCCGGTACCGCGAGGCCGCCGTGGCTGCCGAGGCCAAGCTCAAGGACGCTCAGGTGCTTGCCGACAACCTGAAGAAGACGGTGAAAACCTTCTGGAAGGAGCTAGGGGCGGCGGCCGAGTCGGCGAAGTCGGCCGACCTGAGAGCGACGAAGTTGGCCGACCTCTCGGCGGCGAAGGCGGTGGAGGGCTACAAGAAGTCAAAGGACTTCTATGATGACATGGCCGTTGCCATGACCCTCATCTGGCACGAGGCCCTCGACGCCGTTAAGGCCCGAATGCCGGGGTTCGCCGACGAAGAGCTCCAGGCCGAATACCCCCTCGCGGATGCCGATGAGCAGGGGCAGGAGATTCCTGGCGAGGAAGTCGCCGAGGACCCAGCTCGTCTCGTGGTGGATGTTGAGGGCCCCGAGGTCGCTCCTGGCCCCGAGGCCTAAAGCCTCCGTCTTCTTCCTCCTTTTATTTTGTTGCTTCTGGAATTTTCTAAGCCTCCGGGCATTTTGTAAGGCTGGGGAGCCCAAAATACCCTTTATAAAGACTTTGCCTTTTAGTAATAAAACTTTTTCTTTGGTTTCATCGGTTTGCACTTTGTCTTTTGTTCATGAAGAATGCTTGTAAAATATCTCTGCTTGCACTGTTGGGCTTCCATGTCAGGTCGGCCATCTGTCTAGCGATCGTTCGTCGAGTTGATTTCAATCACATGCCAAGCGCGTCAAGCCCTGCCGAGAAGGAGGTGTCTCCATGGCCCCGAAGTCGAGGGGGGATCGCTCAGACTCAGATAGACTTGATCCCCCTGTTGGGGCCTCGGATTCTTTGCATGTGACGGGCAGAGGGCGGTCCGTCGTGTTGTCGCCGAGCATGAATGGGAAGCTGCTCGGTTATCCCTTGGTGAGGGCCTTTCACTTCTGGCATCGCGAGCAACGACCCCTAGCCGGGGCTGGTCGAGCGAGGGTCGGGCTCGACTGCCTCCGGGAGGACTTCGGGTCCTTAGTGTTGGAGGGGCTGTAAGAAGCCCACTAAGGATGACCGGGCAGTGAAGCTGCGCGGTTTCCTCTTGGCGAGGGCTTTGTTCTCTGGCGTCGTGGGTAGGCAACCACCAGCCTGGGATGACCGAGCGGGGTAGCCGCTCGGGTGTCTCTTGCGAAGGCTTCGATCCCTGGCGTCATGGATAGGGAGCTACCAGCCGGAGATGACCGAGCAGGGTAGCTGCTCGGTTGCCTCTTGCGAAGGCTTTGATCCTTAGCGTTGGAGGGGCTGTAAGTAGCCCACTAAGGATGATCGGGCAGTGAAGCCGTGCGGCTTCCTCTTGGCAAGGGCTTTGATCTCTGGCGTCATGGGTAGGCAACTACCAGCCTGGGATGAATGAGCGGGGTAGCCGCTCGGGTGACTATGTGAGGGCTTCAATCCCTGGCGTCCTGGGTAGGGAGCTACCAGCCGGAGATGACCGAGAAGGGTAGCTGCTCGATGGCCTCTTACGAGGGCTTTGATCCTTCAGGATGGGGACTGAGCAGGATTACTGCCCAGTGCCTCTTGGGTAGGACTTTGATCCCTGTCGGTTGTGGTAGGAAGCTACCAGCCGGGGATAGCCGAGCAAGGGCTCAACTGCCTCTGGGAGGACTTTGGTCCTTAGCGTGAGAGGGCCGTAAGAAGCCTACCAAGGACCCTTGGCCAGGCAGGGTTACTGCCCGGTGCCTCTTGGCAAGGGCTTTTGTCCTGAAGGATAGTCGAGCGAGGGATCCTCGGGCTGGACTGCCTTTGGGAGGTCTTTTGATCCCTGTCGGTCGTGGTAGGAAGCTACCAGCCGGGGATAGCCGAGCAGGGTAGCTGCTGAGCTTCCTCTAAGGAGGACTTGGATCCTTAGCGTTGGAGGGGCCATGGGAGGCCTGCTAAGGATAACTGGGCAGTGAAACTGCGCGGTTGCCTCTTAGCGAGGGCTTTGATCCCTGGCGTTGCGAGTAGGGAAGCTACCGGCCAGGGATAGCCGAGCAGGGTAGCTGCTGAGCTGCCTCTAAGGAGGACTTGGATCCTTAGCGTTGTAGGGGCCGTAGGAGGCCTGCTAAGGATAATCGGGCAGTGAAGCTGCGCGGCTTCCTCTTGGCGAGGGCTTTGATCCCTGGCGTTGCGAGTAGGGAAGCTACCGGCCAGGTATAGCCGAACAGGGTAGATGCTTGGCTAATTCTTCATTAGGTTTCGCCTGACCATCCAGTTGTAGGCATGGGGAACAGGAACGGTCGCGGTGACCGTGCGCATAGCATGTGCATTGAATGTGGGGGGAGGCGAAACGCCAGGGCCGCGTCGTTTCGATTCTGCCAGAGAAGGTTTGATGATCGCCGTGTGGCAGCGACTTTTTGGGCGAAAGCGGGCGACTGGTGAACTCTGTTGGGGCGCAGTGGGCTATATAAGGCTGAAGGAGCACTGGTCCTTCCTTCTTTCATGAACAGATCGTCGATAATGCAAGACTTCCCCTTTACTATCCCCGATATCATCCGCTTCGAAGACGTATACCTTTATGACCAGAACTGCACCGAGGACATGGTGCAGTTGGTCTATGAGAGTATCGAGGACCACTTCGGCCGGTTGCTCCCCCGACGCTCCTCCCTGCTGTAGCTGCTGATGTACTCCATCTAGAGGGCATCGCTGGGGCTTTACAACCCCCTGTCCGAACAGCTCTATGACGAGGCCGTGGGCAAGCTGCGGTCTCTGAGGCGCTTCGGCCTGATCTCCGCGAACCGGCTGGCTCGCTCGGAGGCGCTCGCCCGCGAGTGCTATGAGCTGAGGCTCGGAGTCGACGCGTGCGGGGGGGACCGAAGGCAGAGGTTGGATCTCGCGAGGCCTCGGCTGGCAGAGATCTTTACCGAGTATCACGAGCAGTGCTCTCTGCACCCCCTTCCCCCGCTGTTGTAATTTTCTCTTTTTTCTTTTTGTATGTATGGCTGAGGAGCCCATAATACCTTTTTTGAATAAATGAGATCTTTCCTTCTTTTCGCGATATTCCATTGATTTTTATTAAATTAACAACAGACCCGAGGAAAAGTTTACATTGCCCTAGAAGAGAAGTACATGCTAATAGATGACCTTATTAGCGCGGCCCGAGCTTCCCGGAGGCTTGTTGGTCTCCGTGCTCAGCACCGGGTACGGGGCTCCCTGAGCGCCGGATTGATCATCTGTCGAAACGAGCATGATCTGGCCGATGGTCAGCTCGGCGGAAGGAGGACGCTGCTCTTGCTCGCGGTCGGCCTGTCGTTTGTCCCTCAGGTAGGCGGTGAGATGCCCCGATCGGATGAGCTCCTCGATGTAGTCCCGGAGTTGCTTACAATCCTCCGTGGCGTGGCCCAGCGTTCGGTGGAAGGCACAGTAAAGGCCCCGGGTTCGCTTTGAGGCCTGACGCGGGATTGGAGGGAACTTGAAGAACCCCTCGCCCTGAGCCTCCTTTAGTAATACTGCGAGGGAGACGTTGAGCTGGGTGTACTCCTGGAACTTTGGGTGATAGGGCTGCTGACGCTCCGGCCTCTCTTCCCGAGCCTTCTTCTTCTGGTCGGTCCGTTCTGCTTGGGGGAGGTTTGCGTTCACCTCGGACTCCAGCTGAACCTCGCGCTCGGTCCACGCCTTGACCTCAGCTATGGTCTTAGGCTGTGCCAACGCAAAGGAGCGTAACCACTCCTTGTGCCTAAGCCCAGATCTGAGCGCCGTGATGACGGTCTCATCCCGGTGCTCGAGGACCTCGAGGAGGGCGTTGTAGAAGCGGGTGATGTAAGCTTTGAACGTCTCCTTGTCCCCGCTCTTTATTGTGAAGAGGTAGTCGACCGTGCGCTTCTGCCGACGGTTCCCAACGAAATGGCCGAGGAACTAAGTAGCCAGCTCGTCGAAGGTCAAGATTGAGCGAGGCTCGAGCCCTCTGAACCAGTCCCGTCTTGCGCGGATGAGGGTGGCTGGGAAGGACCTGCACTGGGCGGCGTCGAAATGCTCCTGGAAGCTCATCCCCGCGGTGCAGGCATCCAAATGGTCTTTGGGGTCGGTTTTCCCGCCGAACAGAGAGACCTTCGGGGGCTTGTTGCGCGAGGAGACGTGGACAGCGAGCAGTCCCTCGGTAAACGGTTTGGTGAGCGAGTCGGCGGCGTACTCAGCCCCGTCGCCCGAGAGGTGACCTTCCCGGCGCATGCCCTTGATCTTCTTCTCGAGGGCGTCGAGTCGGCCTGTTCCCTGATTAAAAATCAGGAAAAAGCTTCAGAGGAAGCATCACGTGCTCACACGTGACCAGTGGTCACGTGTTAGCACGTGATGGTTAGAGCAGCGGCAGAGAACAGAGCGCAGAAGAGCAGTCCCTTCAGGGGGTCACGTGTTCACGAGACAAGGGGTCACGTGCTGACATGTGACAAGGGGTCACGTGCTTGCATGTGACCCTGGGTCACGTGCTCACACATGACCAAAGGTCACGTGGCAACACGTGACTGGCTTTAAAAGCCGTGCTGTTCAACAGAATTAAATTCTGAATAAGATCATTTAAATCTTTCCAAAATGGAGAAGAATTATGTAAAACCGTTGGATTAAGAATCCGAAGGTGATTAAATATCACCAATTTATGGAAAAATCTTGGACATAGAAAGATTCCCCCTAAATCTCACCGAAATAACAAAAAGAATATTTTTGGATTTAAAATCCAACGGTGAATAAAATTCACCTAATAATCTAAAAGCCCAGATTAATGATGAAAATAAATCAAATCTTTCAATAAAATATTTACTAAACAGATTGATTCTGTTCCTTCTCCTATAAATAGGAGCCAAGGGAGAGAGTTATAAAAAGAGAGAGAGAGAAAAAGCCTTGGAATCTGGAAAATTCAGAGAGAAAAGAAGGAAGAATTTGATTCTCTACAAAGAAAAACCTTAGGTAAGAAAAGAAAGGGGAAAAAGGCTTCAAAAAGAGAATTTAATTCTCAGAGTTTAACTCTTCTATAAAAAGAACTTAGTTCTTTCTCTGGTGAAGATCTGCAAAGTGCACATCCTCCCATAGGTTGAGAATTTAATTCTCATTGGGTCGAGATCCTGCCATGCAGATCTAAAATATAGAGGAGGAATAGAGTTATGAGAATTTAATTCTCATAAAGTTATAGGAATTTAATTCCTCCAGGATAAAATTAGGGTTTAACCCTATATGAGAATTCAATTCTCCAAAATTATAGGAATTTAATTCCTTCAAAATGGACAGGACTAGGGTTTTACCCTAATTGAGAATTTAATTCTCTTAAACTCACAGGAATTTAATTCTCCTCAAAATGAAATTAGGGTTTCACCCTATATCAGAACTTGATCCTTTACATATATGAGAATCTAATTCCTACAGAAAGAAAATAAGGGTTTAACCCTACTTAAGAATATAACTCTTCAAAAGAAAATAGGAATTTAATTCCTCTAAAATTATTGCTAGGGTTTAACCCTATGAAGAATTTAATTCTTAAAAAGACAAACAGATCTTTAAACAGAAAAGAACCAGGGTCACGTGCCTCCACGTGACCCCTGTAAAGATCCACAGAAAAGAAGCTCTGGGGCGCCCTCACGTGTCACCACGTGACCCCTAATGAGTATTCTAATAAACCAGAGCATGAGCCCCCATCACGTGCCCACACGTGATGACTGTGAGAATTAAAAAAGTTTTGAACACTTATCTGCAGAACAAAATGAAGGGGATCCGGCCCCACTTTCTGAGGCCATCATGTGCTCCCATATGATCCCCCCTCTCTGTTAATCCTGATAATTTGGTTGCCAGTGTTTAATACTGTTATTTGTTAGTGTTTAACACTAACTTGAGAATCATAATTTCTAGTGTTTAACACTAATCTGATAATCTTATCTCCAGTGTTCAATACTGTTGGTCTTTAGTGTTTAACACTAGCTTTAGCCCAATTGGCTAATTTTCTAGAGGCAAAGCCTCTCCTTCAATTGAATCTCAAAATTTAGGAAATTAAAGATGAAAACAATATGGACTAAAACCAGACAAATATCAAATAGTCCAATAAAGGGTCAAACTCAGTTGGACTTAGCCCAAGTTGGCCATAAGTCCTCAATCCAGACTTAACTGGGCCAATGGGCTCATAATATAATTAATTGGTCTTGGTTCCAAACTGGACTACAGATCACTTAATCTACCTTAGTTCAAGGGTACATCTCTTCGCTCCTCTGATATTTGTCGTTGTAATCCTTCAACGTTTTCAGAGAGGTGACGGGTCCCAACAACCATACATTTCACGGACTGTGGGGTCCTTAAACTCATACACTATGACGTCCTTAACCTTAACCGGGATGTCTTAAAACTAACAACGGACTATGATGTCCTTAATCTTGACCGTGATATCTTAAAACTAACGCCGGACTGTGGAGTCCTTAAATCCACGGACTATGACGTCCTTAACCTTGACCGCAACGTCTTAAAACTAACATTGGGCCGCAATGTCCTTAAACTACCTATCGACCGCAATGTCACTAAACTAAACAGCAGAGCCCCCAATTGCTCTCTTGTCGGATCTAAACGATCCCGTTAAGTCGATCTTAGTCTAAAATTAGACTAACGTGTCCTTAACAAACGTTTAAGTCGATCTTAGCTTAAAATAAGGCTAATGTATCCTTAAACACCCCCCCAAAACCAAATCTAAGAAAGATACGGATTTGGACTAATCCACGTCCTACGGGCGACAGTACAAATTAGTCTCCGTATACAATCCACGGGAAACCGAACACAAAACAAACACCCACGACACGAAGTGACCACATGGAGAAGGAGAAAGTTGTTACCGCGACGCGGTAGCGTAATTAACTGTAGGGGCTTGCGCCTGCAGGGAAGAGCATCCCCACAATCAGAAACCCCTCAAGCAAGGGGGAATCTGACGAAGTCTGCTACATCGGCCGCATCCGTTTAAACCTTCGATATACGGTGCCATAAATCAACTTGGCATCTTCGAAGGGGTGGACGGATAGCACTAATTAGCATCTGCCCCGAAATTCAGGCAAGACGTCTGTCTTGCGCGTCTTTGGAGGGGAACAGATTCTGGCACGCCCGGTGGGACCTTTTCCTCTTTCCACTCCACACTTCGTGTGTCGTCTTCACGAACGAATCGCGGTTTGTTAATGGTTGCCCTCGGGTTTCAAGTTACTAAGATTTGGTCTCTTGCTTGGCGCAGAAATCAAACAGCAATGGCGTCCAACTGCTCAAACTGCTCCAAGTGCAACTGCAACCAACGCTCCGCCTCACCTGGAGGTTTAGCTTACGGGCCTCGAGCGGCCTCCATCTTTGCTATGCCAGTGGAACAAGTAACTCAGGCTACCACCGGTCTGTTCTTTGGGACCATGCTCCCACCGGTGAACGTTAACATCCCAGTTCCCGTACCGGAAGCTTCAAAGAAGTCGGTCTTCGATCGACTTGTTACTACCACGGCCCCTCTCAACGGTTCATCCAATTCCAACGCCTCGGTCTTCACCAGACTGAGCCTGAACTCAGATTGGCCCGCCAAGAAGCCCATAATACCTGAGGTAGCCACCCAAAGAAGATAGCTGTCCCTGAATTCGTCAAGGCGGCTTCTCCTCCCAGAGGGTCGGTCTTTGCGAGACTGACTGCGCCAGCTCCTGCTCCCGCTCAGAAATCCGTTTTTAACCGGTTGGACACAACTTCTCAACGGGCGTTGTTCCCCTCCGAAAGGAGGCCAAGACAGGGACGTCTTGCCTGAGATTCGGGGCAGATGCTAATTGGTGCTATCCGTCTACCTCTCCAAAGATACCAAGTTGATTTATGGCATCATGTATTGAAGGTTTAAACGGATGCGTCCGATGTAGCAGACTTCGTCAGATTCCCCCTCGCTTGAGGGGTTTTTGATTATGGGGACGCTCTTCCCTGCAGGCGCAAGCCCCTGCAGTTAGTTACGCTACCGCATCGCGGTAACAACTTTCTCCTTCTCAAGAATTTCACTTCGTGTCGTGGGTGTTTGTTTTGTTTGTGGTTGCCCGTGGATTGTATACGGAGACTAATTTATGTTGTCGCCCGTAGGACGTGGATTAGTCCAAATCCGTATTTTCTTAGATTTGGGTTTTAGGATTTTGGTTTGAGGATACGTTAGCCATTTTTGAGGCTAAGATCGACTTAAACGTTTGTTAAGGATACGTTAGTCTAATTTGAGACTAAGATCAACTTAACGGGATCGTTTAGATCCGACAAAAGAGCATTTGGTGGCTCTATTGTTCCAGTTTAGGGACATAGTGGTCCATTGCATGTATGGTCGTCGGGACCCATCACCTCTCTGACGACGTTGAAGGATTACAACGACAGGTGTCAGAGGAGTTCAGAGATGTACCCTTAAACCAAAGTTGATTGGGGGATCTATAGTCCGATTTGGGACTAAAGTCAGTTTGAAAGTTTTAAGGATACGTTAGCCATATTTGAGGCTAAGATCAACTTAAACGTTTGTTAAGGATACGTTAGTGTAATTTGAGACTAAGATCAACTTAACGGGATCGTTTAGATCCGACGAAAGAGCATTTGGGCTCTATTGTTCCAGTTTAGGGACATAGGGGTCCATTGCCAGTTTAGGGACATGGTGGTCCAATACCAGTTTAAGGACATAGTGGTCCATTGTATGTATGGTCGTCGGGACCCATCACTTCTCTGACGACGTTAAAGGATTACAACGACAGGTGTCAGAGGAATTCAGAGATGTACCCTTGGACCAATGAGTTGGTTGAAAGAGCAGATGATTTGAGGACTTATGGCCAGTTTGGGCTAAGTCCAATTAGATTTGAAGTGCTGGCCCTTTGTTGGACCATTAAACATTTGTCTGGGTTCAAGCCCATATTATTTAGCAATGCCAAACAGAGGTTTGGGGGGCTCTGACAACATTTTGTTTTTGATTTCCTCAATTTTGAGATTCATTTGGAGGAGAGACTTTTGCCTCTGGAGAACTAACCAATTTGGCTAAAAGTAGTGTTAAACACTAAAGAACAACAGTGTTAAACACTGGAGGTAGAACTCTCAAATTAGTGTTAAACACTAAAAGACAATCAGTGTTAAACACTGGAAATATAATCTTCAATTTAGTGTTGAACAGTAGAAACAATCAGTGTTAAACACTGAAAATATAGTCCCCAAATTAGTGTTAAACACTAAAGAAATAGGGGTCACGTGTGGACACGTGATGGCATCAAAAAATGGGGCCAGATCCCCTTTATTTTGTTCTACAAACAAGTGTTAAACACTTTTTAATTTTCATAGCCATCAAGTGTGGGCATGTGATGTATACCCATGCCCTGTTTTATTAAAAGATTTATTATGGGTCACGTGGAAACACGTGAGAGCGCCTAAGGGTGGGGCCAGATCTCCTTGCTTTGTTCTGCAAATAAGTGTTAAACACTTTTTGACTTTCTGGCCATCACGTGTTGGTACGTGATAAGCATTCATGCACTGATTTGTTAAGGCATTTATTAGGGGTCACGTGGTAACATGTGAGAGCGCCCAGAGCCAACATTTCCTTTACTTTAATTCTCGTCGTTTAGGAGGTCACGTGGGAACAGGTGAGGCATTGCCTCAAAGTTAATTCCTTCTTATTTCCGGGGATCTCTTCAGGGGTCACGTGGGGACACGTGACCTTAGTCTTTTGCATGCATGGAGATCTTTTGAGTTCTCTGTTATTTTTAAGAATTAAATTCTTTGTAGGGTTAAACCCTAATTATGAATTTGGAGGAATTAAATTCCTATTGTGCAAGAATTAAATTCTTAAGTACGGTTAAACCCCGATTTCTTTTTAGAGGAATTGAATTCCCATATATGTAAAAGAATTTAATTCTTGATTAGGGTTAAACCCTAGTTCCATTTTTTTTAAGAGGAATTATGTCACGTCCCGAAAGTACGGAACATGACCGGCACTTAAACTACGAAACGTCTCGAGGCGTACGTAATCTAAGTAAACCGAAAACCCAGAAATCTAAACCAAGAAAAGAAGTAGAGTGAAGAAAAACAAATTTAAAACAAGTAGTTTCAATAGCATAAGCCGAATTATGCGGTTTTTTAAAAACATCAAAATTTTACTGAAAATTTCGGCAGAGTCTCCTTTGTAAATACTGGCCCCTAAACGGGATACAACATGAATAGTATACGAAATCAAGAAAAGGGCATCCCCAAGCGGGAGCTAGCTCTTCGTCAATCGACGGTCACAACCACACAAGTAATATAATATACAACGCCAACGACGAGGATCAAAACTCAAAAGGAAACTCAAAACCACCAGAAATATAACGAGCGACTCTAAGGTCGAAAGAATAAACAGCACTGGTCTCTATCTCAATAAATACATGTTTGGTTGATGGAATTTACTAGATACAACTGAATAATATCATACAAGGTAATATGATGGGTACGATACAAGAAAAACCCACCTACTAGCAAGCCACCCGAATGAAACTGAGCCCGCAAGCCGTAATGAAACCTGTACGGCAAACCTGCAAGAAACTGGGGCACAACGGGGGTGAGTTGCCAACTCGTGAATAGAAAAACATCTACGCACAGAAATCGCATAAATAACGCAACCTAGGTCAATGATCATAATATATCCTCAAATATAAGTATAACAGGCAGCCTATAACAATGGCTAGGGTAATATCTAACCCGAGTATAATTTCATGTGCCCGTGTCAGTGCCTCAGGTAGCAATATATCATATGAATGATGTATGAATGCATGAAACAGAATACATGTAAATGAAGAAACTGTTTTCATAAATTAGTGAGATTTCCTTCGTATTTTTAAACTGAGGTATCATAAATGAAATCCGCATCAACAGTGTCTAGCATCGACACAAAACATAAATCTCACTGTCTCGAAATATCAATGTCTCAATCTCAATATCTAGGGCGCCGTCAGTCCAGACCGGCCCCTACCATCCATCTCAAGACCACGACGGTATCCTCCGGATATCCGACGCGTCGGGTAATATCACCGGTAGGTAGTGCTCCCCAGCCAGGCTCAACGTCAACACCACATTCCTCTTGCCCCGGGGTACCATACCGGGCCCACCATGTACCCGTGACGGTTCCTCCACTCCTCGACACGGATCTCCAAAACCACAGCAAACTCATGGTGGACGGCACTTTACATCACTAGAAAACCGCAACATTTTATATTTTAAAAGATCATAAGTTGTAAATTTTGCGGCTTTCCCCGAAATCCAGAAATATCATAAATCTCAAGAAATCATCACAAGTGCATATGTCAATGATAATGAACTAGGCATGAACAACTGAATAACAGTATGCATGAAGTGGTAGGTAATAACTACAATGTCTAATATGGCATATAAGGGAAGTACACTAATATCATGTCAAAACTACTAGCTAACAATCTAAGTCAAGCAATTATATTCTCTAAAGTGTACGTGATATGGCAATTACCGATGAAGATGTGTGTGAGCCGGCAAATAGGTGTACGTGGTACATACGCATCATCGGTAATGGTGCTAGTGTCCTAACAGCATGATATCAATAATGGAATATGCAGCAAAATAAATATGCGAGGCAGAGCGAACAGCAATAATGTGCGGGAGCTGAAACTAGACCCAACGATAACTAATCTGCATTAATCTAATATAAGTCCTACAAATTGGTGCCTTTTGAAATAACACGAATCATGGGGTTTTGAAAATAGGGGCTACGGTGTTTTTATGAAATGATACGTCTTTTGAAATATCCGTAAGATCCCTTGGGCTGTCTTTTAAAATACCCACGATTCGTTAGTTTTGAAATAGGTAGGGTCTAATCTAATCTAACAACTACGCTAAACTATACGGCTGAACTAACAAGCTGAACTACAGGTAAGGAAACCGCCTATCATCTGAGTCGATACATATACATACCTGTATATGTATAGTCGGTGATCCCGCCTCAATAATATCATATCCATAACCAGACATCCCAAGTCAAGAGTGCGGATCAATCATCAATATAGCTCGTACGTAAATCCGTCGTACGGCATCCCAAATCTAGGTACGGGTCAATATCACATTCATCATACTATTCACCTGGTATCCTCTTTATCAATTATCATGATCGGGGTACTTATCTACATCTAGTACAATACTGATACCGCCTAAGTATGCATGCACGTGTGTAAAAACTACGTCAAGGACCCGCTACAACGTCATGTCGTATCTCAAATACGAACCCCGCTATATCACCGATCTCACGGCCTCAAATCAAATCTCATCGAATCATCATAAATCCCAAGTACTATCCTCAAATCCGTATGTGAACACACAGTCCCATACCTATGTGAACACATAACTATATAGAATCCTATGAACACATATCAATAGGAATGTATGCAAGTATGTATGTGTGTATGTGTGTACAACACTACCCTAGGGTTCGCAACGCTAAAATAATCTAACACACCAATATCCATCCTAAGTATCGTTAATAATCCCAAATGACATATAATAATTATTGGTGTGTATACGCATCCGTATACACCACCACGGACTGCGGGGGTGCTATACGCCATCCACCCGACTTCTCCCCGTAGATATAAATCTACTCACCTGGTCCTCGCTAGCCGGTGCCTACGTTGCCACGCGCTTGTTTGTCGTCTCGAAGTCCACATGGGGGTACCTACATATCATAACGCACCATATCTCATTAAAATCCGACTCATGACCAAAACGACGCACGAATCCCACATAGGTCAAAACCTATGGTTGCTTTCACAAATCAACCCAAAAACCCTCGACGTCGGCGTACAAACGCCAAACCATCGAGAAAACCCAAACACACTCATTTGCACATTCACGAACACTAATTTTAATATAAACTAGGTTAAAACTCACAAAAACCCCAATTTCACTTAAAAAGTCATTTTTCCGAAAATCTAGCAAGCACAATTCGCCGTTTTTGTACAAAACATGATGTTTAAATGAATGTAGCGGCCAATATATTTATTAAATATCTTAAATAAGTCGTATAAACAATTTCCGGAATTTAATCTCATTAAATTCCAAAAATCCTAATATTCTAGTTTACAAAAATACCCTTTTTAACAATTTCAAAGCAAAAATGCACAAACTACAATCTAGCTTAGATTTGCATGATCCAAAGCATTAAACCACACTTAATAAAGTTAATGAAGCCAAGAAAAACCTAATCACATTTTTAATCTCAAGAATTTAACAATTTTCAAAAAACCTAGTAAGCAAATTAGCAATTTAACACAATTTTTAAGCTAGCCATTAGCACTAGCTACTAAACTTGTATTAACATGACAACAAAGCCTAATTATAACACACAACCATACACCAATTTTATAAACCCTAACTTGCATTCAATTTCACAACTTGAATTCCAAAACTTGCAATTAAACTCACATATCCAAATAACACTTAAATAAATTAGCTTAAGAAATTAGTAACAATTTAAGCAACAAAATGTTTAGAAATATACCCAAAAGCATAAGAAGATCCACAAGCATCCATGGCACGCCAAAATGCTCTCTTTTCACAAGGATCCATGCTTGAAATGCTAAGGAATAATGGGTAAGTGTTGGATTTGGAAAAAAGCTTTGAAATTGTATGGATTTTGAAGCTTTTTATGGATTTTTGAAGCAAAAAATGGAGTGAGAACTTGGGGGAGGGGGGCTGCTACTCTATGGATCAGTTTCGGCCAGATTTGAGGGGGGGTGGGTGAGTGAGGAGAGAGAGTGAGGTGGGGAAAGTTGTTTCAAGTCAAAGTCAACTCAAAATATATCATTTTCTACTCTTTTCTTTTCTTTTTCTTTCCTTTGCAAACCAAGTGGGGAAAAAGTGAGGGCTGCTGAATTTGGCTAAGGGGAGGAGTAAGTGGGGGTGTGTGGGTGTGGGTACGGGTGTGGGGTGATGAAAAATGATAAATACGATACCCCAAACATCCATTTACGCTAAAAAAAAGTCTTTTTTCTTCAATAATTTCTAAACCGTTTTGGCAAATGATTTCGTTCCAAAAACCACAACATAAAATTTTATTTAATGTTTTATGATGCACAAAATTTTTTCAACTCATTCCAATTTGTAATTTTCCCTAATTAAATGTATTAGTGACGGCTTAAAATAATAATAAAATAATATTTTTTTCAGAAAATTTGAAATTTCACCAGCGGCTCAATAAACACCAAATAATAGCAATTACATAGCTAGAATATGTATATTTAATTTTTATAATAAGATATTTGTATTTTGACTTTTTTTACAGAAAACCCCCTCATTTTACCGATTTTCCGAAATTTCACCGAAACGATTTTCAAAACGCTACAAATTAAATTCCTGTGGATTTGAGAGAATTAAATTCTCAATTAGGGTTAGACCCTAGTTCTGTTTTGGGAGAATTAAATTCTCTAAACTCAATTCCCCCTCTAAGTTTTGGATTTGCATGACAGGATCTCAACCCGATGAGAATTAAATTCTTATCCTATGGGGAGATGTGCTCTGTACAGATCTTCAACCAGAAGAAGAACTAAGTTCTTTATTTGCAGAAGAGTTAAACTCTTAAATTTTGAGAATTAAATTCTCTTTTTAAAGTTAATCTTTTTCTCTTTTCTCACCTAGGGTTTTCTTTGTTGAGAATTAAATTCTCCTTTCTTTTCTCTCTGCAATTTCAAGATCCCAGAATTCTCTCCAAAGTTTTCTCTCTCCAAATTCTATATATCCTTCTCTTCTCTTGGCTCCTATTTATAGGAGGAGGAAAAGAATCAATTTGTTTAGCAAATCTTTCATTGAAAGATTTTGCTTATTTTCATAATTAATATGATCCTTTAGATCACACAGTGAATTTTATTCACCGTTGGATTTTAAATCCAAAGATATTATGTTTGTTATTTCTGGTGAGATTTTTAGGGAAATCTTTCCTTGTCCAACATTTTTCCATAAATTGGTGATTTTTAATCACCCTTGGATTTTTAATCCAACGGTTCTCCATAATCCTTTTCCATTTGGAAAGATTTAGAGAAATTTAGAATTTTAATTCTATCAAACTTTAAGGCTTTCAAAGCCAGTCACGTGCTGACACGTGACCCTTGGTCACGTGTGAGCACATGACCCCCAATTGAGTCCTTTTCTCAGCGTTTATTTATGCTTCAGTTTTAACCATCACGTGTCAACACGTGATCATTGGTCACGTGTGAGCACGTGATACCTCATTGAGGTATTTCCTTTAGCCATTTGTTTTTATTTCTGTTTTAATTATCACGTGTCAACACGTGACCATTGGTCACGTGTGAGCACGTGACACCGCATTGAGGTAATTCCTGATTTTTAATCAGGGAACAGTGCATAGCATATTTGCTCATAACTTTTGATCCCGGATGAATTATGAAGCCTATAATATATCAAATCGAAGGGTTTTTCGAGATGCTTCCAATACCATCAGGATTTAATAGTTCCTCCTTCAGGAGTTTATCAAAATATAGGCTGGAAGATACTGGTTCGCATTTCCTTAAGCGTATCGCTGCCATTTGATACCTTGGACTCTTCTGCGCAGAAATTTTTGGCGGGAACAAATGCCCCCCACTACTTTGCCCACGTAAGTATATACGTGGGTGAAGTAGTGCAAAGTTATGAGTAGCCATGGAATTGAGGGCTTAGGAGACAAGTTTAGGGTCCTTGTAGCCTAAGACTTTTCAACTTTATGAGCCGTGAGGGTCTCACAAAGACTTTTCTCCCTACGGATCGAGAGGATCTCATAGGTGTATTTTCTCCTTAGGGGTCGTGAGGACTCCTAAGTGTGTTTTCTCTTATAAGTCGTAAGGATCTTATAAGAGAATTTTCCCTCTTACGAGTCGAGAGGACCCGTAAGCGGTTGTTTCCCTCTTTGTCGAGATTCGACTTTGGAGAGTGTGACCTATGGATAGTATGCAAGAGACCGTTTTGGATCGACTTGCAGGGTCCCAGTGCTTAGAAAACAGGTTTTTTAATCCCTGCTGCCTAAGGCTTTTCTTTAAGAGTCGAGACGAATCGAGCATTTCTCGCAAGAATATCCTAACGTCACAGTTAACCTCTGCTCTTTACGACAGAGGTCCGTTAGGGTCTATGGTACTTAGGGTTTTGTCCGTCGTACCGCCGCATCGGCTGATGTATTCCTCGATAGGCAGTTTTGCCGTTCGAGTAGCCTTGCGATTGTCGTGTCTCCAATCCCTTCTGGGGCTGGACAAGACATCTTCAAGCAATCCTCCTAGGCAGTTTGACCGTCGGAAGAGCAAGCGTTAGGAATTTTGCCATGCCGCTTTTTACTTGAGGTTAGGCTCATTTTGGAGAGCCCCGATGAGTCATAACCACTCCGCGTTGGTGTGGGATGATCTCCGATAGTCTTTCAGGCTTTATATGACTTGCCGTTAAGACCCTGAAGCTAGGAATTTGGCCTTTGCTTCGTTCGCTGGCATCGCATCTGCTGTATCGAGACGAATGTCGCGGTTGTCTCTAGGTTGTCTATGAACCGTCGAGATTTGGAACCAGGGATTTTGCCGTGACTCCTTTTGGTGATGTCGCGTCTGCTGTGTCGAGACAACGTCGAGGTGGTGACTACTCCGCACTGGTGCGAGATAATCTCCGATTGTCTTTCAGGCTTTATATGACTTGTCGTTAAGACCCTGAAGCTAGGAATTTGGCCTTTGCTTCGTTTGCTTGCATTGCGTCTGCTGTATCGAGACGAATGTCGTGATGGTGATCACTCCGCACTGGTGCAAGATGATCTCCGATTGTCTTTCAGGCTTTATATGACTTGCCGTTAAGACCCTGAAGCTAGGAATTTGGCCTTTGCTTCTTTTGCTTACATTGCGTCTGCAATATTGAGACGAATGTCACGATTGTCTCTAGGTTGTTGGTGAACCGTCGAGGCTTGGAACTGGGAATTTTTCCGTGGCTCCGTTTGTTTGATTGTCGCGTCTGAACCCTGCTGGAGGAAGAACGCTGGGGTGACATCTTGTCTGCTGTATCGAGATGAACGTCGAGGTGGTGACCACTCCATGTGGGATGATCTCCGGTAGTCTTTCAGGCTTTATATGACTTGCCGTTAAGACCTTGAAGCTAGGAATTTGGCCTTTGCTTCGTTTGCTGGCATCGCGTCTGCTGTATCGAGACGAATGTCGCGGTTGTCTCTAGGTTGCTGATGAACCGTCGAGGTTTGGAACTAGGGATTTTGCCGTGGCTCCGTTTGGTGATGTTGCGTCTGCTGTGTCGAGACGAATGTCGAGGTGGTGACCGCTCTGCACTGTGGCGAGATGATCTCCAATTGTCTTTCAGGCTTTATATGACTTGGCGTTAAGACCCTGAAGCTAGGAATTTGGCCTTTTGCTTCATTTGCTTTGGCGCGTCCGAATCCTGCTGGGGGAAGAAAGCTGGGGTGACATTTCATCTGCTGTATCGAGACGATCGTCGAGGTGGTGACCACTCCGCGCTGGTGCTAGATGATCTCCGATTGTCTTTCAGGCTTTATATGACTTGCCGTCAAGACCCTGAAGCTAGGAATTTGGCCTTTTGCTTCATTTGCTTTGGCGCGTCCGAATCCTGCTGGGGGAAGAACGCTGGGGTGACATTTCATCTGCTATATCGAGACGATCGTCGAGGTGGTGACCACTCCGTGCTGGTGCGAGATGATCTCCGATTGTCTTTCAGGCTTTATATGACTTGCCGTCAAGACCCTGAAGCTAGGAATTTAGCCTTTTGCTTCATTTGCTGGCATTGCGTCTGCTGTAACGAGACGAATGTCGAGGTGGAGCTGGGATTTTTCCGTCACTCTGCTTTATTTTGACCATGAGGTCTTTTGTTGACGTTGCATGTACATCCTGCTGGACTGCGAAGGAACGCCGTTGTTGACATTGCGTCTGCTGTAACGAGACGAATGCTAAGGCGGAGTTGGGATTTTGCCGTTACTCCGCTTTGTTTCGACCGTGAGGTCTTTCGTTGACGTTGCATCTACATCCTGCTGGACTGTGAAGGAATGCCGTTGTTGACATTGCGTCTGCTGTAACGAGACGAATGCTGAGGTGGAGCCGAGATTTTGCCATTACTCCGCTTTGTTTCGACCGTGAGGTCTTTTGTTGACG
This sequence comes from Agapanthus africanus, assembly GCA_030015575.1. NCBI lineage: Eukaryota > Viridiplantae > Streptophyta > Magnoliopsida > Asparagales > Amaryllidaceae > Agapanthus > Agapanthus africanus. Next base: position 484,823,324 of record CM057350.1, read on the forward strand.
TTGCTTCTTCATCCTGCTGGGCTGCGAAGGAATGCCGTTGTCGACATCTCGTCTGCTGTATGGAGACGGATGCTGAGATGGAACTGGGATTTTGCCATGGCTCCGTTTGATGGTGTAACATCTGTGTCATGCTGGAATGAGGAGGCCCACCGTCGTTGGTCTCCAGGCTGCAGATGTGTCCATTGAGATTCGGAACTAGGGACTTTACTATGGTTCCGTTTCATTACGACTCTGAGGTCGATTGTTGACGTCACGTCTGCATCTGGTTGGAGTGAGGAGAAACGCCGTTGGTGATCTTTAAGTTGTCGATATCGACGTCGAGACCCTGAAGCTAGGGATCTTCTTTTGCTTCGTTTGTTGACATTGTGTCTGCAATATTGCGACAAATATCGAGATTGTCTCTAGGTTGTCTATGAACCGTCGAGACTTGGCTTCGCTTTCTGGTGGAGCCTGTTGGGAAGGTATGGTTCCCTCTTTGTTTGTGCCCCTGGATTGTATACAGGGATCGATGTGATCTCACATGTAGGGCAAAAATTTCATTCTTTCATCATTCATTTTTTTATTCTTTCCGCGACGCTCTATCATTTCAGCTATTTTCGCGGTGCCCAATCATTTCGGCTATTTATTTTATTTTTACTCGCTGCTTTTTATTGCGAGTTGCCCAATCATTTCGGCTATTTTGCATATATACATTTTTACTTGCTGCTTTTTTATTGCAAGTTGCCCCATCATTTCGGCTATTTCATATGCATGTATGGCTCGCTGATTTTTTTATCGCGAGTGTGGAATTTGGAATCTGACGCCAATCTCAGCATCAGCATCGCTACAACTGGAATATTGCCAGGAGCGAATCATCATTTACCATGAAAGGACTTGGAATTTGATACCGGTTTAGGCATCAGCATCGCTACAACTGGGATATTGCCAGGAGCAAATCATCATTTGCCTCTGTCGATATTAAACAAAGGTGGCTTAGTAAAACAGAGTTAAGATCCTGTCGACTAAGGCTTTTGACTTCATGAGCCGTAAGGGTCTCACAAAGGTACTTCTCCCTACAAGTCGTGAGGATCTTGTAGGTGTATTTTCTCCTTAGGAATCGTGAGGATTCCTAAGTGCGTGTTCCTCTGTAAGTCGTAAGGATCCTACAAGAGGGTTTTCTCCTTGTAAGTCGAGAGGACTTATAAGGGCTGTTCACCGTATGAACATATCCCTAGTCACGGGTGAGACTTTGTTAGGGAAATGTTTATTCGTGCCCGTGAATTGTATACAAGGGTCATTATCGAGCCGCCTGTAGGGCATTATCGAAGGTTGTGGGGGTTGCCCAAGAACAGGTTTAGGTCTCTGTAACTTAAGACTTTCAAATCTTATGAGCCGTGAGGGTCACATAAGAGAGTTCTCCTTACGAGTCGTGAGGATCTCGCAAGTGTATTTTCTCCTTAGGAATCGTGAGGATCCCTAAATGTGTTGCTCCCTTGTGAGTCATAAGGATCTCACGCTGGTGGTTTCTCCTTACAAGGTCGAGAGGACCCTGTAAGTGTCTTTTAACGAGGTTGTGCCCTTTCGGGTTTTCACAAACACTCGTCGGTAGCCCTGCTGTTTTTACTCATGGAGCCCTTTCGGGTTTTCATCCGTGCCCATTTTGCTTATGGACATACCGTTATTTTTTAATTAATAATTTTTTTTATTCTTTTTTTTTCTAACGAGGTCGCGCCCTTTCGGGTTTTCACGAACAGTTGCCGGTAGTCCTGCTGTTTTTACTCACGGAGCCCTTTCGGGTTTTCATCCGTGCCCATTTTGCTTATAGACATACCTTTTTTTTTAACACCATGTCAGCCTGGGGATGCCGCGGGTTGGTAGTAGTTTAACGACGTTTCGGTCATTTGTAAGTTTTAGGACATTGCGGTCCGTTGTTAGTTTAACGACGTTTCGGTCTATATCCAGTTTTAGGACATAGTGGTCCATTGTTAGTTTAATGACGTTTCGGTCTATTGCAAGTTTTAGGACGTAGTGGTCCGTTGGGCTTTCTCTATGAATGAGCATGATGCCCCCGGCGTGTCCATCTTTTTCGGAGCATGTGGTTGTGGCGGGCTCACCTTCCAGTTTTCGGATAGCGCAAACTTGCCCTGTTGGTGTTGGTCTTCAACCCAGTTTTTGAAGACGTAGCAGTTTTCGATCGAATGACCCAATACTTGGTGGTAAGGGTAGTAATTAGGATCGTTGACATCGCCTGGCTGTAGCGGACGTTTCGGACTCGGCAGATTGATGAATCCGTTGCGCACTGCCAGCTCAAACAGTTTCCTCGTTTTATCCTGGGGAAATAAGTAAGGACGTCCCAGTCTTTCCTCGAGGGAGGGGCGTGGACGCATATTGTTTTGGCAAACAACCGGCTTTAAGTTGCTCGGCCGTTGTTGAGTATTGGCAACGAAGGTTGCTTTCCCTTTGCCCTTTTCATTCCCAGACTCTGTCTTTGAAGGATATGGTCTATGACCCATCTGGTCCATTTGGGCCAGCTTGTCAATCAAGGCCTGAAAAGTGGTCGGCTTGAAGAACATCATGAATTGGGATATGGTCGCTTAAGGGTCGAGAGTACCTACGAACATGCCCATGGCAGGAGCTTCTTCGATGCGCTGCTCGCACTTTGACCACAGATTACGCCACCGTATCGCATACTGGACCCAAGTTTCGCCTGGCCTTACCCTGGCGTTGATCAATGCCGTGATCGGGGTGCGTCCGCTAGCACTCGCGAATCTTTGTGTAAACAGTAGCTCCATCTCCGCAAATATTTTGACAGAGTCGCTAGGTAGCTCCGAATACCATTCAAAGGCTGTTTCTGCTAAGCTGCCGACGAATTGGCGAAGCAGCAGTTTGTCGTCGCCTCCAGTGTTGCCGCATAAGGCCCTGAATTGAGCGACATGCTGGTGTGGATTCCCTGTCCCCTTGTACACGTGGAATCTAGGGATCGTATATCCCGGCGGGTAACTGATTTGGTCGTACCAGCTCGGATAGGGTCGTCCGGTTCTAACAATTTGCTCAGCCGCTTCACTCGCCTGATGAGCTCGTATTTTCTGAGCTATATAATCATCCAGTCCGGCCTTGGAAATGGTTTCTTCCTTGGCTGCTGAAAGATCCGGTGGAGGATTGGATGTCTCCCCTCTATCGTCTTCAACAATGATTGGAGGGTCATCAGCTGGAGGGTCCGGCTGTAACATCATCCCTATCATATCTTGGAAGAGGAGCGCCATTTGTTTTATATTAGCTGCTTGTTCTGCTGCTTCTCTGTCCTTCTTTTCGAGAACTCTGCGTAGGAAGTCAGCATCGGTTTCTTGTTCGTGACGCTGCTTTGATGATGCCTCCGGGCTTTCTTTTGGCCCGGTGAGTGTGGCCATTTGCGTCAGCATTTCCTGAAGCTTCTGCTGCTGTTGTTCCTGATCTCTTGTGATGGATCGAGTGAGTGGTCGGTGACCCGTCGCAGCACGACTGTCCTCTTTCCCAGATGCCATATAGACAGTGTGCACCACTATGCCCCCAGACTTGGGGTGTTTGTGCTCAGCGCGTTTACGGTTCGCCATGTTCACAGGGGCTTTTTGCAGCTTCCTTTTCTTTTGAGCGATTGACGTTGAGGGAGCCGTTGCAGTGGGCACCCAGCCAGTTGTTGCTTTTTCTGACTTGACAGAGTAGTCCTTCTCCTGCCGAACCTTCATCTTTTTCTGTCGGCGGAGATAGTCTTGATTCATTACGGAGTCTTGGACTTGACGCCAGACCTTGTAAATTTCAGAGGATAACCGTTGAGGGGGCTGCTCTAGCTTCACCTTTAGGGCATTATCCACAGGTGTAGGAGATCTTTTCAATATGGCAGTTAGCGAGTTTTTGCGTACCCTTCTTAGCAGTTCAAAGCTATTCCTGGTCGGAGCAGCAGCATTAATTTCCACTATCGGAGCTGGCGGAGTTATCCCAGAGGGGGAGTTGCCCCCGGCCTTCCTTACTCGGCGCCAGTGGCGACGTCGAGCGTGTCGAGCTGTTAGGACTGGCTCGGCGACAGGGATAGTCTCGTCTTGCCCCCTATCCGGATGAGGCGCCGCTGGTGCCAGCCTCTTGAAGGCTGATGTCTTTTGAGTGGCGATGTTCAATCTGTAGGGTTCCTAGGCACGCTAATGAGGTCTCACAAGGCATCAACCATGCCAATTTCAAATTTTACGGGTGCCGAGAAACCCTAATACGGATCGTTAACTAGAAGTCTAGGCGAAACAATGAAACTAGTTTACAACTAAACTAAAAGAACGAAAATACAACCTTTGTAGATCTGGTCCTCCACCTCCATAGCTCCGCAATGAAGTCTCCTCGCTGTCCAAATGGAAACCCGGGCTCTAGCGTCGGCTTCATCGGAGAAATGGGCGGGCAAGGTCGTCGGCTTCGTGCCGAACATCGAGGCATCGCAAGATCAAGCTCCCACTTCACCAAGTCATGAAACTTGTGAAGAAAACACACTCTACTACTTGGCAAGAGGTAGAGGATGAAGAAATAGGAAGTGGGTTCACTTTAGAATTGGATTTCTCACTCATTTGCTCAAGTTGCCATTGTTGAAGCAAGCTTTCTTCAAGTGAAGAAGAAGAAGAAGCAAGAGAGAAATATGATAAGTGTTAATTAAAAAGAAAAAGAAATTGAAAACTTATCATAATCTTAACCAAAGTTAAGTGTAGAGAATGAACTAGGGTTAGTTCAAATGGTTAGGGTTAAGCATGAGACAAGAATGGTGACTAAGTCAATGCTTCATGAATCTTCAACTAAAAAACAAACATAGCCACCATTCATTATCTTTATCTTTTCCAAATAAATAAATAAATAAATGAAAAAGAAAAACCCTAATCATCAACTTAACCATGGTTTAATTCTATACACTTAACCATATGAGCAAGCATCATCAAACATGATACAAACTTGTGTACAAAAGTATATCACATATACAATGTGCACAATCCAAGTGAGAAAATCCATTTAAAGTGAACCAATACTAGTTAAAGCAAAGTAATATATCAAATATATAATTATACATTAAATCATTAAATCAACACTTGATTTAACGATCCGGTCATATCGCATATAACCGACTAGTATGCTATGTATCGGCTTATCGAACCAATCCTTGATTCGATAACTAGGTTATATCGCATATAACCATTCAATACATTCATCGCGAGAATGAAATACGGTATCACATACACGCATTATTCTCGGTCCCGCACATATCTCATATGCGCTCCTATTTCGTTTCGCTTGAACCAGGAAACCTCTGTGTAGGACTCTAAAGACTCGTCAATACGCCGGCAGCAGATGATGATCATATCAAACACCCACAAGCCGCAAGCGGTCTGCTAAACGTAACGGCCACCCGGGTATTGAGCGATCAGAAGATCGACGAGCAAGCCCGCTCACACTCCTGTGAATCCAACCAGTAACACTTACCGTACAGTCCGGTCTGATCGTCTGATATGTCGCATATCTCGCCTAGGGGTGGTAAACGTCAGACCCCAATAGCTCGATAAGTCGTGTCGATATGAGGTCTATAACAATTTAAGAAACTACTGGTAACACTTACTAGTAAATCTCAGCAACCCTGGCCAGGGATTTCCGGTTATAGCCAATCGAACACAGCGCAACATCAACTCCCTATACCGGGAGAGACGAATCCCCTCCTATCGCTCATTGCCTCCATGTGACTCGGGACTGTACCCAAAAACCACCGTTTTGCACACCCTCTTGGATGTGGTAAGATGGAAATCAAAGCACAGTGGGAACCACATAAGACTCTATGACGATCTCGGGTCAACAGACTACTCTGTACCAGTGTCACCAGAGAACTGCCATCTGACGTAAGGTATAATACCATCTGGGAGTTCTCGGCGAGTCCGTCCAGTGTACCCAGTCTCCACTGAGCACCCGTATATCATCTCTGATGTCAAACACCAATGGATATGGGATCATCCATCGCCCATCTGTATGGGTCGAGAAGGTATACGCTAGTCTACTCTGGTATATCGATGCCCCGTCTCGATACACCCACGACTAGGGACCTTGAAGGATGTACTTATGGACTACCATGTCCCCACTAGTATGATCCGCATCATAGTCCAGGTAGTCAAGTACACATCCTAAGGGCTTTACCAACTTGTAACAGAGAGACAATCAGTGTACACGTTAAGGTAAAGAGCAACCAGATAGCATACTATCATGTCGAGCAAGAAAGTCCTCCCTATATATGTCCCAGCATCCACTACAATATACATCCTATGTACAGTAATGGCCTCTAGGGCATACATATAACTAACACAATCTGTCAAAAACAGACCCTCGAGCAGGAGCGGGAGCCGGAATAGTCAGCCTTAAAAAGTCCGACTCTTTAGCAGGAAAAGCCGTCTTGATGACTTCAGGAATGGAGATGGCTGTCTTCTTTGCGACGGCCATGTCAGGGGTCATGGGCTTCTTGGCAGGCCCATTAGAGTTCAGGTTCAGCCTGGTAAAGACCGAGGCTGCCGGCTTGATATTGGACGACCCGTTGAAAGGGGCCGTTGTAGCAGTGAGCCGATCGAAGACCGACTTCTTGTGCGCTTCCGGTGCGGGCACTGGAATGGTGAAGCTTGTAGGCGGGAGCATGGTCCCGAAGAACAGACCGGTGGTGGCCTGCGTCACTTGTTCCACCGGCATGGCAAGGATGGAGGCCGCTTGAGGCCCATAGGCTACACCTCCAGGTAAGGCGGAGCGTTGGTTGCACTTGCATTTGGAGCAGCTCGAGCAGTTGGAGGCCATTGATGCTTGATTTCTGCGCTAGGCAAAAGTCCAAATCTTAGTAACTTGAAACCCAAAGGCAACCATTAACAAACCGCGATTCGTTCGCGAAGACGACACACGAAGTGTGGAGTGGAAAGAGGAAAAGGTCTCACCGGGCGTGCCAGAATCTGTTCCCCTCCGAAAGGCGGCCAAGACAGGAACGTCTTTCCTGAGATTCGGGGCAGATGCTAATTGGTGCTATCCGTCTACCTCTCCGAAGATTCCAAGTTGATTTATGGCATCATGTATCGAAGGTTTAAACGGATGCGTCCGATGTAGCAGACTTCATCAGATTCCCCCTCGCTTGAGGGGTTTTTGATTATGGGGACGCTCTTCCCTGCAGGCGCAAGCCCCTGCAGTTAATTACGCTACCGCATCGCGGTAATAACTTTCTCTTTCTCCAGAATTTCACTTCGTGTCGTGGGTGTTTGTTTTGTTTGTGGTTGCCCGTGGATTGTATACGGAGACTAATTTATGTTGTCGCCCGTAGGACGTGGATTAGTCCAAATCCGTATTTTCTTAGATTTGGGTTTTAGGATTTTGGTTTGAGGATATGTTAGCCATTTTTGAGGCTAAGATTGACTCAAACATTTGTTAAGGATACGTTAGTCTAATTTGAGACTAAGATCAACTTAACAGGATCGTTTAGATCCGACAAAAGAGCATTTGGTGGCTCTATTGTTCCAGTTTAAAGACATAGTGGTCCATTGCTTGTATGGTCGTCGAGACCCATCACCTCTCTGACGACGTTGAAGGATTACAACGACAAGTGTCAGAGGAGTTCAGAGATGTACCCTTGAACCAAAGTTGATTGGGGGATCTATAGTCTAATTTGGGACTAAAGTCAGTTTGAAGGTTTTAAGGATACGTTATCCATATTTGAGGCTAAGATCAACTTACACGTTTGTTAAGAATACGTTAGTGTAATTTGAGACTAAGATCAACTTAACAGGATCGTTTAGATCCGACAAAAGAGCATTTAGGCTTTATTGTTCCAGTTTAGGGACATAGGGGTCCATTGCCAGTTTAGGGACATGGTGGTCCAATACCAGTTTAAGGACATAGTGGTCCATTGTATGTATGGTCGTCGGGACCCATCACCTCTCTGACGACGTTGAAGGATTATAACGACAGGTGTCAGAGGAGTTCAGAGATGTACCCTTAGACCAATGAGTTGGTTGAAAGAGCAGATGATTTGAGGACTTATGGCCAGTTTGGGCTAAGTCCAATTAGATTTGAAGTGCTGTCCCTTTGTTGGACCATTAAACATTTGTCTGGGTTCAAGTCCATATTATTTAGCAATGCCAAACAGAGGTTTAGGGGGCTCTGACAACATTTTGTCTTTGATTTCCTCAATTTGAGATTCATTTGGAGGAGAGACTTTTGCTTCTGGAGAACTAGCCAATTTGGCTAAAAGTAGTGTTAAACACTAAAGAACAACAGTGTTAAACACTGGAGGTAGAACTCTCAAATTAGCGTTAAACACTAAAAGACAATCAGTGTTAAACACTGGAAATATAATCTTCAATTTAGTGTTGAACACTAGAAACAATCAGTGTTAAACACTGGAAATATAGTCCCCAAATTAGTGTTAAATACTAAAGAAAGAGGGGTCACGTGTGGACACGTGATGGCATCAAAAAATGGGGCCAGATCCCCTTTATTTTGTTCTGCAAACAAGTGTTAAACACTTTTTAATTTTCATAGCCATCACGTGTGGGCACGTGATGTATACCCGTGCCCTGTTTTATTAAAAGATTTATTAGGGGTCACGTGGTAACACGTGAGAGCGCCCAAGGGTGGGGCCAGATCTCCTCGCTTTGTTCTGCAAATAAGTGTTAAACACTTTTTGACTTTCTGGCCATCACGTGTTGGTACGTGATAAGCATTCATGCACTAATTTGTTAAGGCATTTATTAGGGGTCACGTGGTAACACGTGAGAGCGCCCAGAGCCAACATTTCCTTTGCTTTAATTCTCGTCGTTGAGGAGGTCACGTGGGAACAGGTGAGGCATTACCTCAAAGTTAATTCCTTCTTATTTCCGGGGATCTCTTCAGGGGTCACGTGGGGACACGTGACCTTAGTCTTTTGCATGCATGGAGATCTTTTGAGTTCTCTGTTATTTTTAAGAATTAAATTCTTTGTAGGGTTAAACCCTAATTATGACTTTGGAGGAATTAAATTCCTATTGTGCAAGAATTAAATTCTTAAGTACGGTTAAACCCCGATTTCTTTTTAGAGGAATTGAATTCCCATATATGTAAAAGAATTTAATTCTTGATTAGGGTTAAACCCTAGTTCCATTTTGTTTAAGAGGAATTAAATTCCTGTGGATTTGAAAGAATTAAATTCTCAATTAGGGTTAGACCCTAGTTCTGTTTTGGGAGAATTAAATTCTCTAAACTCAATTCTCCTTCTAAGTTTTGGATCTGCATGGCAGGATCTCAACCCGATGAGAGTTAAATTCTCATCCTATGCGGAGATGTGCTCTGTACAGATCTTCAACCAGAAGAAGAACTAAGTTCTTTATTTGCAGAAGAGTTAAACTCTTAAATTTTGAGAATTAAATTCTCTTTTTGAAGTTGATCTTTTTCCCTTTTCTCACCTAGGGTTTTCTTTGTTGAGAATTAAATTCTCCTTCTTTTCTCTCTGCAATTTCAAGATCCCAGAATTCTCTCCAAAGTTTTCTCTCTCCAAATTCTATATATCCTTCTCTTCTCTTGGCTCCTATTTATAGGAGGAGGAAAAGAATCAATTTGTTTAGCAAATCTTTCATTGAAAGATTTTTGTCACGCCCCGCTTCCCAGAGTACGCTAGATTGGGCACGTGACATAGCCAACCATGCTACCTGTGGGTAGGAAGTATCCGTCCACAGTCACATTACGGCTGTAGAGATATCAAGAACAGATAAAACTATCTAAAACATGTCCATAATCCAGAATAACAAGAGTCAATAATAAATAAATGCGGAAGCAAATGATCCAATACAAATAACTGAAAGGTATGTCCCATAATGCGGGCTCACATCAGGAAATGAATGCAGGAAATAAAACTAACTACTACTGAACTCACAGCTCAGCCTGCTGGCTGAAGTACTCCTGCTCGGACAGCGACAGCGGTACAGAATCTGGGCCATGCAAAACCCAGACGTCAGCGCGTCATGTCAACAAGTAATATAATATGAACAATGTAACAGGCAATGCAAAATAACCATGAATAAAACGAGAGTAGCAATAATATGAAACAAACAATGCAGGGTAGTGTGCAGTGGGTAACTAAACTGTTCTATCAGGTTTTCTATTCTAAAGTCTTTGAAATAAATTGATGAATCGTCGATGTAACTCAATAGTATCCCGTGCATGCCCGGGACCACGGTCAAGATCCTCGGGGCTGAATCCGAGACGTGCCGCTAGGCAGTAACAGGTAGCAGGATGGGCGAGTGATGTCAGCATCATCACTCCGGGGCTGGCCTAGCCCGTAAGACTGATCAGAACAGGTATCGAACTGTTGAGTTACAAGTCGGTTTCACCTTTGATTTCCCCATACCCCCAAGTTATGTATGTCAAGTCAGGTATTCAGTAATCAAGAACTAATGCCAACACAGGATCAGGTAAAAGCAGGTTTGTCTGGATAGACAACAGGAACGGTCCATGAGGACTACATGTCAGGTTTGTTGGCATTAGACACGAGATCAGGTAACGGGTCGGGTCATGGTACATCAGGTCAAGTCAACAGTATATGGTACCATGTCAGGTATATCAATATATATATAGGTGAAGCAATGTCAGGTCAAGATGTAAACAATATCGTGGGTGTGCTTACAATCAGATATATAATCAAACATGGGTATTGACAATATGAGATAAGCAATGAATTAAATAATAAGCAGTTTCATTCAAATTACAAGAGTGCAGTAAAACGATATAGCCGTTTAGTCATGTTAACAGGTTTAAGCACCCTTAGCGGTGCAATAGTTTAGGTATTGGTTCAATACAGTTATTTCAAGTTAAATGCATACGAGTATCCGAATGTAACAGAACTACATGGATAAATGCCACCATCTATTTAACAGTAAAATGTGATTGAACAGGTAGATTTGATTATTAGGTTCAAATTGGCAAACTGTAAATTCCATGTTTAACAGTAAAATGATATAATGCAATTTTGTAACCGAAATGGAAAACGATTGTACCAAGTTAAATTTTACAGGTTTAGGGTGTCAATACATATATAAATATATTGTATAGCATGTAGCAAGGGGTACATGCCTCGACGGGTCGCGAACCGGAAAAACGGAACGTAACGTCGGCGGGGAAACTCGCGACGGACGCACGGTTCACGGATTGAACCCAAACAACGAACAATGGAACCACGCGGGTCGGGGTACCTCGCTGGATCGTCGGGACACGTCACCGGCACGGCCGAATTCCGGCGAACAGCGAACTACAAATTCAAGAATTCAATGAACAGCCAAAAGGAGACTCAAGAAGAGGGAAGAGAAGAAGGATAGAAGCGAGGGGGCTCACGAGGATCTGTGGAGGGATGGTGACTGCCGACCACGTCGACAGAGCTCCGGTGCTTTGCCTGCGATGAACTACAGCCATCAAGAATCGGACTTGAACAGAAAAGGGAGAAGGAGGGAAGAAGGAGAGGAGGAGAGAAGAGGAGGACTTACAGAGGCGATCACAGGGGGTCTGGTGATCGTCGGCGACGACCAGGGGCGGCGCAGGTGGTCGCGGCTGGTGAGCAGGGGCTGCGGGTGGCTGCGGCGGGGTGCACAGGTGGCTGCGAGGGTGGAAGCAATGAGGATATGGGTGAGGCGAGGAGGAGGAGGCGAGGGTGCTGGTGGTATCGGCGTCGGCGTCGAGGCTGCGGATTGGCTGGGGTTGTTATGGAGAAGAAAATATTAAAAGATTTTAAAGATTAATTAACAGTGAAAGATATGTATATAAGTAACAGAATATATATTGTTTAAAGATTATTAAATTTTGGGATTTTGGCGCCGAATAAAACATTTACAAATCGCGCCCGGGTTTGGTCCAAAAATTTGAAATTGAAATAATAGGATTTTAAGCGGGTTCCAAATTTTAAATTTAAGCATGATTAAAAAGCATACCCCCAAGACGGACACATGTGCGCGCGCGTAGCCGTCCAAACTCGCCCGTTTCACCGAACGGGACGAGAATACGATGCACGGATGCTACCACAAGGCTAGGGGTGCCGAGTAGGCCAAGATGGATATTTTTAATTTTATTTTGGATGCTAAAATTTGCTAAGTGCAGAAATGACTTTGCCAGGTAAAACTTTACAGTAAGCCACAAATAAGCAAGATAAATGAAAAGAGTACCACACTACACTCAAACAGTAACTGAAAAAACAGTAGCATTGGGCTCGGGTGTTACAATTTTGCTTGTTTTCATAATTAATATGATCTTTTAGATCACACAGTGAATTTTATTCACCGTTGAATTTTAAATCCAAAGATATTATGTTTGTTATTTCTGGTGAGATTTTTAGGGAAATCTTTCCTTGTCCAAGATTTTTCCATAAATTAGTGGTTTTTAATCACCCTTGGATTTTTAATCCAACGGTTCTCCATAATCCTTTTTCATTTGGAAAGATTTAGAGAAATTTAGAATTTTAATTCTATCAAACTGTAAGGCTTTCAAAGCCAGTCACGTACTGACACGTGACCCTTGGTCACATGTGAGCACGTGACCCCCAATTGAGTCCTTTTTTCAGCGTTTATTTATGCTTCAGTTTTAACCATCACGTGTCAACACGTGACCATTGGTCACGTGTGAGCACGTGATACCTCATTGAGGTATTTCCTTTAGCCATTTATTTTTATTTCTGTTTTAATTATCATGTGTCAACACGTAACCATTGGTCACGTGTGAGCACGTGACACCTCATTGAGGTAATTCCTGATTTTTAATCAGGGAACAGTGCATAGCATATTTGCTCATAACTTTTGATCCCGGATGAATTATGAAGCCCATAATATATCAAATCGAAGGGTTTTTCGAGATGCTTCCAATACCATCAGGATTTAATAGTTCCTCCTTCGGGAGTTTATCAAAATACAGGCCGGAAGATACTGGTTCGCATTTCCTTAAGCGTATCGCTGCCATTTGATACCTTGGACTCTTCTGTGCAGAAATTTTTGGCGGGAACAGGCGTCAGTCTTCGAGAGGCTGACACCGGCAACAGCCCGTCACCTGAACAGGAGGAAAGACACTCCCATCGCTGAACCAATACCGACAACTCGCCACGCCCGACGTCGTCACTGGCACCGGATAAGGAAGACTGGGGGCAACTCCCCCTCTGGGCTAACCCCACCAGCTCCAACGGTGGAAATTAAGGTTGCTGTTCCAACCGGGAACAGCTTTGAGCTGCTAAACAGGGTACGCAGAAATTCGCCAACTGCGGTTCTCAAAAGATCTCCTCCACCGGTAAAGACCGTCGTGGAAGCAAAACCAGAAAAGCCAGAGCAGCCCTCTCAACGGCTGTCCTCCAAAATCTACAAGGTCTGGCGACGAGTTCAGGACTCAGTAATCATTCCAGATCACTCTCACTGGCAAAAGAGGGTGAAAGTTCAGGAAGAAAAGAACCGCCTGATCAAACCGCAAAGGACGACAACCACCTGGGTGCCCGCATCAACGACCCCCTCAACGTCAACTGCCCATAAGAGGAGACGGCCGGAGAAAATCCCCACGCCTGCGGCAAATGTCAAAGACAGTAAGCCTAAACGCCCTAAGTCCGGAGGCGTTGTGGTGCACACCGTCTACATGGCGTACGGGAAAGAGGACAGCCGCATATCCACAGGTCATAGACCGCTTACGCGATCGGTGACTAAAGCTCAGGAGGAGCAGCAGAAGCTCCAAGAAACGATGACTACAATGGCCGCACTCACTGGGCCAAAAGAAAGTCCCGAAGCATCCTCGGATCAACGCCAGGAGCAAGAAACCGACACCGAATTCCTTCGGAGAATACTGGAAAAGAAGGATAAAGAGGCTGCGGAACAAGCAGCCAATATTCAACGAATGGCCCTTCTGTTCCAAGATATGGTGGGTATGATGATCCAGCAGGATCCCCCAGCGGAAGACCCTCCAATTGTCCTTGAAGATGACAGGGGGGAAACGTCAAATCCACCTCCGGCTCTTTCAACATCCAAAGAGGAAACAATTTCCAAAGCTTCCCTGGATGACTACATTGCTCAGCAAATACGAGTCCACCAGGCAACTGAGGCAGCTGGCCAAATCGTCAAAACAGGACGACCATATCCGAGCTGGTACGATCAGATCAAATACCCACCGGGCTATACGATCCTGAAATTTCATGTCTACAAGGGGACTGGCAATCCCCATCAACATGTTGCCTAGTTCAGGGATTTTGTGGTAACACCGGCGGCGACGATAAGCTCTTGCTCCGCCAATTTGTCGGCAGCTTGTCGGAGACGGCGTTCGAATGGTACTCCGAGCTTCCGAACGACTCCGTCAAGACATTTGCTGAAATGGAGTTGTTGTTTACCCAACGTTTCGCAAGCGCCAGTGAGCGTACTCCAATAACGGCTCTGATCAATGCAAGAGTGAAGCCGGGTGAAACTTGGGTCCAATATGCAATCCGATGGCGAAACCTGTGGTCGAAGTGCGAGCAGCGCATCGAAGAAGCACCAGCAGTGGGCATGTTCGTGGGCACTCTAGACCCTCATGCAACTATTTCATAGTTCATGATATTCTTTAAACCGACCACGTTCCAGGCTCTGATCGACAAGCTGGCCCAGATGGACCAGATGGGTCACACCCCATCTCCCCCGAAACCGGAACCTCAGAACGACAAGGGTAAAGGGAAGGCGACCTTCGTTGCGAACGCTCAACAGCAACCCAGTGCCCCAAACCTAACCGATCAACTGGAGGAGAGACGACGCTATTACAATGAAAAAATGAAGCGTCCTTACTCGTTCCTACGGGACAAGACGAAGAGGCTATTTGAGCTGGCTGTGCGCAACAGGCTTATTAACTTGCCGAATCCAAGGCTACCGCCACAACCCAACGAGGTGAATAACCCCAATTACTGCCCTTACCATCAAACGGTAAGTCATCCGATCGAGGACTGCTTCGTCTTTAAGGGATGGATCGAGGATCAATACCTACAAGGCAAGTTTGCGTTGTCCGAGAAGTGGAAGGTAAACCCGCCACAACCGAACACTCCAAAGAAGATGGACACACCGGGGGCAAATTGTTCTTTCGTTGAAGAAGCCCCATAGGAGGTCGTGCTTTCATCCTAAACCAAGAGGATGCTGAATGATCTTCATGCATGCCCGGCGGTCAGATGGAATGACCCGCTTGAACCTCAAGTCATCGAAGGGATGCTAAAGCCGTGCCCAACTCCAAAGACCGGTGGTGATATCCCTAGCATTCACACCCAGCTGTCGAAATCTGCGAAAAAGAAGAAGAGATCCAAAAAGCCCGTGAAGCCTGATGACAAGCGCGCGGACTTGCAGAGACAGATCGACGCGCTGGAAGAATATAATCAGAAAGCGCGGACCCCTATCACGCTTCAAGAGTTCCTCAGCCACGTCCTTGAGGACGAAAACGATGGGGAAGACTCGTCAGATGGATCTGAGGATTACGTAGCAAGTTGCCATGTGATCTCTCATTCATCGCTAGACAGTGAAGAAGCGCCCTGTATAGAAAAACTGGGGGCAGAGCCTGAGCCGGAATCTGTGTGGCCGTCAGACGAGATGATCGACGCCTTTCTGAATGAGATTCGTCTGAAAAGTAAAGCCGATCGAGAGCGTGAGATGGTCATATCGGAAGGAGCCAAATGCCGGCGACTAGACGAAAGAGTTGAAGCACTCTCGCCAAATCAAAAGACATCCGATGCGGATAAAAACAGATTCAAGACGGGGAAAAGGTTTGCTAAAGCCATATCAATGGGAATGAAGCTACCGCCCTCGGAAGAAAACACTCTCGGTGGAGCAGAGATGCATCCTAATTACTGCTCATATCATCAAAAAGAGTGTGACGCTTTTAAAAGATGGCGGAAGGGATATGTTGCTCACCGGCAACATTTTAAACGGATGAAATGCAAAACTCGTCGGGAGCAGAGAAGTACGACCGAGGAGCACAAAAGAACTACCGGCAGCTGTCGCACGGTCAACGCCGGAGGATCACAGGTTCTCACCCTTGGGAGCGACTCTGACGAAGAAATGGCTCTTGGCCCTCTCTTTAAAGAATCCATCTTAGGGAAGGAGGAAGAACCAGCGGCCTGCGAAAACATTCAGCTGCGCAATCTCACTCTTCCAGAAAAGAATCTCAGGCCCGCAACTAGAAAGATAAGGGAAAAGAAAAGGTCGCTAAGGATATCGCTTTAGATGACCAAGTCATGAAAGAGCTGACGGCCAAGGACCCGCCCAAGAAGAGTAAAGTGGTTACAACATTCTAGCGCACCTGAGGAAGCTACCCTCTCAGCTCAGCATTCTCAACGCCCTCTTATTATCAAAAGAAGCGAGAGATTCGTTAATCAGGGCGCTGCAAGAGCCCGAGCAATTCCAAGCCTTCCTCGCCGAAGAAAGGATGAAGGATGAACTGGAAGAGGTGCACACTGCCGATGTCACGTTCGGTGATGAAGACCTTCTCCTTGGGACATGCGACCACAACCGTCCCCTATATGTCTCTGGATACTGCCATGACATCAAGATAGGCAAAATCCTGGTTGATAATGGGTCCTCCGTCAATCTCCTTAATGTTCGGGTGTTGAAGGAAATCTGCATGAGCGTTCAACACCTCGCTCGTGATAAAATTACCATCTCCGGTTTCGATTCTCGGTCATCACGGACTCTCGGATCTGTAATACTAACATTACGCTTCGGACTACTCATCACAGATATTAAGTTTCATGTCATTGACGCCAAGACCTGCTACAATGCCTTGCTCGGTCGTCCTTGGTTACACGAGTACAACATCATCCCTTCTACGCAACATTAGTGTATGAAGTATTTCAAGGATGGTCTCGAGTATACCGTAACAGGAGAGCTGAACCCATTCTCCGTGAATGAGGTCCGCAAGTACGAAGATGCAAAATACTTTTTGCCAGATTTCGAGGACACAGAAAGGTGTCGCAAATCGGAGAACAAAGCTGTCGCCACCATTCCTGTTTTCGGGAGTGATACCGAAAAAGAAGAAGAGATATCTAGCTGGGCCGTCTCGACGCAACAACCCGGGACCGTCCGCCCCTGTATTGATCTTCGGAAGCGACTCGGAAGATGAGGTTAATACTGTGTTCTTCAGTCGGCCGTCAATACAAGCATTCCCTAGTGATGATCAGAATTTGCAAATTACCATAATTCCACGGAAGCACTACAAAGATCTGGACGCACTTGAAGCTTACAATGTGCAAGACCTGCAGATATTTTATGTCCCTCCCCGGCGAAAAGGTGAAAGGGCAATCCTATTCTATCGGTTCACGAAAACAAGAGTGGAGAAAGAAATCTGGCACGGCGCGGATTCTACGCTTGACAGGCTCCAACCCATCCGTTTGCCCAGATACTACACGAACGGACTAAAAAGGCTATTGAAACGCCAAGGGGTACCTTTAAAACAGACTATTCGATAAGCTCGGTTCTACAACAGGATTTGGGATGTCTCTGGGACTCAGCGCAAGTTGCCTAACGGGAGAATGGAAACGTTCGGGCTTGGATATGTGAAATCCGGGAAACGGGAACAGGTCCATGGTAGCTACGTCATATATAACTTCGATGAAGAAAAGGACGCCATGTAAGAAAACGCCGACCCCATACCAAAATTAGATCCTGCCATCGAAATGCCAAGTCCATCATTTGAAGAACGAATGGACAAGCTTATCAGGAAAGTGGGTCAAAAAGCTCGGGACAACCGTAATCGCGAAATGGCCATCTATGAGAAAGCCAGGACACAACGCCTTCTTCAACAGGCTGCGAAAGATAAAAATACTCCTCCCTGTCAACCTGCTGTGCAAAAGGCCCGACGCAGAGGCAGAAATAAGGCAAGGAGCGGAAAAGGCATTCGACAACGACAAAGCGGGACCGGAAAGTCACGTAATCGGGAATTGGGCGGTCTGGATTTGTCCCTCATGAAGAAGATGAGTCGAGTATATTCTTTCCCTCAAGACAAGACAAAGAAGATACTTGATCTCGCTTTAAAATATCAAATGATTACACTTCCGGAGTCCAAATACCCTGAGCAAGCTAATGAGGTCTCTCATCCGGGCTATTTCTCTTATCACCGAGCAATAGGACACCCTCTCGAAGACTGCTTCACCTTCAAGAACTGGGTCGAAGATCAGTATCAGCAAGGCAGGTTTGCTCTATCAAGCAGCTGGAGGATAAGTCCGCCACAGAAGCACGAACCAAAAGCCGCGCATACAGCGAGGATAGAACCAGATCAACATCGATCTTGGAAGCGTACCCGTACTTGTCATATGATAACGATATCAAAAGAAGAGCCCGAGGATATGGATGACCTTCCCGGGTGCTTCGAAAACAATAATGACGAGATGATTGCAGAGTTTCCGCCGGCACCGAAAGAGCTGGAAGATGGAATACATACCACTACAGATGAGCTCAAGAAAATTGAGCTGGGGACGACAAGCGACCCGCGGCCGACATTCGTCAGCGAGCTGCTGTCTGAAGAAAAGGTGGCTGCATTAAAAGACGTGCTTATGCAGCATAGAGACTGCTTCGCGTGGAATTATTCCGAAATGCCAGGATTAGATCCAGAGATTGTTGTACACAAACTGGCCATATCTCCGGACGTCAAGCCAGTCAAACAGGCGCCGAGAAGAATGCGGCTTGAGCTTGAAATGAGCATCAATGCCGAAGTCAAGAAACTAATCGACTCTGGCTTCATCCAAGAGGCTCAGTACCCTGATTGGATCGCCAACATCGTCCCAGTAATGAAGAAGAATAGGACAGTGCGCATATGTATGGACTTCCGGGATCTCAATAAAGCCTGCCCGAAGGACGATTTCCCAATACCGATCACCGAGCTGATGATAGATAACACGTCCACTCACGAGGTTTTCTCCTTCATGGACAGCTCATCGGGATATAATCAGATAAAGATGCACCCTGAATACCAGAAGCACATCGCTTTCCGGACCCCGCTGGGGATATTCTGCTACAAAGTGATGCCCTTCGGTCTAAAGAACGCCGGTGCCACCAATCAGAGGGCCATGACGAAGATCTTTGATGACCTTATACATGAAATCGTCGAATGCTATATCGACGACCTCGTGGTGAAAAGCAAATCATACGAGGAACATCTCGAACATCTGAAGATCGTATTTCAACGCCTTCGGCAATATAACTTGAAGATGAACCCATTCAAATGCGCATTCGGGGTCTCCTCGGGCAAATTCCTGGGATTCATCGTCCGACACCGAGGTATCGAGATAGATCCGTCAAAGATTAAGGCGATCATGGAAATGCCTCCGCCAAGGACTCTCAAACAGTTGCAGTCTCTCCAAGGGAAGCTGGCGTACATCCAGCGATTTATAGCCAATCTTTCAGGCAAGTGACGTCCCTACAGTCACTTGATGAAGAAGGGAACTCCGTTCGTCTGGGATCACAAATGTCAAGGCGTGTTGGACGAGATCAAGCAGTATCTGCAGAACCCGCCAGTGCTGGCTGCTCCAGTCAAGGGAAAGCCCCTTATTCTTTATACAACCGCCCTTGAAGGTTCCTTAGGCGCATTATGGGCACAAGAGAACGACCAAGGGAAAGAAAGAGCTCTCTATTAATTAAGTCGAGTTCTCCTGGGGGCAGAAAGCAACTATTCCCCCATCGAAAAACACTGCCTGGCGTTGATCTTCGCGATAACAAAGCTCAGGCACTATGCGTTGGCGCATGAAGTCCGTCTCATTTCAAAGGTAGACCCTCTCAAATATTTGATGTCAAAGGCTATACTGACAGGTCGGCTCGCTAAATGGGCCTTGCTCTTAATGAAGTTTTCGATAACCTATCAGCCTCTTAAGGTAGTGAAAGGCTAGGCAATCGCCGACTTCCTCGCTGAGCATCCGATACCGGCCGATTCCCCTCTGAATTGTGAGCTGCCAGACGAACATGCGTTTGATGCGATCGACGGTAGTAATACCCGATGGGAACTCTATTTTGATGGAGCGTCTTCCATAAAGAAGCGCAAACAAAGCACCCCTATAATCAAATCAGGGGTACGCCTTATCTTCGTGACCCCACAAGGAGGGATAATGCGCTTCGCCTTCTCCTTGACAGAGCCGAAGACGAACAATGAAGCTGAATACGAAGCTTTGATAGCAGGCCTCGAGATCGCCATCGACATGGGAATTGAAAACCTCCTCATATACGGAGACTCCCAACTAGTCGTTAGTCAAGTAAACGGCGACTACCAGACGTGTAAGCCAGAGCTGGTGAAGTATGGCAAGAGAGTAAAGCGACTGCTGACTCAAATTCCCTCCTACACCTTGGAAAGCATACCGCGTGCGAAAAATAGCAAAGCGGATGCATTAGCCAAGCTCGCTAAAGAACTGGCCGATGAGAACCTCGATGATGTGAGGATCGTTGTGCAAAGCCGTCGGGTCCTTGCTCCGGCAGAAGTATCTCCAGAGTCGTCCGAAGAAAAGGGAGCGACCAAGCGAATGACTCTACAAATAAAAGATCAGGAAAAGGCCGAGGATTGGAGAGAAGTTTTTATAGACTACTTCAAATCTCGTCGAACACCTGAAGATGCGTCCTCAAGACATCAGCTTATGAAACGAGCTCTGTCTTTCGCTTTCGTCAGTGATACTCTATTCAAGAGGTCATTTTATTCTCTGTGGTTGAGATGTCTGGGACCTGAAGAGGCGAAAAGAGTCGTTCAGGAAGTTCACGACGGACTCTGCGGTTCTCACCAAGCAGGCCCAAAGATGAAGTTGAAGATTAAACGGATGGGCTACTATTGGCCCACGATGATCCAGGACTGCCTCGAGTATGCAAAGCAATGCCACTCGTGCCAGATCCATGGGGACTTTATCCATCAGCATCCGAATCCGTTACATCCGACAGTGGCTAGCTGGCCGTTCGAAATGTGGGGAACTGACATAATCAGCCCCATCGAACCAGCATCGTCCAGAGGACATCGTTTCATCTTGGCGACGACCGACTACTTTTCCAAATGGGTAGAAGCAGTACCGCTAAGGGAAGTGAAGACGGAGAATATCCTCCATTTCTTCAAGACGCACGTCATTTATCGGTTTGGGACTCCGCGACGGATCATATCCGATAACGGGCCGCTAAGGGAAGTGAAGACGGAGAATATCCTCCATTTCTTCAAGACGCACGTCATTTATCGGTTTGGGACTCCGCGACGGATCATATCCGATAACGGGCCGGCCTACCGAAGCCATAAAATCAGCCGCTTCGCACAACAGCACAACATAGACTGGAGATACTCCTCAGTTTATAATCCCCGAGCTAACGGTCTAGCTGAGGCTTTCAACAAGACCTTAACGAAGATCGTAAAGAAGACGGTGTCTCGAAACAAGAAAGACTGGCACGAGAGATTGCAAGAAGCTTTCTGGGCGTATCGAACCACGTTCAAGACGGCCACGAACACAACGCCGTACGCGTTGGTAATCGGTACAGAAACAGTACTTCCCCTCGAGATAGAGTTACCCTCTCTACGGGTGGCAGTCCACTACGAGCTGACCGACGAAGAAAATGCTCACCTTCGGCTTGAGGAGCTTGATGCTCTTGATGAAACCCGGCTCATAGCGCAACAAAATCTGGAGGCTTATAAAGCAAAGATGACGCGCTCATATGAAAGATTGACCAGGCCAAGGACATTCCGCCAAGGCGAACTCGTGCTAGTGGTCAAAAGACCTATGATCCCCAATCACGCCAAGCGGGGAAAATTCGAGCCGAACTATGAAGGCCCGTACATCATAGACAAGGTTTACCAGGGTGGAGCCTATCTACTCATGGATATGCACGGTGAAAGGCCTTTCAGGCCAATAAACGGTCGCTTCCTAAAGAAATACTATGCTTAATGAGTTACAGCCTAGGTCAATGATAGATGACGACGATTATGTCCGCTCGCTATCTTCCTAAGCCCGAACTCTATAAGTAGTGACCGGCCTTCTGCAACAGCGGACCAAAACGTCTTTAAACTGACAACGGACTGAAACGTCTCTAAACTAACAGCGGACCGAAATGTCCTTAAACTAACAACGGACCGAAATGTCCTTAAACTAACAACGGATCAAAATGTCCTTAAACTAACAACGGACCGAAACGTCTTTAAACTAACGATGGACCACTATGTCCTAAAACTAGTTATTGACCGAGATGTCGATAAACTACGACGGATTCCGGCATCCCGAAACCGATACAAAAAAAAGGGAATAAAAAAAAATAAATAAAAACGGTATGTCCATAAGCAAAATGGGCACGGATGAAAACCCGAAAGGGCTCCGTGAGTCAAAACAGCAGGGCTATCGGCGAGTGTTTGTGAAAACCTGAAAGGGCGCAAGCTCGTTAGAAAAATAAAAAGAATATAAAAAAAAAGTATGTCCATAAGCAAAATGGGCACGGATGAAAACCCGAAAGGGGCTCCGTGAGTAAAAACAGCAGGGCTACCGGCGAGTGTTTGTGAAAACCCGAAAGGGCGCAACCTCGTTAAAATACGCTTACAGGGTCCTCTCGACCTTGTAAGGAGAAACCACCTGCGTGAGATCCTTACGACTCACAAAGGAGCAGCACACTTAGGAATCCTCTCAATTCCTAAGGAGAAATTACACTTGCGAGATCCTCACGACTCGTAAGGAGAACTCTCTTATGAGACCCTCACGGATCATAAGATTTGAAAGTCTTAAATTACAGAGACCTGAACCTGTTCTTAAGCAACCCCCACACAACCTTCGATATTTCCCTACAAGCGGCTCATACTGACCCTTGTATACAATCCACGGGCACGAATAAACATTTCCCTAACCGAGTCCCATCCGTGACTGGAGATATGTTCGCACGGTGAACAACCCTTACGAGTCCTCTCGACTTATAAGGGGAAAATCCTTTTATAAGATCCTTACGACTTACAGGGGAACACGCACTTAGGAATCCTCACGATTCCCAAGGAGAAAACACACCTACGAGATCCTCACGACTTGTAGGGAGAAATACCTTTGTGAGACCCTTACGGCTCATGAAGTCAAAAGCCTTAGTCGACAGGACCCTAACCCTGTTTACTAAGCCACCCTTGTTCGACATTGACAAAGGAAAATGATGATTCGCTCTTGGCAATATCCCAGTTGTAGCGATGCTGATGCCTAAAACGGTATCAAATTCTGAGTCCTTTCATGGCAAATGATGATTCGCTCCTGGCAATATTCCAGTTGTAGCGATGCTGATGCTGAGACTGGCACTAGATTTCAAGCTCTACACTCGTGATAAAAATCGGCGAGCTAAAAATGCATATGAAATAGCCGAAATGATGGGGCAACTTGCAATAAAAAGCAGCAAATAAAAATTTATGCATGAAATAGCCGAAATGATTGGGCAACTCGCAATAAAAAGCAGCGAGTAAAAATGAAATAAATAGCCGAAATGATTGGGCATCGCGAAAAATAGCCGAAATGATGGGGCAATCGCGACCTTCGCGATATAAAAGCTGAAATGATAGAGTATCGCGGGAAAAGAAATAAAATAAAAATAAAATTTATGCCCTACAGGTGATGTTACATCAATCCCTGTATACAATCCAGGGGCACAAACAAAGAAGGAGCCACACCCTTCCTCCCCAGGTTTCATTAGAAGAAGATGCCAAGTCTCGACGGGCCACAAATAACCTAGAGATCGTCTCAACATTCGTCTCATTACAGCAGACACAACATCAAGCAAAGCGGAACAGCGGCAACTCCCAGTTCCATGACTCGGCGGCGTACAGCTGACCGAGAGTCAAATTCCGACTTTGTGAAATACAGAAAAAGTCAAAATTCCTGGTCACGTGGAACGCGGATAACGTCACTCTTTGACCCCGTGGAAAACGTCCAGAGCAGAGCCTAGTCCTCGCCGAACACGGCAGTGAACCCGTGTGAAGCAGCTAGCGCAAAATTCCTGGTCACGTGGAACGCGGATAATGTCACTCTTTGACCCCGTGGAAAACGTCCAGAGCGGAGCCTAGTCCTCGCCAAACACGGCAGTGAACCCGTGTGGAGCATCCATCGCAAAATTCCTGATCACGTGGAACGCGGATAACGTCACTCTTTGACCCCGTGGAAAACGTCCAGAGCGGAGCCTGGTCCTCGCCGAAACACGGCAGTGAACCCATGGGAAGCATCCAGAGTAAAATTCCTGGTCACGTGGAACGCGGATAACGTCACTCTTTGACCCCTTGGAAAATGTCCAGAGCGGATCCTGGTCTTCGTAGAGCACGACAATGAACCCGTGTGAAGCATCCAGAGCGGAGCCTAGTCCTTGCCGAACACGGCAGTGAACCCGTGGGAAGCATCCAGAGAAAAATTTCTGATCACGTGGAACGCGGATAACGTCACTCTTTGACCCCGTGGAAAACGTCCAGAGCGGAGCCTGGTCCTCGCAGAGTACGGCAGTGAACCCATGTGAAGCATCCAGAGCAAACATCGGACTGTGGAGTCTTTAAAATCCACAAACTATGATGTCCTTAACCTCGACCGCAATGTCTTAAAACTAACAATCAACCATGATGATTCTAGACTGATTTTACCTTTGTTCAAGGGTACATCTCATCATTCCTTTGATATTTGGCGTTGTAATTCCTCAACGTCTTTGAAGAGGTGACGGGTCCCAGTAACCACACATTTCGTGGACGGTGGAGTCCTTAAATCCATGGACTATGATGTCCTTAACCTTGACCGTGATGTCTTAAAACTAACGTCGGACTGTGGAGTCCTTAAATCCACAGACTATGACGTTCTTAACCTTGACCATGATGTCTTAAAACTAACAACGGACTGTGGAGTCCTTAAATCCACGGATTATGATGTCCTTAACCTTGACCGTGATGTCTTAAAACTAACAATGGACCGTGAAGCCCTTAAATCCACGGACTATGATGTCCTTAACCTTGACCGTGATGTCTTAAAACTAACATCGGACTGTGGAGTCCTTAAATCCACGGACTATGATATCCTTAACATTGACCGTGATGTCTTAAAACTAACATCGGACCGTGGAGTCCTTAAATCCACGGACTATGATATCCTTAACCTTGACCGTGATGTCTTAAAACTAACATTGGACTGTGGAGGCCTTAAATCCACGGACTACGATGTCCTTAACCTCGACCGCGATATCTTTAAACTACGGTACCCCGAAAAACATCCTAAAGCAACCTCTGACCCCGTGAAATACGGATAAGGGCAACCGCACCCAGCACTTGCGGGTCCTCACGACCTGTAGGGAAGAAAACTCTCTTGTGAGATCCTTACGACTCTCAGGGGAAAACCCGCTTAAGAATCCTCACATTCTTAAGAAGAACTTACACCTATGGGATCCTCTCGACCTGTAGGGAGAAAAACTCTTTATGAGACCCTCACGGCTCATAAAGCTCAAAATTCTTAGGAGGCAGATCTTAACCCTGAATCCTAAGCCATCGCTGCCCTGCAAGGAGACCAAGATAAATTGCCCGCAGAACACATTCAATAAAAAGAGACACACCATTGAGAAGAAAAATATGTCTTTTATTCATAAACCAAAATGGATACAAAGTACAATTCATGAAAAAACAAAAAAATATATACTCTCATTCAGGAGTATGTACAAAAGAAAGAAAGAGATACAAGTCTTCAGGCCGGCGGGCGATTTAGCAACTTCACTAGCTCATCCTTCTTTTGCTGGGTCACGGCTTCGTGATTCAGTATCGCCAGAAGACGGGCCTCCGCCTGAGCCTGCTGGGCCTGATACGAGGCAAGCCGGCCTTCGAGCTCTTTCTCGGTAGCCTTGTGAGCCTCAACCCTTTCGCGAGTGAACACGGCAGCTTTATCGAGGGCCACCACCTCTCTGATAGACTCTTGAAGTACTCGCCAGAGTTCATACGCTTTGTTGGCTTT
Source organism: Agapanthus africanus (assembly GCA_030015575.1). Lineage (NCBI taxonomy): Eukaryota > Viridiplantae > Streptophyta > Magnoliopsida > Asparagales > Amaryllidaceae > Agapanthus > Agapanthus africanus. Next base: position 484,849,230 of record CM057350.1, read on the forward strand.
GACTGTAATATTGGCCTGGAGCTCGTGTAGCGCCTTAGAAGCCAGCTCCCTCTCCGAGAATTTGCGGCCGAGCCTCTTCTCGCATGATACCATATTCGCCGCGCACCGCTCGATCAAGCCCCGTAAGCTCACCTTCGCAGTCACGGCCTCTGGAGTAGGACATGTGCGCTCAAGACTGTATAAACAAACCTTCATTCGACGGCAATAGTCGATCTGAAACACGCACACATCACCTGATATGGGAGGCAAAAAGGGAAATTTCCGATACGGACCCTATCAAGCATGCATTTGCGACTATATGATATTCAAAAAGAACTGATACCCGAAGCTCTGATGTGCATGCAACATAATGATAGTACTCGCAACTAAAGAAAATTCTCATGGGAGGAATATGAAGCTCATTTACGCAGACAAAACACACGTACGAGGGCACAACAAACATGAAAATTCAATGTAAAGCATGCAACAACTAATAAAAAAGGGGTACACTAATTTGAATATACTATGCTGGCGGAAAAAGGTCACCAAACAAAGGATCAGTGGCACAAGGGTTAACAAAACAAAGAGCAAAATTCTCCATCTCTCTTTCTACCTTCTCCAACACATCGAAACGACGGTTCTTACGAGGAGTCGCTCCCCACCGATTGGCGCTATGTTCGTCCATAAAAGCAGACATAATAGCCCGCCGGTCTCTTATCTGGCCCAACAGGTGAACCGAGCAATCTTTCAAAGCCTGAGTAATCAGGCACGCTTCGTGAAAACACTCGAGCTTGACATCAACCGCGTCAAGCATCGCCAAGGTCATCTCCGCTGGGTGAGGAGGGATGTCAGCAAGCACGGCAGCAAGAATCATCCGAAGCCAAAGGGACCCCATTGGGAGGGGGACCCCCTGCGGATCAAGAGATCATTTATCGCCGAATCACATTCGTCGTCGGTAAGAAGGGGATCCACCAGTCGTGCAGCAAAGCGAGGAATCATCTCCTCGATAGGTACTTCCCATGGCTGTCGACGAGCATAGGGGCAGTTGCAGGCCATGGCACTCAGTTGTTTTATCAGGATAAATCACACTAAAGTGAGAATAGATTTATCTGTGAAGAAACAAAGAAGACCATGACCTCAGGTTATAAAGAGGGGCATTAAACGCTGCGCCCGAAGAATATTGCATGGTGGAACTATTTCGAAGGCCCAAAAAAGGGAAGGCATTGGAAATCAAGGAGATGGGACTATTTCCAAGGCTCCTTTTCTGCATCTAATGCTGTGCACAAAAATATGGCATGAAAAATTAAACAGCCCCATCAAAAGGGCCCCACGTGCAGAGCACGTGAGCACCAAACTTGATATGCGCTGAAAAATAAAATGGTGCCTCACACGCCGAACTCGTCAGCAGCAATAATGACAATATAACAAAATCCCAGAAAGAAGGCATACAAACACAGAAGGGAAGGAAAAACTTATCACTCATACTTTAAAAGTTCATACAAAAATAAGAAGAAACAATTACAATGGCAGGACCTCAGATTCGGGGCATGGATTAAGAAACTCAAAAGTGACTTTGTCCAAGATCTTCCAGGCATTTCGAACCATCCTAGTATGTTTTCTCTTGCGATCACAAGCGTCGGTATCCTCACGGATGTCCTCCACCCTCCGATAAGCAGCAAGTATGGCCGACTGCTGAAAAGCCTGATGCAAGAGATCAATGAGATTGTCTCGCCTCCTCTTCGAGATTAGGCTCATCAGATACACCGAATGCACTTTATCCTCGGCGGCATCCAATGCCCCGAGCGGTACGCTGGTGCAAAAGAGAGGGAGCGCCTCCCAGATCGCCAGCACGATGAGTTTCAAAAGAGAAGAGCGACGAGGGAGTAACTGACCGTTGTACTCATCGAAGCGGCTCATGACCTCAGCACACTGAGCGTTGGTGAACTCCTGGTTCTGGCTGCGGCTCATGACCTCAGCACACTGAGCGTTGGTGAACTCCTGGTTCTGGCTGCGGCCCAGTGCGCGAATATTTCCGTAAGAAATGATTTCGTCAAGATCATACAAATGGGCATCCATAATACCTGAAATAACGATCATGAAGATTCATTACAAACTTCTTCTTGATTGTGAAGAAGACGACTCAGGGCAAGAAAACCCGTGAAGTTCCCTGGGAAGAACTAAGTTCTTCAAAGAAATTAAATTCCTTTTTGAAAAAGGGAATTAAATTCCCAGAAAATTTTATTCCAGAGCCAGAACTCCTTGGGGATGGAATTAAATTCCATGGAAAACAACTGACATCATCATCTCCCTAAAAGATCAGATGAACCCTAAGAGATCTACTGTTTGAAGATTAAATGGTTTTATATTCCTGTTGAAGAACTTGAAGAAAATGGTTCATGTTAAAAGGGTGAAACCCTTGATGTGGATTTAAAATCCAGAGAGTTTTTTTCAAAAAATAAAGGTTCTTCGATTGTTCAACATCATTACCTGAAAGAAAGATTCTTTTGGAACAGAGTTAAACTCTGAAGATTTTTCGAGGCAGAGAACTAAGCTCTGGAAAAAGAGAATTAAATTCTCAAAAGAAGAAAGTTCTCAAAGGAGGAAGATGAACAGTGGAGGCTCTTCTGAAAGGACATTGGCATTTATAGGATGGGATGGAAAACGTTTCATCTACCCTACTTCCAAAGCAGATCCAATGGTTATGAAAGTGACAGCATTGCAGTCACGTGCAGACACGTGAGAGCAACGCTGTGGAGGCATTTGTTCCCTGATTAAAAATCAGGAAAAAGGTTCAGAAGAAGCATCACGTGCTCACACGTGACCAGTGGTCACGTGTTGGCACGTGATGGTTAGAGCAGCGGCAGAGAACAGAGCGCAGAAGAGGAGTCCCTTCAGGGGGTCACGTGTTCACGTGACCCGGGGTCACGTGCTGACACATGACCCGGGGTCACGTGCTTGCACGTGACCAGGGGTCACGTGTGAGCTGGTCACGTGCTCACACATGACCAAAGGTCACGTGGCAACACGTGACTGGCTTTAAAAGCCTTGCTGTTCAACAGAATTAAATTCTGAATAAGATCATTTAAATCTTTCCAAAATGGAGAAGAATTATGTAGAACTGTTGGATTAAGAATCCGAAGGTGATTAAATATCACCAATTTATGGAAAAATCTTGGACATGGAAAGATTCCCCCTAAATCTCACCGAAATAACAAAAAGAATATTTTTGGAATTAAAATCCAACGGTGAATAAAATTCACCTAATAATCTAAAAGCCCAGATTAATGATGAAAATAAATCAAATCTTTCAATAAAAGATTTACTAAACAGATTGATTCTGTTCCTTCTCCTATAAATAGGAGCCAAGGGAGAGAGTTATAAAAAGAGAGAGAGAGAAAAAGCCTTGGAATCTGGAAAATTCAGAGAGAAAAGAAGGAAGAATTTGATTCTCTACAAAGAAAAACCTTAGGTAAGAAAAGAAAGGGGAAAAAGGCTTCAAAAAGAGAATTTAATTCTCAGAGTTTAACTCTTCTATAAAAAGAACTTAGTTCTTTCTCTGGTGAAGATCTGCAAAGTGCACATCCTCCCATAGGTTGAGAATTTAATTCTCATTGGGTCGAGATCCTGCCATGCAGATCTAAAATATAGAGGAGGAATTGAGTTATGAGAATTTAATTCTCATAAAGTTATAGGAATTTAATTCCTCCAGGATAAAATTAGGGTTTAACCCTATATGAGAATTCAATTCTCCAAAATTATAGGAATTTAATTCCTTCAAAATGGACAGGACTAGGGTTTTACCCTAATTGAGAATTTAATTCTCTTAAACTCACAGGAATTTAATTCTCCTCAAAATGAAATTAGGGTTTCACCCTATATCAGAACTTGATCCTTTACATATATGAGAATCTAATTCCTACAGAAAGAAAATAAGGGTTTAACCCTACTTAAGAATATAACTCTTCAAAAGAAAATAGGAATTTAATTCCTCTAAAATTATTGCTAGGGTTTAACCCTATGAAGAATTTAATTCTTAAAAAGACAAACAGATCTTTAAACAGAAAAGAACCAGGGTCACGTGCCTCCACGTGACCCCTGTAAAGATCCACAGAAAAGAAGCTCTGGGACGCCCTCACGTGTCACCACGTGACCCCTAATAAGTATTCTAATAAACCAGAGCATGGGCCCTCATCACGTGCCCACACGTGATGACTGTGAGAATTAAAAAAGTTTTGAACACTTATCTGCAGAACAAAATGAAAGGGATCCGGCCCCACTTTCTGAGGCCATCATGTGCTCCCATGTGATCCCCCCTCTCTGTTAATGTTTAACACTAAACTGATAATTTGGTTGCCAGTGTTTAACACTGTTATTTGTTAGTGTTTAACACTAACTTGAGAATCACAATTTCTAGTGTTTAACACTAATCTGATAATCTTATCTCCAGTGTTCAACACTGTTGGTCTTTAGTGTTTAACACTAGTTTTAGCCAAATTGGCTAATTTTCTAGAGGCAAAATCTCTCCTTCAATTGAATCTCAAAATTTAGGAAATTAAAGATGAAAACAATGTGGACTAAAACCAGACAAATATCAAATAGTCCAATAAAGGGTCAAACTCAGTTGGACTTAGCCCAAGTTGGCCATAAGTCCTCAATCCAGACTTAACTGGGCCAATGGGCTCATAATATAATTAATTGGTCTTGGTTCCAAACTGGACTACAGATCACTTAATCTATCTTGGTTCAAGGGTACATCTTTTCGCTCCTCTGATATTTGTCGTTGTAATCCTTCAACGTCTTCAGAGAGGTGACGGGTCCCAACAACCATATATTTCACGGACTGTGGGGTCCTTAAACTCATGGACTATGACGTCCTTAACCTTGACCGGGATGTCTTAAAACTAACAACGGACTATGATGTCCTTAATCTTGACCGTGATGTCTTAAAAGTAACGCCGGACTGTGGAGTCCTTAAATCCACGGACTATGACGTCCTTAACCTTGACCGCAACGTCTTAAAACTAATATTGGACCGCAATGTCCTTAAACTACCTATCGACCGCAATGTCACTAAACTAAACAACAAAGCCCCCAATTGCTCTCTTGTTGGATCTAAACGATCCCGTTAAGTCGATCTTAGTCTAAAATTAGACTAACGTGTCCTTAACAAACGTTTAAGTCGATCTTAGCCTAAAATAAGGCTAACGTATCCTTAAACACCCCCCCAAAACCAAATCTAAGAAAGATACGGATTTGGACTAATCCACGTCCTACGGGCGACGGTACAAATTAGTCTCCGTATACAATCCACGGGCAACCGAACACAAAACAAACACCCACGACACGAAGTGACCACATGGAGAAGGAGAAAGTTGTTACCGCGACGCGGTAGCGTAATTAACTGCAGGGGCTTGCGTCTGTAGGGAAGAGCGTCCCCACAATCAAAAACTCCTCAAGCAAGGGAGAATCTGACGAAGTCTGCTACATCGGCCGCATCCGTTTAAACCTTCGATATACGGTGCCATAAATCAACTTGGCATCTTCGGAGAGGTGGACGGATAGCACCAATCAGCATCTGCCCCAAATTTCAGGCAAGACGTCTGTCTTGCGCGTCTTTCGGAGGGGAACACGGTCGTGGTACCCCGAGGACTCGGCGCCTCGTGATCCCTGGCCTCTTCTATGGGAGACCTGCGTCTAGGCGTGGCTCCGGTTCCTTTCGATGAGGTTTTTTAGATCCCCGGGCGAGGTGGGTCTCGAGCCGTCGTGGCGAGCCCCTTCTGTGCGACCCCGTCAAAAGAGGGGGTGTCGTTCATGCCTGTGGACAGGCGAGGTGACCGACATCTCCTTAGGGGGGTAAGGGTTGCGATGAGGCTCGGGGCGAGGCGCTCCGGCGGCGGACCTTGGTGTGGAGCCGTGGGGCGCCCAACGGGCCTCAGGGAGTATTGGCCTGTGAGATCTGTGGTCAGGAGTCGTAGCTCGCCGGTGGTCAGCTGTGCCGACGAGGGCAGAGCATTCTGAAGGAGGAGGAGTGGCGATCTGGGGCCTAGGCCCGGACGTTTGGACGCGGACGAGCGCCTCTACGAGGGACTGTAGCCGATCTATTTGGCTGGCGAGGGCGTTGATGATGGTCGCCGGAGGAGGTTCATCCGCGCCTCCGGTGAGAGGGAGGCAGCGGCTGGTACCCGGATCTTCAGGATGGTTGCTTGCCATGTGGACGGAGATCGGAAGGCCAACTTTGTTTTTGTTGAGTTTGCTTTCCCACAGACGGCGCCAACTGATGGAGGTCATTTTTGGGTCTCCTTCAGATGTTGTCTTCCGTCAATCTCCCGGTGGATTTTGGAGGTGATCTTTTGTTGCGTGTGGGTCTCAATGGGTTCTGAGGAGATTAGTGATTTGAGGAGTTTAGCGCCAAGTACCTGCAAGGAAGTCCCGGGGTGGTTTGGTACCACCGAGGACCCTCCGACAATCAAGTTAGTATCAGATCCGAGCAGCGTAACGGCTAAGTGGAGTAAAAATGGCTTACCTGACCCCTCTGTGATGGGGGTTTATATAGCGGTGGTAGCACGCAGCAGCAGGCGCGAGAATCTCGCCGGCAGTTATGCTCCCGACGTCACGCCCGCGTAGAGAGCGGATCGCCTATTAATGGGGATCGTGATGGCGTGGAACGTGGGATGTTGCTGGCGGAGAATCTGCGCATGGCGAGATTTGCGGAGCGGCGGTTACGCCTGTGAGCGGTGGAGTTGGTCGGAGGACCGAGAAAGACGGTCTCGTCTGGGGAGCTCGGGGACGAGCGAGAAGGTCGAGGAGTCTTGGTCTTGTGGCAGCTCGGGACGAGCTGAGGGGCTGAGGAGGCCAATTTGCAGGGGCTCTGAGGAGGGCCAGCTAATGCTTGTAGGTCGGGTACAGGGGTGGTCTAGTCGGCCCCTGTTGGCATTTTCTTCTGAGTTCTGGGACACGTCATCTGCCACATGTCCTGATCTTGGGGGTCGTCAATATTGAGCATCATCACCACATCTTAGATGTTAACGATGGTCGTTTATTCAAACTTTTATAAATTGTCTTACCTTAAAAAAACAAAGCCATCATGTTTATCATCCACTCCAGTATATCATATTTATTCTGCTTAAACACAACACAATTATAAATGTTTGAGTGGTACTTTGAACATCTAGTGTAGCTACAAATAATTTCATAAGCAGCAATGTTCACCAATGAATATAAAATGTAGAATTAAAAAATATTTTATTAACATAATAAGTTTTGAATTAACTAAGATTCTTTTGAAACAACATATTAGACATATAAAGAATAGTTGGGAGGTATATATAAATCTAAGACATCTTCTACCCGTTTTTCCTAATTTTCTGAACGCGATGGTTCTAAAAGTTTTCGCATCCGATGAAAATTTTGTTAAACTTCATTGAATTTCGTCTCGATCTCGATCAGCGACGAATACAGAAGGCTGGATTGATGGATTGACGATGGACTCGATCTTGTTCGAGACCAAATTAGGGAAAAAGATGAGGAAAAGATGAGAAGCTTTATAAATTATCTATTTTGTTTCTAATTAGCAGATAATTTGAGGGCGATGGCTTTACAATTTGGCTTCTGGCTGCAGGTTTAAGACAAATGTGTATTATAGAAATTTGTTATTTATCTCTATTCATGTATGTCACATGATTATATATATATATATATATATATATATATAATGGAGTGAAAATTCCAGGGTTTTGAAGAAAGGTCTATGAGTGAGGACGATTTTGACCAAGTTAAATAAACCGCTATTTAACTTAATATATTCACACAAATATTTTCTCTTACATTTTTACCCTTCCTCCTCCCCCACCACCACCACCACCACCATCCTTCCTTTTTAACCCTCCCCTTTTTCCACCTCCAATCGTTGGCATTTTCACTTGCTTAATATTTTTATGAGAAAGAGAGGATATCTTCAAAATATCTTCAAAAACGAGAAAAGAAAAAAATCTAATCTGAGAATGTTAAATTCACTTAATACGGCCGATTTACCACTGGGCTATTAATGAAAAAACTCATTTAACAAGCTCAACTATTTATATCAAGTTACATTATGATATTTATAATACAAAAACATACCCTTCAATTTTTTTGTAAAATATATCCTCAACTTTTTTAACCTTCTCTCTCTTCCCTCCTCCCACAAGCTCTCCATCAACCTCCAAGTCTCTCTCTCTCTCTCTCTCTCTCTCATCACGTGACCATCACCTCAGATCTCTCTCCCTCTTACTCTGTCCTACAACAAAGAAAGAAAGAAAGAAACACTTCTTGAAAATAAAAATTCGCACAAAAATCAAAGCAGCAATGAAGAAATCCCCCTGAAACCTTCGCCAAGATCGAATTTTGACGGAATGGGTCATCCCCAAACCCTAACTCATGACTACCCATTCACCATCATCCCCCAAATCCCTCAAATGAACGCCCTCGAGATCCTTCGAGAGACCGCAAGGATCCTCAGATCCTCTCCTTCCCCCTTCATGTCGATCCTCTTCCTCTTGATCTTCCCTGTTTCCGCCGCCCTCCTCTCCAACGAGCTCATCGACGGCTCCGTCGTCGCCGCCCTCGCCCGCCGCCTCATCCTCCTCGTCTCCATCAGCGGTCTCCCATTGACGCATTTCGTCAAACAGATGTGCCACCACCTCGCCTCCACCCTCCTCTCCTCGCTCTTCTGCTTCCCTCTCCTGCTCACGTTCCTCCTCGCCGCCCGCTCCTCCATCGCCTATTCCGTCGCATGCGCGTACGCGGGCAAAAAGATCGTAGCTTTGGAGTTCTTCACGTTGGCGAGGAGGATATGGCGGCGCCTCGTGTCGACCTACCTCTGTGTCTGCTTCGCCATCTGCGGGTGCTTCGCGCTGTTTCTTGCGATGCTTGTGATGGTGTGCAACGCGTTGTCCATACTAGGGTACCCGCCGGAGATCGTGGTCTACCCTGCATTGCTCGTGGTGCTGGCGTTCTCGATGGTGTACGCGCATACGATTATAGTTTGTAACCTCGCGAGCGTGATATCGGTGCTCGAGGAGGTTTCCGGCCTGCAGGCGATACTGCGGTCGGTGGTTTTGGTGAAGGGGCAGACACAGGCGGGGCTGCTGATTTTCTTAGGGTCGACGATCGGGATGGCTTTTGTTGAGGGTTTGTTTGAGCATAGGGTGAAAACGTTGAGCTACGGGGACGGGTCGTCGAGGATTTGGGAGGGGCCGTTACTCGTGGTGATGTATTCGTTCGTTGAGCTTGTGGATTCGATGATGAGCGCGGTTTTCTACTTTACATGTAGGTCGTCGATGGGGGAGGAGTTGAGTGATGGGTACGGAGGTGAGGAGATGGAGAAGCTCTCAAGTTTGGAGACATCGAGCCTCGAGTGATGGATGGATGAATGGCATTTCTTGGAGAGATATAGAATAAACGGGTTTTTTCTTCTCAAGAAGAGATGATGCTATGAAATGGAAAAATGCTCGAATATGATGAATATGGATCGAAGGAAAGCGATTATTACACTCGGAAAAACAGATATCTTCGCACATATATTGTAGTCTTTGTGGAGGAAAATTGTCCAGATATAGTTTTAGGTTTTGTATTTTGAGAGTGTTCATAGCAATGGAAACATGCATTGCACCATTCCAAATAATTTTTCAGGTATTGTTAGTTTGTTGCAATATATAGTGTGATTCATACACCATCATTGAGTTTTTGTTACAAATTTTATTATTATGAAAACTTCTATAATGCAGATTAAATTAGAGATATGAGAAGTAGCTCTTGTATTTTTGTGATTTTGTTAGTTCTTGTTACATTTGCTTTGCTCACTGATATGCGAATTTTCTTCGATCGTCTCTGGTACAATGTAGCATTTTCATGTCTTCTTGGATACATGTTGCTAGCATTTTCTTCGGTCTTCTTCAATACTATGTTTTTAGCATTTCCGAGTTATTCTCTTTATAGTTCCAACATTGCCAGGTTTGTATTTCTTGCCAACTCCAAAAAATTCAGGTTTCTCATATTTGAGAAGTCTTTTTTACTGAATTTTGGTTTCTTTATGATACATTCAAGTCGTATTAATTGTTTACCGTATGTGTTGATAAGCAGCATTTAGGTTTCGTCTACGGTACATGTGCGTCGAGTTTTGCTGAAGCATGAGCACTTTCATCTCAATATGCTATCAGGATCTAATCTGTTGGGAGCAGAACAGGTATCAATACTTTTGTTCATTAAGTATTTTATGTAATGTATCCAACTCCAAAAAAGTTGAGCAGAAAACTCCGAGTGAAATTAATTCTCTGAATGCTGATATTAGCGAATCATATTTGAACATAACAGGATCCATCAATAAATAATACAGATTTCAAATTAGAAATTTCCATGCTCATGTTGCTCAAGGACAAAATAAAATTCAGGCATTATCCTGCAATAAGCGGATGCATCGATGTTTTTTCCTTTTAGCAAAGTTGTCAATTTCCATTAGCTTTGAGGCTAGATGAAGATGATGCCTTAAATTCATCAGCAATATCGCCATAACCTACATCCATAATATTATTCCAATTGAGCGATCTATGCACGATTTTCGCTGGAACCCGGTCACTATCTTCACCTCCTGAAGCTTCATACCCATCGCTGCTCGTTGATCTCAAGAACTGAATTCCCTTATCGTCTCCCGAAGAAAGCTGTGTTACCCCTCGGGGGTTTTCAGGCCCAGAGGACGAGACCCTATAGGGATGGAGATCGGGCGAGCCCAAACTGCTGTCTGGAGACAACATGGCTCTGTTTGTTTTGAAGGCGCTTCTTGCTGCAATCTGCAACGGACCCAAACTTTTGGTTGCTTTCATTCTGCTGCTATCTGTTTTATGAACAGGACGAAGAGTTTTGGATTTTTGCTTCGCTTGTTCTGCTGCATTCGAGACTTGTTCGGCGTTTAGGCGAGCGAGAGTCCATGGATTGATTTTCACGGCAGCTGTCTTTCTTTTTCTTGGTGATTCTCCTGGAATCGTCTTCTTGCCGGTTAATTTTTGAGGCGGGGCTAATCCTGGAGGGATGACATCAAACTGGAGAAAGATGTGCATGGCTAAATTAGTTCGATGCACTAAGAAGGGGTAAGTAAACAAGGTTTAAAAGGCCGATTATAGCTATCATATCGAATAGTATTATGAGATAGAATGATAGCATAATTGTCCTTACCATTCTAGATATGCGCACAAATGACCATTTAATCGAGAACCTATACAAGGTGAATTAAACTATATTCCAGTTATCCACATCTAAAACCTAATGCACAAACTCAATACTGAATTAATCATCCAAAAGTTTCTTTTCATTAACATTTTTCTTTTTTTTTTTCCCTCGCTTATAGGATTTATTCTATAGATATATAGGTTTATCTATCTATGTGTGTGCCATTCTGCAAATCGGATTATGTGGGAGATGATCAGCTTATGTTTTATGCGCTGGTCGACCTAACAGAGAAGGAATGCGCTGGTAAACGCTCAGGTTTTAAAAGTCAGGGTGGATTTTTGCGAGACGGGCAAAAGCAAAGTCTTGATGTAGATTATCCTAGATTACGCTCATGCTCATTCCTCAAGGCTTACATAAGATTTTTTCCCGCGTTTTTGAAAGGTGTTGACAGAAGTTTCATATCTTACCTGATCCTCGAGAAATAACCTCGGGGGAGTACACCACGCATCCCGACGAAATGCACCAAAGGAGCTGGCGCTGCTTAATCCGGTGATGGAGCTCACCGAAGACATCTGAGGACTTTGTTGACCGACACCTTGCTGCTCTTGCTCTTGCTCCCTCAAGGCTACTATGTAGTCATAGGTGCTAATACCCTGTTTTGACATTTGTAATCATTATAATGATAATGTATTAAAAGGACAAAAAACAAAATTAGGCTTCAAAAAAATCAGTAGCTACTTAACTAAACTACCCTTAGAAGTTTTTTTTTAATTGCAGTAGGCTCCCTTAAAGTGTTATATGTAAGGGTATTTTATCGTGGAAAAAATCCCAAAACATTAAAGTTTTTATCCGGAAACAGCAATCGGCAGAAGCATTAAATATGCAATGTTAGTGGGAAAATGGTTAAAAATCAGGGTTATTTAGAGGATAAAAAAGTAGAACAGATGTTAAAGTGATCCGTTTTTAAATAAAAAAAAGGCTCGTATTTCATTATACGAGCAAAAATGAGGAGGATTCATGCACTTTAGCCTAAAATAATTGCCTGAACATAAAAAGGGAAATTGATGGTTACAGGCTAGTAAATCATCTATAAAACTCACCTTTTTAATGAGAAGAACATGGAAGAAAAGAAGTTGAGCAAGCGGTAGAGTCGCAATCATCGCTAAGAAGGTGCAAGAAGCCTGCAACAAGCAAAGATACGATATGAGGCACATTATCTATAAACTTTTATTTTCTGTAACAAGGTAATGCTAAGGACAACTTTCACAAAACTACCCTTAACTATGATCATTTTTTCAGTTAACCGCCTTAAAGTATTTTTACTACAGTAATCTCCTGTAACCTTCTACATTTGAGGGTATTTACTTTCAGGTTGTTAACTGAATAAAGGCTTCTAGTCTAGGGTACTTTAGTGAAATTTAGCCACAAATTATAACCCTACTCACCAGCACGGTGATGAAAGGCGCCAAGGAGAAGCTGCTCCCTAACTTTGCCCTGATCTCCGCATCGAATCGCTTTTGCTCCAAGCAACAGAGTATCAGCACAAAGATTCCGATGGACCATTGTAGAATAAGCTGCAAGCTCAAGCCGAAGGTGGATTAAACGACGGAGACCTGTCAATAATCAACCAGAATGAAAAGAACCTAGAACGGTATGGCGAGCTACACTTTTTGATTGTACACCTGAATAACAAATTGAGCATGGATGTGCATGATCTTGTATAGTACTTATACCCCCTAAAAGTGATTTATTAGTGCAAATACCCCTGTTGCTCATTGAACAAAAACCCTAAAAAACAATCAAATTCCAGTATAAACCATATAAACAAGTTCTCGATTTAAATTAGACAGTCATCCGAGTTGTTTAAAGTAGAATTTGAGTGTTTAGGTCTAAGAACAGCAGGGATGTTTGCACTAATAAATCAAATCACTTGAGGGGGTACTAGTGCTATACAGAGTAAACTACGAGAGGGTTTGTGTAAGTACTCAATTCTTTGATATACATTATTAATCCACAACTGGTCAACTTAAGCTTTCAAGTCACAAAGTCGTCAGCTCAAACCTCGTCAACGGCAATTTAAAAGTAATTTCAACCACCATTTATTCTGTCTTTTCAAATGAGCCATGTTGAATTAAAAGGGTTAATTGCATGAAAAGAACCCTTATAAATGTAGTACTTACACTCCTCAAGTGATTATTAGCACAAACATTTCTCCTGCTCATTAACCAGAACCCTTAAGAACACACTAATTTAACTCTAAACAATTCAAACGATTGTCTAATTTAACTCTAGAACTTGTTTACGTTGTTTGGAGAAGAATTTGATTGTTTTTAAGGATTTCTCTTGATGACCAAAGCGCTCATAAATCACCGGGGTGGGGGGTGGGGTGTATAAGTGTTGTACAGGGTAAACTACAGGGGTTTTTGTGCAATTAAATCAAGATAAAAATAAGCTCCATATGCGTTAATACACAATCCATCGGCTTATCTTTTGGGTTAATATTAAAACTTCATATAAATTGTTAATGCCCTAATGAATTATTGAAATGAGGGCTTAATGACTTATGCTTACCAAAAGAAGTGTAAAAATCATGAGGATGAAGAACCTTCCATAGTTTCTTCTTCCGATACAGTTGTTGAGCCACTGAAATGCCGATCGAAAAACAGAGAAATTAGTTTGTCATGAGTTTGATATATGGAAAGGAAGAGAAAATGAAGGCAACCAAAAGCTTAATATACCCTGCAATGATGATCAAAGCCATCGACACACTTGTCGCAAACTCTACAATGTTTGCTATGCTTCAAAACCTACATTTATATCCGACAACAAAATTACAGATTAGAATCGCAACATTGATCAACCTACAGGCTAAACGGGTCATAATTGACACTTCTAAATTTTCCATATCATTCTCTCTCTCAGAAAAGACATCCATGCATCTTGAGAAGGATAACTATCACATACCCTCTCAGTATTCCTTAATTTATAGTTTATACATATTCATTCTCATTAGTATTGTTTTCTTTCTCATCTTTCACGTGCATTTCTAAGTATATATGCAAAGGCTCGCTCCCCCCAAATCAACAGCGGCCGCTTTCTCCTCTCTCGCCAACGAGAGTTCAGGTTCTCTCTCTATCTCTCTCGCACACATTCACACCCCTAGCTAAGTTACTCAATTGTGTAATGAAATTAGTCCTTGTTTTCCCATTTGATTTTGATTCAGATGGAGATAAGAATTGAGTTGGAAGGGTCCTAAGGAATCAGAATCCACTCACTTGTAATTGTGTGCTGGTTTCAGGACCTGATCCACCAAGGATGGAAGGACGTTTCATTCACAATGGCGTGTCTCGAGCTTTAGGTGTTGTAACAATGGGTATCATTCTCATATATGTAGCCGATGTCGACGAGCGGGTCAACAAGCAGTTGCCGAATCCTTGGTAAGCGTGGTAGCGATCTTCTTGGGGTTCATACCAAGCGTCGTCTATCGCTGGAGAGGAGCTTTCCTCTATCTTCAGAGAAATGCAGCACAAACCCTCTTCATTAACCATGGTAGTGACGACGGAGAGGGTTTGGGCTGCATTTTTCTGAAGATAGAGAAAAGCTTCTCTCCAGCAATAGACGAGGCTCAGCATGAACCCTATGAAGATCTCTACCATGCTTTCCAAGGATTCGACGACCTGCTGACCCGTTTGTCGACATCGGCTACATGTATGCATCATTGTTACTGACAATGCCTGAAGCCCGACACATAACATGACGAATGGAACGTCCTTCCATCAATGGCAGATCTGATCCCAAAGCCAGCGCACAAATGCAACAATGAGGACGGGTGTTGATTCCTGAGGACCCTTCCAACTCAAATTTTTTACCTCCATCCGAATCAAGTAAATGGGAAAACAAAGACCAATTTCGTTACGCAATTGCTTAACTTAGCTATATCTAGCTAGGAGTGTGAATGTGTGCAAAAGAGAGAGAGAACTTGAATGCTTGTCGGAGAGAGAGGAGAAGGAGAGAAAGCGTTCGCTGTTGATTTGGGAGAGTGAGCCTTAGGGCTTGGATGCATATATACTTAGAAACATGTGATGCCCGTGAAAGATTAGGAAGAAAACAATACTATGTATATGAATATGTATAAACTATAAAAAGAAATATTAAGGGGTATGTGATAGTTTTCCTTCTCAAGTTCCAAGATGCATGGGTGTCTTTTGTGAGTGAGAGAGAGAGAGAGAGAGAGATGGAAAATTTAGAATTTGGAATTGAAAGTGTCAATAATGACCCGTTACTTGTTTAGCTTGCAGGTCGATCCATAAAGCATAGGTTATGGGTCAAAGATTTACATTCAAAACCTACATTTTTATTCCATTTTATATAACATGTCAATGAAGTATATTGCGGTGTCAGCTGTAAGAACAAATGAACAATAACTTCTTTTTCCAAAAGTTGTGCTAAACCATCCTAAACTATCAGTACACCGCCTTAAAGATTTTTAATACAGCAAACTCCAAGTTTAGGGGGTTTCCCCCCTAAAATACCCTCAAATGCAACATTTTAAGGGAGTTCGCTGTAATAATAAGGTAGTTTGGTGGAAAAAGCGGTAGTTAAGGTAGATAGTGTAATTTATCGTAAGTTATATGATAAGTAGCATAACAAGGACACTTAGAACTTCAGGCACTGTCCAACACCTAATGCATACCTCAACTTCACATAAACTGCAGTAAAACATGCCATCCTCGCTTGTTTGTTGCTCGGAAGACTTTTCATTTGCATGGAAACAACAATGTACTAATGTCGAGTTCTCCTTTTGAAGTCGGCCAGATGATTTCTTTGAATCGGTGCGCTCGTCTAGTGGCTTTTCGATATTTTTGCCCAGATATTTCTTAGATTTGAAAACTCCTGGATCCCCAGGATCCGTTGCAGCAGACCATACATATAGGCTGAAGACACATGCAGCCTAGCAAAAGCCGAAACGTGTCCTAAATTAGCGTAAATCGGATAATGTCATGTTTGAGGCAGAAGTTGCCATAAATTTGTCAATAAAAAATTTGGTACAAGGACTGTTATGCTCCTTGGGAATTTTTAGATTCATTTTATGTTATAAAACCTTCTACAATCTGATTAATTTAATACCATCAAGATATCAGCATTTCGATGTCTCGACCTGAATCTATCATAATTAACATTTGGACAGAAGACTCCTATGCTGCTTTGTTTTAGTTCAATTTTAGTTCATTTGATCTCCAAAACCCTCACGCACAAAAAAATTCAAGGAATTGAATGTATTGAGTTTAGCAACTAAATACTTTCCATTTAGTTATATCAGGAACAAACTATGCAAATAGTCCTTAACATAGCATTTTTTTTCAAGGGAAAAGAAACCTTTTACTTTGTTTCTCAAAAACCCCAAAAGGCGGATGGGGTTTAGTAAAATTTACCCTATATATTTTCTTGATTTGGTAGCACCAATTGAGAACAACATCTCCTTTAAAAATTCGATTTTGATTCCGTCGGTCTCCTTTCTTTCCGATATGTCGAAACTAGTTCTCAAAATCATGGAGTAAGTTAACAAACTCGATGAGTTATCCTAGTTCCTTCTTGAGTGAAGTATTCATGTAATCTATTCCTCACTACATGGTTTGCAAAGTTTGACATTAGACTTCGACCCAACAATCACAACAATTAAAGTGATACAAAGGGCTATGTTGCTAAGGCCTAGTTTGGCAACAAGTTTTCCGAAACCACGGTTTCGTTTTAGTTAAAATGAAACTGCAATTTTGCATACATGCAAACCGTCAGTTTCGTAAAAATGGGCTTTGAAAAATTTTAGTGTCGTTTGACAACAGTCTCGAAACTACTCAAACCATGGTTTCAAAAATTTTAGTGTCCTTTGACAACAGTCTCGAAACCACTCAAACCACTCAAACCATGGCTTTGAAAATTTTTAGTGTATTCTTTAGAAAAAAAGGGGGTTTAAAAGAGAGCGGCTTGAAACACTGTGAAAGAATGGGTTTCAAGCTTTCGAAACTTTTTGAAACCACGGATTAGAAAACTCTATTTTGGTTGTCAAATTAGACTCTGTTATGGAGTTTATCCTCGAAACCACTCAAACCATGGTTTCAAAAACCATAACCTTGTAACCAATGAGGCCTAAGACATAAACCTTAACAAGATTGTATCATATCTCATCATCACTGTCATAAGGTACCCTGCACCTTATTTTCATTAGAAAACGAACTTGAGTTATGTACGGCATATAACTCAACTTTACTGTTTTCGACAATGTCCCAATTCAAAGAAGAGCTTCTAAATTACATTAACAACCACTTGATATAGATCTAAACACATGTCCTCCCACATTGTCCAAAGATTATAAGTGAAGAAATGGATCAAAAAAAGGAATTAAATTAGCTTACCAAAGGAGTGTAGAGCCCCATCACCACATACTCAAACACTTTTTTCCCAACAAAAGGGAGAAAAAACACATAGAAAGCAAACCCCAATGCCAAAAACACTGCTATAGCTACCACCTACACACAAAACAATAGATTCACAAACCCATTTCCATCAAAGATAAAAAGTATGAAGGAAAAAAAATTGAATAAACCCCCAAAATGAGAAAGTGAAAAAAATAAAATAAAGCAATTTACCTGAAGAGGATGGTAAGGCAATTGCCACCCATGCTTCCTCATTTCTCTTTCTGGGTTTGATAGAATACAATGGCAAAGATAAATCAAGACCCAAAAAATGTGTGTGTGTTTTGCAAAGTTGAGATTTTTTTGGGTATTTTTACCCCCCTTTTCTAAGAAAAGAAAATAGAAGGGTTAGAAGAAGAAGAACAAGGGATTGGATTGAAAGAGAAGGACCCTTTAATTCTCAACATGACACATAAATCTAGTGAGAGGGATGCGAGTGGAAAAGTGATAAAATTTTGGGTTTTTTCTTGTTTTTGTCACAAAATATTTTTTGCTTATTTATGAGGCAAAAAGATGGGTAGGTGTTGTTACCTATGATGTAGTAATTTAAGTGGTTTGTGGCTGAATGTTTTTGGCTCAATCTTAAATTACAAAAGACCTCATGGATTCAATAAAGTCTCTCTCCCTCTCTCTCCTCTCTCTCTCTCTCCTTCTCCTCTCAATTAGATCAAGGTCAAAAAAGGTCAAAAGGAGGAGACAGTTATAATCCCAGCTTTTATGTGAAGGAGTACAGCCTTCAAATATTTATGAAAGATTTGGTTTTTATGGAGTGACATCTACTTCACATGCATTCACCTAATCTAGATAGGGTACTTGCAAGCTACGACGTTGGGTAAAAAAATTTATACAACAAATCAGGACCGTTCAGAATTAACCGTTTCTTAAATCTAACGGTCGTTATTTAACCGCTACTTAAAATAACAGTTAATATCAAAAGTTAATTTATCCAACAAATTTGGACCGTGCAAACTCAACCGCTACTTTAAGAAGCGCTTAAAATCCAACGGGTCTTATTTAACTGCCACTTAAAGTAGCGGTTAAAAATAAATATCAAACCGTTGCTTAAGTAATTTTTTTCCTAACGGTTGAGCAATGTATCATCTATCGATTTTAGAACCCAATCCGCCAAAGCACTCTACATCTTCCTCAACGAAGTTTTTCGAAACAATCTCTCGATTTTGGAATCCTAGTTTCCTCCAGATCACGTCTATGTCTTCCTCAACGAAGTTTTCCAAAATTGCTGTGGTAAATTTTTTACTTCTTCGTTTACATGTGCTAGCATGTCGATTAATCTAGTTTATGAGTGGACTATCCCTGAATTAGAAAAAGAAGAAGAAATAGTAGTGAAAACAGACGAAGATCAATACTTAAAAGAGAATAATGGAGGAAAGATGCCATAGGAGGGAATTTCTTCTGATGGCGTCGAAAAGGTACCCCCTCCACGATTTTTTTCGATGAGCGACACACATCATTGTGATCTTTATCATATAAGATATAGATACGTCAAATTTCATGTGATTCCATCATTTTTTCACCGTTGATTTAGTGGGTACAAAATTAACGGTTTACCGACAATAGAACTTTTTACATTGCTAATTCAACGGTGAAAAAGTGGTGGAATCATATGAAATTTAATGTATCCACATCTTAAATGATAAAGATGATGATGATGGGTTCTGATCCTCTAATAAAATGGTGGAGGGTGTAGTTTTTTAACGCCGCCTGACGAAAATTCCTCCTAGGGCATCTTTTCCACATTATTCTCTACTGAAAAATACCTATTATTCCTAGCGATTTAGTAACTCCTGAAAGAAAAAAATGTTGAGTTTATAGCGTCAACTGGTGAAAGCAAATGTAAAAATGTTATGTCTCCTAAAATCAGTCCTGATGAGAATAACGAAGGAGGTGTAACAAATGATTCAAAATATGAAAATTTTGAGAATACTATATGTGATTTGGTAGAACTTGAAATTGGCATGATATTCAATTCACTAGCTCATGCTTATAGATGTTATTTAGCTTATGCTCGAAACATTGGGTTTGCTATTAGAGTCCGTTCTGCTCGTCGTGCAGTTCGCAGTAATTCTGTAATTTCTAGACTATATGAATGTATAAGGTCGCAAAAGCTAAACAGTTCAAGCTCGATGTAAAACGAAAATTATCTTTTCCGACGTTCCAGAGATATAGTTATATTGGATACAATTGTGAAGCTTTTATGTTTGTTGTTAAGAGGAAATGTCGATGGATAGTAACTTCTTAAAAAGAGAGCACAACCATCCATTTGTACCGCAATCAATCGTGCAATACATATCTTGTCACAAAATAATTTTCAAATTCGACAAAAGTCAAATTCATAATTTGAAGGATAATGGGGTTGGTCCAAGCAAAACATATACGATATTAGGACAAGATCATGGTAGGGTAGAGAATCTTGGTTACGAGCTAAACGCTGTAAAGAGTGTATTAAGAAAAATACATCATCAATCTATGGACGTATCGAACGCCCAAGCAACTTTAACTTACTTGCAATCCATTCAAGTTGAGAAGCCTAATTTTACTTACGTAGTATAATATGATGAAGAAAATCATATTAATACCCTCTTATTCGTAGAGGCATGATTGTTTGTACGAAGTGTAGTGTTGTAAATACCGCAATCAATAACGTTGTCGCAAATAGCTAGCTGTGATGAGTACGGGCCGTCCGCAGGGAAACGTGAATTGTTTATCTTATTTTAGACGAGTTGATAAAAGAGAGGATGGATTGTTGTCGTTTTTAAATTAAGATGGGTATTAAATTTATAATAGAAAAGCTTGTAGGGTTTATACGACTTAGTAGTTAATGGATGAAACTTTAGAAATGATTCTTTTATCTTTTAATTGTTTAATACTAGAGAGATAGTAATGATTGTGAATTAGAGTTCTTGGAGAGAATTAGGGTTTCCCACTACTGCCCCTTACCCCTCCATTGATCTCTATTTATCTCGAGCCCTTAACAAAACAAGTATTAATGAATCTCGAATCGTGGTCATGACTATCATGAATTGATAGTGTGCCCGATAAGAGTGTTAACATTTATTTTGCTAAGATTTATAAACATTAGATTTTAAAAAGAATTTAAAAAATTCTTTTCATCCATTATTCTACCCTATCCTACGAACCCTAGAAAGAAAAAAATTACCCGCTCATGGTTATTGGCGTGGTAAAAGAGAGGTGGAAGATGAATGAAGTCATATAAGAAGTGCAGAAAGTAATGCTGAATGTAATGCAGAAAAAGTAATGCGGAAAAAAGTAATGCGGAAAAGTAAATACGTAAAAGTAAATGCGTAAAGTAAATGTGAAAAGAATTAAAACAAAAGACTACCTTTATTAATCAACTTATTGCATCACAAAATTTCTTCTTCAAAAGGTAGATTACAAGAACCCTAGTTTTGCTCGTAGATCTCTCTCTACAATTGAGGTGAATAGATTAGATGATGAGATTCTCAGCTCTCGGTCTTTTATATAGCCCCTAAAAGTTGTCACGCCCCGGAAATGGCACGTGACTGGCACTTGAATCATATGAAGTCTATAGGACCCCATCTTATTCAAGTAAGCCAAAAATCCCAGAAATCTAAACCATTTTAAGAAAGTAGTGAAGAAAACTTATTTTAAAGTAAGTGGTTTTAATAATATAAGCCGGATATGCATTTTTTTAAAATCTCATGTCTTTTCTGAAAATTTCGGCAGAGTTTCCTTTGTAAATACTGGCCCCAAAAGGGTACAACATGCATAATATGAATAAAGGCATCCCCAAGCGGGAGCTATCTCTTCGTCAATTGATGGTCACAACCACGCAAGCAATATAATATACAACGCCGAAAGGCGATGATCAAAACTCAAAAGGAAACTTAAAATCAATATCAAACCATAATAATACAACGCGCAACTCTAAGGTCGAAAGAATATACAACTGGTCTTCTATGGTTAATAAATAATACAAGTCTGGTTGATAGAGTTTTACTAGATACAACTGAATATAAATAAAAGGTACAATGGTGGTCACGATGCAAATGAACCCACCTACCAAAGCAATCACACGGAATGAAAGTAGTACCAGCAAAGCCGCAACGAAACCTGTACGGCAAAACCTGCAAGAACTGTGTCACAACGGGGGTGAGTTGCCAACTCGTGAGTAGAAAACATCACAGAGCAGAAATCGTATGTATGACTCAATCCTAGGTCGATATGATCAGTAATATATATATCCTCAAATGATAATATGGCCTGAAGCAAGATAAGGTGGCAAGGGTAACATCTATGCATAAGTGTAATCCCACGTGTTCATGTCAGTGCCTCAGGTAGCAATATATCGTAAATATGAGGTATGAACGCGATATAATGAAAACAGAATACGTCATGAATGAGAAAGCTGTTTTCTTAATATAGCGAGATTTCTATATAAATATTTAAGTATCATCAATGAAATCATCAGAAAATCAGTGTCAAGTATCGACACAAAATATATATCTCAATATCCCAATATCTCAATATCTCAGGCTCCGGCTATCCGGACTGGCCCGTATCCTCAAATCTCAATATCTCAGGCTCCGGCTATCCGGACTGGCTTGTATCATAAATCTCAATAAAATCACCTGTCAGCAATGTTCCCCAGTCACAGGCTCAAACGCCATCCTCTGCGATCTTCTTGTCCCAGGGTACCGCACCGGGTCCACCATGCACCTGCAGACGGTTTATCTCCTCCTCGAATCGGGTGTATGATATCGCTCAAGAGCCGAGAAAACTCATGGTGGACATATCACAATCATAACATGAGAAAACCACACTTTTATCCTTTAAAATGATAAATGAGTTTATTAAATCTTGCGGTTTCTCCAAATCCAGAAATCTCATGGAAAATCCGAAATCCAAAATAAAAATCAATAATAATGAATACTGGGCTCCGGCAATCCGGACTGGCCCTTATAATATTGCATGACCAATGAATATAAAAATATGCATGAAATATCAAGCAATGAATGCAATAATGAACTAACATATGAAACAATAACATATAGGAACTATCAGTTAGCAAGCTATGTCGATGAAATAATATTCTCTAAGTGTACGTGACATAGCAATTACCGATGAAGATGTGTGTGAGCCGGCAAGCGAGTGTACGTGGAGCATACGCGTCATCGGTAATAGTGCTGATGTCCTAACAACAGGTTTCATCATTTCTAACGAAAATACATATAAGCATGCAATGCAATGCGAGCAACAGAATAAATGGTAAATGAATAGTAATACAGCAATAAATAAATATACATTCCTATATACGAGTCATATAGTTTTTGGTATCTGAAATCGCACGAATCATGGTGTTTAGAAAATAGGGCTACGGTGTTTTTATTAAAAAGTACATCCTTTGAAATGTCCGTAGCATCCCTTGGCCTGTCTTTAAAATACCCACGATTCGTTAGTTTTTGAAATTGGTATGACTCGAGTCTAGTTTAACATCTACAAGTAACTACAGGACTAACTAACAAACTAATCAAAAAGGGTAAGGAAAGCCGCCTAAGTCTGAGTTGATATATATATAAATAATAGTCGGTGATCCCGCTTCAACAGTATCCTATACGATACACTATATAATATGGCATTCTCGAGTCAAGAGTGCGGATCTATCATCAATATAGCTCATACGGTAAATCCATCGTACGGCATCCCAAATCTGGATACGGGTCAATCTCACATTTATCTCAATATTCAACTGGTATCCTTATCATCACATATCGTGAACCCGGGGTACTGATCTAAGTCTAGTACAATACTGATACCATCTACATATATATATGCGTGTGTATGAAACACATCGCCCAAGGACCCGCTATAATATCATGTCGTATCTCATAATACGAACCAAATCATATCACCGATCTCGTGGCACCATGCCCAATCTCATTGGCTCATCTCCAAATATCATATACTATCCTCATCATATATATATATATATATATATATATATATATATATATATATATATAGTCCCATACCTATGTGTGTATATATATACATATCCCCATATACGCATAAGACAATAAAATGTATGCGAGTGTGTGTGTGTAATCTTATTCTAGGGTTCACAACTAAGAAACTAACTACGACACTATCAACCAATTACTAAAATTAACTTATGATCTTCTAAGATCAATCTCGATAATCATTTAGTCTCACATAACACAAATTTATATATAATATATATCGTATACTACACTACGAACTGCGGGGGTGTTATACGCCATCCACCCGACTTCCCCCGTAGATATATATCTACTCACCTTAATCTTCGCTTGCCGATGCCGATATCGCCACGCGCTTGCTTGTCGTCTCGAAGTCCTCGTGAGGGTACCTACATATCATAGCGTATCGTATCGCATTAAAATCCAATGCAAAACCAAAACGACACACGAATCTCATATAGGTCAAAATCTATGGTCTACTCACACAAAAGAGCCTAAAAACACCCGATATCGATGTACAAACGTCAAGTGACCGATACAAAACACAAATACCAAAACTTGAATTCAAAAACATCGAGGAATTCAAAGCAGCAACCCAATAAAATGGTCCCAGATTTTAGTTTAGGTGAAAACAAGGTGCACAAACAGTACTTGGGTGATGTATAGGGTATATATGAGCTACACAAACAACCTGGGCACCAAATTCATCAATGTGGCCGGCCACATACACCTAAAATCCGGCCACCTCGGTTCATAAGGCTTGTATGGGGTTCGTTTTGGTAGGGTGGTCTCGTGGTGGTCCATTTAGGCTAGTAGTATTGTTTGCTTTTCCTGGAAAACTCTCGGTTCACTCCAGATTCCCTGTAGGCCATCAATTTCCCACAAAACCGACATATCGATATGAAACTTGTAATTTGGGTTAAGTTACTGGTTTGGTCTAGGTTTTAGCACTATGGGGGGTTTAGGATCACCAATAAGGCTCATAGCACAACCACAACTCAAAATTTCCTCAACCCTCTCTAGGAATTTTCAAACCTCATTAACCCTCACTAAAACACAACTAAACATGTATGGATTCTAAAGTAAAGGTAATACTACTCTAATGGTAAGGAAAGTACCTCATTTGGCAACTCAAGAAATTTCTTGAGTTGCCCCAAGTGCTCAAAATCCATCATTTCTTGGTCCAAAGTGTTTGTAGAAAGGTTGTGCATGTTTTTTGTAAAGGGGGGTTGAACTTTTGTTGAGTTTTTTGGGTGATGTTATGAGATGTTTGGGGAGGGGGAAGAGGGAGTGCTGCCATGAGAAGAAGGAGAAGAAAAGATGAAGATGATGAAGTGAGAATGATGAGCCATGGTCCAAGGTTTGACCCCTCACCTCTCTCTCCTTTCTCTCTCATGCCCATACCCATTATTCTAACCATTTTCCTTTTTATTTTGTTTTCTTTTCATTATAACAACAACCATGCATGAATGAAGAAATAAACCAAGAAAGAAAATGTAACAAGTGTTAAAAAGACTTGGTGCATGTCACATGCACAAAACAAGGTTAATGCACGATTAGCAATATTTAATCGCGATTAGCATTAAAATTGTATATAATTAATTATAAAAATTCATAATTTGCTTAATTCATTTAAAACATCCGCATTTCAGTAATTTCTATAATTTTCCAAATATTTTCCAATTTATCGGTATTTAATTATACCGCATTATCAAAATATTCATAATATTTATTATTTAATTATATAAATTCCCAAAAATAATATTTTATTTTTTCTGAAAAGTTACAGTCTTCCCCTCTTAAAGAAATTCGGTTCCCGAATTTAAATTTAAATCTCTCAAATACTAAAACATTTCGGTAAAATGATCAAGTCGTCGAGGCTCCGAAATTATAAATACATAAAGCACGTCGTAGCGCAATGCACGCACATGAAAACGAGTATATAAATCAAAATCAAAACTCCGTCAAGCATCCCGTAATCATCGGAGTCATAGGGAAGACATCAATGTCAAAGTCCAATACGAAGACTGATTGATCATCTTTTTGTATCGTGAATTTGTATGGAATGAAAAGTAATCACAATCAAAAATATTTATACCGCAATCAATTGACGGTGTCGTTTGTAGGTTCGTCGGTGAATGCGGATCATCCACAGGAAAAGTCTGATTTGATCGATCTTGTTTTAGTTGCGTTGGAAATTAAAGTATAAAAGAAAATTGATTCAAGATTTGTAATAGTTGATTTCAAGAATCATCACAAATTAGGTCTAAATTCAAGAAATGGTAGAAATCAAGAAAATATCCAAATTGTTTGAATTATCAAGATTTGAAGAATGGCTTGTAGGATCCGATTGATTTAATAGCTAATGATAAATCTAATGATTTCTAATCTTATCTATTGAATATTTATAGCTAGATTGATGATGATGATTGAAGATTAGGGATCAATTGAAGAAACTAGGGTTTCTCCTTCACTATCCCTTGTCTTTTCAATCATAATCATTCGGATCTAGCCTCTAGCATAGAAAATCACCGATAATTTGATCCCTAATTTGCAATGAAATAATTAAGAAGTTATTTCGCTCCAAATTAGGTCATCAACAATTCAATTTGCCAAGGTTCACAAATCTCATAAGAATTAAGAATTAGTATAAGGATTCGATCATCACTAGATCTATCAATTCTCTCGGATCCTCCACAAGCGAAGAATTTACTCACGCATCATCATAAAACAATCAAGAATGAAGAATATCATAATACGAGAATGAATAGAAAGCAAGAATCAAGATTGTCACCTTTTATTATTCGATATTTCGTTACAATACACTCAAAGAATACAAGATTTGAGGAGGAACTATATCATCGAATTAGCTTCGCATCGTCTTCTTGAGTCGCGGATCGTCGTGGATCTCTTGCTCGGATGAAGATCGGCGTTGCTTCAAAAGGCTCATTGGATGCTTGCTCGATTTGGCACTCGATGAATCTTGAATTGGCTTTTTGAGATGGATTTGGGGCTAGGGTTTTGAAATGCAAGTTGTGTCACTCAACTTGTGGAAATTTGGTTCAATATTCAACAACCCCCAAACCCTAAATCTAGATCCCTTTTTATAATCACTCATTTGAATCTTCCCTACAAAGCTAGGTTGTTAGAGAGAGTCTTCTAGAAAAAGTTTGTTGGAGGGAATATTTTAGAATAAGGAATATTCTAGGATAAGGTTATTAGGCCGAGCCTTCTGGATAAAGCCACGTGCTGTTTGGGAGTCTTCTGGAAGCTGAGGCAGTTACAAGAAGGCATGTGGGGAAATATGAAATGCTGATGTGTCCAACTAGCCGCGAATCCGCGGCGGATAGGCCAACTCGGCCGCGGATCCGCTGCCATGTAGTGGGCTTACTGCATGATTTCTCTGGGATGTTATGTGTTGGCTTTTTGGCACTTCATGGGATGCTTGGAATATTTTTATTCTTTTAGAATCATTGCCAGATTACAAGTCTTGGACTTGATGTATTTTATCAGCACTTTTAGCAGTTCCGGCTCTTTTACATGGAGAATTTCCTGCACACAATCTCGAGACAAGGATTGATATATACAGATCAATGCAATTAGTAATAAACACTTAATTTCCCTTTAGAATGTCGATTATAACCATAACCCAGTGTATTCGATATTTTCCAGATGAATTCGTAATCTGTGTTATAATTACAATAAACACCTATATATGAATGATAAGAGTAGGGAAATTAACGTGTTGAGAATGCACTATTTTCGACTGATCAAATTCCCTAAAACTTAATTTTGGTCGTCTCGAGCAACCATCTTTATTTAAAAAGAAAGAGAAAATAAAGAAAGAGAAAAAATTAACTAGCACACTTTCGTAGGCAACACGATTGCACTGAGCGTGAAAACACAAATAAACGATACGTCCATGCAATCGTATGTCCCTGGAATCACGCCCTGGTCAGTCCTCGTCCGTGACGAGCTCATGCTGACGCAACTCTAGCCGTAGCTCTCTCTGCCCGTGTAATCGTGGCAGCAAAACCATAAACCGATATCGATGAGGATAGATCATAGGAATGAATATAATAATGTGCAAGGAAATGTACATCCTAAGGGTTCTTAAGCGGAGTAGCGTATCGTAAGTATTCCACGGAACATACACACGGTACGTCACTCTCCTTAAGTCACCTTCTCCATCAACCAAGGTCAACCTACGCGATGAAAGTTCGGGTCTAATACCCCCTCGACTAAGTCTAAGTTCCGTAAGGTCAAGCCTAGATTCCGTATATAAACAAACGCCCTAGGCTCCGCATAGTCAAACATAGACTCGAACCAAGATTAACCTAGCGTTCTGATACCAACTTTGTCACGACCCGGAAATAGCACGTGACTGACACTTGAATCATATGAAGTCTATAGGACCCCATCTAATTCAAGTAAGCCAAAAATCCCAGAAATCTAAACCATTTTAAGAAAGTAGTGAAGAAAACTTATTTTAAAACAAGTGGTTTTAATAACATAAGCCGAATATGCATTTTTTTAAAATCTCATGTCTTTTCTGAAAATTTCGGCAGAGTTTCCTTTGTAAATACTGGCCCCAAAAGGGTACAACATGCATAATATGAATAAAGGCATCCCCAAGCGGGAGCTAGCTCTTCGTCAATTGACGGTTACAACCACGCAAGCAATATAATATACAACGCCGAAGGGCGAGGATCAAAACTCAAAAGGAAACTCAAAATCAACATCAAAACCATAATAATACAACGCGCGACTCTAAGGTCGAAAAAATATACAACTGGTCTTCTAAGGTTAATAAACAATACAAGTCTGGTTGATGGAGTTTTACTAGATACAACTGAATATAAATAAAAGGTACAATGGTGGTCACGATGCAAGTGAACCCACCTACCAAAGCAATCACCCGGAATGAAAGCAGTGCCAACAAAGCCGCAACGAAACCTGTACGGCAAAACCTGCAAGAACTTTGGCACAACGGGGGTGAGTTGCCAACTCGTGAGTAGAAAACATCACAGAGCAGAAATCGTATGTATGACTCAATCCTAGGTCGATACGATCAGTAATATATATATCCTCAAATGATAATATGGCCTGAAGCAAGATAAGGTGGCAAGGGTAACATCTATGCATAAGTGTAATCCCATGTGCTCGTGTCAGTGCCTCAGGTAGCAATATATTGTAAATATGAGGTATGAATGCGATATAATGAAAAAAGAATACGTCATGAATGAGAAAGCTGTTTTCTTAATATAGTGAGATTTCTGTATAAAAATTTAAGTATCATCAATGAAATCATCAGAAAATCAGTGTCAAGTATCGACACAAAATATATATCTCAATATCCCAATATCTCAATATCTCAGGCTCCGGCTATCCGGACTGGCCTGTATCCTCAAATCTCAATATCTCAAGCTCCGGCTATCCGGACTGGCCTGTATCATAAATCTCAATAAAATCACCGGTCAGCAATGTTCCCCTGTCACAGGCTCAAACGCCATCCTCTGCGATCTTCTCGTCCTGGGGTACCGCACCGGGTCCAGCATGCACCCGCAGACGGTTCATCTCCTCCTCGAATCGGGTGTATGATATCGCTCAAGAGCCGAGAAAACTCATGGTGGACATATCACAATCATAACATGAGAAAACCACACTTTTATCCTTTAAAATGATAAATGAGTTTATTAAATCTTGCGGTTTCTCCAAATCCAGAAATCTCATGGAAAATCCGAAATCCAAAATAAAAGTCAATAATAATGAATACTGGGCTCCGGCAATCCGGACTGGCCCTTATAATATTGCATGACTAATGAATATAAAAATATGCATGAAATATCAAGCAATGAATGCAATAATGAACTAACATATGAAACAATAACATATAGGAACTATCAGTTAGCAAGCTATGTCAATGAAATAATATTCTCTAAGTGTACGTGACATAGCAATTACCGATGAAGATGTGTGTGAGCCGGCAAGCGAGTGTACGTGGAGCATACGCGTCATCGGTAATGGTGCTGGTGTCCTAACAACAGGTTTCATCATTTCTAACGAAAATACATATAAGCATGCAATGCAATGCGAGCACCAGAATAAATGGTAAATGAATAGTAATGCAGCAATAAAGAAATATACATTCCTATATACGAGTCATACAGTTTTTGGTATCTGAAATCGCACGAATCGTGGTGTTTAGAAAATAGGGCTACGGTGTTTTTATGAAAACGTACATCCTTTGAAATGTCCGTAATATCTCTTGGCCTGTCTTTAAAATACTCACGATTCGTTAGTTTTTGAAATTGGTATGACTCGAGTCTAGTCTAACATCTACAAGTAACTACAGGACTAACTAACAAACTAATCGAAAAGGGTAAGGAAAGCCGCCTAAGACTGAGTCGATATATATATAAATAATAGTCGGAGATCCCGCCTCAACAGTATCCCATACGATACACTATATAATATGACATCCTGGAGTCAAGAGTGCGGATCTATCATCAATATAGCTCGTACGTTAAATCCATCGTACGACATCTCAAATCTGGGTACGGGTCAATCTCACATTTATCTTAATATTCAACTGGTATCCTTATCATCACATATCGTGAACCCGGGGGTACTGATCTATGTCTAGTACAATACTGATATTATCTACATATATATATGCGTGTGTATGAAACACATCGCTCAAGGACCCGCGATAACATCATGTCGTATCTCATAATACGAACCAAATCATATCACCGATCTCGTAGCTCCATGCCCAATCTCATCGACTCATCTCCAAATATCATATACTATCCTCATCATCCATGTATATGTATACGTATATATATATAGTTCCATACCTATGTGTGTGTGTATATATATATACATATCCCCATATACGCATAAGACAATAAAATGTATGCGAGTGTGTGTGTGTGTGTTCTCCGCCGAAAAGACGCGACTGGGACGTTGGGACGTCCGGCCTGAATTTCGAGGGCAGATGCTAATTGGTGCTATCCGTCCACCTCTCCAAAAATGCTAAGTTGATTTATGACACCATGTATCGAAGGTTTAAACGGATGCGGCCGATGTAGCAGACTTCGTCAGATTCCCCCTCATTTGAGGGGTTTTTGATTATGGGGACGCTCTTCCCTGCAGGCGCAAGCTCCTGCAGTTAATTACGCTACCGCGTCGCGGTAACAACATTCTCCTTCTCCAGATGGTCACTTCGTGTCGTGGGTGTTTGTTTGTTTTTTGGTTGCCCATGGATTGTATACGGAGACTAATTTATGTTGTCGCCCGTAGGGCGTGGATTAGTCCAAATCCGTATCTTTTTAGATTTGGGTTTGGGGTTGGGTTTAAGGATACGTTAGTCTAATTTTAGACTAAGATCAACTTAAACGTTTGTTAAGGATACGTTAGTCTAATTTTAGACTAAGATCAACTTAACGGGATCGTTTAGATCCAGCAAAAGAGCATTTGGGCTCTATTGTTTAGTTTAGGGACATTGCGGTCGATTACCAGTTTAAGGACGTAGCGGTCCATTACCAGTTTAAGGACATAGTGGTCCAAGGTTAAGGACATCATAGTCCGTGATTTTAAAGACATCACAGTCAAGGTTAAGGACATCATAGTCCGTGAATTTAAAGATATCACAGTCAAGGTTAAGGACATCATAGTCCATGAGTTTAAGGACCCTACAGTCCAAGTTTAGAGACATCATAGTCTGTAAGATTTGCTGGTTGTCGGGACCCGTCACCTCTCTGAAGACGTTGAAGGATTACAACGACATATATCAGAGGAGTGAATAGATGTATCCTTGAACCAATGTTGGTTGAGAGATCTACAGTCCAATTTGGGGCTGAGATCTGTTAAAATATTTATGAGCAAATGGGCTCAATTAATATGAGTTGAGGACTTATGGCCAATCTTGGGCTAAGTCCAATTGAGTTAAAATATTTAACATTTATTTTGGGCTGTCGAGCATTTGTTTGGGCTTGGCCCTTTTAACAATGCTGAGCATTGATTTATATCTTGATAATGTCTTTGTCTTTTATTGAATGCTGAGCATTCATTATAGCTCTTGGATTATTAAAGAACAATTTATGTTCTGTCAGCGCTCACGTGAGGGACACGTGGTACACTTGGCACTTTGCGCCAGTCAAAGAGCACAGTGCGCTTCTACTGAGTAGCGTACACGTAAGTGACACGTGGCGCGCTTGGCGCTGAGCGCCAGATGATGAGCGCATTGCGCTAATATATGAGCGTATTGCGCTATTAATTCAGTGGCGCACATATGAATGACACGTGGTGCGCTTGGCGCTGAGCGCAGTGCGCTATTTCAGAAGTGCAAAGCGCAAGTTGTCACCTGGCGCATACGTGATTGACACGTGGCGCATTTGGCGCTGAGCGCCAGTCCAGAGAGCGCAAAAGCACAGTTCAAGAGCGCAAAGCGCATCTGATCAATTTTATGATCTGGAAAACAAAATTTATGTTCCTCAAAAGAGACTTTGTCTCAAGATCTAAGAACAACAGTTCTTATTTTTGCAGGAGATATTTCCAATCTCTTATGTTGATGAAAGGCTTTGCCTTTATAGATCCATGATCTGTGAGAAGAATTATGTTCTTCTTTTATCTTATGATGAGATCTTTTGATCTTTTTTGTGAAAGACTTTTTGTCTTGTAGATCTATGATCTTTTTAAAGAAATGAATTTTTCTTTCTTAATCATGAGATGATTTCATCTCTGTGTTCATCATCCTTTATTCTTATCTTGAAGAAAAATCTTCTTGCAAGAGCTTGCTCTTTTTGTTTGAGTTTTTTTCAAAGTCTAGGGGGGGAGGGTTTCTCTGTATAAGACTTGAAGTCTTGGGGCCTTTATATAGGGCAAGCCGATTTGTTGAATCAGTTAAAGAGATCTTTCTCTGATTGATTTGGGGATGTTTCCCATCATTGGATCTTTGATCCTAGGGCTTCTGTTTTACAGAAGGCAATCTTCTTGTTTTTAACAAGATTGGAAAATCTTTCCATAGCAGAATTTAATTCTGATTAATTAATGATTTATCATTATTATTAGATCTTTTGATCTAACGGTGGGGAGTTTTTTAATTGCAGCGCTAGCGCACCCATGCTTTGCACGTGGTGCGCTGCTCAGAGCGCAACGCACTTAGCGCTAGAGCATCCGTGTCTTACACGTGGTGCGCTTCTTAGAGCGCAGCCCACCCAGTGCTAGCGCATACGTGCTTTTCACGTGGTGCGCTGCTTAGAGCGCAGCGCACTCAGCGCTAGCGCACACGTGCTTTGCACGTGGTGCGCTGCATCTGAAGCGTTGCTTCAATTTTGAAATTTAAATTTCAAACAGAACTTTGCTCTGATTGGGGGAAACAAATGCCCCCCCACCGTTGCGCTCACGTGGCCCACATGTGAGTGCAGCGGTGGCAGCATCTGTGCCCTTGGATCAACTAAGAAGTTGAAACGACACTCAGTGCTTATAAATAGGACCTTTGGTCCTCTGAGATGACCATTGCTCATCTTCTTCCTTCTGAGAATTTTTATTCTCTTGCAGAGCATAGCTCTTTTGCTTAAGAACTTTTCAAGAGTCAAAACTCTGTTTAAAATTTAGGTAAAGATTAAACCTTTTAATGACTTAGGGTTTTACCCATTAACAGAGCCTTGCTCTTCATAGATCTTTGATCTTAAAGAAAACCCTTTTAGGGTTTCATTAATAGAGCTTTGCTCTCTTGGAATTATAGATCTAAGGAGATCTTTTTCAGGGTTTCTTAACCCATTAATCAGAGCTTTGCTCCTTTCAAATCATGTAGATTTATTAATTTTTTATGAAGAACTCTTAAGAGTTCGTTCATGGATCTTGAAGATCTCAGAAAATTTAATTCATAAAAAATTGATTTCAATTTTTCTGATAGATTATTCCATCATCATTTTTTCAGAGCAAGACTCTTGAGGAATTTTTATTCCTTCTTGATTAGAGTTTGACAAGTGTCACTCTATCACAGAGCACTGCTCTCAAGGGGAGATTTGCTCCTCTGACTGAGAGATCTCTCATTTAATGAGAATTTCTTTTGAGGATTTCCTCACTTAATGACAGCCTCATCAAATAATGAGGCTGTTTTTTTAATGATGAATTGTCATCTAGATTTTGTGGGCCCCCTTTGGTCTCTCTCTACTGCATTGCAGTGCGGTACAAATTTTAAAGTACCAAGTGTCAGAATTTAAATTAAATTATCGTACTGACAGTTAACTTTTGTCCTTTTTTCGCGCAGGCGACATGTCTTTCGATCTCTCTTTCCCGTTTGTTCGTTCAGAGGGAGGATTCCCTGGAGCACCTGTAGACCGGGAAGTCTTAACACTGATCAAAGATCATGACCCGGAACATAAGAATCTTCACCTCTGGGGAACATGGTACAACAACATTATTAAGGGTCGGCAGAGCTTTTCATGCGCGGTACCCAAATCCAGGTACATTAACACCATACTAAAGGGGTTTAGTATGGAAGATTCTAAGCGTGGTGGTTTGCCCACTTACTCGGGAATCACACTCTCCAAAAGGAAGTCTCCCGAGACTGATTTGGAGAGAGCTCGCGTGTAAGGGATACCCTATGCTTCGGCAATAGGCTCTATCATGTATACGATGTTATATACTGTCACGACCCGAAGATTGACTCGTGACCGGCACTTAACCACGCAACGTCTACAGGCGTAACGCGACTAAGTAAGCCGAAACCCAGAAATCAAAACCATGAAAAGTAGTGAGTGTTGAAACTTTTGATTAACACATTTAGGAAAACCTTAAGTAGTTTAATAACAATCTTTAAAATTTAAGTTATTATCTTAAAAATTTTGGCATCATTTCCTTTGTAAAAACTAATCCCGAAATCGGGTACAAGATATGACATGAAATAAATGATAACAATATAGTACATCATCCCAAACGGGAGCAATCACGCCCAACGGCGGAAACAATCACCACAAAAGTAATATATGACGCCGGAGCGAAAAAATAAACATTAAGTAAAAAACATCACAGAATGATAACTGCATAAGTAAAGTCGGCTCGCACGAGCTCGACACCAGAATACAAATAATGTACATCATCGTCCTCACACTGGTCTCTAAGTCAATACATAAAGTAGATGGAGAATACTAGATACAAAAGAGTGTACAATAAAATAACCAGATACCACAACCCACCTAACAGCAAAACAGCTATTGCACCAACTGTAGTGGTATCTGTAGCCAAAAGGTACAAGGAAACAGCCTGCCGCGACTACTCTGATGGGCAACCTGCAAATACTGTGGCACAAAGGGGGTGAGTTGCCAACTCGTGAATAGAGATAACATATAAAGGTAATCGCGAGCATGCACGTACTGCGCTACTTTATCATATGCCAGCAGATGATATCTATATGCGATAAGCAGTATGTGCATAATCATGCAAGTGCTGTATCAGATAATATAACTACATGATGAGATGCAAAATAATGAATGCCGAGCATGGGAAATATAACATCTACACGGAATGTCGGCGTGGAAAATATAATCGGTGCCCATCAATGCACCCAGATCCCAATAAACTCAGGCGCCGGCACTCTCATCGGCCCTCAAAATCCTGTAATCTCAGAGAATCACGAGTGCCCAACATCGGCACTCAAATATCATGAAATAGTCGTGTCCATCATCGACACGTAAATCCTCATATATCGGGCTCCGTCAGTCCGGATCAGCCCACGGGCTCCGTCTGCGGTATCGGCCCTCGGCCCCGGCAGTACAGGTCATCCCGCATCCATCTATCGACTCTGGTCAGTATCCTCCGGACAACCGCCAGGTCCAACCAATCACCGGTAGGTACTCGCCACCCTGCCAGGCTCATCGTCTACTCCACGAAAAACATTTCTCGCCCCGGGGAACCATACCGGATCCACCACGAACCCGCAAAACGGATCATCCAACTCCTCGAATCGGGTTTCAAGTACACGTCTCAGAATCGAGAAAACGCGTGGTGGACGCACCAAACTATCATATCAAGAGGAACCGGGTTTTCAAATAGGGCATATTTTCTTAAATAACTCCACGGTCCTCAAAACCAGAAATCACAGGAAATCCAAAACCAATATGTAAATCAATGCGATGTGATAGGTGCATCAAGTCGTACTATAAGTAAAAGGGAGAAACCTCTCTTTAAAATAGTTTCAGTTTTTCAAAAGGCATCATGCGGCTCCCAGTTTCTATCAAAATCAGCATATCCAGGTAGGTACAGTTTGAATATGCATAAGTATGTAAATGAGTACGTGTACAAGTATCATAATCATATCGAATCATTTGTGAGGTGAACTACAGTATAAAGATCATGGCAATCCTACAGTGAGAGTGTCACGGCAATTACTAACGGTGTGTGTGTAACATGCAGATTAGTGCTCGTGCAACATAAACCGTTAGTAACAGTGCGGTGTTCTATCAATTCTAAGTTCATATACATATAGCAGGGAATGCAGTATGCAACAAATAGTATCCATGGACAGTCAATATATGAAAATGCAATATGCTGCTACAAGGTCCTATCAGCCCTGACGCATAACGCCATGCAGGCGATTTCCCCGTAGATGTTAAATCTACTCACCGTAGTCTCGCGCTAAGTGTAGCCGACGACTTGTTTCCCCTTCTTCGCGGCGTCCGCCGTACTTGCCTGCGAACCTAGAATTTCACAAAATATCACATATAGGCTCGAATCCACAAAAGCACGACATTAAAGCCAACTAGTAACCCGCGTCGCGAACCAAGCGCGTGCGTGCGCGATACAATAGAACGTGTGATTACGCGCCTGAAGCTACCTCGACGCGTCGCGATACGCAAAAACTCCAAACCCATACACGTATCACGCGTGTCGTGAAGGTTTAAAAAAAACGAGAAATAGGGTAATTGATCCCAGATTTTGCTCCAGGAAGAACCAAATAAAATTGCACATACCATAATTCATCAAATAGCAGCAGACTCCTACCATCCAAACCTCAACCCACAATTCACCCATCTGGCCGCAAATTGCGGCCAGAATGCATTTTTCGGCGGCCTGGGTAGGGAGCTGGGCTCCCGGGCTTCGTGTGTGTGCTCTACACCTTATGTACATGCTACAGTAAATACAAAATTGTTCTGAAACAATCGGGGTACTAGCAGATTCCAACAGAGCCACAAACTAGTTAAAAACAACACTTTAGCACTAAATCGATACTTTAGGGTATTTTAGTGCAAACCAAGGTGAAAACCTGTCTTCAACAGCTCTAATAGCACACAAAAAGTTAACCAAGCCAACAAAATACCAATTTAACATATACATCACAATTTCCCCTCAATATCCCCAAAAATGCACGTAAAACACGATTTCTAGCTAAAATACTACAAAATATAGAAGAAGGGTGTTAACATGAGCTATATACCTTCAAAAGACCTTAGAAAACCCCAAAATTTCCAGCTCTTGCCTCAGGTGCACAGACTTGCCACCAAACACCTCAAAAGAGCCACCTTTATAAGGGTTTTTGTGAATAAAAATGGGTTTTTGGTGTAGGGTTTGAGCATGAATCAAATGGGAAGTGAAAAGAGAAGAGAAGATGAAGAAAAGGTGTTGCTGCTGCTGCCTTTTCTGCAGGAATTTCAGAAATGAGAAAAGAGAGAGAAGAGAGAAGGAAAATGGGTCAAAAAGTCATGTTTCTTACCTACCCACCATACCTCTCCATTCCCCATTTAAATTTAAAATGAAAAGGGTTTTTGGCTTGATTAAAATGGTGGGGAAAAAGAACCATGCAAGAAAAGATAATGGTTAACATGCTAACACTTTAAACCTAAGTCCAAAAGTGTGCTAAGTGTGCAAGTGCACTACACTAAACCTTGCTTAAGAAATAATTAAGGAAAAATTTCCATATAAGGTGCACACAAGCTCAATTTAAAATTTATAAACCCTATTTATATATAAAACACTTCCCAACACGATTATCACTAATTAAAAAGGAAAATAAGATTTTCGGGTTTTTTTTCTATGAATAACACGCATGATTACTAATTAACGCGAAAATATCCTAAGCGAATTTCAAAGCGTTACAATCTACCCCCCTTAAAGAAATTCGGTCCCCGAATTTAAAAATCTAACTACACGTACCTTCAAAGAGATGGGGATATCTCTTCTTCATTTCGCTCTCGGTCTCCCAAGTGACCTCCTCGCTACTCGGACCATGCCAAAGTACCTTGATGGACGGTATATCCTTCGATCTCAATTTCTTCACTTGTCGATCCAAGATGACCACCGGCTGCTTTGCATAGGAAAGGTCGTGCTCAAGCTGGATCGTCGGGTGCTGAATCGCATGCGAAGGATCATGAAGATACTTGCGGAGCATTGAAACGTGAAATACGGGGTGCACATCTGGAAAACTGGACGGAAGGGCTAACCGATACGCAACTGCACCAACACGCTCGAGGATCTCGAAGGGGCCCACATATCTGGGACTAAGCTTCCCCTTCTTTCCAAATCTCATCACACCTTTCATTGGGGAGACCCTCAAGAAAACATGATCACCTATAGAAAACTCAAATCTGCGCCGACGACGATCCGCATAAGACCTCTGCCTACTCTGGGCTGCCCTCATCCTATCGCGAATCAACTGAATCTTCGCGGTCGTCTCCTCAACAATCTGTGGCCCTAAGATACTGCCTCACTGAGCTCTGTCCAACAGGCGGGCGATCTGCATCTTCTCCCATAAAGAGCCTCAAATGGTGCCATCTGAATGGTCTCCTGGTAGCTGTTGTTGTAGGAGAACTCTACTAAGGGTAAATGATGATCCCAGCTACCTCCGAAGTCTAGTACGCACGCTCGGAGCATGTCCTCGAGAGTCTGAATAGTCCGCTCTGACTGTCCGTCGGTCTGCGGATGAAATGCTGTGCTGAAACTCAAGCGGGTGCCCAAAGCCTCATGAAGCCTCTGCCATAGTCGGCTGGTAAACTGGGTGCCTCTGTCGGACACGATACACGTCGGAACTCCGTGCAGTCGTACAATCTCGTCGATGTATATCTGGGCATACTGAGCAAATCCAAAAGTCGTCTTCACCGGTAGGAAGTGAGCCGCTTTCGTCAAACGATCCACGATCACCCAGATAGAGTCATACCCTCGGCTAGTCCTGGGTAGACCCACAATGAAGTCCATAGAAATCTGTTCCCATTTCCACTCCGGAATGGGTAACGGCTGTAGCTCTCCCGCGGGCCTCTGGTGCTTGGCCTTGACTTGCTGACAAGTCAGGCATCTCGACACGAAATCTGTGATGTCCCTCTTCATTCCGTCCCACCAGTAAACATCTCTCATGTCATGGTACATCTTGGTGGAACCCAGATGAACACTGTACACCGATCGATGTGACTCCTCAAGAATCTCACGCCGCAGTCCCTCAGCATCTGGTACGCACAGTCTAGTCCCAAATCGCAGTATCCCCTGATCATCGATCACGAACTCGGAAAATCTGCCCTGTCCAATCTGTGCCATGATCTCTGAACAACGGTCATCTCTGTACTGTGCCTCATGTATACGGTCAAGCAACTGTGGGCGTGCACGAACATGCGCAAGCTGTCCCCCGATAGGCGTAAACTCGAACTGTACCCGACTGTCCCATAAAATCTGCCAATCTGCCGACGACTGCCTCTGTACTGCGCTCAAACAAGATAGACTACCCCCGGGCCTCCTACTCAAAGCATCAGCCACTATATTAGCCTTGCCCGGGTGGTACAAGATCTCGCAATCCTAGTCCTTCATTAACTCCATCCAACGGTGCTGTCTAAGGTTTAGGTCCCGCTGCTGAAATATATACCTTAAGCTCTTGTGATCAGTGAATATCTGGCACGACTCGCCGTATAAGTAATGTCGCCAGATCTTAAGTGCAAAGACCACTGCAGCCATCTCTAAATCATGAGTGGGGTAGTTCTGTTCATGTTTCTTCAATTGTCGCGAAGCATACGCGATCACCCTGTCATGCTGCATCAATACGCACCCTAGCCCCACTCGAGAAGCATCACAATAGACCATAAATCCGCCTGATCATGAAGGCAATGATAATACCGGCGCCGTAGTCAGTCGAGTCCGTAGCTGCTGAAAACCGTGCTCACACTCCTCCGTCCAATCGAAAGGAACTCCCTTCCGGGTCAACCCGGTCAAAGGTGTAGCAATATGGGAGAAGTCCTGCACGAATCGCCTATAGTAACCGGCCAACCCTAAAAAGCTGCGAATCTCCGTAACTGATGTGGGTCTGGGCCAACGCTGAACAGCCTCGATCTTCCTCGGGTCTACACATATACCATCTCGTGTAATCACGTGACCCAAGAAGTCTACGCTGTCCATCCAGAAAGCACACTTGGAGAATTTGGCGAAAAGCCGGTGCTCCCTCAAGGTCTGCAGTGTAATCCGCAGGTGCTGCTTGTACTCCTCTCTACTTCGGGAATATACCAGAATATCTTCAATGAATACGATGATGAACAGATCAAGATACGACCGGAAAATACGGTTCATCAAGTCCATGAATGCTGCTGGCGCATTGGTGAGTCCAAATGACATCACCAAAAACTCATAATGGCCGTAGCGCGTGCGGAAAGCTGTCCTAGGAATGTCCTCCTGTCGAACCCGCAGCTGATGGTAGCCTGATTGTAAATCGATCCTCGAAAAGTATCCTGCCCCCTGAAGCTGGTCGAACAAATCATCGATGTGTGGCAAAGGATACCTGTTCCGCACTGTAACCCTGTTCAGCTGGTGGTAGTCAATACACAAACGCATGCTGCCGTCCTTCTTCTTAACAAACAGGACCGGAGCACCCCAAGGAGAACACTGGGTCGAATAAGTCCCTTATCCAGCAAATCTTGCAACCGACCCTTCAATTCTCTAAGTTCCGTCGAGGCCATCCGATAAGGCGGTACAGAAATAGGCCCTGTGCCAGGAATCAAGTCAATACAGAAAGAAATGTCGCGCTCGCCCAGGAAGCTCATCAGGGAACACGTCAGGAAACTCGCTAACAACCGGAACCTTATCCAACGGAACCTCTGTAGCTCTAGTATCGCAAACATAGGCGAGAAATCCCTGACATCCCTTCCTCAAAAGCTGTCCAGCGCGAAAAGAAGAAATCAAACTGTGAGGGACGGCACCACGGTCCCCAAGCACAACAAAAGTCGACTCGCCGGGAAAACAAAATCTAACTGTCTTCTCACTGCAGTCCACAGACGCATAGCACGTGGCTAACCAATCCATGCCCAAAAGAACGTCAAAGTCCAACATCTCAAGAAGGATCAAATCGACAGGCAACTCTCTCTCGCCAATGCGGACGATACAGGATCGGAACACGTGCCTAGCAACAAACGACTCTCCCACAGGAGTGGTCACAACAAGCGGCTGATCAAGCAAACCGGACTCTCTACCCAAACTCAGCACAAAGTGTGTGGATACATACGAGTGTGTGGATCCGGGATCGAACAACACATGTGCATCAACAGAACATACTGGAAGGATACCTGAGACCACCGCATTGGACGCCTGCGCGTCCTGATGCGTCAAAGCAAAAACTCGCGCCTGTCCTCCACCTGTGACTGACTGTCCTCTGCCTCGGTCACCCCGTCCTCTCTGAGCAAATCCTCCACGCCCACGACCTCTCTGAGCATGAGTCTGACGCGGAGCAATAGTAGGTACAACAGGCAACTCCCTCTGGGGTGGTGAAGGTGGTAAGGTGACATGCGGTGCTGCTGCCTCCCTCCGGTGTATCTCAGGACAATCTCTAACGAGGTGAAGTAGACCGCCGCACCTAAAGCACCCCTGTGATGGCTGCGGACTCTCCCATGGATACGAACTAAACATCTGGCCTCGTCCCGAATCTCTGCCACTCCTCGTACCTGAACGGTACCTGTCGCGGCGTCTGAATATCTGTCTCCGTGCTGATATACCCGTACGAACTCTCTTCGGCTCCGGAACTACCGAAATCTCAGCAAGGCGCTCCTCGACTAATAGGGCTGCGTCTACAGCTGCTGCATATGTCTCGTAATGCTGTGCGCTGATCGTAAGGAACAGTGGTGTAAGCAAGCCTCGGACAAATCTCTTGACTCGCATCTCCTCAGTAGCCACTAGGTATGGAGCATAAACTGATAGTTCGGTGAACAGCACATCATACTCTGCCACTGACATCTCCGGAGTCTGGCATAAGGACTCGAACCTGCGTGCTCTAGCATCTCTGACACTCAGTGGAAGAAAGCGGGCAAGGAATAGCGCCACGAACTCTGTCCAGGTCATAGGAGGAAGACCTGCTGCTCTACCCTTCTAAACTGATTCGCACTATTTCTGCGCAAGACCTTCCAGGCGAAAGCTCGCGAACTCCACCCATCTCGCATCTGCGCATCTAAGTGAACGACATATCCGAGCCATCCTATCAATGAAAGACTGTGGTTCCTTGGCTGCATCGGTGCCTGTGAAGACCGGAGGCTTCAGCCTCATAAACTCTAATGGCGATACTGAGATAACCTCTGTAGCTATAGGGGCAACTGCCTGCACCGTAGGTACCATCGCGGTCCCTGCAACGGGTGGAACTACTTCTGGTCGCTGCGCTCGAAGTGTCTCAACTAGTGATCCCATCATCTGGCGCATCTCCTGCATACTGGATCCCACCGTCTGGCGCATCTCCTGCATACCAGCCCCTAGCATGGCAATCTGATCTGTCGTAGGAGGAACAACCTGCTCGGGTACAACCGGTGTACTACCCGGATCAGTCATCGTCTCGGATGAGTCAACTCGAATCTCGGCCCTCACGGCCGCTCTCTGCGCCATCGTAGTCTTTGGCGGCATAATGGCTGAAAAGGAAACAAGATTCGATAAGGATACGGAAATCGAATCGCAAGGATGTATATACTCAAGAAGAAAATTAAATCAATAAGTCCTAAGGTCGCTTAGGCGGAGTACCGTGTCGTGAGTATGCCGCGGAACATACGCACGCTACGCCACTCTGCTTCAGCTACCTACTCCATCATACCAGGGCCATCCTACACTCCGAAAGGTAAAAACCTACGCTCTGATACCAACTTTGTCACGACCCGAAGATGGACTCGTGACCGGCACTTAACCACGCAACGTCTACAGGCGTAACGTGACTAAGTAAGCCGAAACCCAGAAATCAAAACCATGAAAAGTAGTGAGTGTTGAAACTTTTGATTAACACATTTAGGAAAACCTTAAGTAGTTTAATAACAATCTTTAAAGTTTAAGTTATTATCTTAAAAATTTTGGCATCATTTCCTTTGTAAAAACTAACCCCGAAATCGGGTACAAGATATGACATGAAATAAATGATAACAATATAGTACAGCATCCCAAACGGGAGCAATCACGCCCAACGGCGGAAACAATCACCACAAGAGTAATATACGACGCAGGAGCGAAGAAATAAACATTAAGTAAAAAACATCACAGAATGATAACTGCATAAGTAAAGTCGGCTCGCATGAGCTCGACACCAGAATACAAATAATGTACATCATCGTCCTCACACTGGTCTCTAAGTCAATATATAAAGTAGATG
This sequence comes from Agapanthus africanus, assembly GCA_030015575.1. NCBI lineage: Eukaryota > Viridiplantae > Streptophyta > Magnoliopsida > Asparagales > Amaryllidaceae > Agapanthus > Agapanthus africanus. The sequence continues at coordinate 484,892,462 of CM057350.1, forward strand.
GAGAATACTAGATACAAAAGAGTGTACAATAAAATAACCAGATACCACAACCCACCAAACAGCAAAACAGCTCTCGCACCAACTGTAGTGGTATCTGTAGCCAAAAGGTACAAGGAAACAGCCTGCCGTGACTACTCTGATGGGCAACCTGCAAATACTGTGGCACAACGGGGGTGAGTTGCCAACTCATGAATAGAGATAACATATAAAGGTAATCGCGAGCATGCACGTACTGCGCTACTTTATCATATGCCAGCAGATGATATCAATAGGCGATAAGCAGTATGCGCATAATCATGTAAGTGCTCTATCAGGTACTATAACTACAGGATGAGATGCAAAATAATGAATGCCGAGCATGGGAAATATAACATCGACACGGAATGTCAGCGTGGAAAATATAATCGGTGCCATCAATGCACCCAGATCCCAATAAACTCAGGCGCCGGTACTCTCATCGGCCCTCAAAATCCAGTAATCTCAGAGAATCACGAGTGCCCAACATCGGCACTTAAATATCATGAAATAGTCGTGTCCAGTATCGACACGTAAATCCTCATATATCGGGCTCCGTCAGTCCGGATTAGCCCACGGGCTCCGTCTGCGGTATCGGCCCTCGGCCCCGGTAGTACGGGTCATCCCGCATCCATCTATCGACTCTGGTCAGTATCCTCCGGACAACCGCCAGGTCCAACCAATCACCGGTAGGTACTCGCCACCCTGCCAGGCTCATCGTCTACTCCACGAAAAACATTTCTCGCCCCGGGGAACCATACCGGGTCCACCACGAACCCGCAAACGGATCATCCAACTCCTCGAATCGGGTTTCAAGTACACGTCTCAGAACCAAGAAAACGCTTGGTGGACGCACCAAACTATCATATCAAGAGGAACCGGGTTTTCAAATAGTGCATATTTTCTTAAATAACTCCACGGTCCTCAAAACCAGAAATCACAGGAAATCCAAAACCAATATGTAAATCAATGCGATGTGATAAGTGCATCAAGTCGTACTATAAGTAAAAGGGAGAAACCGCTCTTTAAAATAGTTTCAGTTTTTCAAAAGGCATCATGCGGCTCCCAGTTTCTATCAAAATCAGCATATCCAGGTAGGTACAGTTTGAATATGCATAAGTATGTAAATGAGTACGTGTACAAGTATCATAATCATATCGAATCATTTGTGAGGTGAACTACAGTATAAAGATCATGGCAATCCTACAGTGAGAGTGTCACGGCAATTACTAACGGTGTGTGTGACATGCAGATTAATGCACGTGCAACATAAACCGTTAGTAACAGTGCGGTGTTCTATCAATTCTAAGTTCATATACATATAGCAGGGAATGCAGTATGCAACAAATAGTATCCATGGACAGTCAATATATGAAAATGCAATATGCTGCTACAAGGTCCTATCAGCCCTGACGCATAACGCCATGCGGGCGATTTCCCCGTAAATGTTAAATCTACTCACCGTAGTCTCGCGCTAAGTGTAGCCGACGACTTGTTTCCCCTTCTTCGCGGCGTCCGCCGTACTCGCCTGCGAACCTAGAATTTCACAAAATATCACACATAAGCTCGAATCCACAAAAGCACGACATTAAAGCCAACTAGTAACCCGCGTCGCGAACCAAGCGCATGCGTGCGCGATACGCTAGAATGTGTGATTACGTGCCTGAAGCTACCCCGACACGTCGCGATACGAAGAAACCCCAAACCCACACACGTATCACGCGTGTCGTGAAGGTTTAAAAAAAATGAGAAATAGGGTAATTGATCCCAGATTTTGCTCCAGGAAGAACCAAATAAAATTGCACATACCATAATTCATCAAATAGCAGCAGACTCCTACCATCCAAACCCCAACCCACAATTCACCCATCTGGCCGCTAATTGCGGCCAGAATGCATTTTTCGGCGGCCTGGGTAGGGAGCTGGGCTCCCGGGCTTCGTGTTTGTTCTCTATACCCTATGTACATGCTACAATAAATACAAAATTGTTCTGAAACAATCGGGGTACTAGTAGATTCCAACAGAGCCACAAACTAGTTAAAAACAACACTTTAGCACTAAATCGATATTTTAGGGTATTTTAGTGCAAACCAAGGTGAAAACCTATCTTCAACAGCTCTAATAGCACACAAAAAGTTAACCAAGCCAACAAAAATACCAATCTAACATATACATCACAATTTCCCCTCAATATCCCTCAAAATGCACGTAAAACACAATTTCTAGCTAAAATAGTACAAAATATAGAAAAAGGGTGTTAACATGAGCTATATACCTTCAAAAGACCTTAGAAAACCCTAAAATTTCCAGCTCTAGCCTCAGGTGCACAGACTTGGCACCATACACCTCAAAAGAGCCACCTTTATAAGGGTTTTTGTGAATAAAAATGGGTTTTTGGTGTAGGGTTTGAGCATGAATCAAATGGGAAGTGAAAAGAGAAGAGAAGATGAAGAAAAGGTGTTGTTGCTGCTGCCTTTTCTGCAGGAATTTCAGAAATGAGAAAAGAGAGAGAAGAGAGAAGGAAAATGGGTCAAAAAGTCAAGTTTCTTACCTACCCACCATATCTCTCCATTCCCTATTTAAATTTAAAATGGAAAGGGTTTTTGGCTTGATTAAAATGGTGGGGAAAAAGAACCATGCAAGAAAAGATAATGGTTAACATGCTAACACTTTAAACCTAAGTCCAAAAGTGTGCTAAGTGTGCAAGTGCACTACACTAAACCTTGCTTAAGAAATAATTAAGGAAAAATTTCCATATAAGGTGCACACAAGCTCAATTTAAAATTTATAAACCCTATTTATATATAAAACACTTCCCAACACGATTATCACTAATTAAAAAGGAAAATATGATTTTCGGGTTTTTTTTTAATGAAAAACACGCATAATTACTAATTAATGCGAAAATATCATAAGCGAATTTCAAAGCGTTACATATACCGCACCAGATGTAGCTGATTCACTAGGTGTAGTGATTAGGAATCAATCGGATCTTGGGAGAATCACTGGATAGCTGTGTAGAACATTCTTAAGTACTTGAGAAACACTAAAGAGATATTCTTGGTGTTTTGGTAACGGTGAACTCCAGTGGGAGTCCTTTACCAATTCGAGCTTCCAAAGTGATAAGGTCGACTGAAAGTCTGTCGCAGGCATTGTCTTTACCCTTAGTGCAGGGACGGTATGTTGGAAGAGTTCCAAGCTAGATACCGTGACATACTAGACGATAAAGGCTGAATACATCGCTACCAACGATACTACCAAAGTGTCTGTCTGGACATTTCTTGTTCATAAGATGAACAAGGTTCCTACCATTGAGCGTCCAATAACTGTTATTGTGACAACAATGGAGTTGTGGCTTTGTCCTAGGAACACAGATCCCATCAGCAATCCAGACATATTCTGAGGACAATATCACCTGATCAGGGAGATGGTTGATCTCCAAGGGATCAAGATTAGGAGAGTTGTCACAAAACATAAATACAGCGGATCCACTCACAAAGGCCTTTCCCTAGAGAGACTAGCGCTATAGGACGTTGAGTATGAGATACTGCAACAAATGGCCTTAGTGTAAGTGGGAGATTGTTAGTTATATGTGTGCCCTAGAGGCCATTACTGTACATTTGATGTATATTATAGTGGATGCTTGGACATATTTAGGGAGGACTTTCTTGCTCGACATGATAGTATGCTATCTGGTTGCACTTTATCTTAACATGTACACTTATTGTCTCTCTATTACATATTGATAAAGCCTTTAGGATGAGTACTTGACTACCAGGATTATGATACGGATCATACTAGTAGGGCAGAGGTAGTCGGTAAGTACATCCTTCAATTGTTCCTAGTCGTGGGAGTATCGAGATAGGGCATCGATATTCCAGAGTAGACTAGCGTATACGCTTCTCGACCCATGTGATGGGCGATGGATGATCTCACATACATTGGTGTTTGACATCAGAGAAGATATACGGGTGCTCAGTGGAGACTGAGTACACTGAACGGTCTGGCCGAGAACTCCTAGATAGTATTATACCCATCGTCAAATAGCAGTTCTCTGGTGACACTGGTACAGCTTAGTCTGTCGACCCGAGATCGTCATAGAGTCTTGTGTGATTCCCACCGTGCTTTGATTTCCACCTTACCACGTTCAAGAGATTGTGCAAAACGATGGTTTTTGGGTACAGTCCCGAGTCGCATGGAGGCAATGAGCGATAGGAGGGGATTTCGTCTCTCCCGGTATTGGGGGTTGATTTTGCGCTATGCTTGATTGGCCATAACAGAAAATCCATGGCCACGGTTGCTGAGATCTACTGGTAGATGGTACCAGTAGTTTCTCGAACCGTTATGAGCCTCACATAAGCATGACTTATCAGGCTATTGGGGTCTGACGTTTACCACCCCAGGCCTAGATATGCGACATATCTGACGAAGAGACCGGACTGTACGGTAGTGTTACTGATTGGATTCGCAGGAGTATGAGCAGGCTTGCTTATTGATCTTCTGATCGCTCAATACTCGGGTGGCCGTTACGTTTAGCAGACCGCTTGCGGCTTGTGGGTATTTGATATGATCATCACCTACTGCCGGCGGATTGACGAGTCTTTAGAGTCCTACACAGAGGTTTCCTGGTTCATGCGAAACGAAGTAGGAGCACATATGTGATATGTGCGGGACCGAGATTAATACGCGTATGTGATACCGTATTCTATTCTCGCGATATGTGATATCGGTCGGTTATATGTGATATAGCCGGGTTATCGGATCAAGTGTTGATTTGATAGATTATTACATTTGATATTAGTCGGTCGTATATGATATAGCCGGATTATTAAATCAAGTATTGATTTAATAATTTAATGTATAATTATATATGTGATATATTAATTTACATTAACTAATATTAGCTCACGTAAGTTTTCTTTTTCTCACTTGTGTGCATATAGTATATATGCGATATATATAAATGTACAACATTTATGTCATGCTGGATGCCACATGCAACATGGGTGTATGAGACCTACACCATGCTTAATATAATGTAAGGTTTTTATTTATTTAAAGTAAACCAAATTAGATGGAAATTAGTCACATGGTTGAAGCTTGTAGAAGCTTATGGAACCATTGACCAAGTCCACTAATTTTGTTTTACTTGTACATATTTATTAACCTAACCATTATTAATTACCTATGGTTTATTCTCTACATGAGTTAGTGTATGACACTAAATCACCTATGGTTGCTATTCTCACTTCATGAGTTTCATTCTCATCTCTACTTCATCTTCTTCTTCCTCATGAGAAAGCTCATTGGCTTTTCAAATGGTGAAGAAATAATGTGAGAAAAAATAATCTAAAGTGAGCCCAATTCCTACTTCATCATCCTCTACTATATTAGCCATTTAGTTTAGGGTGTTTGTTTCACTAATCCACCATTAGTGAAGAGGTAGCATGAGCTTGAGTGTCCTTGACGTAGATCATCTTCGGCCTCGAAGACTTTGAGCAAGCTTGTTCATTTCTTCATGTGAACCCTTACTAGAGTTCGGGAGTTCACCACTTGGAGCGAAGGGACTATTACACGGAGCTTTAGAAGTGAAGGACCGGTCTACAAAGGTTGTATTCCTCATTCACTTAGATATAAAGTTGTTTGCATTGCTAGTTCGTCTTAATCTCTAGTTAAGATTCTAGGGTTATGGTTCTTTAGAACGACAAAAAATTTGAAAACGGCATGGACGATGCCTCCCGAAACCTTGCTGCCGCCCTAGGGAACCCTACAGTTTGCTTCACTAATCCACCATTAGTGAAGATGTAGCATGAGCTTGAGTCCCCTCGACGTAGATCATCTTCGGCCTCGAAGACTTCGAGCAAGCTTGTTCATTTCTTCATGTGAACCCTTACTAGAGTTCAGGTGTTCACTACTTGGAGCGAAGGGACTACTACACGGAGCTTTAGAAGTGAAGGAACGGTCTACAAAGGTTGTATTCCTCATTCACTTAGATGTAAAGTTGTTTACATTGTTGTTTCGTCTAAATCTCTAGTTAAGATTCTAGGGTTAGGGTTCTTTAGTACGGAAATTTTTTGAAATTGGCATGGACGATGACTCCCGAAACCTTGCTGCCGCCCTAGGGATCCTTGCTCCCATGGTGGGTGTCCCTTTTGACTTGTCTATTGATCATAGGCGAGTTGCGCGTGCGGCTCGGGAAGAGGCCGAGCGGTTGCTTCAAGGTATAACAACGCACAGTCCCTTATTAGAACTTAGTAACCATTTTTCCTCGAATCATAACACATTTTTTTTGTTTTAAAGCAGGACCAGGCTCTGGCGATGGCCTGACAGGTGAAGTGCTGCCGACTAAAGAGCCTGAAGCGGCCAATCTTTCTCTGGAATCTGAGACCGCTCCGGCTGTCGCCTTTTCTCCCTGTGGATCCTTGATATTGGCAGGGGATGCCAGCATTACAACTGCCCTTATCAAATCAGGGGATGAAGATGGGGGTGCTGAATCCACTTTCCCAGTGGCAACTGAGGAAGCCGTCACAATTGGTGACGCTTCGGGCACTATCTCAGTTTCTGCTCTGTCAGGTACTCCTTAAATTGTTATCTTTGAGTTTTTAATCCTACTAGGCATCTAATGATATCTTCTTTATCCTGAGTATAGGAGCAGTAGACCCTAATGCTGTATTGACTGAAGAATTGCCGCCGGTCATTGCTCTGATTGCTACGATTCCACCCCTTTCTTCTGCATTTCTCCGAACTCAGGAATGTGAAGATTTCTCATTTCTTTGCTTCAATATACATACCATTTTCCTGTATTGACCATATATTGTTGCAATTCTGCAGGAGTGCTCTTTGATCGCTTACACCAGGTGTTAAACCCGCATTTTGCCTTCCAGCCGGAATTCATTCCTCCTTCCAGAATGGGTTAGTATACTCTTTGCTAGGTGTTTCTTCTTTTCATTCTGTTGCTAAGCTTTCCCCATGTTGATCACTGTACCACGGCTCGAGGGAGGAAGTGAAGTGATAGCCGAGTCTCCTATGCTCCCTATCGTGCCACCTTCAACAGATGGTACGATAGATCCCGTCCATCAACCGTCTTCTTTTTTTTACATCGAAATCTGACCTTCATTCGTGTGTGATTTATTTTGCAGTGACTACATCGGCTTCGGTTCCTTTTAAGTCTCGCATTCCCATGCCTACGGGGCCTTTTGCTAAGCGTCAATCTTCCAGTGGTGCGACAACTAGCAAGCAGATGTTATGCGAATTTATCTAAGATCTTGATGCCGAGGCTCTCACCTCTGCTGTGGAGTTCGTTGACGAAGTCAATCCTATATTGGCGACGCTTGTGAACTTCCACAGTAAAGATTTCGTCGGCTTTTGGGTCGACTATTGTAAGAGGATCGACACCTGTCTGCATGAGATCGAGCTTAAGCGTAAGTGCCAATTTCATTCAACATTTTGAACAGAAGTTGACCCTGAAGTGGAAAGAGCATGAGACGGCTACTGGCGAATCCATAAAATTGCGCGCCCAGCTTGAAGCGAATGCCATGTAGCTGCAAGTTATTTTCGAAAACCTCCAGCAATGTATTTCTGATGGGCTGGCGCTGAGGCAGAAGCTGCACTTTACCGAGCTGGGCATACAAAATTGCGAAGTTGCTAAGCAGGAAATCGCTGAGAATATTTCATCATGCTTACAACAACGGGCTCAAATTGAAACGGGGCTGGCCATAGTAGAAGCATGCGAGGAGGAGCTGCGGGGATCGCGTGAGCGGGTTGCCAACTTTTTGAAAGCTCCGCCTTTTTAACAATTGTAATTGTATTCCCCGTTTTGTATTAATTGTATCTCTCAAACACTTTGATTTGTGAATAAGAATATACATTTTTTGCATGCGCTTATCTGTGTCTTAATGTGGCGCTAATTAGTTTATTTACTCGTTTCAGAGTTTGTAGTTTATTCACTCGTTTCGGATTTTCTAATTTACCCACTCGTTTCGGAGTTTGTTGTTTATTCACTCGTTTCGGAGTTTCTAGTTTATGGACTCGTTTCGGAGTCTGTAATTTATTCACTCGTTTCGGAGTTTCTAGTTTATGGGCTCATTTCGAAGTTTGTAGTTTATTCACTCGTTTCGGAGTTTGTTTAGTTTACATCCCTTGGGTTTACAGGCAAACTTATCCTAACATTATATATACATAACCCCTGATCTTTACGACAGAGGTCCGTTAGGTTTTGTGGTACTAGTGCTTTAGGCCATGGTACCGTCACGTTGGCTGATGTATTCCTCGATATGCAGTCTTTAAGCTGCTGTTCGAGTAACCCTATGACTGTCGTGTCTCTGATCCCTTCGGGGGATGGACAAGACGTCTTCAAGTAATCTCCTTAGGCTATATGACCGTTGGAAGAGCAAGCGTTAGGAATTTTCCATGTTGCTTTTTTACTTGAGGTTAGGCTCAGTTTGGAGTCCCGATGAGTCACCTACTCCGCGCTGGTGTGGGATGATCTCCGATAGTCTCTTAGGCTTTATATGACCTGCCGTCGAGATCCTGAAGCTAGGAATATGCCGTTGCTTCGATTTGATTTGGCTATTTGGAGCCTTTGTTGACATTGCGTCTGCTGTAACGAGAAGAATGTCGGGCTGGAGCTGGGATTTTACCGTCACTCCTTTTTGTTTTGGCCGACGTTGCGTCTGCATGAGAAGGTACGCCAGGATTGTCTCTAGGTTGTATATGAACCGTCAATACTTGGAGCTAGGAATTCGCCATGGCTCTTCTTTATTGAGACCCTTGGTCCTTTTATTGACGTTGCGTCTACATCTTGCTAGAATGAGAATGTACGCCGGGGTTGTCTCTAGGTTGTATACGAACCGTCAAGACTTGGAGCTAGGAATTTGCCATGGCTCCGCTTTGTTTCGACTCTTAGGCCTTTTGTTGACATTGCGTCTACATCCTGCTGGAATGAGAAGGTACGCCGAACTAATCTCTAGACTGTGGATGTTGCTTTCGAGATCTGGCTCTCCCTTTGACGGAGCCTGGTGGGAAAACATGGTACCCTTTTTTTCATTTGTGCCCATGGATTGTATACAGGGGTCGATGTAGACTCACCTGCAGGGCAGAGAAAATTTTATTTATTTTATTTTATTTTATTTATTTCCGTGATGCTCTATCTTTTCATCTTTTCATATAGTGAAAGTCGCGATTGCCCAATCATTTCGGCTATTTATCGCGGTGCCCAATTATTTCGGCTATTTTTATATTTTTACTCGCTACTTTTTATTGCGAGTTGCTCAAACATTTCGGCTGTTTCATATGCATATTTTTTGCTCGCTGATTTTTATTGCGAGCTGCCCCATCATTTCGGCTATTTTATATGCATTTTTTTGCTCACTAATTTTTTATTGCGAGTATGGAACTTAAGATCTGATACCAATCTTGGTATCAATATCGCTGTGACTGGAATATTGCCAGGAGCGAATCATCATTTACCTTGAAAAAACTTGGAGCTTGACACCTGTTTAGGAATCAGCATCGCTACCACTGGAATATTGCCAGGAGCGAATCATCATTTGCCTTTATAGATTTAAACAAAGATGGCTTAGTAGACTGGGTTAGGATCCTGTTGACTAAGACTTTTCGACTTTATGAGCCGTAACGGTCTCATAAAGTTATTTCTTCCTACGAGTCGTGAGGATCTCGTAGGTGTATTTTCTCCTTAGGAATCGTGGGGATTTCTAAGTGTGTGCTCTCCCTTGCAAGTCGTAAGGATCTTACAAGAGTGTTTTCTCCTTATAAGTCGAAGGGACTTACAAATGTCATTCACCATATGGGGACATTTCACGCTATTGGGGGAACTAGGTGATGGCTATATTTATTTGTGCCCGTGGATTGTATACAAGGGCCAATATTGGACCACCTGCAACTTGGGAGATATGATGGCTTAAGAACAGGTTTAAGTGCCTGTAACTTAAGGCTTTTGAATCCTATGAGCCGTGAGGGTCTCATAGAGAGAGTTCTCCTTACGAGTCGAGAGGATCTCGTAAGTGAAAATTTTACGAGATTGCGTCCTTCCGGGTTTTCACAAACTTGCCGGTAGCCATTCTGTTTTTACTCACGGCGCCCTTTCGGGTTTTCATCCATGCCCATTTTGCTTGTGGACATACCGTTTTTCAAAAACGATATTGCGCTCTTCCGGGTTTTCACAAACTCGCCGGTAGCCCTGCTATTTTTACTCACGGTGCCCTTTCGGGTTTTCATCCGTGCCCATTTTGCTTGTGGACATACCGCTTTTTTAACGAGATTGCACCCTTCCGGGTTTTCACAAACTCGCCGGTAGCCCTGCTGTTTTTACTTACGGCGCCCTTTCGGGTTTTCATCCGTGCCCATTTTGCTTGTGGACATACCCTCTTTTTTTTATCATCGGTTTGCCAATGGGACTTGAGTTGCAGTCTTCGCCGTTGGAGCTTTGATTGCAATATAGATCTCAAGAGAGGATATCGCTGTATTTGGGGCGATGCACTATGTTTGAGGCGGCACCCTAGTTTAAGGACATTCCGGTCTATTGTTAGTTTAGGGACATCTCGGTCCATGGCCAGTTTAAGGACGTAGTGGTCCATTGTTACCATTGTCGAAGCAACGGATCTTCTGGATACTACTTTCAGGGTTCTGACTCAGGAAGATAACGAGCGGACATGGGCGTCATCATCTATCATTGACCTGAATCGTAACCCGTTAGGCGTAGTATCTTTTGAGGAATCGGCCATTTATTGGTCGGAAGGGTCTTTCGCCATGCATATCCATGAGCAGGTAGGCCCCACCTTAGTAGACCTTGTCTATAATGTACGGGACCTCATAGTTCGGCTCGAATTTCCCCCGTTTTGCACGGTTAGGAATCATAGGTCGTTTGGAAACTAGCACGAGCTCGCCTCAGCAAAATGTTCTTGGCCTAGTTAGTGTTTCATATGAGCGCGTCATCCTTGCCTTGTAAACTTCTAGGTTTCGTTGCGCCATGAGGCGAGTTTCATTGAGGGCGTCGAGCTCCTCATGCCGAAGATGGGCATTTTCTTTATCCGTCAGCCCGTATCGAACTGCTACCCGTAGAGAAAGGAGTTCTATTTCCAAAGGAAGGAATGCTTCTGTGCTGAATACCAATGCGTATGGTGTTGTATTCGTAGCCGTTTTGAACATCGTTCGGTATGCCCAGAGAACTTCGTGCAGTCTCTCGTGCCAGTCCTTTTTGTTTCTCGACACCGTTTTCTTTATAATCTTCGTCAGGGTCTTGTTGAAAGCTTCAGCTAGACCATTGGCATGAGGATTGTAGACTGAAGAGTATCTCCAATCTATTTTATGCTGTTCTGTGAAGTGGCTGATCTTATGGCTCCTATAGGTTGGCCCATTATCCTAGATTATCCGTCGCGGAGTGCCGAACCGGTAGATGACATCCGTCATGAAGAAATGGAGGATATTCTCCGTCTTCACTTCCCTTAGCGGTACTGCTTCTGCCCACTTAGAAAAGTAATCGGTCGTTGCGAGTATGAACCGATGTCCTTTGGATGACGCTGGTTCAATAGGGCCAATTATGTCGGTTCCCCACATTTCGAACGACCAGCTAGCTATGGTTAGGTGTAGCGGATTTGGATGTTGGTGGATGAATTGCCTGTGAGTCTAGCACGAGTGACATTGCTTCGCATATTTGAGGCAGTTCTGAATCATTGTGCGCCAATAATATCCCATCCTTTTGATCTTCAGCTTCATCTTTGGCCCGGCTTGATGAGAATCGCAGAGTCCGTCGTGAGTTTCTTAAACGACTCTCCTTGCTTCTCCTAGCCCTAAGCACCTTAGCCACAAACCGTTAAGTGATCTCTTATATAGAGTATCATTGACGAAAGTGAAAGACAGAGCCCGTTTCATGAGCTGATGTCTTGACGACGCGTTTTCGGGCGTTCGATGGGATTTGAAGTAGTCTATGAAGACTTCCCTCCAATCCTTGACCTTTTCTTCGTCTTCTATTTAGAGGACTGCTTGTTTGGTCGTTTCCTTTTCTTCGAATGATTCTGTTAAATCCTCCGAAGGTATCCCTGCTGGCGCGAGAACTCGATGGCTTTGCACGATGATCTTTACGTCATTGAGGTATTCGTCGGCCAATTCTTTAGCCAATTTAGCCAATGCATTCGATTTGCTGTTTTCCGCACGCGGTATACTCTCCAAGATGTAGGAGGGGATTTGTGTCAGCAGTTGCTACACTCTTTCATCATACCTAATCGGTTCTGGCTTGCATGTCTGATAGTCGCCATTTACTTGGCTGACAATGAGCTGGGAATCTCCATATATGAGGAGGACTTTGATATCCATATCAACAACGATCTCGAGACCTATTATCAAAGCTTCATATTCAGCTTCATTGTTAGTTCTTGGCTCCGCTAGGGAGAAAGCGTAACGTAATATCCCTCCATGCGGGATCACGAAGATAAGGCCTACCCCAGCTTTGATTATGGGGGTGTTATGCTTCCGCTTCTTCATGGAAGATGCTCCATCGAAGTAGAGTTCCCATCGGGCACCATTCTCATCTTCCTTTGCATAGAACGCATGTTCATCTAGTAACTCACAATTTAAGGGGAGTCGGCGGGTATCGGATGCTCGGTGAGAAAGTCGGCGATGACCTGGCCCTTCATTGCTTTGAAAGGTTGATACGTTATCGAGAATTCCATCAAGAGGAGGGCCCATTTGGCAAGCCTTCCCGTTAGTATGGCCTTAGACATTATATATTTGAAAGGATCCACCTTTGATAACAGACGGACCTCATGTGCCAAGGCGTAGTGTCTGAGCTTCGTTATCGTGAAGATTAGTGCCAGACATTGCTTTTCGATGGGGGAGTAGTTGTTTTCTTCCCCCAGAAGAACTCGACTCAAATAGTACCGAGCTCTCTCCTTTCCCTGGCCATTCTCCTATGCCCATAGCACACCCAGAGAACTTTCAAGGTCCGTTGTATATAGGATAAGCGGTTTTCCCTTAACCAGAGAGGTCAACACTGGCGGATTTTGTAGGTATTGCTTAATTTCGTCCAGTGCATTTTCGCACTTATGATCCCAGACGAACGGGGTCCATTTCTTCATTAGATGACTGTAGGGACGGCATTTTCCGGAGAGGTTGGTTATGAACCGCTGGATATACGCGAGCTTTCTTTGGAGAGTCCGCAGTTGTTTGAGAGTTCTCGGCATGGGAATTTCCGTAATTGTCTTGATCTTTGATGGCTCTATTTTGATGCCTCGGTGTCAGACCCAGTTGGTTATGCAGTTGGTGCAGGCCAAATGTATGATGAATCCTAGGAATTTTCCCGAAGAGACTCCAAACGCACATTTTAAAGGATTCATCTTCAGATTGTATTTCCGAAGACGTTAGAACACTATGTTCAAATGTTCCCAGTGTTCCTCGTACGATTTGCTTTTCACCACAAGGTCGTCAATATAGCATTCGACAATCTCATATATGAGGTCATCGAAGATCTTCGTCATGGCCCTCTGATAGGTAGCGCCAGCGTTCTTCAAACCGAAAAGCATTACTCTATAGCAGAATATGCCCGACGGAGTCCGGAAGGCGGTATGCTTTTGGTCTTCAGGATGCATTTTTATTTGGTTATACCCTGAAGATCCATCTATGAAAGAGAAGACCTCATGGGTAGACGTGTTATCTATTATCAGCTCGGTAACCGGTACTGGGAAATCATCCTTTCGGAAAGCTTTGTTGAGGTCCCTAAAGTCTACGCAGATACGCACCGTCCTATTTTTCTTCATTAATGGAATAATGTTGGCAATCCAGTCAGGATATTGAACTTTTTGGATGAAGCTGGAGTCAATTAGTTTCTTAACCTCGGCGTTGATACTTATCTCGAGTTCAAGCCGCATTCTTCTTGGCGCTTGCTTGACTGGCTTGATGTTCGGTGATATAGCCAGTTTATGCACCGCTATTTTTGGATCTAGTCCCGGCATCTCGGAATAGTTCCATGCGAAGCAGTTTTTATATTGAATAAGCACGTCTTTCGGTGTGGCTACCTGTTTTCTAGACAGCAGCCCACTGACGAACGTGGGCCTCAGACCGTTTTCCGTTCCTAAGTCAATTTTCCTTTGGTTATTGTAACATTTCAGAAAATATAAAATATTAATTTTGGAATTTAATATTAAAATAATATATTTCGCGAAAACTACCCGATTTTCGAATTTGGGGTTTTCGTAAAATGGTATAAATATATACCAATATTTGTGAAATAATTGGAGATTAAAATGATGTATTCATTTAAAAATATATTTATCGGATTTGGCATTTTTATAATTAATTATATGCAGTTTGAATAAAAATTGATTAGTGCACTACTAATCGCGATTAAGCCAAATCCGTGTTTCTACAGTTTTTCATGGCTAGTGCACCATGACATACATGTTGTTTCATTTGTGTGGTTTTATTGGAATTATGTGTGTTATTGTGAGAAAAAGAGAAAATGTTAAAAAGAGAATGATTGGAGAGAGTGAGAGTGAAGCATGGACTTGAGAGGGGTGAGAATAAGAGAGAGTGAGGGTAAGAGAGAGAGAGAGAGAGAGAGAGAGAGAGAGAGAGGGCACCCATTTATTTCCCCTCCCTATTATTTCCTTCATCTTCTTCCTCTTCATCTCCCTCCACCTTTATCCCATGAAACCATCTCAAAATCTTCATCAAAACCCTAAACCCCTTTCATTAAAAATGATCCCCTCCTCATCCTCAACACATTAGACCAAGAAAGTTAGATTTTGAAGACTTTGAGAAGCTAGGGTTTTTCTTGAGTTGCCCAAATGAGGTATATCTTCTTCCATTTAGTTTAGTTTAAGTTTCTAGCATCCTAGTTTAGTTTAGAAGTTGATTAAGTGTGGATTTGTGAAGTTAGAAATTCCTAGAGAAGGGTTGAGTGATTGTGTGGACATGTGGTGATGTTCAGTGGCTGTTTATAAGACTTTAGAGATGATTCTTGACCTGGACCAAAGAATAGAAACCAAAAACACGAAGTTAGAATTTCCCGATATCGGTTATTTGACAGTTTGTGAGTGTAATTAGGAATCTGGGATGACCCGAGAGACCCATAAAATAAGTTCCCTTCACAGCAAGATGTGCAGGCTACATAGAAGCAACCATAGAAACCTGAGCCCCTAATGAGCTTTCCTGGCTGCAGATTTAAGCGATTTGGTCGCAAATTGCGGCCAAGTCGGGGTGGTTTTGTGTGATTTTTGGACCATAGCTTCCTTATCAGATATCTAGAGCAACCCAATGTGCAAAATGTTCTAGTTTGTCCTAGGGTGAAATCTGGGAGTGGTTTTCCTAGGTTGTTGTTTTCGTGTTTTTCGATTCTGAAACTTGGGTTTTAGTATTTGATATTGTGTTTGGTCGTTTGATGTTTGTACGTCAACGACGAGAGTTGTTTGGTCGTTTTTGTACATGTAGGATATAGGTTCTAACCTATGAGCGCACCGTGTGCCGTATTGGTTTTCCGGACTTGATATTAATAGCATTGCGACTATGTATTTATTGTAGGTACCTTCGCGTGGATTCCGAGAAGACAGAGCATAGAGTCATCGATTTCGGCAAATAAGGATCAAGGTGAGTAGATCTATATCTACGGGGAAAGTCGGGTGGCTGGCGTATAGCACCCCCGCAAGTTTTTGATGGAAACCGATCTATAGGATACAGTCGTAGAAACCTAGATTAGAAAACTAAGGATATGGTTAAAAAGATAGTTAGAGGTGATATGAGTGAGTGAATATATATATATATATATATATATATATATATATATATATATATATATATTGAGATATGAGATGAAGGCTTTAGGGATATGAAAAGTGATGGTGAATCACAACTTATAGATATGTAGTTGCACTAGAATAAGTATGAGATTTAGAGTAGCATGGCATGAGATTTATAAGAGAGGATATATATATATATATATGTAAATGGCTTGATGTGGGATAAATGTGATGAAAATAATATACGATGTGATATGATAATTTGATTGATATGTCGGTATACGGATGCGAGTCGATATGAGAGGATTGATACCTTTGCCGGTCCCCTGATATGAGATTGTTATGGATGCGACCTGGGATATAGGCATATAGATATATATGTTGTGAATCATGAGTGATATGCCGTACGAGACTTTAGGTTCGTACCCTCAGTGTCATATAGGTTGATAGGATCCCTGATGGTTTAATGCTGCCGTACGATGATTTACCATACGTGATGAGTTTTATGACGATTGATCCGTACCTTTGACTAGAGGATGCCGTACGATGGATCATACCGTACATGATATTGTGAGGCTGGATGCCGATTGATTGATTTACCGACTCGGTCATGTTAGATACATATACTTTATAGCAATTAGCTGACGATGTACTTTATGCTACGTTCATGTCATTCTCATTACATTACATATACCTGTGCTAGTACACCTACACCATTATCGATGATGCATATGCTACACTTACACAGATTGGCCGGCTCACACACTTCATCATTGATAATTGCCATGTCACTACACAGTAGATTTGCTGCATCATGATATAATTTCTTGCATGATTTACTTGCTATATTCACATCACTGTTCCATGTTGCATGTTATACGGATATGCTTACTTTCTGTTATATGTTGCATACATCATGCTTTATGATTATACGCATTGAGATATGCTGTTTTCATGAGGTTTCTGGATTTGAGAACCGTGGTTATTTCAAAAGAAAGTATGTATTGTTTTTAAAACCCGGTTTCTTTTGATATGATATTTCAGTGCGTCCACCATGCGTTTTCTCGGTTCTGAGACATGTGATATGTGAAACCCAATTCGAGGAGTTGGATGATCCGTTTGCGGGTTCATGGTGGACCCGGTATGGTATTCCGGGGCAAGAAAGGGATGTCGCGCAGTAGACGATTCACCTGGCAGAAGGACTACTACCTACAGGTGATTGGTTGAACCTGGCGGTTATCTGGAGGATACCGACCGAAGTCGAGAGATGGATATGGGCCGACCCGTTCTGCCGGAGCCCGAGGGCCGATTCCGCAGACGGAGCCCGTGGGCCGATCCGGACTGACAGAGCCCGAGATATGAGGATTTACGTGTCGATATTGGACACGGGTTTCATGATGTTTCGAGTGTCGATATTGGACACTCAGGTTGACACATAGATGAGATCTACATGGATACATGTATTGATTATATGGTTGGATGCTATCCACATGCATTTAGGTATTGAGTATATTGTTGGCACATATGAAGATACGGTCACCCTAGATATCATAGTATTACCTTTATGATATAGTTGACCTATGAATCGTTGTTTATTTCGATTTCTACCTGATGATTTTTTCTACTCACGAGTTGGCAACTCACCCCCGTTGTGCTACAGTTCTTACAGATTGACCGCATGGATCAGTAGCGGCATCGCTGCCACACAGCTGCATTCAGGTATTTTGCTTTGGTAGGTGGTACATGTTGGATCGTACCGCTCTTGTATTTATTATTCCTATTGTATCTAGTTAACTCCATCAAATAAGAAATTAGTATTTGTATAAGTAGTAATACTTAGCAAGATTGGTAGTTGCGAGACTTGAGCGATGGGTTATATGTTCGCTTGGTGGATTAATGTCTTGCTTTACATTTCCTTTTATGTTGATCTTCGCCGTTGGGTGCCGTATACATATTTTCTGTCTTGCATGGTTGTGATTCCGCCAATTGGAGAAGAGCTAGCTCCCGTTTGGGGATGCCTTTTATATTATCACGTATTTGTGTTTTGGATCAAAATATGCAAAGGAGGTGCTGCCCAAATTTTTAAAAGACGAAACATGTTTTCCAACTAATAAAATTTACTTGCATTTTTCATGTTCCATTATCTATGCATTTTAAGAAAACCGTTATTTCATTACAGCTTTATTTCAAAACTTCACCTCTTTTATTTTTTTAAAAAGGTTTAGATTTCTGGGCTTCGGCTTACTTGAATTACGTTACGCCTTTAGACGTTGCGTGATTTAAGTGCCGGTCACGAACAAAATTTTGGGTCGTGACAAAGTTAGTATCAGAGCGTTAGTTTTAACCTTGGTTCGAGTCTAGGTTTGACTATGTGGAGTATGGGGCGTGATCTATTTCGGAACCTAGGCTTGACCTTACGGAACTTAGACTTGAATAAGGGGGTATTAGACCCGAACTTTCGTTTCATAGGTTGACCTTGATTGATGGAGTAGGTAGCTTGAGTAGAGTGACGTACCGTAAGTATGTTCCGCGGCATATTTATGATACGATACTCCACTTAAGAAACCTTAGGATGTACATATCTTGAGACTTATGATTCTCTTCCTTCCCTTGATTATACATCCATTTGAGATCCTTGATTCTATTCGTTTCCATGATCATACTCTCATTGATTCTGTTCCTCCTTATGATCATGTATCCATTCTGGATCTGTTGATTCCTTTCATTCCTTGGTCTGTTTTCGTCGATACTTGATTGAGATTCCTATCACCATAGTTTGAGCGCAGATTGAACTGCTGCTAGTGATGCGGTCAGGGCGAGCTTGTTATGGACGAGGACTGACCATTGTATTTTCTGGTGACATGGGAATGTCTCGATTTAGTGTTTGTGTTGTGACCTCTCGTTTGAGGCGAGTGTTCGGTTTTGCACCGTATGATCGGACCACTTTTAGAGGCTGCCTGTTGTGAGAGGACTGTTGATGTATAGCCTACCTCAAAGATCGTGATGTCGTCTACTGTGCAGACAGGTGACCCAGCTGTTGCTGAGATTTATAGGATGTCGCTTCCAGAGTTTGTGAGCTCAGATCGCTGGAGCTTCCAGGCAGAGATGCGACAGAAGATAGCTAGTCTATCTTGAGTTAAGAGACGAAGGTGATTCGTCAGATTTGATGCGTCGACGCAGGCCCAGTTGAGTTGAAGATTTCTAGTGTGGAGAGTGTTACTTAGATCTAGAGCAGATCGATCCAGAGATGACGTTGCTCGTTGGATGATCCAATAGGAGATCAGTAAGTGGACCAGCTTCGGATAGAGGACCTCACCCAGATGCATTGTGAGTTGATCGAGAACGGACGAGTATGGAGTATTCCTCCGATGGTTTTGGACGAGTTCCCGAGGACGTGTTCGGCTAAATATTTTCTACAGAGTGATGAAGATACCGAGTTCCTAATTTTGAGTCCGTGTGAGAGACTCCGGATTGGCTGTAGCCGAGAACAACCGCAGTACGCAGATAGCCTGACGTGACGTCGAAGTGGACGATAATAAAGACGAGTGGAGCAAGAGGTTCGTGCGAGATATTAACGAGCTGTTGTTACTCCCCGTTGAGATTAGAGATCTGATGTGTATACAGAGGCGTTGGGATATGGCCAGTTCCCGAGGAAATGCTGTGCTTAGAACGCAGATGTCCAGAAGGCGAGAAGAGATGATGTAAGAGTACCAGCCTCCGTACAGTTTGGCATAAGCAAGATCGGAAGAGTCCTTGAGCAGGTTCCTTTCAGGACACTGCTGCGATAAGAGTTGCACCGAGGATCAGTTGTGTCATGTGTATTAAGAGGGCCAGAGGCCGACGCCAGTGATGTACTGCTTTACGAGTGGTCATGCTAATTGGACGAGAGATGACCAAAGGAGTGCCAGAGCGGAATCGTTTCCGTTAGCACACCTGATCGGGCCGACGAGCCGAAGGACTACGAGATTGGTAATCCACAGAGAAAATGAGGACCCAAAGATAGAGGACGCCAGACCGTAAGCAGGAGGCAAGTAGATGTTCTTGCTCTGCCAGTTTTGGGCGCACCGACTTTTTTTTTCGACATTGTAGGAGGTATACCTTAATGTCGCTTGTTGCGATTGGCGGTTGTGATCCGAGTATCACGCTTATATTGCTTGGATTTGAGTTTTGATGATTAGGTTTCATGATATTGTTTTCGTGCACCATGGCTGCACCTACTGGGTGTGACATTTTTGTGCATAGTTATTGCACTTGATTTATGTTTTTACACCGCTACATCGGTTTGCGATTTGTGCATAACTATTGCACCTGATATTGATTTTGTGCCTTGGTGCACGTGTTTATGATTTCATGGATTTCATACGGTTGATTTGATTTTGTGCATGTGGTACGCACTCGATTTGGTTTTTGCACTCGGTATAGCTTGCATGTGCTTGCAGTGCATTAATACGGATTTTGTGCACATAGTTGTGTTAGTGATATGTATGCCCTAGAGGCTATTACTGTACGTACGATGTATATTGTAGTGGATGCTTGGACATATATATGGAGGACTTTCTTGCTCGACATGATAGTATGCTATCTGGTTACTCTTTATCTTAATATGTACTCTGATTGTCTCTTTTTTTTACATGTTGATAAAGCCCTTAGGATGAATACTTGACTACCAGGACTATGATGCAGATCATACTAGTGGGGACAGAGTAGTCGCTAAGTACATCCTTCAAATGTTCCTAGTCGAGGGTGTATCGAGACAGGGCATCGATATACCAGAGTAGACTAGCGTATAGCTTCTTGACCCATGAAGATGGGCGATGGATGATCCCATATCCATTGGTGTTTGACATCAGAGACAGTATACGGGTGATCAGTGGAGACTGGGTACACTGGACGGACTCGCTGAGAACTCCCAGATGGTATTATACCCCACGTCAGATGGCAGTTCTGTGGTGACACTGGTACAGGTTAGTCTGTAGATCTGAGATCGTCATAGAGTATTGTGTGATTCCCATTATGCTTTGATTTTCACCTTACCACGTTCAAGAGAACGTGCAAAACGGTGGATTTTGGGTACAGTCCCAAATCACATGGAGGCAATGAGCGATAGGAGGGGTTTCGTCTCTCCCGGTATAGGGAGTTGATGTTTCGCTGTGTTCGATTGGCTATAACAGGAAGTCCCTGGCCAGGGATTCTTTAGAGATATACTGGTAAGTGTTATCAGTGGTTTCTCGACCCGTTATGAGCCTCATATCGACATGACTTATCGAGTTACTGGGGTCTGACGTTTACCACCCCTAGACGAGATATGCGACATATCAGACGAAGAGACCGGACTGTACGGTAGTGTTACTGATTGGATTCGCAGGAGTGTGAGTAGGATTGCTTATTGATCTTCTGATTGCTCAATACCTGGGTGGCCGTTACGTTTAGAAGACCGCTTGCGGCTTGTGGGTGTTTGATATGATCATCACTTACTGCCGGTGTATTGACGAGTCTTTAGAGTCCTACACAGGGGTTTCCTGGTTCAAGCGAAACGGAGTAGGAGCACATATGTGATATGTGCGGGACCGAGATTAATGCGATATGTGATACCGCATTCTATTCTCGCGATGTGTGACATGGATGGTTATATGTGATATAGCCGGGTTATTAAATCAAGAGTTGATTTGATAATCTAATGTATAATTATATATTTGATATATTACATTACATTAACTAGTATTAGCTCACTTATGATTTCTTTTCTCACTTTGGATACATTGATATATATATGTGATATATGTTAAATGTATCATGCTATGGTTAAAAATGCAACTAGGGTTATGAGACTTGAACCATGCTAGGGTTAAGATTATGGTTTTATATTTATCATTAAGTTATTCAAATTATGGATTTTATCATCGTTGATATTTGTTGAAAGCTTGTAGAAGCTTGTAAGCATCTTTGACTTTGTCCACTATTTTGTCTAGCTTAGGATATTTGTTTAACCCAACCCTTTAACCCTTGGCCATGGTTAACTCTCTACAAGGGTTATGCACATACTTAACCCTTGGTTGCATTTCTAAGCTCAACAATAATTCATTTTGGATTAACTCATGAGATGAGTTCTTCTTCTTCTTCCTCCTCAAAAGCTTTCTAGCTCTAATGGAGATATGAGAAAAAATATGAGAAAATCAATTCTAAAGTGAGCCCACTTCCTACTTCATCATTCTCTACTACTTGCCATTTAGTATAGGGTGTTCACTTCACAAAGTTCTTGACCTAGTGAAGAAATAGCTTGGGTTAGTGTCTCCTCGACGTAGATCATCTTCGGCCTCGAAGATATCGAAGCAAGCTTGTTCATTTCTTCACGGAGCCTCTCTAGAGTCTGGAGTTCACGATCACAGCGAAGTGACTACTACACGGAGCTATTGAAGTGAAGGACCGGTCTACAAAGGTTGTATTCCTTGCTCACTTCTTATTGCAAAGAGTTTGCACATGTTTTCCGTCGATTTCCAGTTAACGATTCTTAGTTAGGGTTAGCTAAAATGGAAAATTCTTGAATTTGGCATGGACGATGCCTCCAGAAACCTTGCTGCCGTCTTAGGTAACCCTGCAAGTTGCACACGTTTTTGATTTTTATACACCTTGATACACTCGGTGATGCTTTTTATATGCATTTGAGTTATTAATGCGTTTCTGTGCACTTGTTGCACCCGATTTGTATTTTGTGCAATTGTTGCACTAGGTTTTTATGCTGTGCATTTGTTGCACTGTATTTGTATTTCGTGCATTTGTTGCACTGTATTTGAATTTCGTGCATTTGTTGCACTGTATTTGTATTTCGTGCACTAGATGCACTGTATTTTGTATTTCGTGCACTGTATGCACCGTATTTTGTATTTCGTGAACTGGATGCACTGGATTTATATTTTGTGCACCAGATGCACCCGATTTTTATTTTGTGCATTTGTTGCACCAGATTCATATTTCTTGCGTTTGTTGCACCAGGTGGGTATTTCGTGCATTAGTTGCACTAGATTTATACTCCGTACATTGGTTGCACCCGATTTATGTTTTTGAGCATTTGTTTTACCAGATTTATGTTTTTGTGCGCGTCGCACTTGACGTTCGTTTTTCAGGCGCTTTATCGCACTGGACATTTATTTGGACTTGACGTGCTCGGGTTGGATTTTGCGCATATTGTGCGCTTGATATTAGATTTTGTGCGCATCCGATGCACTTGAGTGAGATTCTACTCGTGTATGTTGGATGCCCTTGATTTAGATTTTATCCGTGCATATTGATTTAGATTTAGATTTATTCGTGCATGTCGGATGCACTTGATTTAGATTTTATTCGTGCATGACGGATGCACTTGATTTAGATTTCATTCGAGATATGAGATGTGATTTTGTGCATACCGGATGCACTCGATTGGGATTTTCGCGTATGATTGAGCGCATGATATGATATGTGATTTTGTGCACACCGGATGCACTCGATTGGGATTTTCATTGTGCAGATTAGTTGCACTGGGTTGAGATTTTCGTGCACTATAGATGCACTTGATGTTATTGTCGTGTACACCCGTTGCACTGGACAGATGCTTTCGTGCACACCCGTTGTACTCAGTGTTGCTTTTGTGCACATTGTGGCACTTGTATTTAGATTTGATTTCCGTGCGCACCAGACGCACGTGATTATTGGATACGCCTTTTGGGGCTGATTTTTGCTCTTGAGCACCTTGTTTTCATGATAGGTACTATATGATATAGTAGCTGAACAAGACTGATCTGAGGATAGTACCTGAGTACTTTGCATGCATAAAAATTTTAACAAGAGGTTTTCGAAAAGGAGCTACAGTCTCGCTATTTTTTACATGTTCGCGAGCGACACGAACGTTTACAAAGGAAAACCTTTTGGGATATTTTTTTAAGGGCGGAACGTATATTTTAGAAAAACCTATATGAACATATATTTATTACTTTACAAATGAGCGTCTGTCACTTGTGCCGTGAGTTACGAATCACACGGCAATTCAGAAAAGATTTTGCATGAGTTTATTCAGTTTTAAGAGATTTTTCCAAGGATGCTACTATATACATATTATAGTATTTGACCAGTGCATATTGGATTTCGGTAGTGGGTTTCGAGATCTGTATCTCCATTGTAACTCCGATTATATGCGTGCAAATCCGATGACTTGCGTGACGCTTGACGGAGTTCGATTTTGAGTTTTGTACTCGTTTCAGGCGCACACGAGGCGCTGTAGTATTTCTATATCTTCCGTGATTTCGGAGCACCGTGATTTGAGCTGATTATTGAAATGTTTTAGTATTTGGAGGTTTAAATTTAAATTCGGGGACCGAATTTATTTAAGGGGGAAGATTGTAACATTTCAGAAAATATAAAATATTATTTTTGGAATTTAATATTAAAATAATATATTTCGCGAAAACTACCCGATTTGCGAATTTGGGGTTTTCGTAAAATGGTATAAATATATACTAATATTTGTGAAATAATTAGAGATTAAAATGATGTATTCATTTAAAAATATATTTATCGGATTTGACATTTTTATAATTAATTATATGCAGTTTGAATAAAAATTGATTAGTGCACTACTAATCGCGATTAAGCCAAATTCGTGCTTCTACAGTTTTCCATGGCTAGTGCACCATGACATGTTACATGTTGTTTCATTTGTGTGGTTTTATTGGAATTATGTGTGTTAATGTGAGAAAAAGAGAAAAGGTTAAAAAGAGAATGATTGGAGAGAGTGAGAGTGAAGCATGGACATGAAAGAGGTGAGAATAAGAGAGAGTGAGGGTAAGAGAGAGAGAGAGAGGGCACTCATTCATTTCCCCTCCCCATTA
The DNA here is from genome assembly GCA_030015575.1 of Agapanthus africanus. Taxonomy (NCBI): domain Eukaryota; kingdom Viridiplantae; phylum Streptophyta; class Magnoliopsida; order Asparagales; family Amaryllidaceae; genus Agapanthus; species Agapanthus africanus. Next base: position 484,917,083 of record CM057350.1, read on the forward strand.
TTTCCTTCATCTTCTTCCTCCTCATCTCCCTCCACCTCTATCCCATGAAACCATCTCAAAATCTTCATCAAAACCCTAAACCCCTTTCATTAAAAATGATCCCCTCCTCATCCTCAACACATTGGACAAAGAAAAGTTAGATTTTGAAGACTTTGAGAAGCTAGGGTTTTTCTTGAGTTGCCCAAATAAGGTATATCTTCTTCCATTTAGTTTAATTTAAGATTCTAGCATCCTAGTTTAGTTTAGAAGTTGATTAAGTGTGGATTTATGAAGTTAGAAATTCCTAGAGAAGGGTTGAGTGATTGTGTGGACATGTGGAGATGTTCAGTGGCTGTTTACAAGACTTTAGAGATGATTGTTGACCTGGACCAGAGAATAGAAATCAAAAACACGAAATTAGAATTTCCCGATATCGGTTATTTGACAGTTTGTGAGTGTAATTAGGAATCTGGGATCCCCGAGAGACCCATAAAATAAGTTCCCTTCATAGTAAGATGTGTAGGCCACATAGAAGCAACCCTAGAAACCTAAGCCCCTAATGAGCTTTCCTGGCCGCAGATTTAAGGGATTTGGCCGCAAATTGCGGCCAAGTCGGGGTGGTTTTGTGTGATTTTTGGACCATAGCTTCCTTATCAGATATCTAGAGCAACCCAATGTGCAAAATGTTCTAGTTTTGCATAGGGTGAAATCTAGGAGTGGTTTTCCTAGGTTGCTGTTTTCGTGTTTTTCGATTCTGAAACTTGGGTTTTAGAATTTGATATTGTGTTTGGTCATTTGATATTTGTACGTCAACGACGAGGGTTGTTTGGTCATTTTTGTAGGCGTAGGCTATAGGTTCTAACCTATGAGCGCACCGTGTACCATATTGGTTTTCCGGACTTGATGTTAATAGCATTGCGACTATATATTTATTGTAGGTACCTCCACGTGGATTCCGAGATGACAGAGCAAGAAAGGGTGTCAAAAGCCTATCTTTTTCAGCGTCATCGACTTCGGCAAACAAGGATCAAGGTGAGTAGATCTATATCTACGGGGAAAGTCGGGTGGATGGCATATAGCACCCCCGCAAGTTTTTGATGGAAACCGATCTATAGGATACAGTCGTAGAAACCTAGATTAGAAAACTAGGGATATGGTTAAAAAGATAGTTAGAGGTGATATGAGTGAGTGAATATATATATATATATATATATATATATATATATTGAGATATGAAATGAAAGCTTTAGGGATATGAAAAGTGAAGGTGAATCACGACTTATAGATATGTAGTTGCACTAGAATAAGTATGAGATTTAGAGTAGCATGACATGAGATTTATAAGATATGATATATATATGTAAATGATTTGATGTGGGATAAATGTGATGAAAATAATATATGATGTGATATGATGATTTGATTGATATGTCGGTATACGGATGCGAGTCGATATGAGAGGATTGATACCTTTGCCGGTCCTCTGATATGAGATTGTAATGGATGCGACCTGGGATATAGGCATATAGATATATATGTTGTGAATCATGAGTGATATGCCGTACGAGACGTTAGGTCCGTACTCTCAGTGTCATATAGGTTGATAGGATCCTGATGGTTTAATGCCGCCATACGATAATTTACCGTACGTGATGAGTTTTATGATGATTGATCCGTACCCTTGACTAGAGGATGCCGTACGATGGATTATACCGTACGTGATGTTGTGAGGCTGGATGCCGATTGATTGATTCACCGACTCGGTCATGTTAGATACGTATACCTTATAGCAATTAACTGACGATGTACTTTATGTTACGTTCATGTCATTCTCATTACATTACATATACCTGTGCTAGTACACCTACACCATTATCGATGATGCGTATGTTACACTTATACAGATTGGCCGGCTCACACACTTCATCATCGATAATTGCTATGTCACTACACAATAGATTTGCTGCATCATGATATAATTTCTTGCATGATTTACTTGCTATATTCACATCACTGTTCCATGTTGCATGTTATACGGGTATGCTTACTTTCTATTATACGTTGCATACATCATGCTTTATGATTATACGCATTGAGATATGCTGTTTTCATGAGATTTCTGGATTTGAGAACCGTGGTTATTTCAAAAGAAAGTATGTATTGTTTTAAAAACCCGGTTTCTCTTGATATGATATTTCAGTGCGTCTACCATGCGTTTTCTCGGTTCTGGGACGTGTGATATGTGAAACCCAATTCGAGGAGTTGGATGATCCGTTTGCGGGTTCATGGTGGACCTGGTATGGTCCCCGGGGCAAGAAAAGGTTGTCGCGCAGTAGACGATGAGCCTGGCAGAGGGACTACTACCTACCGGTGATTGGTTAGACCTGGCGGTTATCCGGAGGATACCGACCGGATTTGAGAGATGGATATGGGCCGATCCGTTCTGCCGGAGCCCGAGGGCCGATCCCGCAGACGGAGCCCGTGGGCTGATCCGGACTGACGGAGCCCGAGATATGAGGATTTACGTGTCGACACGGGTTTCATGATGTTTCGAGTGTCGATGTTGGACACTCAGATTCCATGATTTTTATGTGTCGTTGATGGACACACGGATTGATATCCTCATATTTACATGCATATGTTTCATGATATTTACATGCATAATGTTGTTGTGTCATCGGTTGACACGTAGATGAGATCCACATGGATATATGCATTGATTATATGGTTGGATGATATCCACATACATTTAGGCATTAGGTATAATGTTGGCACATATGCAGATACGGTCACCCTAAATATCATAGTATTACCTTTATGATATAGTTGACCTAGGAATCATTGTTTATTTCGATTTTTACCTGATGATGTTTTCTACTCACGAGTTGGCAACTCACCCCCGTTGTGCCACAGTTCTTGCAGGTTGACCGCATGGATCAGTAGCGGTATTGCTGGCACACAGCTGTATTCGAGTGTTTTGCTTTGGTAGGTGGTACATGTTGGATCGTACCGCTCTTGTATTTATTATTTCTGTTGTATCTAGTTAACTCCATCAAATTAGAAATTAGTATTTGTATAAGTAGTAAGACTTAGCAAGACTTGTAGTTGCGAGACTTGAGCGATGGGTTATATGTTCGCTTGGTAGATTGATGTCTTGCTTTACATTTCCTTTTATGTTGATCTTCGCCGTTGAGCGTCGTATACATATTTTCTGTCTTACGTGGTTGTGATTCTGCCGATTGGTGAAGAGTTAGCTCCCGCTTTGGGATGCCTTTTATATTATCACGTATTTGTGTTTTGGATCAAAATATACAAAGAAGGTGCTGCCCAAATTTTTAAAAGACGAAACATGTTTTCCAACCAATAAAATTTACTTGCATTTTTCATGTTCCATTATCTATACATTTTAAGAGAACCTTTGTTTCATTATACCTTTATTTCAAAACTTCACCTCTTTTATTTTCTTAAAAAGGTTTAGATTTCTGGGCTTCGGCTTACTTGAATTACCTTATGCCTTTAGACGTTGCGTGATTTAAGTGCCGGTCACGAACAAAATTTTGGGTCGTGATACTTATCCGCTGTAGTGTGTATCCCATCTTCCAGCTCTTTCGGGGCCAGTGGAAACTCTGAGATCACCTCGTCCTTGTCCTCATTTGCAAAGCACCTAAAGAAGTCATCCGTATTCTCGTGCTCTCCCTCCTTTGAGAGTGTTGTCATGTGGCAAGTACGAGTTCGCTTCCATTCTTGGTGTTGAGCTGGCCCTGTCCTCACGGTATAGGTTCTCTTTGGCTCATGCTTTTGCGGTGGGGTCACCCTCCAGCTGTCGGACAAAGCGAACCTGCCCTGTTGATATTGGTCTTCAACACGGTCTTTGCAGGTGAAGCGGTCTTCGAGGGGATGTCCTATTGCTCGATGATAAGAGCAATAATCCAGGTGATGGTCCTTATTTATCTGTTCGGGGTACCGAGGCTTCGGGAGCGTCATCATTTGATGCTTCATGACAATGTTGAATATTTTCCATGTCTTGTCTTGAGGGAAAGAGTACTCCCGACCCATCTTCTTCATAAAAGACAGGTTCCAGCTGACTTTTTCTTGATTACATGACTTCTTGGATCCGCTTCGATGTTTTCGGGCGTTGTTTGCTTTCTTTGCCATGTTTTTGCCTCTATTTCGTGATTTTCCTTCGAGGCGAGAACGTACAGCTGGCTGAGGATGAAGGGTATTGTAGTCTTCTTTCTCCGCGGACTGTTAGTTGAGGCGTTGCGTCCTGGCCTTTTCATAGATAGCCATTTCACGGCTGCGTTCGTCCTGGATCTTTTGACAAGCTTCTTGTATTAGCCTGTCAACTTGTTCTCCGAACGATGAATTTGACATTCTTATAGCGGGATTTTACTCTGTTTCAACGTCACAGCTATTTGGAAGAGTATTCCCTTCTTCACCGGAGTTGTTTATGACACGGCAGCTGCAGAATTGCTCCCGTTTCTTGGACCGAACATATCCAAGCCAGGTTGTCTCCATCTTCCCATTGAGCATCTTTCGCTGAGTCCCGGGAATGTCACAGATCTTGTTGTAGAACTGGGCTAGTCAAGCGGTTTGTTTGAAGGATACGCCTTAGCCTCTTAATAGCCTTTTTAATTCCTCTGCGTAATATCTGGGCAGACGGATTGGTTGAAGCCTGTCAAGCGCAGGCTCGACACCATGCCGGATTTCTTTCTCCACTTTGGTCTTTGTAGATTGATAGAAGAGGATCGCCTTTTCAACTCTTCGCCTGAGAGGGACGTAGAAAGTCTGCAGCTCTTGTATGCTGTATGTATTAAGCGCATCAAGTTCTTTGTAATACCGTGGCGGAACTATGGTGATTTGTAAACTCTAATCAGCTTCAGTAATGGTTTGTGCTGACGGACGAGTGGAGAACACGTCGTTGGCCTCGTCTTCAGAGTCACTTCCAAAGACCAAAATAGGAGTAGATGGTCTGGGTCTGTTGCATTGGGGTTGCCCCGAGTAGACTATTTCCTCATCTTCCTCGGTATCGCTTCCAATGATCGGGATAATGGCGACAGCTTTTTTTTATTCTCCGGCTTATGACATCTTTCTGTGTCTTTGAAATCTAGTAGGAAGTACTTGGCGTCTTCATATTTTCGGACTTTGTTTACGGAGAATGGATTTAGCTCCCCCATAACGGTGTACTCGAGGCCGTCTTTGAAATACTTCATACACTGGTGTTGTATAGAAGGGATGACGTTGTACTCATATAACCAAGGCCTGCCGAGCAGAGCGTTGTAGCAAGTCTTGGCGTCAATGACATAAAATTTGATGTCAGTGACGAGCAGCCCGAAGCGTAATGTCAGTATTACAGACCCGAGCATCCGTGATGATTGTGAATCGAAACCGGAGATGGTAATTTTATCTCGGGCTAGGTGCTGAACGTTCAAGCAAATCTCCTTCAGCACTTTCACATTGAGGAGGTTGACAGAAGACCCATTGTCGACAAGGATTTTGCCTATCTTGATGTCGTGGCAGTACCCAGAGACGTATAACGGGCGGCTATGGTTGCACGTTCCAAGGAGGAGATCTTCATCACTGAATGTGATGTTAGTCGTGTGAACCTCTGGTAACTCGTCCTTCATCCTTTCTTCTGCAAGGAAAGCTTGAAACTGATCGGGCACTTGTAACGCCTTGATCAGAGAATCTCATGCTTCTTTGGACAGGAGAAGAGCATCCAGTATGCTCAGTTGTGAGGGTATCTTTCTCAGATGTGCTAGGACATTGTAATCCACCTTATTTTTCCTATGTGGGTCCTTGGCTGCAAGCTCTTTAACGACTCCATCATCAAGGGTGATTTCCCTAGGGACTTTTTCTTTCCCCTTGTCTCTTTTACTCAAACCTTTATTTGTAGGTCTGAGGTTCTTCTCAGGCAGCGTGCGGTTACGCAGCTGAATGTTCTCGCAGTTCTTCTCCTCCTCTTCTTTTTCGAAGGTGGAGTTCTTGAAGAGAGGGCAGAGGATCATTTCTTCCTCAGAATCTCTCCCGAAGGTAAGGACTTAAAGTTTTTCGCTTTCCCGACTGGTATCAACCATATGACAGTTTCCGGTCGTTTTCTCACACGCACTTGTCGAACTTCTTTGCTGTCGACGAGCTTCGCGTTTCATCCTCTTGAAGTTTTGTTGATGGGCAACGTATCCTTTCCACAACTTCTTGAAGGCATTGCATTCCTCGGTGGGTGGGTAACCCTCCGATGATATAGGCAGTAGTTTAGATGTATATCCGCTCCATTGAGGCTTATGACCCTGGGTGTGTTTCCTTTGAGAGGTGGCCGCTTCATTCCCAATGACAGGACTTTGGCGAACCGCTTCTCTGTCTTGATATTGCTCTTATTTGCCGCAGGTGTGCTTCGGTTTGGTTGGAGTACTTTACGACTCATCCTCGCCGTAGCTTCTTCATCCTGACGCCGACACTTAGCCTTTTCGTATATGGCTGTTTCACATTCTCGGATAGCTTTACTCTTTCGAACGACTTCATTTAACATCCTATTGATTGGGTCTTCTGACAGTCCTGGGGATTTTTCCGCCGATCCTGTCCCTAGTTCCTCTGCGTTGTTTTCTGATACTGAGGGGGCTTCTTCTTCATTTAACGACGAATGGGAACCATATGGCAACTTGCTACATAGTCTTCAGTTTCTGATGTGTTATTTTCTTCATCGTTATCACTCTCTTCGTTCTCAAGAATATGTTTAAGGAACTCTTCGAGAGTGACCGGGGTCCGTGCCTTTTGGTTGTACTCCTCCAGCGCGTCAATGTACTTTTGCAGGTTCGTGCGCTTGTCGTCATACTCGGCAGGCTGCACAGGCTTCTTGGTCTTCTTCTTTTTCTTTGAAGACTTTGAAGGCTCGACTTAGGGATTTTGCCCTTTGTTGATAGTTTTCGGTACGGGACGCGGTTTCAGCATCCTTTCGATGATTTCCGGTTCAAGCGGGCTCTTCCACCTGATTGTCGGACAAGCCTGGAGATCCTTCATTATTCTTTTAGTTTTAGCTGAAAGGACGACTTCCCATGGAGCTTCTTCCACGAGTGAGCATGATGCCCCTGGCATATCCACCTTTTTAGGAGCGTGCTTCTGTGGCGGGTTCACCCTCCAGTTCTCAAAAAACGCGAATTTCCCCTGTTGATACCGGTTCTCGACCCAATTTTTGAAGACGTAGCAATTTTCAATTGGGTGCCTCACCATTTTATGATAAGAGCAGTAGTTAGGGTTGTTGACATCGCCTGGTTGCGGTGGACGTCGTGGGTCTGGCAATGTGATAAGTTTGTTGCGCACTGCCAGCTCGAATAGTTTCCTCGTCTTGTTACGAGGAAACGAGTAGGTGCATCTTAGCCTTTCTTCCAGGGATAGACGTGGACGCATGTTGTTTTGGAGAGTAACTGGCTTCGGGTCACTCGGCTTTTGTTGAGTGTTAGCAACGAATGCTGCTTTCCTTTTACCCTTGGCATTTTGAGGGTCCATTTTTGAGGAGGAAGGCCCGTGACCCATCTGGTCTATTTGGGCCAGCTTGTCGATCAGAGCCTGGAAGGTGGTCGGCTTGATGAACGTCATGAACTGGGACACAGTCGCTTGAGGATCGAGGGTCCCAATGAACATGCCCACGGCAGGAGATTCTTCGATGCATTGTTCTCATTTTGACCATAAGTTCCGCCACCGGATCACGTATTGGACCCAGGTTTCTCCTGACTTCACCCTGGCATTGATTAATACCGTGATTAGAGTGCGCTCGCTTGCGTTGGTGAACCGCTGTGTGAACAACAGCTCCATCTCTGTGAATATCATTATGGAGTCATGTTCAGTTGATAAAACTGCACTTTTAATATGACATTTTCCTTACTATTTATATATAATAAAAAATGTTTATTATAAATATGACACATATAAAGGTTTATCCGTAAAAATACTATTTTCATGTGTTTATATATTATAATTAACATTATGAAGGGAAATGTAAGCATATAATATTCATGTAATATTTGATCTATTTAAATATGCTTACCTTATTAAATATTTTTGACCAATTCTCTTAAAACTAAAATATCATGACAAATGGTTAAGATAATATCTCAATAAAAACAAATTCTACTAATATCATTTATTGGGATAATTGTCCAGGAATTATATCATGACTGAAGTTTCAAGGAAATCCAAGTTGGCGAGATCAAATCTGCCGAAGATATTCAAGTAAATTGAAGAAACCAATTCTGGCAGAAATGTAGAGAAGATTTTCAAAGTCTAGATACTCAAAAGATCACCAAGTACTACAGAGATGAAGCTCCAGAAAAATGAAGCCCTAAATCCCCTAACCAACCGCGGATCCGCCGCCAAACCTACCTAATGGCCGTGATTCCACCACAAGTTGAGGGAGTTGGGATTTTGGATTTTTTGGGTAGGATCTTAACAACTAGTCGCCTTATTAGGAAACTAGAGATTCTGGCTCTGTGACTATAAATAAGGACCGAGAGCCTCTTGGAAAAATCATCAAACCGACGCGATCACGAAGTCCAAGACAGATCACGCATTCAGGCTGATCATCAACAGTTCATCTACCTCTTTAGAAGAGATCGAGAAGCAAACTAGGGTTTTATAACCATTTTCTAAGGAAACAAAGTGTACTTGATCTTGTTGATTAATAAAGGTAGTTGTTTTCTTATATCATTTTATTTTTCTGCATTTTACATTATGTTTTCCCTCTCTATCTTTTCTTTTCCCAACATGCGCGAGTAATTCTCCACTTGTTAGGGTTTGTAGGATTAGGGTAGATTAATGGATGATGAAGATCCTTAAACTCTTTTTAAATCCTATAAAGTTTGTAAACTTTATTAAAGGAATAGTTAACATCCTAATCGGGCGCTCTATCAATTCATTGATAGTCACGACCACGATTAGAGATTAGATTAACAATTGCTTTGGTAAAGGCTAGACATGAACGGAGATCCATGTCAAGATAGGGGTTAAGGGTGGGAACCCTATTCCCTTCAGAAACCCTAATCTACATGCATCACTGTCGATCTAGTTTTAAATCTATTAAAGGATAAAAGGAGTAATCTTTATGTAATCATCCATGACTACTAAATCTTAAAGAACCCTACAAGCCCCCTTCTACTATAAAACTAACATCCGTAGTTAATCTAGATCTATATTCTGCATCCGTATTTGACGTAGATCTAGAACCTACAACCATTCTTCACCATTCTTTATTCTTCCTCCTTTCTTTTTCAACACACCTAAAGTAAGATTAAAAAATTCAACGTTTCCCAGAGGACGACCCGTACTCATCTCGTTCTAGCTACACGCGACACCGTTATTGATTGAGGTTAACTACTACACATAAATCAAATCAATCAAATGGAGCTGTTGCCGGGGATACGTGCGTAATTTATTTTTCTTACTATTCGTGTTGAATTCTTATTCGATTCATATCATAAACAAAATAAAACTGCAAATTGTATATTTAACGATTATTGTGTGAATTTTGCAAGGGGATCTGGAGTTACAGAATTGAGGAAACAGAGAGCCAGATACATTCATCAAGATTCAGAGGAGCACAGGAGGCCACGTAGCAAAAATCATCACGAGATCCCTCCACTTCGCGGCGGAACCGCGGCAAATAAGTAAAAGTGTGGCGGAAGCACGGCTGATTTGAGGGATTAGGGTTCCAAACTTCTCTGGTAAATTTCTCAACTCTTTCTCTCTCCTCTGAAATCCAATAAAATATCTTTCCTGCAGGATTCTTTGCAAAATATCGCCGCTCAAAAATCTTTTTGCAAAGTTTTGTACTTGGTTTGTAGGGTAAGACCAAAATTCAGATTAGGTGGGGATTTTATCACCCTTCCTAGGCCCTGCAAATCACAAAACGAGCATCCGTATCACCTTAAATTAATTTAAAAAAATATCTAGACAAGACTCTAAGGACTGTCGCGCTCAATAAGGACAAAGGAAGGTCGTGGGTAATCTATCGCTTATCCGCATTACTTTTGTGGTGTCTAGGCAAGTGTGTCTAAGGTAAGTGGTTACTTAATTAGGCCCACTATTTTCGGTGATTCGTATAGCGGATACCTCCCACTTACCTGGAACTTACCTGGCCATAAGAGTAGTAAAGATGTGGTAGAGGATTGATCCTGCGGCTTGTCCTTTGGAAGTCTAGGAGCGGTCTAAAGACTTGACCTAGGTAACCTTAGTTCTAGGGTTGTTTGTGCATTTTTGTGTGATTTGTCTCACGTCCGACACTTTTTAAAACAAACCAATTTTAAATCACACACACGCTGCCACTTGCGCTAAACCTGCTTAGTGCATGCTTGGCTGGACACGGGATTCTAGTGCCCGTCTTGTCCGCGTTCCTGCTATCGACTCCGAAGTTGGTACTTCTTCATCTTCTTTTCCCCCACCATCCACCACATCGACCGAGATGGACGTACTCCATCAAATTATAACACCACGCTTCCACCGCTCTTAGGTGAGCAGAATCCACCGCGCATCTCTTTCCAAGAAAGATGCTATCCTATCCGTGGTCCACTTCCTACCTGTCATCCATTCCACCAGCCAACGGGGATAATTTTGAAATTAAACCCCACTACATCAACCTGTTGCCTAAATTTCACGGGTTTGAGTTTGAAGACGCGTACGTTTTCATCACTAAATTCGAAAACGTATGCGCAATGATAGGTACTTCACAACTATCTGTGGATGCTATGCGCTTGCGTTTTCTCCCATTCACTTTGTGCGACTTGGCAGAAAAATGGCTTTATAATACTGCCGCACACTCTATTACCAATTGGGATGAATTCGTGATAGCATTCCTTAAGAAATTTTACCCAAATCATAAGACCGCCCGTGTTAGGAGCGAAATCAACCAGTTCACCCAGCTTCCCAATGAACCATTTTGGATGTGCTTTGAATGTTTCAAGGATCTGCTTGTCCAATGTCCTCATCATGGAATACATAGATTGGGATCTGTGCCGAATTATATATAAGGGCATTAATCCAGCGACAAAGCAGATGCTTGAAACCATGTGTCAATGCAATTTCATGTCCAAAGACGATGGTGAAGCCTGGAAATATCTGGAAGATCTCGCTGAAAACACTTTGCAGTGGGAAAGCGTTAGACCACCTTCATCTAGGGGAGGTATTCACCAGCTCGATATTTCCATCGCAGTAAAAGCCGAAATGGCAGCAATGCAAAAGAAACTCGACGCTATTGAAAACAAATTTTCATCAGTCTCCCTAAACCAGCTAACGCTTCCCAAAACCGTGTGTGGTTGCTGTTCCGATCCATCACACTTGACCGAAGAATGTTCTATGAATGCACCGTTTCAAGGTCACGAGTAAACTAATGCTACTTTTCAGCAGCGACCTAGAAACGATCCTTATTCTTCCACATACAATCAGGGCTGGAGAAATCATCCTAATTTTGCTTGGAACCAAAACCAACCCCAAAATCAAAACCAGTTCCAAAGCAATTACCAAAGTTCTCCTCCACAGCAACAGCAACCACCACCACAGAGTCAGCACCCCTTTCAATCGCAACCTGTTCAAAACCCGGCCAATAATTCTTTCTAAACGACCGGTACCGATAACACCTCTTCACTCGCACAAACTTTGGATTTGTTTATGAAACATTCCATCCAAATGTCGGCTGATATGAGGTCTTCTATTGATTCCATAAAGAAAGACTCCGCCTCTTACGGTGAGAGTATTAAATCAATAGAAGCCCAAATTGCACAGTTGAATGCCGCGATGAGTGCGAGAGAAAAAGGGAAACTCCCATCTCAATCCCTACCGAATCCTGGCCACTCACAACATCATAATGTGAGTGTCGTTACTACGTTGAGATCGGGAAGAGTGCTGGATAACCGAGTGGGTGAACAAGTTGATGACGTTAGTGATACTAATGATACCCCGGCTTCTACTTCTTCCCCTAATTCGTCTAGTCTCCCACCTACTTCCGAGCCTATTCTACGCTTCCCACAAGGCTCGAACCCTCAGCCCACTTCCTTGAATCTATCTAAAGCGATCCCCACTCTAATTTTGGGATCCATTCCATCCCCACAATCTTCTCCAATGTTGGACCCAACCCTTATTGATAAAGCTTCGTTTCCAAACAGATTAAGGGCCAACAAACCTAACCCACAAATGGAGAAGATTGTGGAAATGTTTAAGAAAGTTAAGGTCAATATTCCTCTCCTAGATGCTATTCAACAAGTCCCATCTTATGCAAGAATTCTTAAAGATTTGTGCACTAGGAAGAGAAAAACTCAAGTTCCGAAAAAAGTTTTCATGATGAGTAATGTTAGCACAGCTTTTACCCAGCAAATACCAAAGAAACGTAAGGACCCTGGCTGTCCTACCATCTCTATTTCTATTGGGGGTAAAAATATTAATCATGCTTTACTCGACCTTGGCGCTAGCGTTAACTTGCTTCCATATTCCGTATATGAGCAGTTAGGAATTGGAGAGTTGAAACCCGCCCATTGTACTCTCCAGATGGCAGACCGATCATTCACCAAACCTAGGGGTGAACTAGAAGATGTGTTAATTAAAGTCGGCGAATTCATATTCCCTGTGGACTTTATTGTTTTGGATACACAACCTGTGGCTAACCCACGCAACCAAATCCCGGTGATACTCGGTCGACCTTTCCTAGCAACTTCCAACGCTGTAGTTAATTGTCGTAACGGTTCTATGAACTTATCCTTCGGGAAGATGAAAATTGAACTTAATATTTACAATCTAGGAAGTAAACCATCTGAACCTTCTGCTCATTTGCTTGATGTCTATTCCATCAACGAGATAGCTTCCGACAACTGCGAAGCGGAAGCACTTTGCTATGATGATCTCGACAACACTAGTGCGACATTGTTTGATTTGGAAAATTCTTATAGTGAGGATTTCTTCGATGAGTCCATCTTCGAGTTTGAATCCGTTGACGCGTCGTAAAAGTCAGTAGCACTTTCCGAGTCAATATCCTTTGCAAGTTATGAACCTCTTAGGGAGTCCGAGCATTATTCCCTTACCCCACCTTCTATTGTCTCTCCGCCAATACTAGATCTCAAACCGCTACCTTCTCATCTTAAATATGCATATTTAGGTGAGAATGAGTCTTTACCCGTGATCATATCCGCTTCTCTAGCTTTAGAGTAAGAGGACGCACTTTTGGCGGTGTTGTGATCAAATCGGCAAGCATTTGGTTGGACAATGGCTGACATCAAAGAGATTAGTCCCTTAATTGTTGAACATTATATACATCTGATGGATGAAGCCAAGCCAACCCGAGACCCACAAAGACGGTTAAATCCCGTTATGAAGGAGGCGGTAAAGAAAGAAATCGTCAAGTACCTAGATAGTGGTATAATTTACCCTATATCTGATAGCCAATGGGTAAGTCCTATTCACGTGGTCCCTAAAAAGTCTGGCATCACGGTCATAACTAATGAGGCTAATGAGTTGATCCAAACACGCACCCAAACTGGGTGGCGCGTATGTATTGATTATAGGAAACTCAATGCCGCAACGAGGAAAGATCACTTCTTTCTACCTTTCATTGACCAGATGTTAGAACGATTAGTTGGACATGAATACTATTGTTTCTTGGACGGATACTCTGGCTATAACCAGGTCCCTATCGCCGAAAAGGATCAAGATAAAACCACATTTACTTGTCCTTTCAGCACTTTTGCTTATAGACGCATGCCCTTTGGGTTATGCAACGCTCCCGCTACATTTCATCAGTGTATGATGGGGATATTCTTAGACATGGTTGAGAATTTTCTGGAAATATTTATGGACGATTTCTCCATATTTGGGGACTCCTTTAAGGACTGTCTTCGTCATCTTGACGCAGTTCTTACCCGCTGTAAGGATAAGAACCTAACTTTGAATTGGGAAAAATGCCATTTTATGGTCCAAGAAGGTATTGTCCTTGGACATATAATTTCACGAAAAGGCATTGAGGTTGACAGAGTTAAAATAGATGTCATCCATAACCTCCCTCGTCCCAAATGCGTCAAAGATATATGATCCTTCGTTGGCCATGCAGGATTTTATAGGAGATTCATTAAGGACTTTAGCAAAATTGCTAAACCCTTAACTCTTCTCTTGGCCAAGGATACAACATTTCATTTTGATCCGAATTGTGAGGTTGCTTTTGAATCGCTTAAAAGATCTCTCACTACAGCCCCCGTTCTATCATCTCCGGATTGGAACCACCCGGTCGAGCTTATGTGTGATGCATCAGATTTTGTTATTGGCGCGGTCTCAGGACAATACATTGATAAGATGCCACATGTAATTTACTATGCAAGTAAGACCTTGAACGATGCACAAATTAATTACACAACTACCAAAAAAGAACTCTTGGCAGTTGTATTTGGATTAGAAAAATTCAGGCCCTACTTGATTGGCTCGCCAATTGTGATTTACACTGATCACTCCGCCATACGACACCTTTTATCGAAGAAGGATGCTAAGGCCAGGCTAATACGTTGGATCCTGTTGTTACAAGAATTTGATATTGTCATCCGAGACAAGAGTGGATATGAAAACGTAGTAGCTGACCATCTTTCACGCATCTCTTCTTCACCAACGTTGACCGTGCCGATAAATGACTCATTTCCTGACGAACAGCTCTTGACCATATCCTAAGAACCTTGGTTCGTAGATATTGTGAATTATCTAGCGACGGGACTTATTCCTAGCAATTGGTCGAAACAAGACAAACTTCGATTTCTATCCCAAGTAAAATACTTTTACTGGGATGAACCTTATTTGTTTAAGTATTGTTCCGATCAAATCATTCGTAGGTGTGTCCCTAACGATGAATTCAAGAGTGTGTTATCATTTTGTCATGATCAGGCATGCGGCGGCCACTTTAGACCTCGAAAAACGGAAAAACGGCGGAGAAAGTTTTGCATTGTGGCTTTTATTGGCCAACACTATTTAAAGATGCATATGATCATTGTAAAACTTGCGCGCGGTGTCAGCACTTGGGTCAGATTTCATAAAGAAACGAGATGCCGCTCCAACCTATCTTGGTTGTGGAAATATTCGATATTTGGGGTAATGATTTTATGGGCCCTTTTCCCAACTCTTTTGGGAATTTATATATCTTGTTAGCGGTTGATTACGTCTCGGAATGGGTGGAAGCAATACCGTGTCTCACTAATGACAACAAAGTTGTCATTAAGTTCCTTAAAGAAAATATCTTTTCACGATTCGGACACTCCCGCGCTATAATTAGCGACAACGGGACGCATTTCTGTAATCGGTCTTTTGAGGCTTTGATGCGGAAATATTCTATCAACCACAAAATTTCTACGCTCTATCATCCCCAAACAAGCGAGCAAGCTGAGATCTTGAATAGGTAAATCAAATAAATTTTGGAGAAGACGGTTTCTAAAAACCGTAAAGATTGGTCAACCAAATTGACGGATGCTCTTTGGGCATTTCGCACCGCTTATAAGACCGATCTTGGTATGTCTCCAGACCACCTTGTGTTTGGGAAGGAATGCCACCTTCCTGTCGAGATCGAACATAAGGCAATGTGGGCTATTAAAGAGCTAAACTTCGATTTTGATCAAGCTAGCAGTTACCGGAAGCTGCAATTGAATGAGCTAAGCGAACTCCGCGATGAAGCTTACGATAATGCGGTGATAGTAAAGAACCGGACTAAAGTGTTCCACGATAAAAACCTTTTTAGAAAAACTTTCACACCGGGACAACCTTCTTTATGATTCACGACTCCATCTTCATCCGGGTAAGCTTAAATCTCGTTGGAAAGGTCCTTTTGTGGTGCAGTATGTACACCCGCACGCGGCAGTAGAAGTTGAAAATATAAAAAACGGTTCAATTTTTAAAGTAAATGGGCATAGATTAAAACCGTATTTCTCTGCTGACCCAGCGGAGGAGCTCCTATTTTTACATGAGCCTCTTTATCATAACTAAATTCCTCTGCCTCACCTCCATGTTTCGGTAACATTGTATCATCTTAAAGAATGGAGGTGAGTGAAAAACAGGACTTAACTGAATATATGTGCGAGCCAAAGAACAAGTTTGGGGGTAGTCTTCATTTATCTATTATTTTACCCCTATTATTATCTCTCCAAGTCTGCAGGTCTATGCTCTCAAAAGACAACATCAGCGGGGACACTGCTGGAAACAAGTTTGGGGGGGAGGGGAGGTTTGTATTCACTGAATTATCTTTAGCACTGGGTATAATTTTTTTTTTTAATAAAAGAGTAGAAAGTGAAAAAATTATATATGAAAGATATGAATAGTTTGAGAAAAGCAAGAAAGTTAGATGTTTTTTTAAACAAAATTAGTAATAAGTAGTTATGAGCTGTTGTCCCAAGGGTTAGTAAGATGAAAGAAATTGCTAATCTGAGGATAAAAATAAGTCTGAAAAATAGTCTCTATTCTTGAAGCCAAACATCTGAACGTTGATACCCTACCATACACACTTACACATATCTTGAAACTTGGGATAGTAGAGGATACCTTGAAATGCTCTTGTCTAAAAGCCTTGGTATGAAAAAAAAGAAGAGTATAAATGGTGAAGAAAAAAATGAACGCTGGTTTTGTAATTACCAAGGCAGCATAAAAAAAATACAGCGAGGGTGCTTTATCACCTAGTGCCTTAGACCAACTGGTTTGGGAGCCACTGCTAAGCCGTAGGAGTTGCAAGACAAGGAATTACACCTTAATACGCAAGCACATTTTGTAATCGGTCGGTTAGTACCTCAAGAAGTATTAACGGTCGCATGAAAGATGTGTGAGCAATTTCATAAAATATTCACCAACTAAAAAGTACTTTGGAAGATGGACAAGAGTATGATAGCTTGAATTGAATTCTCTAAGTATAGGGATGTCTTTTACACACACGTAAGGGTATATGATCAATGTTTGGAAGAAAGATAGGGAGGAAGATTAAAGGCGATGTTTTATTGAGCGATGATGTGATTTGTAACATTTTTTCACGACCATTAAGATAGGGCTCATAGCAACTGAAAAGCTGGTATAGTTGGAAACTCTTATTTTCAAGTTCTTTTTTTTATAGTTCCTATCTCTGTATGTAACTTTCACTATCTTTCTTTTATTATAGGATTTTGTGGGTGTAATCCGCTGAAAACCCTCAGGAGACAACACTCCTCCTACTAGGGACACCTAGAGGTTTAACGGCTTATTCCATGTGCTCAGTGCAATCGTGTTGCCTACGAAAGTGTGCTACTTAGTTTTTCTTTTTTCTTTTTCTCCTCTTGAAAAACTAGTTTGCTCTGGACGATCAAAATTAAGTTTGGGGGTATTTGTTCAGTTGATAAAACCGCACTTTTAATATGACATTTTCCTTACTATTTATATATAATAAAATATGTTTATTATAAATATGACACATATAAGGGTTTATCCGTAAAAATACTATTTTCATGTGTTTATATATTATAATTAATATTATGAAGGGAAATGTAAGCATATAATATTCATGTAATATTTGGTCTATTTAAATATGCTTACCTTATTAAATATCTTTGACCAATTCTCTTAAAACTAAAATATCATGACAAATGGTTAAGATAATATCTCAATAAAAGCAAATTCTACTAATATCATTTATTGAGATAATTGTGCAGGAATTATATCATTACTGAAGTTTCAAGGAAATCCAAGTTGGCGAGATCAAATTTGCCGAAGATATTCAAGTAAATTGAAGAAACTAATTCTAGCAGAAACGTAGAGAAGATTTTCAAAGTCTAGATACTCAAAAAATCACCAAGTACTACAGAGATGAAGCCCCAGAAAAATGAAGCCCTAAATCCCCTAACCAATCGCGGATTCGTGGCCAAACCTACCTAATGGCCACGGTTCCGCCGCAAGTTGAGGGAGTTGGGATTTTGGATTTTTTGGATAGGATCTTAACAACTAGTTGCCTTATTAGGAAACTAGAGATTCTGGCTCTGTGACTATAAATAAGGACCGAGAGCCTCTTGGAAAAATCATCAAACCGACGCGATCACAAAGTCCAAGACAGCTCACGCATCCAGGATGATTATCAACAGTTCATCTACCTCCTTAGAAGAGATCGAGAAGCAAACTAGGGTTTTGTAATCATTTTCTAAGGAAACAAAGTGTACTTGATCTTGTTGATTAATAAAGGTAGTTGTTTTCTTATATCATTTTATTTTTCTGCATTTTACATTATGATTTCCCTCTTTATCTTTTCTTTTCCCAACATGCTCGAGTAATTCTCCGCTTGTTAGGGTTCGTAGGATTAGGGTAGATTAATGGATGATGAAGATCCTTAAACTCTTTTTAAATCCTATAAAGTTTATAAACTTTATCAAAAGAATAGTTAACATCATAATCGAGCGCGTTATCAATTCATTGATAGTCATGACCACGATTAGAGATTAGATTAACAATTGCTTTGGTAAAGGCTAGACATGAACGGAGATCCGTGTCAAGATAGGGGTTAAGAGTGGGAACCCTATTCCCTCCAGAAACCCTAATCTACATGCATCACTGGCGATCTAGTTTTAAATATATTAAAGGATAAAAGGAGTAATCTTTATGTAATCATCCATGACTACTAAATCTTAAAGAACCCTATAAGCCCCCTTCTACTATAAAACCTACATCCGTAGTTAATCTAGATCTATATTCTGCATCCGTGTTTTACGTAGATCTAGAACCCACAACCATTCTTCACCATCCTTTATTCTTCCTTCTTTCCTTCTCAACACGCCTAAAGTAAGATTAAAAGATTCAATGTTTCCCGGAGGACGGCCCGTACTCATCCCGGTCTAGCTACACGCGACACCGTTATTGATTGCGGTTAACTACTACACATAAATCAGATCAATCAAGTCATTTGGGAGCTCCGAGTACCATTCAGAGGCTGTTTCTGACAGGCTATCAATGAACTGGCGAAGCAACAGTTTGTCGTCGCCTCTATTGTTTCCACACAAAGCTCTGAACTGTGCGACGTGTTGGTGTGGGTTGCCTGTCCCCTTGTACACATGGAACTTGGGGATCGTATATCCCGGCGGGTATTTGATTTGGTCATACGATCCCAGATACGGTCACCCAGTTTTGACAGTTGGGCCAGCCGCTTCATTCGCTTAATGAGCTCGTATTTGTTGAGCTATATAGTCATCCAGAGCATCCTTAGAGATTGTTTCCTCCTTAGCTGTTGAGAAAGCCGGAAGAGGGTTTGATGTTTCCCCTCTGTCATCCTCGACGATTATCGGTGGATCTTCGGCTGGAGGTTCGGGCTGGATCATCATTCCAACCATGTCCTGGAACAGAAGCGCCATCTGCTTTATATTAGCAGCTTATTCCGTGGCCTCCTTATCCTTCCTTTCAAGCACCCTTCGCAGGAACTCTGTATCGGTTTCCTTCTCTTAATGTTGTCAGATGCCGATTCCGGGCTCTTTCTTCCCGGTAAGTGCTGGCATTTTGATCAGCATTTCCTTGAGCTTTTGTTGTTGCTCCTGAGCTTTTGTCAACGACCGAATTTGCGGCCGATGACCCACGGAAGCATGACTTTCCTCTTTCCCGGAATCCATGTAAACCGTGTATACGATCATGTCCCTAGACTTGGGGCGTTTGGGTCATCGCCTTTGGAATTTGCCGCCGGCGGTAGGGGATTCTCCAGCCTCACCCTTTTGTGGGAGGTCGAAGTTGAAGGAGCCGTTGTAACAGGCACCCGTGTTGAAGTCGTCTCTCTTTGTATGATGGAGGGATGGTCCTCCTCTTGCCGAGCCTTGATTTTCTTCAGTCGGCGAGAGTAGTCTTTGTTGATCACAGAATCTTGGACTTTCCGCCAGACCCTGTGGATTTGGGAGGACAGCCGCTGAGGGGGCTACTCCGGCTTTGCCTGCATCATGTTTTCAGCAGGTGGGGGAAATTTCCTCAGCACCGCGGTTGGAGAGTTCTTTTGTACCCTCCTAAGCAGATGAAAGCTATTCCCGGTTGGAACAACAGTGTTAACTTCCACCATTAGAGCTGGTGGGATAAGTCCATAGGGGGAGTTGCCCCCAGTCTTTCTCACTCGACACCAGTGGCGACGTTGAGCGTGTCTTGCAGACGGGACCACCTCAGTTGTGGAAGTGGCTCCGTCATGTCCCCGGCTTTGATGAGGGGCTACTGTTGGTGCCAGCCCGTTGAAGACTAACGTCCGTTGAGAGGGAACGACCAATCTTTCGAAGGCCGATTTTCTGGTAGGAGAAGTATTTTTGACGACTTCACCCGCAGCAAGAGTTGAAACGGACAATTTGTCAAAGACCGATCTTTTGGTAGGCGAAGCACCTTTGACGACTTCACCCGCCGGAGGAGTTAGGAGGACTATCCATTTTGGGATAGCCTCTTCAGGTATTGCGAGCCTCTTTGCAGGCCCACTTGAGTTTCAGCTCAGCCTGTTGAAGACTGAGGTGGTGGACTTGGACGACCCATTGAGAGGGGCCGTGGTGATTGCAAGTCGATCGAAGACCGACTTCTTGGGAGCTTCCTGTGGTGGCACTGGGTGCTGAAGCTTGTTGGCGGGAGCATGGTCCTGAAGAACAATCCAGTGGTGGATTAAGTCACCTGCCCTACCGGCATTGAAAAGTTGGAGGCCACATTGGGCCCGTAAGTCACTCTTTCAGTTGTGGCAGAGCGGGAGTTGCTGTTGCAGTTTGTGCATCTGGAAGGCATTGACCTTTTTCCTTGACAGGGGCAAGACACCAAATCTTAGTACTTCGAATCCAAGAGCAATCATAGCAAACTGCGATTTTGTTCCCAAAACACGACACACGAAGTGTGGAGTGGAAAGAGGAAAAGGTCCCATCGGGCGTGCCAGAAACTGTTCACCGCCGAAAACGGAAACGAACTGGGATGGATCGTCTTGCCTGACTTCTGGGGGCAGATGCTATTTCGATTTATCCGTCCGCCTCTCCGAAGATGCCAAGTTGATTTATGGCACCGTATATCGGAGGTTTGGATGGATGCGGTTGTTGTAGCAGACTTCGTCAGATTCTCCCTCGTTTGCGAGGGTTTTTTGATTGTGGGGACGCTCTTCCCTACGGGCACAAGCCCCTGCAGTTAATTACGTTATCACATCGCGATAACCACTTTTCCTGCTCCAGAAGTTCACTTCGTGTCGTGTGTGTTTTTGTTTGTTTGGGTTGCCCGTGGAATGTATACGGAGACTAATTTATGTCGTCGTTCGTAGGGCGTGGATTTATCCAAATCCGTATATTTTAGATTTGGGTCTTTTATTTAAGGAATGTTAATCCGGTTTGAGATTAAGATCGACTTAAACGTATGCGAGCATTTGGGGCTCGATTTGTTGTTGTTTGAGATTAAGATCCACTTAACAAATTTTAGGTTCATTTTTATTACAGATCCAACAAAAGAGAATTTAGGCTCTATTGTTTTAGTTTAAAGACGTTTCGGTCCATTGTCACCATTTTAGAGGCGAATATTAGTTTAGGGACGTTTCGGTCTGTTATCTCCATTTTGGAGGCGAATATTAGTTTAGGGACACTTCGGTCCATTGTTCAACTTGCGCGCATGCGTATTTGTTACATGACGAAATGAACAATGGTGATATAGAATGTGCCCAATTTGGGGTACGATCCGATTTGAGGTGTGCATGTAAATTTAGAAATGAATCAATGTGGGATGAAAGGAGTTGTTGGCGCTGGGACCCGCTACCTCTCTGAAGACGTTGAAGAATTATAACGAGATATATCAGAGGGGTGAAGAGATGTACCCTGGAACCGAATCCCATATTTGAGGGAGAAAGGTTATGAGAGCCATAAGAATTTTTGTTAAGGACGCGTTAGTCCAATTTGAGACTAAGATCCACTTAACAACATTTTAGGATATTCCTTATTTAAGACCCAGCAACAGAGCATTTGGACTCAGTTGCAAGACTTTAGCAACTTAGCCAATTTGGGCTTTAGTCTGCTTAGTCTCCTCTCTTTTTTGAAAAGTGCTGAGCACTAGTTTGGGCTCTGTTTAATCAGCCCCCCCTTTTTTTATGCAAAAGTGCTAAGCACTAATATGAGTTCTGATGCCTACATATGATCATGTGGACCTGTCAGTCATAGGGGTTTCCCAATAAGTGTTGAAAAATTTACTCCTTTTGTTTTTATATGGAGTGTTAGGCACTCTTTATGGCGTCCACGTGGGGGACACATGAGGCGCTGAGCGCTGCCCAATGAGTGCTAAGCACTCTCTTCTTCTGTGGCACCCACGTGAGGTGCTGGGCGCTGCCCAATGAGTGCTAAGCACTCTTTTCTTCTGCGGCGCCCATGTGAGGGACACGTGAGGCGCTGGGCGCTGCCCAGTGAGTGATAAGCACTCTCTTCATCTGTGACACCCACGTGAAGGACACGTAAGACGCTAGGCCCTGCCCAATGAATGCTAAGCACTCTCTTCTTCTGTGGCGCCCACGTGAGGCGCTGGGCGCTACCCAATGAGTGCTAAGCACTCTCTTCTTCTGTGGTGCCCACGTGAGGGACACGTGAGGTGCTACCTAATGAGTGCCAAGCACTCTCTTCTTCTGTGGCGCCCATGTAAGGGACACGTGAGGCGCTGGACGCTGCCTAATGAGTGCTAAGCACTCCTTTTTTCTGTGGCGCCCACGTGAGGGACACGTGAGGCGCTAGGCGCTGCCCAATGAGTGCTAAGCACTCTTTTCTTCTGTGGCGTTCATTGATGATCAAGCTTTCATTTTTTTAAGAACCAAGTTCTTTTATGAGAACCAGGTTTCTCTTATATGCTTCGTTTCAAGGAATTAAATTTCTATTCCTTTTCTGAATCTTCGATTCTCAAGAACAAATTCTTCCCGATGAGAATTAAATTCTCAACTTATGGGAGACTTGTTTTATAGATCTCAAATTCAGAGAAAGAACTAAGTTCTTTTTTTTAAAAGGGTTAAACCCTTAGATATGTAAACGAGATGTTTTTATTTCTGCTCTTTTTATTTACCTAGAGTTTTTGAGGAGGGAGATATTCTTCTCTGTTCCCTTTTGAAGCTTTCTGATTTAATTGTTAGACGCTTATGGGGGGGGTTCCTCTATATCAGACTTGAAGTCTTGGGTCCTTTATATAGTAGAGGCAATTAAATCTCAAGAAATTCTCATTAAGAGATCCCAATTGATTTGGGAATTTCTACCCACCATTGAATCTTTGATCCAAGGGTTTCTGTTTTACAGAACATATTTTCTTGTTTCTAAAAAGATTGGGGAAATATTTTCCCTTACACAGAATTTATTCTGTAAAACGGTGATTTTTTAATCACCGTTGGATTTTTAATCCACTGGTTCTCTGGTTTACAGAGGGAAATCTTTCTTGTTTAGAAAGATTGAGGGAATATATCCCAAAATAGAATTTTATTCTATAATCCAATTTGGAGGATGTTTTCTCCCGACAGAATTTAATTCTGTATTTTTGATGATTTATCATCTCCGTTGGATTTTTGATCCAACGACTCTATTTAACAGAGAGTAGAACTTAATTCTACTTGGGCGTCGGCGTTCACGTGTTGTGCACGTGGGCTCTACTTAAGGTTTTAATTCTTATAATGGGTATTTATGTGCTTTGCACATTGGCGCCCGCGTGAGGAACACGTGAGGCGCCGCTATAGAATTAGTTCCTATCAGATTGGTCTTGGCGCTGGCACCCTCGTGGGAAGCACGTGAGGCGCTGCCTCATTTTTTTTAACAGAGCTTTGCTTTTTTATTCGGGAAACATATACCTATTTTTAGATAGCAGTTTCCAGGTTACATGTGTACAGGTTAGTCTGTCGACCTGAGATCGTCATTTGTCTCGTGTGAGTTCTCACTGTGCTTTGATTACTACCCTACCATGGCTCAAAAGAGTCGTGCAAACAGGTTTTAGTTGGGTACAGTCCCGAGCCACATGGTAGCAGTGAGCGGATCGTCGGGGATTTGTCTCTCCCGGTATTGGGGGTTGATGTCGCGCTGTGCACAGGTGGCCATCACCAGAAATCCTTGGCCAAGGTAGACGAGAATTACTGATTTGGATCAGTAGTTTCTCAGTGGTTGATGGGCTTCATACCGACACGAAATATCACGTTATTAGGGATCTGACTTTAATCACCCCCAAGACTCGATATGCGATACTCTTAGACGAACAGACCAGACTGTACGGATATTGTCACCAACATGCTCAGTAGGGGTTCGGATGAGTTTGCTCGTCGGCCTTCCTTTCGCTCAATACCTGGGTAACCGTTACGTACAGCTAGTGCCGCTGACGTGCTTATAGTTAAACCCACTGCCACCGTATTGACGAGTCTTTAGAGTCCCACACAGAGGGTTTCCCTGGTTCTGGCGAAATGATGTAGTAGCTATATTGGATATGTGTAGGGTTCCGATCGATTGATTGTACTATGTACGAGGTCTTTCGATCGGACAGTTGATAATACTAGCCGGCTCGGGTTTGAGCCGGATTATTAAATCAGGTATTGATTTAATAACTTACATATATGTATTTCGATATATATATTCTAGTATTATGTTCTTTGTGTTATTCTATCTTTTCGGGTATTCGTATTTCGGTACGAATACAGGTATGTATATACAGTAGAATGTAATCTGTATTTATCCGGAAAACATTCTAGAAGGTGGACACCTCATTTTGGTTTTAACCATTTATTTAAATGGATAATAAGGTGGATTATTGAGAGAGGGGAGTATGGTGAGAACCATGCTTGCATAGTGTGCACAAATGAATTATTAATTCATTTGTGCAAACTATTCAAGCATGGGCTTGATATTAAAATGAAAAGAAATGTTTTGCAAAACCTAGCATGTGAATTTCTCTCTCATGGTTGACTCATTATTTTTTGAGATGAGTTTTGAAACCTCACCATTAGCTTCACTCTCCTCTCTAGGTTTTTAATGAGTTCCTCCACCTTCAAACTTAACCTCCTCTCAACAATCTCATGAGTTGAGAATCAAGAGAGGAGGTGAGATAGATAAACACTTAGAACACTCACTACATCCTAGGCATTCTAAATTAGCAACCTTGAATCCCTAGTTCCATCACTTGCTTTTGATGTGGAGCTAGAGCCGTGAGCTGCATCTCTCGGATGGATCATCTTCGACGAAGGAAGACCGGCGGCCAAGTTCAATCGAGCATGCCTCAAGGAGAAAAGGAAGATGATGGAAGACCAAGGGACTTGGTTCGTTCGGTATAACATTCTAACCTTGTAGTTTAGCTCTTTTGTAGTTAGCTAGTAAGGGTTTATGGTTCAATCTTTAGTAGGTTTCGTTAGCGCCAATTTTTTAAATGCCGGTTTTTGTTTCGCACCGGCCATGGTTGATGGCCAAGACACTGACGTAACCCAACAATAGTCGCATTCTCATATAAGATAAGAAGAAGGGGTGGTGGTTCAACTTCTTCGGCCTCAAAGAGAGGCGCATGAATTTCCAATGGAGGTTGATTCATCACAACATTCAAGTCTTTAACGAACGTGAGTTCTTCGGCGAAAATATTTTCGAAACTTTCATCGATGACGATCTCATCGGAAAGAAAAGAATCAGTAGAATAGGCAGATTCACTGAAAGTTTCAAGGTCAATCTTTTTCGCACCAAGGTTCAAAAAACTTGATTCGTCAGAAATTATAGAGGTTGGAGACTCAAAAAGCTCATTTACCTTATTCATATAATAAATATCTGGATTAAACAATAGCGCACTGGTGGCATCGAGATCATTATTGTGGAGCAATAACTCCTCCAATTCGCAACTGTCGGAAGTTATCTTGTTGACATAACATATATTAATTATATGAGCAGAAGGTTCGGACGGTTGACTTCCTACCCTAAAAATGTTAAGCTCAATTCTCATCTTCCTGAAGGATAGGTTCATGGACCCGTTACGACAATTGATCACTGCATTGGAAGTTTCTAGAAAAGGGCGACCAAAAATCACCGGGATTTGGTTCCGTGGGTTCGCCGCGGGCTGTGCATCTAAAACTCTAAAGTCCACAGGGAATATAAATTCCTCAACTTTGATCAACACGTCCTCTAGTTCACCCTTAGGGTGGGTGATAGATCAATCGGCCATATGGAGAATGCAGTGCGCAGGTTTCAACTCTCCTATACCTAATTGCTCATAAACCGAATACGGAAGCAAGTTAACACTAGCACCTAGATCGAGTAGAGCGCGATTGATGTTTTTACCCCTAGTAGTTATAGAAATTATAGGACAACCAGGGTCCTTACGTTTCTGGGGCAAATGTTGGGTAAGAGCATTGCTCACATTGCTCGCTAAGAAAACCTTTTTAGGCACTTGAGTTTTCCTCTTCCTAGTGTACAAGTCCTTAAGAATTTTCGCATAAGACGGAACTTGTTGGATAACATCTAAGATAGGAATATTTATGTTAACTTACTTAAACATTTCCATAATTTTCTTCATCTGTGGACTTAGTTTGTTAGGCCTCAAACGGTTTGGAAAAGGAGCTTTATCAATAGGAGTTGGGTCCAATATTTGAGGAGAAGTTTGTAGGGATGAAATGGATCCCAAAATTAGATTTGGGATGGTCTGAGATGGTAGCTCATTCAAGGAAGTGGACTGAGGGTTCGAACCTAGTGAAGAATGGAGAATAGGCTCGGAAGAAGATGTTGGATTAGACGAAATAGGAGTAGAAGTAGTAGCCGGGGTATCATCTGAATCATCAACTTGTTCACCAACATGGTTGTTCAGCACTCTTTCTAATCTCAACGTAGTTACGATACTCACGTTATGATTTTGTTGGTTAAGGACGATATTTGCGCTTTGTGAGTGACCGGGATTTGGTAGAGGTTGATATGGGAATTTCCACTTTTCTCTTTCACTCATTGTGGCATTTAACTGTGCAATTTGTGCTTCGATCGATTTTATGCTTTCACCGTGGGAAGCAGTGTATTGCACCAGCGTTTGGATAGAAGATGTTAAATTAGCCGTCGTTTGTATATATTTCTTAATAAACGTTTCTAAGCTTCTTTCGAGTGCATAGATTTTATCGGTGCCGGCCGTTGGAAAATTAGTCTGTGGTTGGAAAGAAATATTATAAAGGGCAATGTTGTTGGCCGGATTTTGGAAAATTGCGGTTGAAAGGGCTGCTGAATTTGTTGTGTTGGTTGTTATTGCTGTGGGGGAAGCCTTTGATAGTTATTTTAGTTTGGAAACTGGTTTTGATTTTGAGATTGGTTTTGGTTCCAAGCAAAATTAGGATGGTTCCTCCATCCCTGGTTATATGTGGATGAATAAGGATAGTTTCTAGGTTGTTGCTGAAAAGCAGCATTGGTTTATTCATGACCTTGAGACGGAGGATTCAAAGGACATTCTTCAGTTAAATGTGATGAGTCAAAATAGAAACCACACACGGTTTTGGGGAGCGTAACTTGGTTTAGGGAGGCTGAAGAGAATTTACTTTCCATAGCTTCGAGTTTCTTTTGCATCGCAGCCATTTCGGCTTTCATTGCGATGGAAGTGTCGAGTTGATGGATACCTACCCTAGATGAAGATGATTTTGGTCTAGTGCTCTCCTATTGTAATATTTGTTCGGTGAGATCTTTCAGAAATTTCCTTGCTTCGCCGTTATGTTTTGACAAGAAATGACATTGACAAATAGTTTCTAATATTTGTTTCGTAGCTGGATTAATACCCTCATACATAATTCGGCAAATTTGCCATTTGTCGATTCCGTGATGAGGGCATTGGACAAGAAGATCTTTAAACCGTTCAAAGCATTTCCAAAAAGGTTCGTTGGGAAGTTGGGCAAACTGGTTAATCTCACTCCGAATACGGCAGTCTTGTGATGAGGATAAAATTTCTTCAGGAATTCTTTGACGAATTCATCCCATTTAGCGATACAATGTGCGGCGGTGCTATAAAGCCACTTTTCTGCGAGATCGCATAAGGTAAAAGGGAGAAGACGTAATCGTAGAGCATCCCCTGAAAGTTGGGTGGTGCTCATCATTGCACATACGTTTTCAAATTTAGTTATAAAAAATGTATCCATTTTCAGATTCAAGCCCGTGAAATTTGGGCAACAAGTTGATGAAGTGGGGTTTAATTTCGAAATTATCCCTATTGGCTGGTGGAAGAGACAGACACGTAAGAAGGGGTTCGCATATAGGGTAGCATCGGTTTTGAAGGTGATGCATGGTGGAGTCTGAGTTTTCACACCTTCGGGTAGTGGCAAGGTGGTATTGTTAAAACCCGATGGAGATCCATCCATCTCGGGAGATGTGGTAGGTGGAGGAGAAATAGAAGATGAAGAAGTACCGACTTCGGATTCGACGGCAAAAATGCGGACTAGACGAGCATTAGAATCCCGTGTCCAGCCGATCATGCACTAAGCGGGTTTAGTGCACATGGCAGCGTGTGATGTGTGTGAGAACGATTTTAAGAAGCCTTGTTTTGAGAAAAATGTCAGACGTGAGGCTTGACTCAACAAATAACAAAATGTACAATCAAGCCCTAGAGCTAGGGTCACCTAGATCGCTCCTAGACTTCCAAAGGACAAGATGTAGGTTCAATCCTCTACCACCTCCTTATCAATCTTGCGCTAGGTAAGTGCCAGGTAAGTGGGAGGTATCCGCTATACGAATCACCAAAATAGCGGTCCTAATTAAGTAACCACTTTCCTTAGTCACACTTGCCTAGACACCACAAGAGAAATGCGGATAAGCAATGGATTACCTGTTGGATATGTATGCCTTAGAGGCCATTATTGTATATGTATACATGTGGATGCTTGGATATATGTATGTACAAGACAATCTTTCTCGATATGATAGTATGCTATCTGGTTTGCCTTTATCTTAACATATGCATATGTTTTACTTGTTATTACCTATCATCTATATATGTTGATAAAGCCCGTAGGATCATTGCTTGACTACCTGCGTTGTGATGGCGATCATACTTGTGGGAGCTAGGTAGTCGATAAGCACATCCTTAAAAGGTCTCTAGTCGTGGGAGTATCGAGACTGGGCATCGATATTCCGGAGTAGACAAGTGTATACGTTTCCAGACCCTGACGAGGGGCGATGGTTGTTCCCGCAGCCATTGGTCTTTTGCACCTAAGATCTGAAAGTGTTTCTTAGCACCTCTATTAGGTTTCCACATGCATCAAGTATGCAATTTAAAAAAATCTAGAGGTCTAAGCTACACTAAACAAGAATCGAACTAGAGAATTAAGATTTTGTTAGCAAGAATACACTTTCAAAACTAAGTGAAGAGGGTTACAACCATTGTAGATCAAGTCCTTCACTTCAATAGCTCCAAGTAGTAGTCCTTAAGCTCCAAGTAGTAGTCCCTAAAGCTCTTCTTGGCTCCACTTGAAGAAAGGATCGAGCTTACTACGTGATCTTCGAAGCCGAATATGATCCACCTTGAAGTCTCTCTAGGTCAAGCTGTATCTTCACTAATCAAATTATTAGTGAAGCTAACAACCTAAACTAATGGTCTAGATTAGTGTAGGTTGATGAAGTAGGAATTTTTCTCACTTTAGAAATCTATTTCTCCTTTTATTTTCAACTCAAGAAAAACCCTAGCGAGCTTCATGAGGAAGAGGGAGATGAACTTGGGTGAGTGAGAGTTGTGAATGAATTATTGAGAGAGTAAACCACGAGCTCAAGATAAAGATGGGGTGAGATAATATCTTAGAGTAAAACAAAACGAGAGATGAGTCATGGTTTCTACATGCTTCTACAAGCATCCAAGCCATGCTCATTATCCCTTCATTTTTTATTTTCCTCTAAAAATAAATCACCCAAATTATCCTAAGCCCAAGGTGTGAGTCTCATACACCCTTGTTCTATGTTTCATCAACCATGATACAAATCCCATTATATATATATATATATATATATATATATATATCATATATACATATATACAATTATATATCAAGAGAAGAAAATCTTTAGTGAGCTATATTAGTTAATATATTTATATATCAAATATATTAATATATATCAAATTATTAAATCAACACTTGATTCAATAATTCGGTTATATCATATAAAACCGACTAATATCATTTATATGTATATCATTTTATCAAATCAACACTTGATTCAATAACCCGGTTATAACACATATAACCGACAATATTCAATATTCGTTATCAAACCAATACTTGATTCAATAATTCGGTCATATTATATATAACAGGCCAATATCAAATATATATATATATATATATATTTATATATATAACATATCATTGAATCAACACTTGATTCAACAATTCGGTTATATCACATATAACCTAACCGATATCACATATCGCGAGATTAGAATACGGTATCACATACTCGTATTTAATCAAGCTCCCGCACATATCACCATATGTGCCCCACTTCGTTTCGCTTGAGTTAGGAAACTCTGTGTGGGACTCTAAAGACTCGTCAATACGCCAGCAGTAGGTAATGATCACATCAGTCACCCACAAGCCGTCAACGGTACTAGCTGGACGTAACGGCTACCCAGGTATTGAACGAATAGAAGATCAACAAGCAAGCTTGTCCAAACTCTCGTGAAGCCTACAAGCAACACTTACCGTACAGTCCGGTATCTTCGTATGATATGTCGCATATTAAGTGTACGGGTGGAATCGTCAGACCCCAGTAACTTGATAAGTCACACCGATGTGTGGCTTATAACCGTTCGAGAAACTACTGATAACACTTATCAGTAAATCTCATCAACCCTGGCTAGGGTCTTGCTGTTATAGCCAATAGAGTATAGCTCAACATCAACTCCCTATACCGGGAGAGACGAAACCCCTCCAATCGCTTATTGCTTCCATGTGACTCGGGACTATACCCAAAATCCACTTGTTTGCACGACTCCTTTGAGCCGTGGTAGGGAGGAAATCAAAGCACAGTGGGAACCACACAAGACTCTATGACGATCTCGGGTCTACAGACTAACCTGTACAAGTGTCGCCAGAGAACTACTATCTGACGATAGGTATGGTACCATCTAGGAGTTTTTGGCGAGTCCTGTTCGATGTACCCATTCTCTAATGAGCACCTGTGTACAATCTTTGATATCAAAGACCAATGGATGTGGGATCAACCATCGCTCCATACAGGGTCAAGAAACATACACACTAGTTTACTCTGGAATATCGATGCCCTGTCTCGATACTCCCTCGACTAGGAACTGTTTAAAAGATGTTTTTGTAGACTACACAAACCCCACTAGTATGATCTGCATCATAGTCCTGGTAGTCAAGCTAACATCCTAAGGGCTTTATCAACATGTATTTGAGAGACAGTATAATAATACAAGTGTACATGTTAAAATAAAGAGCAACAAGATAGCATACTACTATCATGTCGAGCAAGAAAGTCCTCTATATATATGTCCAAGCATCCACTATAATATACAATAATGGCCTCTAGGGCTTACACATTCCTAACAATCTTCCACTTGTACTAAGGCCAGTTGTTGTAGTATTGCATACCCAACATCCTAAAAAGTCTCTCAAACTGCATCTGGGGGAGTGCCTTCGTGAGTGGATCCGCTGTGTTGTCTTTCGTGTCAATTCTCCTGATCTCGATCTCCCGGCGATCTACTATCTCCCAGATTAGATGATACCACCTAAGAATATGTCTAGATGGACCGGGGTTCCTTGTCCAAAGCCACAGCTCCATTGTTATCACAATACAAAGGTATTGGATGCTCAATGGATGGAACCACACCAAGTTCAGCAATGAACATCTTCATCCAGACAGCCTCTTTGGCAGCATCGTTGGCAGCGATGTATTTAGCCTCCATCATCGAGTCTGCCACGGTATCTTGCTTGGAACTCTTCTAACATACCGCCCCTCCATTGAGGGTGAATACAAAACCCAAGACCGACTTGCTGTCGTCCTTATCACTCTGGAAGCTCGAATCGGTAAAGGACTCCACTTGGAGTTCACCATTACCATACACCAAGAACATCTCTTTAGTCCTTCTCAAGTACTTAAGAATTTTCTTCACAGCAGTCCAGTGTTTCTTCCCAGGAACTGATTGATACCTACTTACCACACTAAGTGCGTAAGCTACATCCGGTCTGGTGTATAATATCGCGTACATGATAGACCCAACTGCAGAAGCATAGGGTATCCCTTGCATACGAGCCCTCTCTAAATCAGTCTTGAGAGACATCTCTTTGGAGAGAGTGATTTCTGAGCAAGCGGGTAAATTACCACGCTTAGAATCTTCCATACTAAACTTCTTTAGTATGGTATCAATGTACCTGGATTGGGAAAATCCCAACATCCTCTTAGATCTATCTCTATAGATCTTTATCCCTAGGATGTAGGAGGCATCATCCAGATCTTTCGTGGAGAACTTTTGTGATAAGAAGAACTTGACCGAGTGTAGCATAGGAACATCATTTCCTATCAAGAGTATGTCATCCACGTACAATACGAGGAAGATAACCTTACTCTCTACTACTTTCTTGTATATACAAGGTTCATCTACGTTTTTGATGAAGTCAAACTCTTTGACTGCTATATCAAAACAGATGTTCCAGCTCCACGATGCCTGCTTTAATCTGTAGATTGAGTTAAGCAGCCTGCACACCTTTCCGCTACT
Source organism: Agapanthus africanus (assembly GCA_030015575.1). Taxonomy (NCBI): domain Eukaryota; kingdom Viridiplantae; phylum Streptophyta; class Magnoliopsida; order Asparagales; family Amaryllidaceae; genus Agapanthus; species Agapanthus africanus. The sequence continues at coordinate 484,949,693 of CM057350.1, forward strand.
CCCACTATCTACGTAGCTCTCTGGCTGTGTCATGTACACGCTCTCTTCTAAATCACCATTTAGAAAAGAGGTCTTGACGTTCATCTGCCAGATTTCATAGTCATGGTATGCAGCAATGGAAAGTAGGATCCTGATGGACTTAAGAATAGACACCGGAGAAAAGGTTTCATCATAGTCAACACCTGGTCATTGTTGAAAACCTTTTGCTACAAGTCTAGCTTTGAAGGTCTCAACCTTTCCATTTACACCAATTTTCTTCTTAAAGATCCGCTTGCTCCTAAAGGGTTTTACCTCTTCAGGAGCAACTTCCAAAGTCCATACTTTGTTGGTGTACATGGAATCCATCTCAGATCGCATAGCATCCAGCCATTTCAAAGAGTCCCCACTTATGATGGCCTGCTCGAAACTAGTTGGGTTATCATATTCCATGATGCAATCCTCGCTCCTACTGTATATGAGAAAACCGTAGTATCTCTCAGGTGGATGAGGAACCCTATTAGATCTGCAGAGTGGTTGAGGTTTGTCGGGGACTATCAAATCCTCCTGTTCTACCAAATCATCAGTTGTAGTTTGTGTAGCTGGAACTTCTTCCAGTTCTACCTCATTGCCACAAATTTCTTTCATGAGAAATTCTTTTTCTAAAAAGGTGGCATGTTGAGAAACAAACACCTTTTGTTCCTCAGTATGGTAGAAGATATATCTATATGAATCCTTTGGATATCCCACAAACTTGCACAAAACAGACCCTGCCTCGAGCTTGTCCGGATTTTGCCTTTTAACATAGGCCGGACAACCCCATATCTTAACTCGTTTAAGAGATGGTCTCTTCCGATTCTATATCTCATATGAAGTGGTAGGCACAGATTTGGTCGGAACCCTATTCAATAGGTATGCAGCTGTCTCAAGTTCATAACACTAAAAGGAAATAGGTAACTCAATAATACTCATCATAGCACCATATCTAATAAGGTGCGATTCCTCCGCTCCGATACTCTATTGTGCTGTGGTGTATACGGAGGAGTTAGCTGAGAGAGAATCCCATTCTCTTTTAAATAGTCTCGGAATTCCGTGCTCAAGTATTCTCCTTCTTGATCAGATCGAAGGATTTTAATACTTTTACCCGTCTGGTTCTCAACTTCGTATTTATATTCCTTGAATTTCTCAAAAGCTTCATATTTGTGTTTCAACAAGAACACATGTCCGAATCTTCAGAGATCATCGGTGAATGTAATAAAGTACGAGGAACCATTCCTGGCATGTGTAGACATAGGACCGCATACATCATTATGTATTAGTCCCAAGAGTTCAGTAGCTCTTTCTCCGTGTCCCATAAAAGGAGTTTTGGTCATCTTGCCTTTGAGACATGACTGACAAGTTTCATAAGATGTAAATTAAAACGGATTCAAATATCCATCTTTATATAACTTAGCTAGTCTTGTCGTATTGATATGACCAAGTCTACAATGCCACAAGAAGAATTCGTTCATTTCTGAACTTTTTCTCTTGTGTGTGTTACGTATGTTTAGAACTGTAGTTTGATTTAGAATGTATATACTGTTACACAACGTACCAAACCCAATCAACACTTGATTTAGGAAAATGTTCATAACATTTTCCTCTAATACAAAGTTATATCCTTCATTATGTAATAAAGAAACTGATATAATATTGCACATCATTTTTGGTACGTAATAACAGTCGTTCAGAATCAATGTATTACAATTTGGTAATACTAGGTGATATTCGCCAACTGCTTTGGCTGCAACAATTGCTCAATTCCCTACTTTGAGAGACATATCACTCTTTCCCAGTTCTCTATCTTTCCTTAACCTATGTAACATATAACAAACATGGGATCCTGATCCGGTATTCAATACCCAGGACGTAGAGCATACTGAAAAACAGTTCTCGGTAACGAACACACCCGAAGAAGATGCATCATCATGCTCTTTCTTCGTTCGGGTTGCGTGATAATCCTGACATTCCCCTATTCCTTGCTCATGTTGGATGTATATGCCCTAGAGGCCAGTATTGTATATGTATACATATGGATACTAGGGGTATGTATATACAGAACAATCTTGCTCGGTTTTATAGTATATTATTTGACTTGTCTTTATCGGGATATATGTATTTATTGTTATTATATCTGATTTGCACATATTGATAAAGACTCGATACGGTAGTATACTATTGTGGTTTGTCTTTATCTTAACATGGCATATGTCATACTCGTTATTACGTATTGCGGTTACATGTTGATAAAGCCCCTAGGATCTTGCTTAACTACCTGCGTTGTGATGGCGATCATACTTGTGGGAGCAGGGTAGTCTATAAGCACATCCTTAAATGGTCCCTAGTCGCGTGAGTATCGAGACTGGGCACTGATATTCCAGAGTAGACTGGTGTGTACGTTTCTAGCCCCGTCGGAGGATGGTTGGTCCCGCAGCCATTAGTCTGATGCACCTAAGATCGTATGCAGGTGCTCACTGGGTGTGAGTACACTGGACGGACTCGCCGAGAACTTCCATATGGTACTATACCTATCGTCAGATGGAAGTTCTCAGGTGACATGTGTACAGGTTAGTCTTTGGACCCGAGATCGGCATTTGTCTCGTGTGAGTTCCCACTGAACTTTGATCACTATCCTACCACGGCTCTACTGAGTCATGCAAACAGGTTTTGGTTGGGTTCAGTCCCGAGCCACATGGAGGTAGTGAGCGATTGTAGGGGATTCGTCTCTCCCGGTATAGGGAGTCGATATCGCACTGTGATTCGATTGGTTAGGACCATAAGACCTTGGCCAAGGCACTTGGGATTTACTGATAGGTTGATCAGTAGTTTCCCGGATTGGTCCTGAGCCACATCGGCACGACTTATCAGGTTGTTAGGGTCTGACGTTCACCATCCCCTAGACCCGGTATGCGATACTCTTTGACGAAGAGACCGGACTGTACGAATATTGTCACGGATAGGCTCAGTAGGAGATCCAGATGAGTTTGCTCATCGGCCTTCTTTTCGACAGGTACCTGGGTAGCCGTTACGTACAGCTAGTGCCGCTGACGAGCTTGTGGTTAAACCCACTGCCAGAGTACTGTCGAGTCTTTAGAGTCCCACACAGAGGGTTTCCCTAATTCAGGCGAAATGATGTAGTAGCCGTATTGGATACGTGCAGGGTTCGATCGATTGATGTACTTGGTACTTGGATTTTCGATAGGACAGTTTGTAATACTAGCCGGCTCGGGTTTGAGCCGGATTATTAAATCAGGTATTGATTTAATAATTTACGTATATGTATTTCGATATATATATTCTAGTATTATATTCTTCGTGTTATTCTATCTCTTTTGGGCGTTCGGATTTTTTATCTGATTGCCGGTATATTTATACAGTAGACTGAAATCCGTATTTACTACAGATTTCCTTCTAGAAGGTGGCCACCTCATTATGTATTTTCCTTTTATTTGATAATTGGAAATGAGGTGGAAAGTAAAAGGTATGGGAGGAATGGTGATGACCATGCTTTAATAATTCACAAATGAATTTATAATTCATTTGGAGTTACAATTGAAGCATGGTTGTTAATTGTTTATTGAAAGAATTCACACACAAAACCAAGGTGTGTGATTTTCTCTCACTTCATGCTTCATTTTCCTTTGAGCTCTCATTTTCTCTTGAGTTCCTCCCTCCTCTTGCTTTCTTCCATCTTCATCTTCTTCCTCTTCACTAACATTTTCATGTGTTGAGAAACAAGTGAAGATGTTAGAAAAGAGATATTAAACACTTAGACACCCTCCACTACATCCTAGACTACTTGGTTTAGCAACCCAAGTTCTCTAGTTTCTCCTTATAGCTATTTGGTTAGGAGCTAGAGCCATGGATCATACTCCCCGGGTGGATCATCTACGACAAAGCAAGGCCGGAAAACAAGCTCGATCCCGGAGGACCGATGGAGCCGGAGTTGGAGATCAAGCAAGTTCAAGGATATCATTTGGAGCACATGACGAGGAGAGAAGACCGAAGGACTTGAGCCTCTTGGTATATCTTTTTTCCATAGTAGATAGCTCTCCTAGTGTAGCTAGTTAGTTTTATGGAAAGATCCGATTTTAGGGTTTAGTCTAGCGCCAAGTTTTTGTTTGCAAGAAAATTTTTGTTCCGCATTTGGCTACGTGAGTTGGCCGGGGCGCTAGGGTAACTCTTCATGGTATCAGAGCCACCCATAAAACCTATACTAGCTTTTTAAATCGTGTTTAGAATAATGATCGACTGGATTTTTCAAAAACTGCATTTCCTCACATGATGTTTCTGTCGATTTTTAAAGTGCTCGAAAAATCAATATTTTGCTCTCAGAAAATCATGCAGGCTTTTCTAAGACAACAGAAGAAAATTTGGCACGTGATCCCTCTAAACCGCCGCGTAACCGCCGCGCAAACCCCTTATTGGCGGCGGATCCGCGGCGATTTTGAGGGCCCACGTGATTAAATTTTTTCTGGACCTCATATTTTGGAAATTGTGGTTTCTGGAATAATTACTTTTTAGGCCCAGATTTGTTACAGTGTTGGTTTAATACTTGGGGCCCACTTGGAAAGTTTAGTCGATCGTAATTTTAAAATACGTATTTTTATTATCAGTACATTCACTTTTATCTACGACCGGGAATGTCACTCGATCGGTAAAACTCGTCTGATTGCTATATGTTCTTTTAGACGGGTTTTGCGAACGTGACATTCGCGTTGATGTTGTGTGCTTGTGCTGTGATTGTGGTTGGATTGTCGTGGTGGATAGCATGCGGTGCAATGTTAGAATACAGTTTACAATTCATCTGTACATTTGTTATTACGGGGCGACCGTCCGACATGTGGATTGCCGTCTTTGCCGTTTGTATATTATTTTGGGGCACGACTGGGCTGAGGTCGATATCGCCGGTTGTATATATTTTTTTTAAATATTCTGTACTAGGCTTATCCCACGGCGGAGTGCACGGATAGCCGGGTTCTAGAAGGCAACAAGCCCGCATCTCATGGCATCGAGACGGAGGAGGCTTCATTCTCATAGCGCTGAGACGGAGGGGGCTTCATTCTAGAACTGGCGGGCTATTCGCCGCACTCGTAGGGGGTACAGGTTTTCATTGCACATGCTATCCATACGACCGGAACGTCGGGTTTTATTTGCGGCTCAAATGAAACCCGGGGCTCCAAGATTATCCACCATTCTGTAATGTTATCTGTGATGTTGTTTATTATCATGCCTGGGATGAATGTTATATATACTTATATAAATACTAGTAGATGTTGTATATGTTTTGCACCCGTGCTAGTCCAGCCCCCGCTCTGTCGTTAGTTAAGTAACCTAACGGGTGATGAAGGGGCCCCGTGGCGAATGCGGATGGCATATACGTACATTTTATTTTCGTTCTTTTCTGGTGTGATAGGTTACAAATTGATAGGACCGCATTAATTTTAATTAATGCAAGATAAAAAACCTAAAATATGTTGTTGGAACCAGATTTTAAAAAACTGACATTACAGACGTTCTCTTTTGCTTTGCACAGTGGTATTCATTTTGGAATATCCAGCACCTCATTCGACGAGGCAAGGGCCGAGATCCCTTCACCGGGAGTGAGCCCTTGAGGAAAAGTTTGCGTCAGGGTAATAACTTCACTATAGTCGATTATTTTTGCTTTTCATCGTGGTATTCAGTTTGGAATATCCTGCACCTCATTCGACGAGGAAAGAGCCGAGATCCCTTCACAGGGAGTGACCTCTTTGGCAAAGGTTTTCGCCACTATAAATTTACAAAACTACTCAGGTTCCTTCAACGATATCAAGTTCATTACGTTAACGGGTTTTTCGCCAAAAACCCAGCCGTAGCTCTCCGTCATTTCAGATAAAAAGCAGTTAGTATTCGTGCTATGTACGTTGGTCTCTATCAAGGCATAGTGTACGGTAGCTAAGTGTTTCTTATCTGTTGCATCTTAGGATGCGATTAATTAGGACAGTCGCATAGACACTTTGGTCTCTATCAAGGGCTTATGCGGGTGGGTCTATGTTAATCCAGGAAAATGACGGGTTGAACTTGACTTGCGACTTATGGTACGTTGGTCTCTATCAAGACCATATGTCGTTAGGGGCAAAAACCACATCGGGAGTTTCAAACATACATGAAACTTGCAGATTTAGCATACCTTCTGGAGTATGGTGACTAGAGTAGATTCCATCTAGTGCATCACACAATGATAGTTGGATCCCGATCCCACTGATGAGTAGGATTACTCTCGGGAGATTATCACACTTAACAATCAATGCTATAAACCAAGTAGGTGTCTAGAAAGGTGTTAGCGGGGCTACGCCTCCAGGGAAAAGAGGTTGTATAATTAAGGAACTTCGCGAAAGCGTTGGAAAACCTCCCTTGAAGTACCAACACCGGCCTGGCTGAAAGGTTTAGCAAGTATTGTGACGTGCGATTAATCCTGACTAGTTCTTTTAGGGTTTGAAGAAGAATTTGAGGAAACAGTGGGAGCCATCCTGATTAGATAAATTAATAAACCAATCTAATCTTGCAAGAGCGCACACCGAGTGTTTTCCCTATCTCTCTCCAGGTAGCAACCATTTCACGCCCTAATCAAGATAATAAAATGTATCGCTTGACCGATCCGAATTCTTATTCGGGGCTGGGGAACGTCGGTTCGGCTCTAACTTACGACAACTGTCATAAGTATGAGCAAGGGAAAGAGGAAAGTTTGAATTCCTTAAAGACCCCATCGAAGAAGAAACACACTGTTGCGTCTTCTTCAGGTGTTCTTGTTATTGAGAACTGCTTTTCGGTCAGTCCTACCTCCTGGGTACTCGATACCGGATCAGGATCTCATATCTGTAATTTATTGCAGGGACTGAGAAAAAGTAGGATAGTTGGACCTGGTGATATGTCCCTCAGGGTAGGGAACGGAGCACAAGTTAATGCTGCGGCCGTCGGTGAATATCACCTAGTGTTGCCAAATGGCAATGCTATGATTTTGAACAATTGCTACTATATACCTTCCATACTTTGCAACATCATATCAGTTTCTTTACTTGATAAAGATGGATATAACTTTGTTTTTGATAGAAATATCATGAACATTTACCTTGATAAGGTATTGGTTGCAGAAGGTACACTGTGTAATGGTATCTATGTTCTAAATCAGAACACGGTTCTCAATGTACAAAACATACGCAAGAGGAAGAGTTCAGATACGAATGAATCCTACTTGTGGCATTGTAGACTTGGTCATATCGGAGAGAAAAGACTGAGTAAGTTACATAAAGATGGACTCTTGAATACGTTCGAATTTTCATCTTATGAAACTTATCAGTCTTGTCTTAAAGGAAAGATGACCAAATCTCCGTTCACCGGACATGGAGAAAGAGCAGCAGAGCTCTTGGGACTCATACACAGTGATGTATGTGGTCCGATGTCTATACATGCAAGGGATGGGTTCTCGTACTTCATCACATTCACTGACGATCTATCTAGGTTCGGATATGTGTATCTCATGAAACACAAATCTGAAGCTTTTGAGAAATTCAAAGAATTCAGAAAGGAAGTAGAGAACCAGATTGGTAAAAGTATTAAGATCCTCCGATCTGATAGAGGGGGGGAGTACTTAAGTACGGAATTCAGGGACTTTCTAAAAGAGAATGGTATTCTCTCTCAGCTTACTCCTCCGTATACTCCACAACACAACGGTGTGTCGGAGCGGAGGAATCGTACCCTATTGGATATGGTTTGCTCCATGATGAGTAATGCTGAGTTGCCTCTTTCATTCTGGGGGCTTGCACTTGAAACCGCAGCATATCTGTTGAATCAGGTTCCATCAAAATCTGTGCCTAAGACTCCATATGAAATATGGAGTAATAAAAGACCATGTCTTAAAAGGATTAAGATATGGGGTTGTCTAGCCTATGTAAAAAACCAGAATCCGGACAAACTTGAGGCACGATCAGTTTTATGTAAGTTTGTTGGATATCCCAGGCATTCAAATGGATATCTATTCTACCATGTCGATGAACAAAAGGTTTTTGTCTTTCGACACGCCACCTTTCTTGAAAGGTTGTTTCTTGAAAAAGAAATAAGTGGGGGCACGGTAGATTTGGAAGAAATTCCAGAAGGACAAACTGTAACTGAAGATTTGCTAGAACCACAAGATTCAACAGTACCGGACGAATCTCAGCCACTCCGCAGATCTAGTAGGATTTCTCATCCGCCCGAGAGATACTACGGTTTTCTTATAGATGGGGATCGAGAGGATTGCATCTTGGAAGAAGATGATCCTACTAGTTTCAGGCAGGCCATTATCAGTAGTGACTCTGATAAGTGGCTGGATGCTATGCAATCTGAAATGGAGTCCATGTACACCAATAAAGTGTGGACCCTGGAAGTTTCTCCACCGGGGGTAAAACCTGTTGGATGCAAATGGATCTACAAGAAGAAACTTGGTGTAGATGGGCAGGTGGAAACCTATAAGGCTAGACTCGTTGCAAAAGGTTTTCGTCAAAGACCAAGAGTGGACTATGACGAAACCTTTTCTCCAGTGGCTATGCTCAAATCCATTAGGATCTTGCTTGCCATTGCTGCCTTCCATGACTATGAGATCTGGCAGATGGACGTAAAAACAACCTTTTTAAACGGAAGTTTAGAAGAGTGCGTTTATATGGATCAGCCAGAAGGTTTTGTAGACAGTGGAAGCAGCGGGAAGGTGTGCAAGTTACTCAAATCCATTTATGGATTGAAGAAAGCATCGCGGAGCTGGAACATCTGTTTTGATGAGACAGTCAAGGACTTTGACTTCATCAAGAACGAAGATGAGCCTTGTATTTATAAGAAGATTGTAGGACGAACTGTCGTGTTCCTAGTCTTGTACGTGGACGACATTCTTTTGATAGGAAATGACATTCCTATGCTACAATCGGTCAAGCTATTCTTTGTTAGTTATATGTATGCCCTAGAGGCCATTACTGTACATAGGATGTATATTGTAGTGGATGCTGGGACGTATATAGGGAGGACTTTCTTGCTCGACATGATAGTATGCTATCTGGTTGAACTTTACCTTAACGTGTATACTGATTGTCTCTCTGTTACATGTTGGTAAAGCCCTTAGGATGTGTGCTTGACTACCTGGACTATGATGCGGATGATACTAGTGGGGACATGGTAGTCCATAAGTACATCCTTCAAAGTCCCTAGTCGAGGGTGTATCGAGACGGGGCATCGATATACCAGAGTAGACTAGCGTATACCTTCTCGACCCATACAGATGGGCGATGGATGATCCCATATCCATTGGTGTTTGACATCAGAGATGATATACGGGTGCTCAGTAGAGACTGGGTACACTGGACGGACTCGCCGAGAACTCCCAGATGGTATTATACCTCACGTCAGATGGCAGTTCTCTGGTGACACTGGTACAGAGTAGTCTGTTGACCCGAGATCATCATAGAGTCTTGTGTGGTTCCCACTGTGCTTTGATTTCCATCTTACCACGTCCAAGAGGGCGTGAAAAACGGTGGTTTTTGGGTACAGTCCCGAGTCACATGGAGATAATGAGCGATAGGAGGGGATTCGTCTCTCCCGGTATAGGGGGTTGATGTTGCGCTGTGTTCGATTGGCTATAACAGGAAATCCCTGGCCAGGGTTGCTGAGATTTACTGGTAAGTGTTACCAGTAGTTTCTTGAATTGTTATAGACCTCATATCGACACGACTTATTGAGCTATTGGGGTCTGACGTTTACCACCCCTAGGCGAGATATGCGACATATCAGACGATCAGACCGGACTGTACGGTAGTGTTACTAGTCGGATTCACTGGAGTGTGAGCGGGCTTGCTCGTCGATCTTCAGATCGCTCAATACCCGGGTGGCCGTTACGTTTAGCAGACCGCTTGCGGCTTGTGGGTGTTTGATATGATCATCATCTGCTGCCGGCGTATTGACGAGTCTTTAGAGTCCTACACAGAGGTTTCCTGGCTCAAGCGAAACGAAATAGGAGCGCATATGAGATATGTGCGGGACCGAGAATAATACGAGTATGTGATACTGTATTCGATTCTCGCGATGTGACATTGATCGGTTATATGCGATATAGCCGGGTTATCGGATCAAGTGTTGATTCGATAAGATGTTACTAATGATACCAGTCGGTTATGTGCGTCATGACCGGATCGTTAAATCAAGTGTTGATTTAATGATTTAATGCATAATTATATATTTGATATATTACTTTGCATTAACTAGTATCGGTTCACTTTAAATGGATTTTCTCACTCGGGTGTGCGCATTGCATATGCGATATGATTTTGTGCACTTGCTTGTATCATGTTTGATGATACATGCAATACTTGGTTAAATGTATGTTTAAACCATAGTTAGTTAATGGTTAAGGGTTTTAAATGATTTATTTATTGTTTTATTTATTTTTGGCAAAAGGAAGATGGTGGCTTTATTTATTTCTTTTGTTGAAGTTTCTTGAACTTTTGAAAAGTCCACCATTTTTGTTTTATGCCAAACCCTAACCACTCACTAACTTTGGTTAACTCTCTACACTTAACTATGGTAAGTGTTATGATAAGATTGAATTTTTCTTTTCTATTATTAATCTTATCATAATAATTATCATCTTCTTGCTTTCTTCTTCTTCTTCATTTTCAAGAAGAAAAGCTTGACTACATCAATGGTGGATTGATGAAATGAGTGAGAAATCCAAAACTAAAGTCTGCCCACTTCCTATTTCTTCATCCTCTACCTCTTGCCAAGTAGTAGAGTGTGTTTCCTTCACAAGTTTTCATGACTTGGTGAAGGTGGAGCTTGATCTTTCGATGCCTCGACGTAGATCATCTTCGGCATGGACATCGACGACCTAGCTTGCCCATTCTCCGACGAAGCCGACGCTTGAGCCCGGATTTGATTTGGACAGCGGAGAGGACCTCGTTGCGGAGCTATGGAGGTGGAGCACCGGATCTACAAAGGTTGTATTTCCGTATCTTGTAGTTAAGTGTTAACTAGTTAGCTTTTTCGCCTAGTTTTCTAGCAAACGATCCGTAGTCGGGTTTCTCGGCACCGTTAAAATTTTAATTTGGCATGATTGATGCCTTGTGAGACCTCATTAGGGTGCCTAGGAACCCTACATTCTTATCACAAAGGTTCTCCGTGAAAGACTTAGGTGATGCCTCGTACATTCTGGGGATCAAGATCTATAGAGATAGATCCAAGAAATTACTGGGACTTTCACAGTCCAGGTACATAGAGACCGTACTAACGAGATTTAGTATGGAAGATTCCAAGCGCGGTAACATACACGCATTGCACGGAATCACCCTCTCCAAGAAGATGTCTCCCAAGACTGACGAGGAGAGGGTTCGCATGAGCACTATACCCTACGCTTCGGCGGTAGGATCTATAATGAATGCGATGCTATGTACAAGACCAGATGTAGTTTACGCGCTAAGCGTGGTGAGCCGGTATCAGTCAGACCCAGGTGAGGACCACTGGACAGCAGTAAAGAACATTCTCAAGTACCTGAGAAGGACTAAGGAGATGTTCCTGATTTACGGTAATGGAGTCCTCAGGGTCGAGTCCTTTACCGACTCAAGCTTCCAGAGTGATAAGGATGACAGCAAGTCTGTCTCGGGTTTTGTGTTTACCCTCAAAGGAGGGGCGGTATGTTGGAAGAGTTCCAAACATGATACCGTCGCAGACTCGACGATGGAGGCTGAATACATTGCTGCAAGCGATGCCGCAAAAGAGGCGGTCTGGATAAAGAAGTTCATAGCTGAACTTCAGGTGGTTCCGTCCATTGTTGATCCGATACCAGTATAATGTGATAACAATGGGGCTATAGCTTTAGCGAAGGAACCACGGTCCCATCAGAAATCCAGGCACATCTTAAGGCGGTATCACCTGATCAGGGAGATCGTAGATCGCCAGGAGATCGAGGTCCCGAGAGTGGATACGAAAGACAACACGGCGGATCCATTTACAAAGGCCCCCCCTCAAGCACAGTTCGAGCGACTTTTTAGGATGTTGGGTATGCGGTACGCCAGCAGCTGGCCTTAGAGCAGACGTTGGGTATTCGGTACGCCAATCATTGGCCTTTAGTGCAAGTGGGAGATTGTTGGATGTATATGCCCTAGAGGCCAGTATTGTATATGTATACATATGGATACTAGGGATATGTATATACAGAACAATCTTGCTCGGTTTTATAGTATATTATTTGACTTGTCTTTATCGGGATATGTGTATTTATTGTTATTATATCTGATTTGCACATATTGATAAAGACTCGATACGGTAGTATACTATTGTGGTTTGTCTTTATCTTAACATGGCATATGTCATACTCGTTATTACGTATTGCGGTTACATGTTGATAAAGCCCCTAGGATCTTGCTTAACTACCTGCGTTGTGATGGTGATCATACTTGTGGGAGCAGGGTAGTCCATAAGCACATCCTTAAATGGTCCTAAGACACGTGAGTATCGAGACTGGGCACTGATACTCCAGAGTAGACTGGTGTGTACGTTTCTAGCCCCGTCGGGGGATGGTTGGTCCCGCAGCCATTGGTCTGATGCACCTAAGATCGTATGCAGGTGCTCACTGGGTGTGAGTACACTGGACGGACTCACCGAGAACTTCCATATGGTACTATACCTATCGTCAGATGGAAGTTCTCAGGTGACATGTGTACAGGTTAGTCTTTGGACCCGAGATCGGCATTTGTCTCGTGTGAGTTCCCACTGAACTTTGATCACTATCCTACCACGGCTCTACTGAGTCATGCAAATAGGTTTTGGTTGGGTTCAGTCCCGAGCCACATGGAGGTAGTGAGCGATTGTAGGGGATTCGTCTCTCCCGGTATAGGGAGTCGATATCGCACTGTGATTCGATTGGTTAGGACCATAAGACCTTGGCCAAGGCACTCGGCACCGTTAAAATTTTAATTTGGCATGATCGATGCCTTGTGAGACCTCATTAGGGTGCCTAGGAACCCTACAGTGGTATCAGAGACTAGCTAGAGCCTTAGGCGAAGTACAGACGGAATTTGAAGTCCGAACGAACCCGAAACCCGATCACAAACTTGCTCTCTGTACTTTTTCTAAAAACGGTGATTTTTCCAAATTAAAAATATGCAGAAAACCCAGCAGGAAAATATAAGAATTACGGCGCAAAATTGGGGTCATGAACAGTGCAAGATGGCGCGGAACCGCGGCAGAAACCTGCATTAGGCGGCGGTTCCGCGGCATATTGATGACGTCAGCCTTTAAAAGTTGCACAGTAATTCATTGTTTTCAGTGCTGAGTTCTCTGGGTATTTTGAAATTTTATTCAAGAGTTGAATTTTCTGGAGTTGTTTTGGGGATTCGGTGTTTTGATCGGAGTATCAAATTTTGTCTGTGTGGCTTTCCGGATAAATTTTAGAATATGTTAAAAAGTTCGACCGGATATAAATACCCAATTTTTCCCCCGTCGGGAAATTTCCAAGTGTTGGATTTTTCCGTAGTTTAACGACGTTCTAAGTAGTGCAAGTAACGCGATGGTCTCTCTAGAAGACAAAAAACCTTAACTCGATTATGTGACCGTCTTGAACTGCCCTTTGAACCTTCGGGTTTGGGGCAGTACGGCGTGCCACATGTGAGGCGTTGGCTTGACCCTTCTACGGCTGGACCGTCGGTACTGAGGCACGAACTGAATGTTGTTAGACTTATTTCATGTGTTGATCTGTATCGGGAAAACTTGGGTGTTCGAATGTTCAATCGGAAAGTTTAACATTTTCTAATTATCTGGAATGGGATACAATAATTGGAATTCACAAGAAGTTATGAGATAACTGAATGAATGTTATAAACATAGCAATTTAGTCTCACTTGATCGGTTGCCACGGAATTTTGATGTGATCAAAAGTCCGTCGCAATCACGTAGCGTACGCGGATACTCGCCGGGTAAACTTAATAGACAGCCTCACTCCATAGCCCCGACCAAGTGACTGTAGGAGAACCCCGTCGCCGAAAGCATCCGTTCGGGTGCTCGCGGTAGCGGTGTTCCGCCTTGGTGCACTTCGTCGGCGGCATCGGGGGTGCGGCCGCCTACTAAAGTTTGCGACGAGCATTCGATCAGTATTTCGGGAATCTTGTTGAATTACCCGACTTGATATTGAAAAGTTTTTTGGATAATAAGACTAAAATGCGGGGTTTATAATTGTTAGGCATGCGATGTCTAAGGAATTCATTTGGTCAGGCATGCGATGTCTGAGGTGGTTGCGGATTCCAACTGTTGTAGTTTTACACTTTCTTTTCTGTGACCGTAAGTGTAATATGTGATATCGCCGGTTTCGTTGCTATATGTCAACGACAATTGGGATGCGCATATTTACTTACGTTGATGACATGTGATGTTATGTGTTGCTGGATATGTTATATTGGATCGTCGTGTTTGAATAGCCGGGGTTTTTTATGTGAGATGAGTGTTTTTCATTTTCATTCATGTAAAAACTTGTATGTAATATTCTTTTATTGGGGCGCTTCCAGGTTGCGGAAGTTGTCACTGTTGATGTATATTATTTACTTTTCCGCACTAGGATAGACCCAAGGAGGGGAGCACAAGTAACCGGGTTCTGGAGTCCAGTGGGAGACCAACTCGAGGAGTCGAGTCCGGGTCTCCTAACTCTAGAATTGGTAGGGTTACTTGCCGCTCTCGTAGGGTTCTAGGGGTGTGGGTTTGGCTATTCATCACGACCGTGGAATCCGTGTTTTATACTGGCTCGTATTGAAAACACGGACGTCCTAGTATATCCAATATTTCATATGTTTCTTCTGCTGCGATATCTGTGATGTGATCATGTGATGTTCTGTGATAGATACAGTATATAGTATATATGATATATTATATAGACGTTACTTATGTTTTACACCCGCGCTAGCCCTGCCCCACTCTGCCGTTAGTTACCTAACCTAACGGTGCACGAGGGGACATCGAGGCGAATGCGGATGGCATAAGTGTACGTCGTATTTATCTGTGATGTTTAGGTACTTAAATGATGGGACTTCATTAATATGATTAATGAAATAAAAGAAACCTAAGATATTGTAGAATCGAATTTCAAAATAAAACAGGTAGCTACAGTTTTTGCTTTGCACAGCGGTATATGAGATATATCCTGCACCTTATTCGATGAGGAAAGGACCGAGATCCCTTCACCGGGAGTGACTCCTTTAGCAATAACTGGCAGATGCTACACACTCGGTTTGTATTTTGATTGCTTTTAAGTGTTTTTGCTTTGCACAGTGATATATATGATATATCCCGCACCTCATTCGACGAGGAAAGGACCGACGATCCCTTCACCGGGAGTGACTCCTTTAGCAAAACTAGAAAAGCCTCAAAAACACTCCATTTCAAAATCATTTGATTCTACAACGATATCAAGTTCATTACGCAATAGGTTTTCAGAAAAACCTGTCGTAGCCCTCCGTCATTTCAGATAAGTCCTATTTAGTATTCGTGCTACGTTTGTTGACCTCCGTCAAGGCGTAGTGTGCGGTAGCTAACTAGTATTTATCTGTTTATGCATATGATGCAGATTGAGTTAGGGTAGTCGTGCGGCCTTGTTGACCTCCGTCAAGGGTCGTGTGGGTGGGTTTAATTCGATCAAGAAATGACGGGTTGAACTTGACTAGTAGCCTATGGTTTGTTGACCTCCGTCAAGGTCATAGGGTGCTAGGGGCAAAATATTATCGGGAATTTCAAGTGTTGAAATTTGCAATGAGATTGCATACCTTCTATGAGATAGTTGGATCCCGATACCCGCTGCGAGTAAGAGTTACTCCTGGGAGAGTTTTATACATTACAATTAGCCGATCAAGTAGGTGTCTAGAAAGGTGTCAACGGGGTTACGCCTCTGGGAAAACGAGGTTTACAGTAATTAGGTTCGTGCGAAAGCACGGGGGACCTCCCTCAAAGTACCGACACTGGCCTGGCTGAAAGATTGGCGAACTTGTAGTGTGTAATTAATCCCGGCTAGTCTTTCCTTTTAGGGTTTGAAGGAAGATTTGATAAAAAGCAGTGGGAGCCATCCTGATTAGATAAAATAATAACCAATCTATTCTTGAAAGAGCGCATGCTGAATGTTTTCTTCTCTCTCTCTCCTGGTAGCGACCATATCACTCCTTAATCAAGATAATAAAACGGATTATTGACCGAACCCGCTTGTTATACTGAGCTGGGGAACGTTGGTCCCGCTCCAACTTATAAATGTTATAAGACAGAGCAGGAAATTGGGGAATACCAGATTTCCCGTGCCGCCCAAACGAAGAGAGTGCATGCTGATGCATCATCTTCGGGTGTGTTCATTACAGAGAACTGTTTCTCAGTATCCTTTACGTCCTGGGTATGTGATACTAGATCAGAATCCCAGATATGTAATCAGTTACATAGGGCTACAGATAGGTAGAGAACTGAGAACGGGTGATAAGTTTCATGAGGCAGAAAACGGGGCAAGAGTTGCAGCCAAGTCTGTTGGTCACTGTCACCCTGTATTACCAATACATTGATTCTGAACGAATGTTATTAGATACCGAACCTGATATACAAAATCATATCAGTTTCTTTATTAGTAAAGAAATGATAAAATTCTGTATTGTTGGATAATGTTTTGAACATTTCCTATATCAAAAGTTGATCGGTTCAGGCACGTTATCTAAAACCATTGATATTCTAAATCAAACTACAGTTCTTAGTATACAGAACACACACAAGAGGAAGAGTTCAGAAATGAACGAATCCTTCTTGAGGTATTGTAGACTAGGTCATATCAATATGACCCGACTCGCTAGAGTTACATAAAGATGCATATTTAAATTAGTTTGAATTTACATCTTGTGAAACTCGCCAGTCATGTCACAAAGATAAGATGACCATAGCTCCGTTTAATGGAAACAGAGAAAGAGTTAGTAAACTCTTGGGATGATACATGTTGATGTATGTAGGTCCCCTGTCTACACATGCCAAGACCGGTTCTTTGTACTTCATTACATTCTCTGATAATCTCTCGAGATTCAGATCTATGTTCTTATTGAAACACAAGTCCGAACCTTTTGAGATATTCACGGAATATAAGTTAGAAGTAGAGAACCAAAATACGGGTATAAGTATTATGTCCTATGATGAGATCAGGGAGGAGAATACTTGTGCATGGAATTCCTGGACTATTGTAAAGGAGAATGAGATTCTCTCTCAGCATTACTCCTCCGTATACACCATTGCACGATGGTATATCGGGGTGGAGCAATCACACCCTATATGATAAGGTGTGCTCTATGATGAGTACTACTGAGTTACCTATTTCCTTTTTGGGAGTTATGCGCTTGAGAAGCTGCATACCTATTGAATAGGGTTCGAATCAAATCAGTTGCCTACCACTTCAAATGTGATATGGGAACGGAAGAGCCCATATCTTAAGTTTCTTAAGATTTGGGGTTGTCCGGCCTATGTTTAAAAGCAAAATCCGGACAAACTCGAGGCATTGTAAGTTATGTAGAACTGGAAAGGTTCCAGCTATACAAACTACATCAGATGATTTGGTAGAACCAGAGGATTCAGTAGATACCAACGAACCTCAGCCTCTCCGCCGATTTAGTAGGGTTTCTCACCCACCTGAGAGATACTTCTGTTTCTCTATGACAGTGGGAGCGAGGGTTGCATCATGAGATGATGACCCAACTAGTTTCGAGCTGGCCATCGAGAGTAAGACTCTATAAGAATGGCTGGATGCTTAGTGATCTGAGATGGAATCCTTATACACCAACAAAGTATGGACTTTGGTTGCTATATCTGAAGGGTTAAATCCCCATCAGGAGCAAGTATATCTTGAGAAGATTACTTGGTGTAGATGGAAAAGTTGAGACTTTCAAAGCTAGACTTGTTAAAGCTTTTCGTCATCGACCAGGCGTGGATCATGATGAAACCTTTTCAAGTGACTATGCTTAAGTCCATCCAGATCCTACTTGCCACGGCTACATACCATGACTACGATATCTGGCGGTTGGGTGTCTTGACTGCTTTTCTAAATGATGTTTTAGAAGAGGACGTCTATAAGTACACAGCCAGAGGGCTTCGTAAACAGTGGGAGCAGCGGAAACGTGTGCAAGATGCTTTATAGGATAAAGCAGGCATCGCGGAGTTGGAACATCTGTTTTGATGAAGTAGTCAAAGAGTTTGACATCATCAAAATGGTAGATGAACCTTGTATAAACAAAAAGGTAGTAGGGAGTATGGTGACGATCCTCGTAGAGTACGTGGATGACATACTCTTGATAGGGAAGAAGTTTCCTATGCTACGCTCGGTCAATCTCCGCTTATCACCAGAATTCTCCATAAAGGATCAAAGTGATACCTCCTAAATCCTGCGTTTTGGATCTATGAGATAGATCTAATTGGATGTTAGGATTCTCACTAGTTGTAGTGAGATGGTATCAATTGGTCCTGGGGAGAATCACTGGAAGGGTTCCAGGATGATAAAGACGACTGAATGTCAGTCACAGGCATTGTCTTTACCCTCAGTGAAGGGACGGTATGTTGGAAGAGTTCCAAGCTAAATACCGTGACATACTAGACGATAAAGGCTGGATACATCGCTACTTAAGATGCTACCAAAGAGGCTGTTTGGGTGTATATTGGTTCATGAGATGAACTATGTTCCTTCCATTGTGTGACAATGGAGTTGTGGCTTATGCCAAGGAACGCCGGTCCCATCAGTGATCCAGACATATTCTAAGGCAGTATCACTTGATCATGGAGATGGTTGATCTCCAGGGTGATCGAGGCTTGGAGAGTAGACTCAGAGGACAACACAGCAGATCCACTCACAAAGGCCTGTTCCCAGAGAAAGACTTTTATGGGATGGTTGAGTATGAGATACTACAACCACTGCTATCAGATGGCCCTAGTGCAAGTGGGAGATTGTTAGTTATATGTATGCCCTAGAGGCCATTACTGTACATAGGATGTATATTGTAGTGGATGCTGGGACGTATATAGGGAGGACTTTCTTGCTCGACATGATAGTATGCTATCTGGTTGAACTTTACCTTAACGTGTATACTGATTGTCTCTCTGTTACATGTTGGTAAAGCCCTTAGGATGTGTGCTTGACTACCTGGACTATGATGCGGATCATACTAGTGGGGACATGGTAGTCCATAAGTACATCCTTCAAAGTCCCTAGTCGAGGGTGTATCGAGACGGGGCATCGATATACCAGAGTAGACTAGCGTATACCTTCTCGACCCATACAGATGGGCGATGGATGATCCCATATCCATTGGTGTTTGACATCAGAGATGATATACGGGTGCTCAGTAGAGACTGGGTACACTGGACGGACTCGCCGAGAACTCCCAGATGGTATTATACCTCACGTCAGATGGCAGTTCTCTGGTGACACTGGTACAGAGTAGTCTGTTGACCCGAGATCGTCATAGAGTCTTGTGTGGTTCCCACTGTGCTTTGATTTCCATCTTACCACGTCCAAGAGGGCGTGCAAAACGGTGGTTTTTGGGTACAGTCCCGAGTCACATGGAGGCAATGAGCGATAGGAAGGGATTCGTCTCTCCCGGTATAGGGGGTTGATGTTGCGCTGTGTTCGATTGGCTATAACAGGAAATCCCTGGCCAGGGTTGCTGAGATTTACTGGTAAGTGTTACCAGTAGTTTCTCGAATTGTTATAGACCTCATATCGACACGACTTATTGAGCTATTGGGGTCTGACGTTTACCACCCCTAGGCGAGATATGCGACATATCAGACGATCAGACCGGACTGTACGGTAGTGTTACTGGTCGGATTCACTGGAGTGTGAGCGAGCTTGCTCGTCGATCTTCAGATCGCTCAATACCCGGGTGGCCGTTACATTTAGCAGACCGCTTGCGGCTTGTGGGTGTTTGATATGATCATCATCTGCTGCCGGCGTATTGACGAGTCTTTAGAGTCCTACACAGAGGTTTCCTGGCTCAAGCGAAACGAAATAGGAGCGCATATGAGATATGTGCGGGACCGAGAATAATACGAGTATGTGATACTGTATTCGATTCTCGCGATGTGACATTGATCGGTTATATGCGATATAGCCGGGTTATCGGATCAAGTGTTGATTCGATAAGATGTTACTAATGATACCAGTCGGTTATGTGCGTCATGACCGGATCGTTAAATCAAGTGTTGATTTAATGATTTAATGCATAATTATATATTTGATATATTACTTTGCATTAACTATTATCGGTTCACTTTAAATGGATTTTCTCACTCGGGTGTGCGCATTGCATATGCGATATGATTTTGTGCACTTGCTTGTATCATGTTTGATGATACATGCAATACTTGGTTAAATGTATGTTTAAACCATAGTTAGTTAATGGTTAAGGGTTTTAAATGATTTATTTATTGTTTTATTTATTTTTGGCAAAAGGAAAATGGTGGCTTTATTTATTTCTTTTGTTGAAGTTTCTTGAACTTTTGAAAAGTCCACCATTTTTGTTTTATGCCAAACCCTAACCACTCACTAACTTTGGTTAACTCTCTACACTTAACTATGGTAAGTGTTATGATAAGATTGAATTTTTCTTTTCTATTATTAATCTTATCATAATAATTATCATCTTCTTGCTTTCTTCTTCTTCTTCATTTTCAAGAAGAAAAGCTTGACTACATCAATGGTGGATTGATGAAATGAGTGAGAAATCCAAAACTAAAGTCTGCCCACTTCCTATTTCTTCATCCTCTACCTCTTGCCAAGTAGTAGAGTGTGTTTCCTTCACAAGTTTTCATGACTTGGTGAAGGTGGAGCTTGATCTTTCGATGCCTCGACGTAGATCATCTTCGGCATGGACATCGACGACCTAGCTTGCCCATTCTCCGACGAAGCCGACGCTTGAGCCCGGATTTGATTTGAACAGCGGAGAGGACCTCGTTGCGGAGCTATGGAGGTGGAGCACCAGATCTACAAAGGTTGTATTTCCGTATCTTGTAGTTAAGTGTTAACTAGTTAGCTTTTTCGCCTAGTTTTCTAGCAAACGATCCGTAGTCGGGTTTCTCGGCACCGTTAAAATTTTAATTTGGCATGATCGATTCCTTGTGAGACCTCATTAGGGTGCCTAGGAACCCTACATTCTTATCACAAAGGTTCTCCGTGAAAGACTTAGGTGATGCCTCGTACATTCTGGGGATCAAGATCTACAGAGATAGATCCAAGAAATTACTGGGACTTTCACAGTCCAGGTACATAGAGACCGTACTAACGAGATTTAGTATGGAAGATTCCAAGCGCGGTAACATACACGCATTGCACGGAATCACCCTCTCCAAGAAGATGTCTCCCAAGACTGACGAGGAGAGGGTTCGCATGAGCACTATACCCTACGCTTCGGCGGTAGGATCTATAATGAATGCGATGCTATGTACAAGACCAGATGTAGTTTACGCGCTAAGCGTGGTGAGCCGGTATCAGTCAGACCCAGGTGAGGACCACTGGACAGCAGTAAAGAACATTCTCAAGTACCTGAGAAGGACTAAGGAGATGTTCCTGATTTACGGTAATGGAGTCCTCAGGGTCGAGTCCTTTACCGACTCAAGCTTCCAGAGTGATAAGGATGACAGCAAGTCTGTCTCGGGTTTTGTGTTTACCCTCAACGGAGGGGCGGTATGTTGGAAGAGTTCCAAACATGATACCGTCGCAGACTCGACGATGGAGACTGAATACATTGCTGCAAGCGATGCCGCAAAAGAGGCGGTCTGGATAAAGAAGTTCATAGCTGAACTTCAGGTGGTTCCGTCCATTGTTGATCCGATACCAGTATAATGTGATAACAATGGGGCTATAGCTTTAGCGAAGGAACCACGGTCCCATCAGAAATCCAGGCACATCTTAAGGCGGTATCACCTGATCAGGGAGATCGTAGATCGCCAGGAGATCGAGGTCCCGAGAGTGGATACGAAAGACAACACGGCGGATCCATTTACAAAGGCCCCCCCTCAAGCACAGTTCGAGCGACTTTTTAGGATGTTGGGTATGCGGTACGCCAGTAGCTGGCCTTAGAGCAGACGTTGGGTATTCGGTACGCCAATCATTGGCCTTTAGTGCAAGTGGGAGATTGTTGGATGTATATGCCCTAGAGGCCAGTATTGTATATGTATACATATGGATACTAGGGATATGTATGTACAGAACAATCTTGCTCGGTTTTATAGTATATTATTTGACTTGTCTTTATCGGGATATGTGTATTTATTGTTATTATATCTGATTTGCACATATTGATAAAGACTCGATACGGTAGTATACTATTGTGGTTTGTCTTTATCTTAACATGGCATATGTCATACTCGTTATTACGTATTGCGGTTACATGTTGATAAAGCCCCTAGGATCTTGCTTAACTACCTGCGTTGTGATGGTGATCATACTTGTGGGAGCAGGGTAGTCCATAAGCACATCCTTAAATGGTCCTTAGACACGTGAGTATCGAGACTGGGCACTGATACTCCAGAGTAGACTGGTGTGTACGTTTCTAGCCCCGTCGAGGGATGGTTGGTCCCGCAGCCATTGGTCTGATGCACCTAAGATCGTATGCAGGTGCTCACTGGGTGTGAGTACACTGGACGGACTCACCGAGAACTTCCATATGGTACTATACCTATCGTCAGATGGAAGTTCTCAGGTGACATGTGTACAGTTTAGTCTTTGGACCCGAGATCGGCATTTGTCTCGTGTGAGTTCCCACTGAACTTTGATCACTATCCTACCACGGCTCTACTGAGTCATGCAAATAGGTTTTGGTTGGGTTCAGTCCCGAGCCACATGGAGGTAGTGAGCGATTGTAGGGGATTCGTCTCTCCCGGTATAGGGAGTCGATATCGCACTGTGATTCGATTGGTTAGGACCATAAGACCTTGGCCAAGGCACTTGGGATTTACTGATAGGTTGATCAGTAGTTTCCTAGATTGGTCCTGACCCACATCGGCACGACTTATCAGGTTGTTAGGGTCTGACGTTCACCATCTCCTAGACCCGGTATGCGATACTCTTTGACGAAGAGACCGGACTGTACGGATATTGTCACGGATAGGCTCAGTAGGAGATCCGGATGAGTTTGCTCATCGGCCTTCTTTTCGTCAGGTACCTGGGTAGCCGTTACGTACAGCTAGTGCCGCTGACGAGCTTGTGGTTAAACCTACTGCCAGAGTACTGTTGAGTCTTTAGAGTCCCACACAGAGGGTTTCCCTGATTCAGGCGAAATGATGTAGTAGCCGTATTGGATACGTGCAGGGTTCGATCGATTGATGCACTTGGTACTTGGATTTTCGATCGGACAGTTTGTAATACTAGCCGGCTCGGGTTTGAGCCGGATTATTAAATCAGGTATTGATTTAATAATTTACGTATATGTATTTCGATATATATATTCTAGTATTACGTTCTTCGTGTTATTCTATCTCTTTTGGGCGTTTGGATTTTTTATCCGATTGCCGGTATATTTGTACAGTAGACTGAAATCCGTATTTACTACAGATTTCCTTCTAGAAGGTGGCCACCTCATTATGTATTTTCCTTTTATTTGATAATTGGAAATGAGGTGGAAAGTAAAAGGTACGGGAGGAATGGTGATGACCATGCTTTAATAATTCACAAATGAATTTATAATTCATTTGGAGTTACTATTGAAGCATGGTTGTTAATTGTTTATTGAAATAATTCACACACAAAACAAAGGTGTGTGATTTTCTCTCACTTCATGCTTCATTTTCCTTTGAGCTCTCATTTTCTCTTGAGTTCCTACCTCCTCTTGCTTTCTTCCATCTTCATCTTCTTCCTCTTCACTAACATTCTCATGTGTTGAGAAACAAGTGAAGATGTTAGAAAAGAGATAGTAAACACTTAGACACCCTCCACTACATCCTAGACTACTTGGTTTAGCAACCCAAGTTCTCTAGTTGCTCCTTATAGCTATTTGGTTAGGAGCTAGAGCCATGGATCATACTCCCCGGGTGGATCATCTACGACAAAGCAAGGCCGGAGAACAAGCTCGATCCCGGAGGACCGATGGAGCCGGAGTTGGAGATCAAGCAAGTTCAAGGAGATCATTTGGAGCACATGACGAGGAGAGAAGACCGAAGGACTTGAGCCTCTTGGTATATCTTTTTTCCATAGTAGATAGCTCTCCTAGTGTAGCTAGTTAGTTTTATGGAAAGATCCGGTTTTAGGGTTTAGTCTAGCGCCAAGTTTTTGTTTGCAAGAAAATTTTTGTTCCGCATTTGGCCACGTGAGTTGGCCGGGGCGCTAGTGTAACCCTTCAGCTCAGACTTATAACAATCATAAGATAGAGCGGAACCAATGTTCCCCAGTTCAGTATAATAAACGGGTTTGGTCAATACATCCATATTATTATCTTGATTAAGGCGTGCCATGGTCGCTACCTGGAGAGAGAGAGAGAGAAGAAAACACTTTAGCGTGCACTCTTGCAAGATTAGATTGGTTATTATCTTATCTAATCAGGATGGCTCCCACTGTTTTTATCAAATCTTCTTTCAAACCCTAAAATGTAAGATTAGCCGAGATTAATTACACCCTAAAAGTTTTCCAATCGGTCATCCAGGTAAGTATTGGTACTCCGAGGGAGTCTCCCCATTCTTTTGCATGGAACTAATTAAATAACCTTGTTTTCGCAGGGGCATAACCCCGTTAACACCTTTCTTAGACACCTACTGGATTAGCACATTGTAAAGTGGAAAACTCTCCCAAGAGTAACTCTTACTCGCAGTGGGTATCGGGATCCAACTATCATATAGAAGGTATGCAATCTCATTGCAAATTTCAACACTTGAAATTCCCAATATCTGTTTTTACCCCTAGCAACTTATCACCTTGGCTATGGTCAACAAATCATAAGCGCTAGCCAAGTTCAACCCGTCATTTCTTGATTGAATTAAACCCACCCGTACAATCCTTGGCTATGGTCAACAAAGCCATACGACTACCCTAATCCAATCGCATCATATGCTGCAGATAAGCACTAATTAAATACCGTACACTACGCCTTGGCTATGGTTAACAAACACAGCACGAATACTAAATATCACTTATCTGAAATGACGGAGGGCTACGACTGGTTTTGAGTAAAACCTTTAGCGTAATGAACCTAATATCGTTGTAGAATCTAGTGATTTGAAAAGGAGTAGTTTAAGCTCCACTTTTAAAATCAAGTAGTTTTTTAAAACAAACCGAGTGGGTTGTAGCATTTGCTAGTTTTGCTAAAGAGGTCACTCGCGGTGAAGGGATCTAGGCTCTTTCCTCATCGAATGACGTGCTGGATATTCATAATGGAATACCGCTATGGAAAGCAATAACTAGACCTACCTTTTTGAAAAATTTGATTCTATAACATCTTTAGGTTTCTTTCTTTTCATTAATCTTATTAATGGCGTCCCATCATTTATGTCTCCTAAACATCACAGAAGAAACGAAAATAGAACGTACGCTTATACCATCCGCATTCGCCACGGGGCCCCATCATGCACCGTCAGGTTACTTAACGAACGGTAGAGCGGGGTTAGGACTAGCGCGGGTGAAAAACATAAGCAACGTTTATTATATATATATATATATATATATATATATATATATATATAGCATTCGTCTCACGCAGTTATATGATCACATCACAGAACACAGGCAGCAGAAACATACATATGAAATATAGGATATACTAGGAGGTCTGTGTTTTAAATTAAGCCAGTAATGAAAAACACGGATTCCATGGCCGTGATGAATAGCCAAACCCATATCTTTATATCCCTATGAGAGCGACAAGGAACCCTGCCAATTCTAGAGTTATGAGACCCGGTCTCGACTCCTCGAGATGGTCTCCCACTAAACTCTAGAACCCGGTTACTTATGCTCCCCGCCTTGGGTCTATCCTAATGTGGAAAAGTAAATAATATACATCAATGGTGACATCATTCTCAACCCGGAAGTGTCCCAATAAAAGAATATTACATACAAAATTATACATGAATGAAGATAGAAAAACTCTCATCTCACGTAAAAACCCCCGGTTATTCAATCATGACAATCCAATATAACATATCACAGCAACACTTAACATCACATTTCATCAACGTAAGTAAATATGCGTATCCCGAATGTCGTTGACATATAGCAACGAGATCGGGGATACCCCACATATTACACTTACGATCGCAAAAAAGAAATGAAAACAACAATAATCAGAATCCGCATATTCCCTAGACATCATAACCCTGGAATATCTCATATTCTGAATTTCATACCTAACCTTATAAATCCTGCATTTTAGTCTCGAATTGAAAACACTTTTCAATAACTAGTTGGGTAATTCAGCAGGATTCCCGATAAAATGATCGAATACTCATTGGGAACTTTAGTAGATGGCCGCACCCCCGATGCCGACGACGAAGTGCACTTAGGCGGAACATCATGGCCGCAAGCACCCGAGTGGATGCTTTTGGCAATGAGGTTCTCCTATAGTCACTTGGTCGGGGCAATGGGGCATGGCTATCTAGTAGTGTTATCCGGCGAGTGTTCGCTTACTATACGCGATTGTGACGGAGTTTTGATCCAAATCGAAACTCCATGGAAATCGATGAACCGAGACTAAAACGCTAGATTTACCAATTATAAACTCGTTTTCACAAAACTAATTTAACGTGGATTCCAACTATTGTATCACATATCAAAATTAAATCCGAAACGATGTTAAAATTGCGACTACGAAACACTCCGAATTGCCCTAACAGAAAAGATAACATCACATGCAATCTGGGAAAAACAAACATAACCTGAAACTCTAAATCCAAGCAACCAGAACACCAAAAAAATATGAGACCAAAATTAGTGAGGGTGGCTGGCCAGGTCGGGCATTTGAAGATCTTTGCAGGCCAAAAAAAATGATTCACGGTCTCGTTTTTTTACAGTGTTCTAGTTACATCACATGTAATATTCTGCACTTGTTTAAAAAATTTTCAGAGGACTTTAAAAAATTTACAGAAACTTGGGTTTTAGTTCGTCTGTTTCGGAGTTGTTTCGATTTCGTAATTCCTATATATCGTCTAATGCTATAGCTTGGCTCTGATACCATGAAAGTGTGTCTTAGAACCTATGCTAGGTTTCCACATGCATCAAGTATGCAATTAAAAAAAATATAGAGGTCTAAGCTACACTAAACAAGAATCGAACTAGAGAATTAGGGTTTTGTTAGAAAAAATACACTTTCTAAACTAAGTGAAGAGGGTTACAACCTTCGTAGACCAAGTCCTTCACTTCAATAGCTCCAAGTAGTAGTTCCTAAGCTCCAAGTAGTAGTCCCTAAAACTCTTCTTGGCTCCACTTGAAGAAAGGATCGAGCTTACTATGTGATCTTCGAAGCCGAATATGATCCACCTTGAAGTCTCTCCAGGTCAAGCTATCTCTTCACCAATCAAATTATTAGTGAAGCTAACAACCTAAACTAATGGGCTAAATTAGTGTAAGTTGATGAAGTAGGAATTTTTCTCACTTTAAAAATCTATTTCTTTTTTTATTTTCAACTCAAGAAAAACCGTAGTGAGTTTCTTGAGGAAGGAGGAGATGAACTTGGGTGAGTGAGAGTTGTGAATGAATTATTGAGAGAGTAAACCATGAGCTCAAGATAAAGATGGGGTGGGAAAATATCTTAGAGTAAAACAAAATGAGAGATGAGTCATGGCTTCTACATGCTTCTACAAGCATCCAAGCCATGCTCATTATCCCTTCATTTTTTATTTTCCTCTAAAAATAAATCACCTAAATTATCCTAAGCCCAAGGTGTGAGTTTCATACACCCATGTTCTATGTATCATCAAACATGATACAAATCCTATTATATATAAATATAAATATATATATATATATATATATATATATCATATATACATATATACAATTATATATCAAGAGAAGAAAATCTTTAGTGAGCTATATTAGTTAATGTATATATATATTTATATATCAAATATATTAATATATATCAAATTATTAAATCAACACTTGATTCAATAATCCGGTTATATCATATATAACCGACTAATATCATTTATATGTATTTCAATTTATCAAATCAACACTTGATTCAATAACACGGTTATAACACATATAACTGACAATATTCAATATTCATTATCAAACCAACACTTGATTCAATAATTCGGTCATATTATATATAACCGGCTAATATCAAATATATATATATATATATATATATATATATAACATATCATTGAATCAACACTTGATTCAACAATTCGGTTATATCACATATAATCTAACTGATATCACATATCGCGAGATTAGAATACGGTATCACATACTCGTATTTAATCAAGCTCCCGCACATATCACCATAGATGCCCTACTTCATTTCGCTTGAGCTAGGAAACCTCTGTGTGGGATTCTAAAGACTCGTCAATACGCCAGCAGTAGGTAATGATCACATCAGTTACCCACAAGCCGTCAGCGGTACTAGCTGGACTTAACGGCTACCCAGGTATTGAACGAATAGAAGATCAACAAGCAAGCTTTTCCAAACTCTCGTGAAGCCTATAAGCAACACTTACCGTACAGTCCGGTCTCTTCATCTGATATGTCGCATATTAAGTCTAGGGGTGGAATCGTCAGACCCCAGTAACTTGATAAGTCACGCCGATGTGTGGCCTATAACCGTTCGAGAAACTACTGATAACACTTATCAGTAAATCTCATCAGCCCTGGCCAGAGACTTGTTGTTATAGCCAATCGAGCATAGCGCAACATCAACTCTTTATACCGGGAGAGACGAAACCCCTTCTATCGCTCATTGCTTCCATGTGGTTCGGGACTGTACCCAAAATCTACCTGTTCGCACGACTCCTTTGAGCCGTGGTAGCGAGGAAATCAAGGCACAGTGGGAACCACACAAGACTCTATAGCGATCTCAGGTCTACAGACTAACCTGTACAAGTGTCACCAGAGAAATGCTATTTGATGATAGGTATGGTACCATCTAGGAGTTCTCGGCGAGTCATGTTCGGTGTAACCATTCTTTAATGAGCACCTGTGTACAATCTTTGATGTCAAAGACCAATGGTTGTGGGATTAACCATCGCCTCATACAGGGTCAAGAAACGTACACACTAGTCTACTATGGAATATTGATGCCCTGTCTCGATACTTTCTCGACTAGGAACTATTTAAAAGATGTGCTGGTGGACTACACAAGTCCCACCAGTATGTTCTGCATCATAGTCCTGGTAGTCAAGCTAACATCCTGAGGGCTTTATCAACATGTATTAGAGAGACAATATAATAATACAAGTGTACATGTTAAGATAAAGAGCAACCAAATAGCATACTATCATGTCGAGCAAGAAAGTACTATATATATATATATATATATGTATATATATATATATATATATATATATATGTTCAAGCATCCACTATAATATACAATAATGGCCTCCAGTGTTGGATATGTATTCCCAGAGGCCATTATTGTATATGTATACATATGGATGCTTGGACATATATATGTACAGGACAGTCTTGCTTGATATGATAGTATGCTATCTGGTTTGTCCTTATCTTAACATGTGCATGTTTTACTTGCTATTACATAACTTTTATACATTTTGATAAAGCCCATAAGATCATTGCTAGACTATCTGCATTGTGATGGCGATCATACTTGTGGGATCTGGGTAGTCGGTACGCACATCCTTAAATGGTCCATAGTCGTGGGAGTATCGAGACTGGGCATTGATATTCCAGAGTAGACTAGTGTATACGTTTCTAGACCCCGACGATGGGCGATGGTTTGGTCCCGCAACCATTGGTCTTTAGACCTAAGATCGTATACAGGTGCTCACTAGGGGTGAGTATACCGGACGGACTCGCCGAGGACTTCGAGATGGTACTATACCTATCGTCAGATGGAAGTTCTCAGGTGACATGAGTACAGGGTAGTCTTTAGACCTGAGATCATCATTTGTCTCGTATGAGTTCCCACCGTGCTTTGATCACTACCCTACCACGGCTCTACTGAGTCGTTCAAACAGGTTTTGGTTGGGTACAGTCCCGAGCCATATGGAGGCAGTGAGCGATTGTCGGGGATTCGTCTCTCCCGGTATTGGGAGTTGATATCACACTGTGTTTGATTGGTCAGTACCATAAGACCTTGGCCAAGGCAGTTGGGATTTACTGATAGGCTGATCAGTAATTTTCCAGATTGGTCCTGAGCCGCATCAGCTCGAATTACCAAGTTATCAGGGTCTGACGTTTACCACTCCTTAGACTCGGTATGCGATACTCTCAGACGAAGAGACTGGACTGTATGGAGATTGTCACAGATAGGCTCAATAGGGATTCGGATGAGTTTGCTCGCCGGCCTTCCTTTTCGACAGGTACCCGGGTAGCCGTTACGTACAGCTAGTGCCGCTGACGTGCTTGTGGTTATGGATTTATCCAGTAACTCACTGCCGGCGTACTGTCGAGTCTTTAGAGTCCCACACAGAGGGTTTCCCTGGTTCAGGAGAAATGATGTAGTAGCCGTATTGGATACGTGCTGGGTGTCGATCGATTGATGTACTTTATACTCAGACTTTCGATCGGACAGTTGGTAATACTAACCGGCTCGGGTTTGAGCCGGATTATTAAATCGGATATTGATTTAATAGTTTACATATATGTATTTCGATATGTATATTCTAGTATTACGTTC
The DNA here is from genome assembly GCA_030015575.1 of Agapanthus africanus. Classification (NCBI taxonomy): domain Eukaryota; kingdom Viridiplantae; phylum Streptophyta; class Magnoliopsida; order Asparagales; family Amaryllidaceae; genus Agapanthus; species Agapanthus africanus. The sequence continues at coordinate 484,980,529 of CM057350.1, forward strand.
TTCGTGTTATTCTATCTGTTTGGGCATTCGTGTTTTTATCCGAATGCAGGTATGTATATACAGGAGACTGTAATCCGTATTTATTATAGATTACCTTCTAGAAGGTGGCCACCTCATTATGCTTTTTCTATTTATTTGATAAATGGAAAATGAGGTGAAAAGTGTGAGGTATGGGAGGAATGGTGATAACCATGCTTCAATATTTAACAAATGAATTTTTAATTCATTTGGAGTTACTATTGAAGTATGTTTGTTGATTGTTTATTCAAGAAATTCATACATAAAACCTTTGTGAGGATTTTCTCTCTCATGGTTGCTTCATTATTTTCTTGAGCTCCTATTTTTCTTCATCTCCTCCCTCCTCTTGAGTTTCCTCCACCTTCATCATCTTCCTCTTCACTACCATTCTCATGAGTTTAGAAACAAGTGAAGAGGTAAGAAAGAGATAGCAAACACATAGATCTTTACACTACATCCTAAATTACTTGGTTTAGAAACCCAAGTTCTCTAGTTGCTCCACTTGACATATTGTGAGGAGCTAGAGCCATGGATCATATCCCTCGGGTGGATCATCTACGACAAAGGAGGACCGGAGAGCAAGATCGATCATGGAGAACCAAAGGAGCTAACAAAAAAGATCAAGCATGTTCAAGGTGGCCACTTGGAGCTAAAGATGAAGAACGAAGACCGAAGGAATTTGTTCGTTTGGTGAGATTTCTTCATCATAGTAGATAGCTCTCTTTATTTAGCTAGTTAGGTTTATGGTAATATCCGGGTCAAAAGTTATTCTAGTGCCATGATCTAATCGTTAGAAAATTTTTTGTTCCGCATTAGGTCATGGTAGTTGGCCGGGGCACTAGCGCAACCTTTCATCCAAGGCATACATATTCCTAACAAGATCGTATACAGGTGCTCACTAAGGGTGAGTACACTGGACGGACTCGCCGAGAACTCCTAGATGGTACTATACCTATCGTCAGATAGTAGTTCTCAGGTGACATGAGTACAGGTTAGTCTTTAGACCTGAGATCATCATTTGTCTAGTGTGAGTTCCCACTGTACTTTGATCACTACCCTACCATGACTCTACTGAGTCGTGCAAACAGGTTTTGATTGGGTGCAGTCCCGAGTCACATGGAGGAAATGAGTGATTGTTGGGGATTCGTCTCTCTTGGTATAGGGAGTCGATATCGTACTGTGTTTGATTGGCCAGGACCATAAGACCTTGGCCAAGGCAGTTGGGATTTACTAATAGGTTGATCAGTAGTTTCCTGGATTGGTCTTGAGCCGCATCAGCACGAATTATCGGGTTATTAGGGTGTGGAGTTTACCACCCCTAGACCCGGTATGCGATACTCTTAGATGAAGAGACCAGACTGTACAGATAGTGTCACAGATAGGCTTTGTAGGGGGTCAGGATGAGCTTGCTCGTCGGCTTTCTTTTCGACAGGTACCTGGGTAGCTGTTACGTACAGCTAGTGCCGCTGATATGGTTGTGGTTAAACCCACTGCCAGCGTATTGTTGAGTCTTTAGAGTCCCACACAGAGGGTTTCTCAGATTCAGGCAAAACGATGTGGTGGCCGTATATTTATACGTGCATGGTTTCGATCGAATGATGTAAATCCCCATTTCCAGTAATGATTTTTTTTTATATTTCCCGAGTCCTCGAATGTTCTCTTTCCTCGTAATTTTACGTAAAATTGGTTGCTTAAGATTTAGTATTTAAATTTTTTCTAAACCTTTAAAATCAAAGCTTAAAACAAATTCCCTAAAACCAAGCCCAACGGAAAACAAAGCTAAATATATGTAAATCCCTAAGTCAGCCCATTCCCATTTTTTTTCCTTCACCAAAATTAATTAAACAAATATATATATATATACCCAAAAACCCAGCCCAAAACAAAGAAAAAAACAAATAAATATTTTAACTAAACCCACCGGCCCAAAGCCCGCGCCCTAACCCAATACCCACGTGCCCGACCCGACCCGACCCAACCAAACCCTTCTTCTCCCCACGTTTTTTTTATTTCCCGCTCCTTTCTCTGGTTGCTGCGCTCCCCACGTCGCCATGCCGACGCCCCGCTCGTGACCACAAACCCACGACCCCGACCACGATCGCGCGCGCGTTTCAACCCTCTCCTCGTTCCTTTAACCCTCTCCCCCTCACACTCTCGATCTCTCTCAAACTCCTCCTCTCCTCTCTCCCAACTCCCAGCTTCTTCCCTACCAAAATCACCTTGTCTTTCCTCCCTCGCTCCTCTCTCACAAACCCAAGCCTACACTGCCTCACTCCCTCGCTGCAAAACCCAACACCAAGTTTCGAGCCCGAACTCGCCACTGTTGCATCTCTCCAGAGCTACATCCGCCGACCCCCGCCGACCCCAGCACACTCCCAGGAGATCCACAGCACCCCATTCCGCCTCTGGTGATCACGAGCCATCCCCCGGGCAACTCCGACGAAGAACCCAAACTCGAGCCGAGGCCGTGAATCCAAACCGTGCCGTTCGTCGCGCGTTCGTGTCGTTGCCGCTGCCGTGCGCCGTCAACACATCTCCATGCAAGTACCCTACTTACTACATGCTAGATTATCCTGCTACAAATCTAAATCCTATTAATTCCATGTTTATAATTCGTGAAAATTTATATGACACAAGTGCTTGATGCAAAACCCGTACGAAAACCTTCCATTAAACTGATGGAACTTGACCATATATGCTGGCCCGTGTGGCGATGAACATTGTGTTAAAATTTGACTGGAAGATATAATCGTTACTGACTTGAACGATCACCCCCAATTACACCCGTAAAAACTGAAAATTTCCCGCGTCTGAAACTTATAAAAATCATAATTAATTGTGTACACATTGAAATGATGTGTTCGAGGGCTCAAATCGAAGCCGACTCGATGACCTGGAACTCCATAATAGTTTTAAAATTGTTTCTATACTGAAAATATGACGGGAACTGGTTCGGAGAGCGGCTCTGGACTGCAGTCCAGATCAGCTCTGGCTGTTGATTTCTATCTCGTAATGCTTACCCCTTACTGTTTGAACTTGTATATTGCGGAACACTGTACTTTAGTGAAGATGAAACAGTTAGATAAATAATGAAAGTGGTTTCACCCCTTTTTACCATCGTTTACTATTTAAACTGTAATTTAAACGAACAGGACGTATAGCAGTCAAAAACTGAAACAGAACTGACACCCTATGATTGTACAGTACATAACTTCTGACGTAGAGTCGGATTGAGAATCCATCTAATGCGTTCGAAACCCTATTGAAAAACCTAAATTTCATTCAACTGTAGTGTCGCTAAATTCTGATCCCAACAGGGTGAAAATTGTGTCGCGAAACGGCCGTTCAGTTCAGAAACTGAATTTCCTGCAGCGAGCACTTAAAATGAAACGGCTGTAACTTACAAACCCGAAATCTGATTGCACTGAAATAAATTTTTCTGAACTGCCGACTGAGTCTACTTGTTACCGTCTTTGTATCGTTTCACTGAATTTTGAACGTATGATTTACTGAAATTTTTATAAGCTCATAAGGTGCATGCTAGTTCATATTACACATGACTTGTTAACTGCATAAATGCACATATATTACCCGATTGCCATACACATAGTGATAGTGCGCGTTATTATTTAGTGTACAATACATTATTGTGCGTGAATGGTATTGGTTTAGGAGTGTCAAGTACGCCAATGGAAAAGTGAATTATTCGTGACTGTGAATAATACAGTGAACAGTGATAAAACTGTGTTATTGGTGTATACTTGTACACGACTAGACCATACTCATAAATAGTGTAAACCTGAGAGAAAAGGGGAAATCGAAGTGGAAAGAGCATCGTATTTAGCGAGGACAGTGATTTAGAGGATGATCATTCGAACGACGACTCTTATATATATTAGGTAGGGCCTAGCGGTCCGGCTGACAGGGTTATATCCCGGGCATTGCGGGCCGTAGTCTTGGGTATGTACGAGACCCTCGTTAAACATGATCCTCCTTTCCACAACTTGATTTCAAAGATGATTTAGAGACTGATAGGGACACAGATCATACTTTGCATCAGCTAGTGACATAGTGATTACCTGCATTTTACTTCCACTGTTATTACCTTATTTGTCTGTTTCATGTCACTATTATAATTTTGCTATTACGTTGCTCTGACGGCCTGAGTATGCATGCTCAGACCTCGAGGACGAGCCAGCGCAGGAGTCGGACTTACCCTTCGAGCTTGCGGAGATTTAGTCGGGAGCGCCTCCTTCACTTTTACTGCTTTTCCTAAAAGAGATCTTGTATTCGAATTTGGTTAGTAGTTCTTTTTTTGTTTTATTGTAAATTGTGAATAATGAAATTTAATGTAATAATTTAGTGATGTATTTCCTTTACTTCTGTGCTTTGTTTACTGATTACCATGTAATGCTAGAAGCCGAAGTGTGACTACGGCGGGATTATTCCATGACCGTAGGAGCATGGCTGGCCTAGTCATCCCTCGTTTTACGTATTTTGGGAAGCGGGGCGTGACACGGTTTTTTTGGTATCAGAGTCGTGTTTAGTAGTAAGGGATAACATTAACTACACTTTATTACATTATTTTCGCTTCACTATTCTTGACTTTCATCCTTGTATCTAATCATATCCTTTTGAATGTCTTCCAGCGATATGACGTCCCCGAACGACCATTCCTCGGACTCAAGTTCTCAGGATCGCACGGAGAGGATACTTAGTGCACTGACCTCTCTCGCAGAAGCTCAGGAGAGAAAGACGGACCTACTCACCGAGGGACTCAGGGCTATTACCGCTGTAGGGGGACCCTCCGCCCTCATTACCGCCCCTGAGGGCACTGCTCCACCAGCTTTTTTTTCCAGGGATGGCACCGTATCAGATTTCCGGAGGTTACATCCAGCCGCATTTACGGGCCTAGCCGAACCACTCGAGGCCGAGCAATGGCTGGTTAATATGGAGAACTTATTGACGGCCGCCAGGGTACCAGAGGAAGACAAAGTGAATGTGATAAAGATCCAGCTGGAAGATGAAGCCCGTACTTGGTGGTCAGTGGAAGAAAGCAGACTAGAAAGGACAATCGAATGGAGCAAATTCAAGGAGTGCTTCTTGGACCACTATTTCCCCTCCACCGCCAAGGCAAAGATGGAAGAAAGATTCATCCTACTGAAGCAGAATGGCCGTCCCGTGGACGTATACGCGGCAGAATTCAACCGTCTGAGCCGATTTGCTCCGTACATGGTCTCTTCAGAGGCCACCAGGGCCAGATGCTTCTTACAGGGACTTGATTTCGAGCTGCAGCAGTTGATCGCGTCACTTGAGTTGCAGACTTTTGCACAGGTACTCAACGCGGCGCGAATTCAGGAGAAACTGATCAACAAATTCAGGAAGCCCCAGTTGTTCCAGCACGTACCCACGCACCTTCTCGAGGAGTCATACCAGTCCACAGGCAAGGAACGACACAGATGAAGCGTCCATTCATGCCCTAGCATCGCCCCCAGAGCAAGAACGTAGTTTGCGGCTACTGCAACAGAGATGGGCACACCCAGAAGGACTGTCGCCGCGCCAAGGGACAGTGTTTGATTTGCGGATCTAGTCAGCACAGATTTAGCGGTTGCCCCGAACGGACAGAGTTACAGGGAGGGTCTGGACCACAGCAGCAGAGATCACAGGAGCAGAAGCAACCCTATACAGGCCGCGGTCAGGGACGGGCTTTCACCTTGACCGCCGAGCAGGCAGAGGCTTCTGGCAAAGTTGTCACAGGTATTCTACTCGTACATTCCATGCCAGCTAGAGTATTATTTGATTCCGGAGCATCGAACTGTTTCATGTCTGCGCATTTCGTTGATACACACTCCATACCACATGAACCATTAACCAAGGGCTGGGAAATACATACGGGAAATGGTGTTATAGTATCTAGTCGAGAATGTAGATCATGTCCGGTTGTAGTGTGTGGCAGGGAATTCTATGCGAATTTCCTTTTGATCAGGACTGACAGCTATGACGTAATTCTCGGGATGGATTGGATGAGTACCTTCCATGCAGTTATTGATTGCCGAGCGAGGAATGTGATCTTCCGCATTCCCAATCACCCAGAGTTTATTTTCAAAGGCGGGGGCGAATCTTTGGAGCCAGCCAAGTATAGAGCCAAGCCAAAAAAGTTGTCAGCTATGGAGATTGATGAGAGCCCAGCCCCAGAGATTGTTCGGGATTTTCTGGACGTGTTTCCTGAAGATTAACCAGGTCTACCACCTCCACACGTCTTGGAATTCTCGATCGATTTGACTCCAGGTACAACACCAGTTTCCAAGGCCCCGTACAGAATGGCACCGGTTGAGTTGGCAGAATTGAAGAAGTAAATTGAAGAACTCCTGGAGAAGGGATTTATCCGGCCGAGCGTTTCACCATGGGGTGCACCAGTTCGGTTAGTGAAGAAGAAGGATGGATCGCTGCGGATGTGTATAGACTATCGGTGTTGGAGATAGTGCCCTCAGAGTCAATTATTGGATCACAGGCACGTGATTGCAATGATTGAGGGAGGACCTATACCGGTAGGACAGTCTTACTCAAGATGATAGTATGCTATCTAGTTTATCTTTATCATCGTGTACTGCTTTAGGTGACATTACTGATCACTATTGCACGTTGATAGAGCCCCTAGGATTCTTGCTTGACTACCAGCAGTATGAGGGCGATCATATACGTGGGAGCTGGGGTTTATAAGCACATCCTTAAAAGGTCCCTAGTCGTGGGAGTTTCGAGACAGGGCATCGATACTCCAGATTAGACTAGTGTATACAGTCGAGACCCCGACGAGGGGCGGTGGCCGGTCTCACAAGCCACTGGTGTCAGTTGGTTCACCTAAGATGTATACAGGTGCTCATTGGGTTATGAGTACACCGGACAGGACTCGCCGGGAATATGCTAGTTGGTCTTATACCTGACGTCAGATAGCAGTTCCCTGGTGACATGTGTACAGGTTAGTTCATTGACCTAAGATCGTCATTTGTCTCGTGTGAGTTCCCACTGTACTTTGATTACTACCCTACCACGCTCAAAGGAGACGTGCAAACAGGTTTTAGTTGGGTACAGTCCCGAGCCACATGGAGGCAGTGAGCGGATCTTCAGGGGTTCGTCTCTCCCGATATTGGGGGTAAGGTCGCGCTGTGTCTAGGAGAGCCATTACACGAAGTCCTTGGCCAAGGCAGGAGATTTACTGGTAGGTATTCCAGTAGTATCTCAGGGTGTGCTGGGCTACACTCCGACACGACTTGTACCACTTTTGGGGGTCTGACTTTTACCAACCCCCTAGGCCCGCCATGCGATGCTCATAGACGAACGGACCGGATTGTACGGATATTGTCACTGACAGGCTCAGTGGGGTGTCAGGATGAGTTCGCTCATCGACGTCCCTTTTAGTCAATACCTGGTAGCCCGTTATGTATGGCTAATATCTCTGTCGTGCTAGTAGTTAAATCCACAACCAAAGTATTGACGAGTCTTTAGAGTCCCCCACAGACTAGTTTCTCAAGTTTCGGGCGAAACGCTGTAGAGGCTGTATGGAGATATGGCAGGGTTCGATCATGTACGTGCGGTATTGCACGGATCATTATCGGACGGATAATACTAGCGGGCTTTGGTTTAAGCCGGATCCTAGTATTGTACAGTGTAGATTTTGTCTCATTGCATTTGTATTCGGTCGGAATACAAATGCGGGTATGTATATACAGTAGCGGGGTTTTCCTGTAACTTATTACGGGATCATTTTTCCGAAGTTGCCAGTTTGCTTTCCGTTTCGGCCATTTTCCTTTGTTTCTTTCCTTGGCTGAAATTTGGTGGAGGAGGGCTTATTTGCAAATGTGCAAATTAGCATTGTGGAGGGTGGACTTTGTATATTGTTGGTTCATGATGGTTCCACCATCACTTGACTTCTTGTTTCATGATTGTTCATAATGGCTTGACTTTTTGGAGATGGGATTTGATTAGGTGATGGAGTGTTGGAATTGTTTTGTGATAATTTCTTCTCATCATCACCTTTATTCTCTTGGTTGTTCATCCACCCCCTCTTGGACTTTTTCCCACTCTCCTTCACCTCATGAGGCCGGCCACTAAGGGGGAGGGGCTGTCCTAATTTTTGGGTGTGCCATTTCATCTCATTTGCTTGCAAAATTCTCTTGGTTCTCCTCCAAAAGTTGATACTTCATTACCTCCACCAAAAAGGGCAACTTCTAATACCCCAAATGAGACATGAGTTCTACAGTCAACCTACAGCAATCCTTGGGCACGTCGACTCGCCAACTTCGTGCCCGAGTTGCCTCGGTCTAGAGATGGGAGCCCGTAAAAGAACCCGGCGATGTGGTGCCCTTCCGACGAGGAGATGAAGACCGGAGATTCCGCGGGAAGATCGGGACGACGACGAGAAGACCGAAGGACACGGATCGCTCAGTATATCTCTCTACCCCTTTTCTTGTTAGCTAGGATTAGATTAATGGCCCGATCTGGGATTTTTGTGCGCGGTGGTGCCGGTTCTAGTTTATAGAAAAGTTTTATATTCCGCATTTTGGCCTCGTTCATACGGCCGGGGCGCCGCCGTGCACTTACACTGGTATCAGAGCCACGCCATTAACCTAGTCTAGCTTGGTCTAATATGTTTACATTTTCGATCGAACAAAATTCCAAAATCCGCGATTTCAATGCATCAGTTCTCTGTCGAATTTTATTTGGCTCGAAATTTTTTTCAATACATTGCAGAAACACGTGCAGGGAATTCTAAGCACTCTGTTAAAATTTGGTCGCATGAACGCACTAATCCACCGCGGAACCGCGGCCAAAGCCATGTCTAGGCCGTGGTTCCGCCGCCACCTTTACTGTTCAGTGCGTCAAATTTTTACAGAGGGTCTCTATATTGAAAATAGGGGATTTGGTATATTCTGTTTGGGCCCAGATTTTCTTTGAGTGCTACGGTAGTGCTTGGGGCCCACTTGGGTAAATTTGATCGATCGAAAATTTTAAACATGTTAGTTCACAGTATTTACATTATATCTGCGACCGTGAATGTCACTTGATCGGTAAATCCTGTCTAACTGATATAGCCCGGTTAGACGGATTTGCGAACGTGACATTCACGTTGATGTTCTGTGTTGTGCTGTGATGTTACGGATTGTCATGGTGGATAGCCTGGATGCAGTGGAAGTACAGTTTTGGTTTTATATGTACATTTGATATTGCGGGGCGAGCGTCCGACATGTGGATTGCCGTCACTTCCTGTTTGTATTATTCTTTTGGGGCACGACCGGGTTGAGGTCGATGTACCCGTTGTATGTATATTTTACTTTCTGTACTAGGATTACCCCAAGGAGGGGTGCACGGATAGCCGGGTTCTAGAGGGCAACGGGCCCGCATCTCATGGATTTGAGACGCAGGGGGCTTCACTCTAGAATTGGCGGGTAATTCGCCACACTCGTAGGGGGTATAGGTTGACCCAGGAGGGGTGCCCAAGTTACCGGATTCCGTGAAGTGCTGGGTGGTCCATTCACGTTGCTGAAGGGGGCTGCCTCGCTTCAGGTTTTGGCGGGTAACTTGCCGTGTCCGTAGGGGTCTAGGATTTCATTGCACAGTCTATCCACACGACCAGGGGAACGTCGGGTTTCAGTAGCGGCTCTATGAAACCCGGGGATCCCAGATATCTGTATTGTTCTGTGATGCTGGTTACATTTCTGTGATGTTGCATTTTATCACGCCTTGAGCGAATATTATATATTGATATATATACTAGTAGATGTTGTATATGTTTTGCATCCGTGCTAGTCCAGTCCCCGCTCTGTCGTTAGTTAAGTAACCTAACGGGTGATGACGGGACCCAGTGGCGAATGCGGATGGCATATACGTACATCATTATTTTCGTTCTTTATTGGTGTGATCAATTGATGGGACTGCATTGATTCGGATCAATGAAAGCTAAACAAACCTATTCTGATGTTGTTGGAACATTTTTCAAAAAAGCTGTTATTGCAAGGGCGTTATCTTTTGTTTTGCACAATGGTATTCGGTTATAAATATCCAGCACCCCAGTCGACGAGGCAAGGGCCGAGATCCCTTCACCAGGAGTGACCCCTTAGACAGAATTTTGCGTCAGGGCAATAACTTCACTATAGCCGATTACTTTTGCTTTGCATCATGGTATTCAGTTGGAATATCCTGCACCTCATTCTACGGGGAAAGAGCCGAGATCCCTTCACTGGGAGTGACCTCTTTAGCAATGGTTTTCGTCACTATATTTTTAAAAAAGCTATCCAGTTCCTTCAACGATATCAAGTTCATTACGTTAAAGGTTTTCGCCAGAAACCATTTGTAGCCCTCCGTCGTTTCATATGAATAGTCAATAAGTATTCAAGCTGTGTATGTTGGCCAAAGTCAAGGCACAGTGATTGGTAGCTATTGGGTATTCATATGCAGCATAGATAGATGTGTTGGTTTGGGACAGTCGTACTACTATTTTGGCCAAAGTCAAGGGTATGTACGGGTGGGTTCAAATTAACCTGGAGAATGACGGGTAGAACTTGACATGTGACTTATGATATGTTGGCCAAAGTCAAGGTCATAAGAGCATGGGGCAAAAATCACATCGGGAGTTTCTAAAGAAACTGAAACTTGCCAGATATGCGCATACCTTCTGGAGTGTGATAACGTGAGCGGATTCCGTCACGTTATCATGCGATGATAGTTGGATCCCGATTCCCACTGATGAGTTGGTTTACTTCTCGGATGATCCCGACTAATTCTTCTTTCAGGTTTGGGGAAGAATTTGACGGTACAGTGGGAGGTTTCCTGATTAGATAAATTGGTAACCATTCTGATCTAGGTTAGAGTGCACCCTGAGTGTTTCTTTTCTCTCTCTCTTGGCAGCGACCATTGACCCGACCCTAGACTATGACTCAGTGACCAAGTTGACCGAACCTTCTTATAAGACTGGCTTTTGGATTGTCTGAGTTGCAGACCTCATTGCCACTCCTATTTTACCCTTTTCTCCAGGACACCCCGTATTACTACGAACGTCCACTTCCATTGGACAAAACCATCGTATGGTTAAATACGAACTCAAAGGAATTTATTCGAGGATGGTTTCCGGTTCTGGAGAAAACGAATAGGACTATTCAGTTATCTTTTCCTTTTACCTTCTCTCAGGTTGCGAGTACTCCTTGGTTTAGGAGATAGTACACCTATTATGCTTATTGGATAGTCTTCTTCCAAACCATAGGCAGGTGCCGACCGGTAGGGAATGAAGAAAACCATTTAGCCTAAACGGTGTGCAGAAGGTATTAAGTAATGACAAATAAAGGGATTAGTAAGAGGGCAATGTAAACTGCGACTTCTATTCACGACCAAACCAAGTATTTCATTACCACTCCCACCTCACCTTTGTATTTCTCCAGAACACTCCGTATTACTACGAAGATCTACAGTTTATTTGGATACTCCATCGTATGGTTATATACGAACTCGAAAAGAACTTGTTCCAGTTCGGGGATGGATTCTAGTTCAGGAGAAATAGGAATAAGGTTTATTCAGTTGTCTTTTATCTTCACCTTCTCTCGCATTGCGAGTGCTCTTAGGATTAGGACAGTACACCCATTATGCTTATTGGATAGTCTTCTTCTAAACCATAGGCTGGTGCCGAACGGTAGGGAAGGAAGAAAACCATTTGTCCTAAAGGGGTGTACAGAAGGTAATGACTAAAGACATATGAAGGGATGTGGAGAGATGGCAAAGAAATACACGGTTACAGTTGTGAATCTGGATAATGGAAGAGGCATTACTAAGAATACCCAGATACCCCTGCGAAACATTTCAATGTTTCAGTTTCACTGTGTACTATTAAAATAAAACTGATTTCCCAATTAGTCCTTACTCCAGGGTATGTATCTACCAGGTATGATTCTCATATATGTATGGTTTTACAGATGATGAGTGGGAGTAAGCTATTGGGAATTAGGTGATCATCCTCATTATATCAGAATTCGTTGTAATTGGTGATATTTGAGGAAATCGCCTGGGTTGTTTGCCGGACGGCAAATATTTGGTTTTGAATATCCGTTGTTATGCACCAATTTCAAATTGATATATCTGTACGTCTATTTTTATAGAGTGAGATATACCTTTTTGAAATTATGTCTATGACATTTACCTATATCAGTGGATGGTTAGGTAAGGAGCATTAAACAACAGTGTAATTCTTCTTAACTATAAGTACATTTTTCAACCTACGATGCACAGGGTATGAGTTATTAGACTCAGGGGACTTATACAGAGTATTGTATATTGTCCAGTGTCCAATAGGACAGAGGGGTTGGTCGTCGTACTATATTCGGTTTACTTATGACTTCTCTGGTTCTTAGACAGGTGTTTCGTAGAAACACAAGGTCTGAGTTTTGAGAAGTTATAGCTATAAGAGTAAAGTAGAGAACCAGATGTTGCAAGTATCGGGATTCTTCAAGGTGATTGAAGATGTATATACTTGTGTATGGTATTCAGTTGATAGTAATGATTAAGAGAACTTGCTTCTCTTTCAGGTTACTCATAATTGGAAGCACTCCTAAGTTGAGTAACGCTGATCGGCCTCTCTCCATTTACTTGACATGCACTGGAGACAGCTGCATGATTTGAATCTGGTTCAATTAAATCAGTGCCTCTGTTTCTGTATTGGATATAGAACAGTTCATATCTTGACATTGTTAAGGTACGGGGAGTTGTCCAGCTTATGCTTAAAACCAGACTCTGGATGACTCAAGGCACGTTTCTGTAGTGGCTGTTTGTGGGTTGACCCAGGCTATGACGAGGGTTGACTTTCTACCATCTGGAAGATCAATAGTGATATTGTTCTTAACTCGCCACAGTTTTAATAAAAATGGATTTTTTCAGAAAACAGTAGTGGGAGTATGGTAGAACTGGAAGTGATTCCAGTGCCGCAAACGATTACAGAAAATTTGATAAGAACCTATAGATTCAATTTGGTTTGACATTCCATTGGCCACTCCGCAGATATGGTGGGTAACCTCAGGCACTCGAGAGGTACTTCGGTATGCTCAAAAACGGTGACAGAGAGGTTCTTGTTTACCCAAACTTGTCATTGCTGCTGTTCCAGACTGTGAGACCCGGCAGGAGGATGAGTATAGCGTCATTCTAAACTTGCTTTAGAAGTGTACGTGTATATGACTCTGCCAGAGGGTTGTCGTGGTCAGTGGGAGCAGCAGAAGCATTGGTGGACAGGTGGCTTGTGTCTATTTATAGACTAAAGCAGATATAGCGGAGATAGATCATTCTGGTTATACTTTAGAGTAGGAAGTGATGTTCCTATACTACGACCGGTTATACTTTGGTTGTCACACAGTAGTTTCTCTACATAAGGCTTGGATATTATATCAGACATTCTGGTTACTGGATCTATGGTTTTAGATCTAGATTTGGGTAGTTTCCCAATCTGGGTACTTAGAAAGCATTCTAAAAGTATTTAGAATGGACGACTCCTGGCACGGCAGTGTACCTGCAGGTAATGGAGTCACCCTCTCTAAAGGTGTCTTACAGACTAAAGTAGAGATGGATGTGCATGATTGGCAGATCACTTGCTTAGGCAATTGAGTTAATCATGAGATGTCAAGTACCACACCAGATCTTGTTTTTGCAGTAGATGCAATAAGTTGATATTAATCCAATCCCGGAGAAACATTAGGAAGCAGCTTTAGAACATAAGTGGATGTTCTAGGGATATGATAATGACAGCCTCATTTGGGAGATGGTTATCATTTCAGGCTTCCAAGGTGACCTGGATGACAGAGTGGCTGTCAGAGTTATGGTTTTCCCTCTGACGAGGGGCAGTATTTTGGACAGGTGGTCCAGGTGGATACCGAGGGAGGCATGGCGCAGGTTACTGATTAAGTTCAGTTGACGATACAGTCTAAAAAGTTTGGATTTGGAGTTCATTTATGAACTAGGTCCCATCAGATATTTAGACAAACTCTAAGACAGGTATTGCTCATTTCGGGAGATGGCTTTCTCCGCGAACATGAGATAAAGAGAGACATAGAAAGAAACATCAGAGCGGATACACTCACTGAGGCTATTCCTCGAACGCAATAATTTCGCAAACGAGCTTTGTGAGACTGACTAGTAGAGGAGTTGGGTGTTCGGTATCACACGGGCTGTGAGTATGCGACATCGCAATAATTAGCCTTGAGTGCAAGTGGGAGATTGTTGGAGATAGTACCCTCAGAGTCAATTATTGGATCACAGGCACGTGATTTCAATGATTGAGGAAGGACCTATACCGGTAGGACAGTCTTACTCAAGATGATAGTATGCTATCTGGTTTATCTTTATCATCGTGTACTGGTTTAGGTGGCATTATTGATCACTATTGCACGTTGATAGAGCCCCTAGGATTCTTGCTTGACTACCAGCAGTATGAGGGCGATCATATACGTGGGAGCTGGGGTCTATAAGCACATCCTTAAAAGGTTCCTAGTCGTGGGAGTTTCGAGACAGGGCATCGATACTCCAGAGTAGACTAGTGTATACAGTCGAGACCCCGAAGAGGGGCGGTGGCCGGTCTCACAAGCCACTGGTGTCAGTTGGTTCACCTAAGATGTATACAGGTGCTCATTGGGTTATGAGAATATCGGACAGGACTCGCCGGGAACATGCTAGTTGGTCTTATACCTGACGTCAGATAGCAGTTCCCTGGTGACATGTGTACAGGTTAGTTCATCGACCTAAGATCGTCATTTGTCACGTGTGAGTTCCCACTGTACTTTGATTACTACCCTACCACGCTCAAAGGAGACGTGTAAACAGGTTTTAGTTGGGTACAGTCCCGAGCCACATGGAGGCAGTGAGCGGATCTTCAGGGGTTCGTCTTTCCCGGTATTGGGGGTGAGGTCGCGCTGTGTCTAGGAGAGCCATTACACGAAGTCCTTGGCCAAGGCAGGAGATTTACTGGTAGGTATTCCAGTAGTATCTCAGGGTGTTCTGGGCTACACTCCGACACGACTTGTACCACTTTTGGGGGTCTGACTTTTACCAACCCCCTAGGATATATGCAAGACGGCTTTCAGGACCTGATACGGACATTATGAGTTCTTTGTGATGCCGTTCGGTGTTACCAATGCTCCAGCGATATTCATGGATTTGATGAACAGGGTGTTTGCGAATTACTTGGACACGTTGGTCGTTGTATTTATCGATGATATAATAGTCTACTCGATGACCCAGGAGGAGCATGTCGAGCATTTGCGCACGGTTCTACAAATTCTTCGAGAAGAGAAGCTGTACGCGAAATTGAGCAAGTGTGAATTCTGGCTCGACAAGGTTCAGTTCTTGGGACACATTGTTTCGGGTGAAGGCATCTCAGTGGACCCGGCAAAGATAGAATCTGTCAGAGATTGGCCAACACCAAAGTCAGTGGCCGAGATCAGAAGCTTTCTGGGACTGGCATGATATTATCGGCGATTCCTCCAAGACTTCTCAAGGATCGCTGAACCGTTGACGAGGCTGACACTGAAGGATGTACCATTTGGGTGGACCGAGGAACGTACCCGGGCATTTGAGACACTGAAGCAGAAGTTAACCACGGCGCCCATTCTTACAGTACCAGATGATTCCGGTGGTTTAATGATACATAGTGATGCCTCAGGGAAGGGCTTAGGCTGTGTTCTGATGCAGCCCGGTTGGGTGGTTGCTTACGCCTCTCAACAGCTGAGAAATCACGAGAGGAACTATCTTACGCATGACTTGGAGTTAGCTGTAGTAGTTTTTGCGTTGAAGATTTGGAGGCACTATCTATTGGGCGAGAAGGTGGAGGTGTACATGGATCATAAAAGTCTGAAGTACGTCTTCACTCAGAAGGAACTAAACATGAGGCAGCGCCGATGGCTAAAACTGATGGCGGATTACGACTTGGACCTTCAGTATCACCTGGGGAAAGTAAATGTTGTACCAGATGCTCTCAGTTGCAAGCCAGCCGTCATGATATTGACCAATCAGAGGAGCATCATTGAGGATTTTCGGAGACTCGAGCTTGAAGTCGTTACACCGAGCGCAATCAGAGAGTTTTGGCAACTACAGGTGCAGTCTTCCCTTGTGGATCGTATCAAGGCTGCACAAGCGGATGATCCTCGATTGCAAAAGTTCAGAGCGCAAGTAGAAGTCGGGCTGAGAACGGACTTAATCATACATGAAGACGGTTCTCTGAGATTCGGTAGCAGGCTCTGTGTACCCAAGGGGAATGTTCGAGAAGAGGTACTAGCTGAGGCGCATAGTTCAGCTTATTCTGTACATCCGGAAGGTACGAAGATGTATCGAGATCTAAAGCAGCATTTTTGGTGGAACGGGATGAAGCGGGAAATTGCGCGGTTCGTATCCAGATGCTTGGTATGCCAATAGGTGAAGGCGGAACATCAGAGGACAGCAGGATTGTTACAACCGCTTCCGATACCAGAATAGAAGTGGGAGCACATCACTATGGATTTCGTGACGGCCTTACCACGGAGCCCTCGGGGCAACAACGCAATTTGGGTTATCGTCAACCGCCTCACGAAAGCTGCACACTTCTTACCATTCCGAGTGGGACAGTAGACAGAGTCACTGGCAGAGAGATACAAGCAGGAGATAGTGCGATTTCATGGAGTTCCGGTCAGCATTGTGTCAGATCGAGACACCAGATTTGTTTCGCACTTCTGAAGGAGCTTACAGGAGAGTTTGGGTACCCGCCTCAAGTTCAGCACAGCTTATCACCCGCAGAAGGACAGAAAATCCGAGCGTACGATTCAGACGCTCGAGGATATGTTAAGAGCCTGCATGTTGGATTTTCAGGGTTCCTGGGAAGATCATCTGCATCTAGTCGAGTTTTCTTATAACAACAGTTACCAGGCTAGCATCCAGATGGCTCCTTTCAAAGCACTTTACGGGCGGAAGTGTCGATCCCCAGTTTGTTGGGATGATATGGGAGAACGAAGATTACTGGGTCCCGAGCTCATTGTTCAGACAGTCGACAAGGTCCAAATGATCAGGCAGCGCATTAAGACGGCTCAGGATCGACAGAAGAGTTGGACAGATACCAGAAGGAGAGCGCTAGAATTTAAAGTCGGAGATCACGTATTCCTGAAGATTTCCCCTACCCGCGGGGTTATCAGGTTCGGAGGTCACGGGAAACTCAGTCCCCGTTTCATCGGACCTTTTAAAGTGCTAGAGCGAGTAGGAGAGGTGGCCTATCGACTTGCCTTGCCTCCATCGCTAGCGGGTGTGCACAATACCTTCTACGTGTCTCAGTTGCGGCGTTATGTTCGGGATGAGAGCTATGTTCTGGACTATTCGGAGTTAGCTTTGGGTACCGACCTATCTTAGGAGGAGCAACCCACCACCATCCTCGACCGCAGAGAGAAAGTGCTGAAGAATAAGGTCATTCCGTTAGTCCGAGTGTCTTGGGGCGGTTGTTCCCCAGGAGAATCTACCTGGGAGCGTGAGGAAGATATCCGTGCACGTTTTTCACATCTCTTTGTTTAGTACTTTTGTTTCGTTGTCTCTTTTTAAATTTCGAGGACGAAATTTTTGTAAGGGGGGTATGATGTAAATCCCCGTTTCCATCAACGAATTTTTTTTTATATTTTCCGAGTCCCCGAATGTTTTCTCTTTCCTCGCAATTTTACGTAAAATTGGTTGCTTAAGATTTAGTATTTAAATTTTTTCTAAACCTTTAAAATCAAAGCTTAAAACAAATTCCCTAAAACCAAGCCCAACAGAAAACAAAGCTAAATATATGTAAATCCCTAAGTCAGCCCACTCCCATTTTTTTTTCCTTCATCAAAATTAATTAAACAAATATATATATATACCCAAAAACCCAGCCCAAAACAAAGAAAAAAAAATATTTAAACTAAACCCACCGGCCCAAAGCTCGCGCCCTAACTCAATACCCACACGCCTGACCCGACCCGACCAAACCCTTCTTCTCCCCACGTTGTTTTTTTATTTCCCGCTCCTTTTCTCTGGTTGCTGCGCTCCCCACGTCGCCTCGGCGACGCCCCGATCGCGACCACGAACCCACGACCCCGACCACGATCGCGCGTTTCAACCCTCTCCTCGTCCCTCTAACCCTCTCCCCCTCACACTCTCGATCTCTCTCAAACTCCTCCTCTCCACTCTCCCAACTCCCAGCTTCTTCCCTACACTCCGCCGACTACGAGGACGACCACCTAAATCACCTCGTCTTTTCTCCCTCGCTCCTCTCTCACAAACCCGAGCCTACACTGCCTCACTCCCTCATTGCAAAACCCCACACCAAGTTTCGAGCCCGAACTCGCCACTGTTGCATCTCGCCGGAGCTACCTCCGCCGACCTGTAAGTTGTATGTATGCCCTAGAGGCCAGTATTGTACAGATGATGTATATTATATTGGATGCTTGGACATATATAGAGATGACTTTCTTGCTCGATATGATAGTATGCTATCTGGTTACTCTTTATCTTAACATGTACACTTGTCTCTTTAAACTGTCTTATAGTTATATGTTGATAAAGCCCTTAGGATGTGTACTTGACTACCTGGACAATGATGCAGATCATACTAGTGGGGACATGGTAGTCCATAAGTACATCCTTCAAGGTCCCTAGTCGTGGGTGTATCGAGACAGGGCATCGATATACCAGAGTAGACTAGCGTATACGCTTCTCGACCCATGAGATGGGCGATGGATGATCCCATATCCATTGGTGTTTGACATCAGAGAATATACGGGTGCTCAGTGGAGACTGGGTACACTGGACGGACTCGCCGAGAACTCCCAGATGGTATTATACCTCACGTCAGATGGCAGTTCTCAGGTGACACTTGTGCAGGTTAGTCTGTAGACCCGAGATCGTCATAGAGTCTTGTGTGATTCCCACTGTGCTTTGATCCCCACCTTACCACGTCCATGAGGGCGTGCAAAACGGTGGTCTTTAGGTACAGTCCCGAGTCACATGGAGGCAATGAGCGATAGGAGGGGTTTCGTCTCTCCCGGTATTGGGGGTTGATGTTGCGCTGTGCTCGATTGGCCGTAACAGGGAAGTCCCTGGCCAGGGCTGATCAGAGATTGGCTGGTAAGTGTTACCAGTAGTTTCTCGACCTGTTATGAGCCTCACATCGGCACGACTTATCGGTTATTAGGGTCTGACGTTTACCACCCCTAGACTTGATATGCGACATATCAGACGAACAGACCGGACTGTACGGTAAGTGTTACTGGTTGGATTCACAGGAGTGTGAGCGGGCTAGCTCGTCGATCTTCTGATCGCTCAATACCCGGATGGCCGTTACGTTTAGCAGATCGCTTGCGGCTTGTGGGTGCTTGATATGATCATCATCTGCTACCGGCATATTGACGAGTCTTTAGAGTCCTACACAGAGGTTTCCTGGCTCAAGCGAAACGAAATAGGAGCGCATATGAGATATGTGCGGGACCGAGAATAATGCGTGTATGTGATACCGTATTTCATTCTCGCGATGAATGTTTCGATTGGTTGTATGCGATATAACCTAGTTATCGAATCATTGATTCGATAAATCGATACATTGTATACTAGTCGGTTATGTGCGACATGACCGGATCTTTGAATCAAGTGTTGATTTAATGATTTAATGTATAATTGTATATTTGATATATTAATTTTCATTAACTAGTATTGGTTCATTTTTAAAAGGATTTTCTCACTTGAAGTGCACATTGTATATATGATATGCTTTTGTGTGCACTTGATTGTATCATGTTTGATGATACATACTTACTTGGGTTTGTGCAAAGAATTAAACCATGGTTATGATAATGGTTAGGGTTTTGTGTTATTCATCTATTTATTTATCCATTCTTTATTTATTTAAATAGATAAAAGAAAAGAAAATGGTTTCTTTTTATCATGAAGCTTGTTGAAGCTTCATGAAGCTTTGACTAAAGAGACCATTTGTCTTCATGCTTAACCCTAACCATTCCCATTTACCATGGTCTATTCTCTACACTTAACCTTAGTTAGCTTATGATAAGTATTGATATATTTTTCATTTTAAATCAACACTTATCATAATCTTTCTTCTTCTTCATCATCTTCATCAAGAAAGAAAGC
The DNA here is from genome assembly GCA_030015575.1 of Agapanthus africanus. NCBI lineage: Eukaryota > Viridiplantae > Streptophyta > Magnoliopsida > Asparagales > Amaryllidaceae > Agapanthus > Agapanthus africanus. The sequence continues at coordinate 485,000,689 of CM057350.1, forward strand.
TTGATGCCATCAATGGAAACTTGAGTTCTAAAGTGAGAAATCCAATTCTAAAGTGAACCCACCTCCTATTTCTTCACCCTCTACCTCTTGCCAAGTTGTTTTGGGTGTTTCCTTCACAAGTTTCACAAATTTGTGAAGTCGGAGCTTGAGCTTGTGATGCCTCGACGTAGATCATCTTCGGCACGAAGCCGACGAATTAGTCCGCCCATTTCTCTGATCAAGCCGACGATTGAGTCCGTGATTCGAGATAGACAGCGAGAGGACGCCTACGTGGAGCCAAGGAAGTGGATATCCGGATCTACAAAGGTTGTAGCTTCTTATCTTTAGTTAAGTTGTTAACTAGATTCGTATATCGCCTAAACTTCTAGTCAACGATCCGTATTAGGGTTTCTCGGCATCCGTAAAATTTGAAATTGGCATGGTTGATGCCTTGTGAGACCTCTTGAGAGTGCCTAGGAACCCTACAGTGGTATCAGAGACTAGCTAGAGCCTTAGGCGAAGTCCAGACGGAGTTTGAAGTCCGATCGAACCGAAACCCTAATATCAAAGTTGCTCTCTGTACATTTTTTAAAAACTGGGTTTTTTCCAAATTAAAAATATGCAGAAAATTCAGCAGGACTTTCTAAGAATTACAGTGAAACACGATCACCCAATTCCTCTATAGTGCGGCAGAACCGCGGCAGAAGCCTTGCTTCTGCGGCGGTTCCGCGGCCGTATGATGTCTTCACCCACCCAATTTTGCACAGTAACTTCTTTTATTCAGTGCTGAGTTCTCTGGGAATTTTTAATATTTATTCAAGAGTTGAGTATTCTGGGTTGTATTGGGGACTCGGTATTTCGATCGGATTATCGAACTTTGTCTAAGTGCTTTCCGGATAATTTTTTGAATATGTTAAAAAGTCCGACCGGATATAAATACCCAACTTTTTCCCTGCCGGAAAATATCCAAGTGTTGGATTTTTGTGTGGTTTAAGGACGTTCTGAGTAGTGCAAGTAACGCGATGGTCCCTCTAGAAGACAACAAACCTTAACTCGATTATGTGACCGTCTTGAACTGCCCTTTGAACCTTAGGGTTTGGGGCAGTACGGCGTGCCACATGTGAGGCGTTGGCTTGACCCTTCTACGGCTGGACCGTTGGTACTGAGGCATGAAGTGAATGTCTTTGAACCTATTTCATGTGTTGTACGGTTTCGGAAAAACTTGGGTGTTCGAATGTTCGATCGGAAAGTTTAATATTTTCTATTTATCCGGAATGGGATACAATAATTGGAATTCACAAACAGTTATGAGATAACTGAATGAATGATATAAATCTAGCGGTTTAGTTTCATTTGATATTGAAAAGAGTTTTCGATAATGAGACTAAAATGCGGGGTTTATAACTGTTAGGCATGTGATGTCTAAGTATTTCATTTTGATTAGGCATGCGATGTCTAAAGAGGTTGCGGATTCCAATTGTTGTAGTTTTACACTTTCTTTTCTGTGACCGTAAGTGTAATATGTGATATCGCCGGTTTCGTTGCTATATGTCAACGACAATTAGGATGCGCATATTTACTTACGTTGATGACATGTGATGTTATGTGTTGCTGGATATGTTATATTGGATCGTCGTGTTTGAATAGCCGGGGGTTTTTATGTGAGATGAGTGTTTTTCATTTTCTTTCATGTAAAAACTTGTATGTAATATTCTTTTATTTTGGGGCACTTCCAGGTTGCGGAAGATGTCACCTATTGTATATTATTTACTTTTCCGCATTAGGATAGACCCAAGGAGGGGAGCACAAGTAACCGGGTTCTGGGGTCCAGTGGGAGACCAACTCGAGGAGTCGAGTCTGGGTCTCCTAACCCTAGAATTGGCAGGGTTGCTTGCCGCTCTCGTAGGGGTCTAGGGGTGTGGGATTGGCTATTCATCACGACCGTGGAATCCGTGTTTTATACTGGCTCGTATTGAAAACACGGACGTCCTAGTATATCCAATGTTTCATATGTTTCTTCTGCCGCGATATCTGTGATGTGATCATGTGATGTTCTGTGATAGATACAGTATATAGTATATATGATATATTATATAGACGTTACTTATGTTTTGCACCCTCACTAGCCCTGCCCTGCTCTGTCGTTAGTTACCTAACCTAACAGTGCACGAGGGGACATCGAGGCGAATGCGGATGGCATAAGTGTACGTCATATCTATCTGTGATGTTTAGGTATTTAAATGATGGGTCTTCATTAATGTGATTAATGAAAGAAAAGAAACCTAAGATGTTGTAGAATCAAATTTTAAATAAAAAAGGGTAGCTACAGTTCTTGCTTTGCACAGCGGTATATGTGATATATCCTGCACCTTATTCGATGAGGAAAGGACCGAGATCCCTTCACCGGGAGTGACTCCTTTAGCAATGACTGGCAGATGCTACACACTCGGTTTGACTTTTGATTGCTTCTATAGTTTCTGCTTTGCACAGTGATATATATGATATATCCCGTACCTCATTCGACGAGGAAAGGGCCGACGATCCCTTCACCGGGAGTGACCCCTTTAGCAAAACTAGAAAAGCCACAAAATCACTCCATTTTCAAAACTTCATTTGATTCTACAACGATATCAAGTTCATTACGCTCATGGTTTTCAGAAAAACCTGCGTAGCCCTCCGTCATTTCAGATAAGTAGTAGTTAGTATTCGTGCTACGTTTGTTGGCCTGCGTCAAGGCGTAGTGTGCGGTAGTTAACTAGTATTTACCTGCTTATGCATATGATGCAGATTGGATTAGGGTAGTCGTGCGACTTTGTTGGCCTGCGTCAAGGGTCGTACGGGTGGGTTTAATTCAATCAGGAAATGACGGGTTGAACTTGACTAGCGCACTATGGTTTGTTGGCCTGCGTCAAGGTCATAGGACGCTAGGGGCAAAATATTATCGGGAATTTCAAGTGTTGAAATTTGTAATGAGATTGCATACCTTCTATGAGATAGTTGGATCCCGATACCCGCTGCGAGTAAGAGTTACTCCTGGGAGAGTTTTACACATTACAATTAGCCGATCAAGTAGGTGTCTAGAAAGGTGTTAACGAGGTTACGCCTCTGGGAAAACGAGGTTTACATTAATTAGGTTCGTGCGAAAGCACGGGGGACCTCCCTCAAAGTACCGACACTGGCCTGGCTGAAAGATTGGCGAACTTGTAGTGTGTAATTAATCCCGGCTAATCTTTCCTTTTAGGGTTTGAAGGAAGATTTGATAAAAAGCAGTGGGAGCCATCCTGATTAGATAAGATAATAACCAATCTGATCTTGCACGAGCATACGCTAAAGTGTTTTCTTCTCTCTCTCTCCAGGTAGCGACCATTTCATGCCCTAATGAAGATAATAAAATGGATGTATTGACCGAACCAGCATGTTATACTGTGCTGGGGAACGTTAGTTCCGTTCTTTCTTATAAGAGTTATAGGAATGAACAGGATATAGGGGAATACCAGGATTCCCATGCCACCCGAATGAAGAAAGTACATGTTGATGCATTTTCTTCGGGTGTGTTCGTTACAGAGAACTGTTTCTCCATTTGCTCTACGTCCTGGGTATTAGATACCGGGTCAGGATCCCATATATGTAATCAGTTACATGGGCTAAGGAAAGGTAAAGAACTTGGAGAAGGTGATAAAGACATTAGAGTTGGAAATGGTGCAATTATTGCAGCTAAGACTGTCGGGGAATATCACCTTGTATTACCAACTGGTAATACATTGGTTCTGAACGAATGCTATTACATGCCGAACCTGATATGCAACATTATATCGGTTTCTTTGTTGAGTAAAGAGGGATATAATTTTGTATTACAGGACAATGTTATGAACATTTTCCGTAACCAAAAGTTGGTTGGATCAGGCACGTTGTGCAATGGCATTTATGTTCTAAATCAATCAACAGTTCTGAGCATAACAAACACACACAAGAGGAAGAGTTCAGAACTGAACGAATCCTTCTTATGGTATTGTAGACTGGGTCACATCAATGCGACACGATTAGCTAAGTTGCATAAGGATGGATATTTAAATCCGTTTGAATTTTCATCTTATGACACTTGCCAATCATGTCTCAAAGGCAAGATGACCAAAACTCCGTTTACGGGACACGGAGAAAGAGTTACCGAACTCTTGGGACTGATACATAGTGATGTATGCGGTCCCATGTCTACACATGCCAGGGATGGTTCTTCGTACTTCATTACATTCACTGACGATCTCTCTAGATTCGGATATGTGTTCCTGATGAAACACAAATCAGAAGCTTTTGAGAATTTTAGAGAATATAAACAAGAAGTCGAGAACCAAACCGGAAAAAGTATTAAAATCCTTCGATCTGATCGAGGAGGAGAATACTTAAGCAATGAATTCCTGGACTTCCTAAAAGAGAATGGGATTCTCTCTCAGCTGACTCCTCCATATACACCACAGCACAACGGTGTATCAGAACGGAGGAACCTCACCCTATTGGATATGGTGAGCTCTATGATGAGCACAGCTGAGTTACCTATTTCCTTCTGGGGATATGCACTGGAAACAGCTGCAGATCTATTGAATATGGTTCCCACCAAAACCGTGCCAACCACTCCATATGAGATATGGAAAGGAAAGAGACCATGTCTTAATTATGTTAAGATATGGGGTTGTCCGGCATATGTAAAAACGCAAAATCCGGACAAACTCGCGGCAAGGTCCATTCTGTGTAAGTTTATTGGATATCCCAAACATTCGCGTGGGTATATCTTCTACCACACCGAGGAACAAAAGGTGTTTGTTTCTCGACATGCCACCTTTTTCGAAAAGGAATTTCTTGAAAAAGAGATTAGTGGCAAGGAGGTAGAACTGGAAGAGGTTCCAGCAATACAGACTACAACAGAAGATTTGGTTGAACCAGAGGATTCAGTAGTTCCCAATGAACCTCAGCCTCTCCGCCGATCTAGTAGGGTTCCTCGCCCACCTGAGAGATACTACGGTTTTCTCATGGATGGTGGGAGCGAGGATTGCATCATGGAGGATGATGACCCAACTAGCTTCGAGCAGGCCATCACGAGTAGGGACTCAGTGAAATGGCTGGATGCTATGCAGTCCGAGATGGAATCCATGTACACCAACAAAGTATGGACTTTGGAAGTTGCTCCTGAAGGGGTAAAACCCATTGGGAGCAAGTGGATCTTCAAGAAGAAACTTGGTGTAGATGGGAAAGTGGAGACTTTCAAAGCTAGACTTGTTACAAAGGGTTTTTGTCAAAGACCAGGTGTGGACTATGATGAAACCTTTTCTCCAGTGGCTATGCTTAAATCCATCCGGATCATGCTTGCCATCGCTGCATATCATGACTACGAAATCTGGCAAATGGATGTTAAGACCGCCTTTCTAAATGGTGATTTAGAAGAATGCGTGTACATGACTCAGCCAGAGGGCTTCGTAGACAGTGGGAGCAGCGGGAAGGTGTGCAAGCTGCTTAAATCCATTTATGGATTAAAGCAAGCATCGCGGAGTTGGAACATCTGCTTTGACGTCGTTATCAAAGAGTTTGATTTCGTCAAAAACCCAGATGAACCTTGTATCTACAAGAAGGTAGCAGAGAGTAAGGTTGTCTTCCTCGTATTGTACGTGGACGACATACTCTTGATAGGAAATGATATTCCTATGCTGCAATCGGTCAAGCTCTTCTTATCACAAAGATTCTCAATGAAAGATCTTGGTGATGCCTCCTGCATATTGGGAATAAGGATCTATAGAGATAGATCCAAACGGATATTGGGATTGTCCCAATCCAGGTATATTGACACCATACTAAAGAGGTTTAGTAAGGAAGAATCCAAGCGTGGGAACTTGCCCACGATCTCTGGAGTCACTCTCTCCAAAGAGATGTCTCCCAAGACTGATTTGGAGAGAGCTCGCATGCAATGGATACCCTATGCTTCGGCTGTAGGCTCTATCATGTATGCGATGCTATGTACCAGACCCGATGTAGCATACTCACTAAGTATAGTGAGCAGGTATCAAGCTGATCCTGGAGAGAGTCACTGGACAGCTGTGAAGAGCATTCTCAAGTACTTACGAAGGACTAAAGAGATGCTCTTGGTGTATGGTAACGGAGAACTCCAAGTGGAGTCCTTTACCGATTCGAGCTTCCAGAGTGATAAGGACGACTCTAAGTCGCAGTCGGGATTTGTCTTTACCCTTTACGGAGGGGCGGTTAGCTGGAAGAGTTCCAAGTAGGAAACCGTGGCAGACTCGACGATGGAGGCTGAATACATCGCTGCCAACGATGCTGCCAAAGAGGCTGTCTGGATCAAGAAGTTCATTACTGAACTTGGAGTGGTTCCATCCATTGAGTATCCAATACTTTTGTATTGCGATAACAATGGAGCGGTGGCTTTGGCCAAGGAACCCAGGTCCTATCAGCGATCCAGGCATATTCTGAGGCGGTATCACCTGATCCGGGAGATAGTTGATCGCCGGGAGATCGAGGTCAGGAGAGTTGACACGAAGAACAACACGGCGGATCCACTCACGAAGGCCATTCCCCAGATACAGTTTGAGAGACTCTTCGGGATGCTCGGTATGCGATACTACAGCAGCTGGCCCTAGTGCAAGTGGGAGATTGTTAGTTGTATGTATGCCCTAGAGGCCAGTATTGTACAGATGATGTATATTATATTGGATGCTTGGACATATATAGAGATGACTTTCTTGCTCGATATGATAGTATGCTATCTGGTTACTCTTTATCTTAACATGTACACTTGTCTCTTTAAACTGTCTTATAGTTACATGTTGATAAAGCCCTTAGGATGTGTACTTGACTACCTGGACTATGATGCAGATCATACTAGTGGGGACATGGTAGTCCATAAGTACATCCTTCAAGGTCCCTAGTCGTGGGTGTATCGAGACAGGGCATCGATATACCAGAGTAGACTAGCGTATACGCTTCTTGACCCATGAGATAGGCGATGGATGATCCCATATCCATTGGTGTTTGACATCAGAGATAATATACGGGTGCTCAGTGGAGACTGGGTACACTGGACGGACTCGCCGAGAACTCCCAGATGGTATTATACCTCACGTCAGATGGCAGTTCTCAGGTGACACTTGTGCAGGTTAGTCTGTAGACCCGAGATCGTCATAGAGTCTTGTGTGATTCCCACTGTGCTTTGATCTCCACCTTACCACGTCCATGAGGGCATGCAAAATGGTGGTCTTTGGGTACAGTCCCGAGTCACATGGAGGCAATGAGCGATAGGAGGGGTTTCGTCTCTCCCGGTATTGGGGGTTGATGTTGCGCTGTGCTCGATTGGCCGTAACAGGGAAGTCCCTGGCCAGGGCTGATCAGAGATTTGCTGGTAAGTGTTACCAGTAGTTTCTCGACCCGTTATGAGCCTCACATCGGCATGACTTATCGGTTATTGGGGTCTGACGTTTACCACCCATAGACTTGATATGCGACATATCAGACGAACAGACCGGACTGTACGGTAAGTGTTACTGGTTGGATTCACAGGAGTGTGAGCGGGCTAGCTCGTCGATCTTCTGATCGCTCAATACCCGGATGGCCGTTACGTTTAGCAGACCGCTTGCGGCTTGTGGGTGCTTGATATGATCATCATCTGCTACCGGCATATTGACGAGTCTTTAGAGTCCTACACAGAGGTTTCCTGGTTCAAGCGAAACGAAATAGGAGCGCATATGAGATATGTGCGGGACCGAGAATAATGCGTGTATGTGATACCGTATTTCATTCTCGCGATGAATGTTTCGATTGGTTGTTTGCGATATAACCTAGTTATCGAATCATTGATTCGATAAATCGATACATTGTATACTAGTCGGTTATGTGCGACATGACCGGATCATTGAATCAAGTGTTGATTTAATGATTTAATGTATAATTGTATATTTGATATATTAATTTGCATTAACTAGTATTGGTTCATTTTTAAAAGGATTTTCTCACTTGAAGTGCACATTGTATATATGATATGCTTTTGTGTGCACTTGATTGTATCATGTTTGATGATACATACTTACTTGGGTTTGTGCAAAGAATTAAACCATGGTTATGATAATGGTTAAGGTTTTGTGTTATTCATCTATTTATTTATCCATTCTTTATTTATTTAAATAGATAAAAGAAAAGAAAATGGTTTCTTTTTATCATGAAGCTTGTTGAAGCTTCATGAAGATTTGACTAAAGAGACCATTTGTCTTCATGCTTAACCCTAACCATTCCCATTTACCATGGTCTATTCTCTACACTTAACCTTAGTTAGCTTATGATAAGTATTGATTTATTTTTCATTTTAAATCAACACTTATCATATTCTTTCTTTTTCTTCATCATCTTCATCAAGAAAGAAAGCTTGATGCCATCAATGGCAACTTGAGTTCTAAAGTGAGAAATCCAATTCTAAAGTGAACCCACCTCCTATTTCTTCACCCTCTACCTCTTGCCAAGTTGTTTTGGGTGTTTCCTTCACAAGTTTCACAAATTTGTGAAGTCGGAGCTTGAACTTGTGATGCCTCGACGTAGATCATCTTCGGCACGAAGCCGACGACCTAGTCCGCCCATTTCTCCGATCAAGCCGACGATTGAGTCCGTGATTCGAGATGGACAGCGAGAGGATGCCTACGTGGAGCCAAGAAAGTGGATATCCGGATCTACAAAGGTTGTAGCTTCTTATCTTTAGTTAAGTTGTTAACTAGATTCGTATATCGCCTAAACTTCTAGTCAACGATCCGTATTAGGGTTTCTCGGCACCCGTAAAATTTGAAATTGGCATGGTTGATGCCTTGTGAGACCTCTTGAGAGTGTCTAGGAACCCTACACGACCACCGCCGACCCCAGCACACTCCCAGGAGATCCACAGAATCCCACTCCGCCTCCGGTGATCACGAGCCATCCCCCGGGCAACTCCGACGACGAACCCAAACTCGAGCCGAGGCCGTGAATCCAAACTGTGCCGTTCGTCGCGCGTTCGTGCCGTTGCCGCTGCCGTGCGTCTTCTACGCATCTCCAGGTAAGTACCCTACTTACTACATGCTAGATTATCCTGTTACAAATCTAAATCCTATTAATTCCATGTTTTTAATTCGTGAAAATTTATATGACACAAGTGCTTGATGCAAAACCCGAACGAAAACCTTCCATTAAACTGGTGGAACTTGACTATATATGCTGGCCCGTGTGGCGATGAATATTGTGTTAAAATTTGACTGGAAGATATAATCGTTACAGACTTGAACGATCACCCCCTATTACACCCGTAAAAACTGAAAATTTTCCGCATCTGAAACTTGTAAAAATCATAATTAATTGTGTACACATTGAAATGATGCGTTCGAGGGCTCAAATAGAATCCGACTCGACGACCTAGAACTCCATAACAGTTTTAAATTGTTTCTATACTGAATATATGACGGGAACTGGTTCGGAGAGCGGCTCTGGACTGCAGTCCAGAGCAGCTCTGGCTGTTGATTTCTATCTCGTAATGCTTACCCCTTGCTGTTTGAACTTGTATATTGCGTAACCCTGTACTTTAGTGAAGATGAAAACGTTATCTAAATAATGAAAGTAGTTTCATCCCTTTTTACCGTCGTTTACTATTTAAACTGTAATTTAAACGAACAGGACGTATAGCAGTCCCAAACTGAAACAGAACTGACACCCTATGATTGTACAGTACATAACTTCTGATGTAGAGGCGAGATTGAGAATCCGTCTAATGCGTTGGAAACCCTATTGAAAAACCTAAATTTCATTCAACTGTAGCGTCGCTAAATTCTGATCCCAACAGGGTGAAAATTATGTCGCGAAATGGACGTTCAGTTCAGAAACTGAATTTTCTGCAGCGAGCACTTAAAATGAAACGACTGTAACTTGCAAACCCGAAATCCGATTGCACTGAAATAAATTTTTATGAACTGCCGACTGAGTCTAATTATTACCGTATTTGTATCATTTCACTGAATTTTGAACGTATGATTTACTGAAATTTTTATAAGCTCATAAGGTGCATGCTAGTTCATATTACACATGACTTGTTAACTGCATAAATGCACATATATTACCCGATTGCCATACACATAGTGATAGTGTGCATTATTGTTCAGTGTATAATGCATTATCGTGCGTGAATGGTATTGGTTTAGTAGTGTCAAGTACGCCAATGGAAAAGTGAATGATTCGTGACAGTGAATAATATAGTGAACAGTGACAAAACTGTGTTATTGGTGCATACTTGTACACGACTAGACCATACTCATAAATAGTGTAAACCTGGGGAAAAAGGGAAAATCGAAGTGGAAAGAGCATCGTATTTAGCGAGGACAGTGATTTAGAGGATGATTATATATTAGGTAGGGCCCAGCGGTCCGACTGACAGGGTTATATCCCGGGCGTTGCGGGCTGTAGTCTTGGGTATGTACGAGACCCTCATTAAACACGATCCTCTTTTTCACAACTCGATTTCAAAGATGAATTAGAGACTGATAGGGACACAGATCATACTTTGCATCAGCTAGTGACATAGTGATTACCTGCATTTTACTTCCACTGTTATTACCTTATTTGTCTGTTTCATGTCTCTATTATAATTTTACTATTACGTTGCTCTGACGACCTGAGTATGCATGCTCAGACCTCGAGGAAGAACCAGCGCAGGAGTCGGACTTACCCTTCGAGCTTGCGGAGATTTAGTCGGGAGCGCCTCCTTCACTTTTACTGCTTTTCCTAAAAGAGACCTTGTATTCGAACTTGGTTAGTAGTTCTTTTCTTGTTTTATTGTAAATTGTGAATAATGAAATTTAATGTAATAATTTAGTGATGTATTTCCTTACTTCTGTGCTTTGTTTACTGATTACCATGTAATGCTAGAAGCCGAAGTGTGACTACGGTGGGATTATTGCTTGACCGTAGGAGCATGGCTGGCCTAGTCATCCCTCGTTTTCCGTATTTTGGGAAGCGGGACGTGACAAATGATAATCTAGCCGGCTTAGGATTAAGCCGGATTATTAAATCAAGTATTGATTTAATAATTTACGTGTACATATTTCGATATGTATATTCTAGTGCTATCCAGATTTCTTCGATCGGACAGATAATAATGGCGGGCTTAGGATTAAGCCGGTTCATTAAATCGGATATTGATTTAATGCTAGTATTATTTTAGTGGTATTGTTCTATCTCTTGGGTATTCGTATTTTAATACGAATACGGGTATGTATATACGGTAGAAAGTATTTTGTATTTATACAAAATACCTTCTAGAAGGTGACACCTCATCTTGTATTTTTCTATTTTCTTGAAAATAGAAAATGAGGTGGAAAGGGAAGAGATGGTTGAAGCATGGCATGAGGAATTGGCTTGGCATTTTTTATTGCTACTATTGAAGCATGGTAGATTTTAAAAAGAAAAGAAATACTTGATAAAACAATGCCTTTTCCATTCTCTTTATTGATTCTTCACTTGCCATTCTCTCTCATCTTTGAGAGTTCATTCATTCTCTTCTCTTCTCTTCTCTTGAGTTCATCTTCACATAAAACCCTACCATTCTCATGTGTTGAGAAACAAGGGTTTTAAGATAGAAACTTACCACTAATCCTCTACCACATCATCTAAGAAACAAGAATAGCAAACTAATTTGCTTAGTTCACTTCACTTTGGAGTGGGAGCTTGGATCAAGGATCCTCAGGTGGATCATCTAGGACCGAGAAGGACGGTTTGCAAGCTCGATCAAGATCACCTAAGGAGCTAAAGAAGAGGAGTGAAGACCCGAAGGACACGAGTCTCTAAGTATAAACATTTATCATAGTAGATAGAACTCCTTCGATAGCTAGTTTAGATTTATGGTTAGATTCTAGGTCGGGTTTTCTAGTGCCGGATTTTCGAAAATGAATGTTTTTCTTCCGCAATGGCCATGGTAGACGGCCAGTGCACTAGAAAATCCCAACATGGTATCAGAGCCAGCCCATAAACCCATACTAGCTAGTTTAGACGTGTTCAAAATATCGATCGACAAAAATTTTCACAATCGCAATTCCATAATCATGTTTGTTGTTGTCTTTAAAAGTTGTTCAAAAAATATTTTCAGTGAGCTTAAATATATGTGCAGACAATTGTAGAGCAACTGAAGAAATTTGGTAACATTTGACCAAGATACCACCGTGGAACCGCCGCATAAAGAGCCTTTTGGCCACGATTCCGCGGTCGAAGTATGGCGTTTGTTCTCCAAATTTCTTCTGGCACTCTAATGTATGGAATTATGATTTTTAGGATGTATATTTTTGGCCCAGATTTATTTTAGTACTGGTTAGCACTTGGGGCCTATACGGGAAAGTTTTATGTCGATCGAAATTTTAAATGCGTGTTTTATCAGTACATATGTTATTATCTGCGGCCGTGAATATCATTGAGTGGTATAACCCGACTAATTGCTATATGTTCTATTAGATAGGTTTGCGAACATGATATTCACGTTGATGTTCTATTATGTGCTGATATTGTGGTTGGATTGTCTTGGTGGATAGCCGATATTGCAATGGTAGTAGTACAGTTCAGATTCATTTGTATATTCATATTGAGGGACGAGCGTCCGATATGTGGATAGCCGTCTCTGCCAGATTGTATATTATTTGTTTGGAGCATGACCGGATTGAGGTCGATGTCACCATTGTACATATATTTTTCTTCTTTTCTGTACTAGGATTACCACGTGGCGGAGTGCTCAAATAGATGGGTTCTAGAGGGCAACGGGCCCGCATCTCTTGGCATTGAGACAAAGGGGGTCTTACTCTAGAATTGGCGGGCTATCGCCACACTCGTAAGGGGTATAGGATGACCCATGAAGGGGCGCTCAAGTTACCGGATCCCGTGAAGTGATGGGTGGCCCATTTACTTTGTTGATTAGGATTGCCTCACTTCTGGGATTTGCAGGTAACTTTCCGCGCTCGTAGGGGTCCTGGTTTTCATTGCACGGGCTATCCACACGACCGAGAACGTCGGGTTTTATTTGCGGCTCATATGAAACCCAAGACTCCAAGATTATCCACCACTCTGTGTTGCTTGTTATTGATCTGTGATGTTGCTTATATCATGCATGGGATGAATGTTATATATATATATATATATTTATATATACTAGTAGATATTGTATATGTTTTGCATCCGCGCTAGTCCAGCCCCCGCTCTGCCGGTAGTTAAGTAATCTAACGGTGCATGACGGGGCCCCATGGCTAATGCGGATGGCATATACACACATTTTATTTTCGTTCTTTTCTGGTGTGATAGGAATTAAATGATGGGACCGCATTGATTTTAATTAATACAAGAAAAGAAACCTAAAAGATGTTGTTGGAACAAATTTCAAAAAACTATAGTTATACTCTTTCACTTTGCATAGCGGTATTCGTTCATGAATATCCAGCACCTCATTTTAGGAGGCAAGAGCCTAGATCCCTTCGCCGGGAGTGACCTCTTTGTTAGTGTATATGCCCTAGAGGCCATTACTGTATCATACTAGTTTGTATATTACTTAATGGAAGCTTGGGATACTCATCTTGTATATACAATCTTGCTCAAAATAGTAGTATGCTACTTGGTTTGTTTCTACTTCAATGTGTACATGTGTTTATTTTAGTATATCACCTATACACATTAGTGGAGCCCTTTGGATCTTTGCTTGATTACCAGCGTTGTGATGGCAGTCACACTAGTGGGGGCTGGATAATCTATACGCACATCCTTATGCAGGTCCCTAGTCGCAGGACTATCGAGACAGGGCATCGATACTCCAGAGTAGACTAGCGTATGCGCTTCTCATCCCAGTATGGGAGATGGTCTGTCCCACAGCCATCAGTACGTCGTACTGGAGATAGTATACGGGTGCTCGTTAGGTTACGAGTACACTGGACAGGACTCGTCGGGAACTGACCGGTTGGTATTATACCTATCGTCAGTTATCAGTTCCCAGGTGACATGAGTATAACTTAGTCCGCTGACTTGACACTGTCACTTCGCCTCGAGTGTGTTCCCACTGTACTTTGATTACTACCCTACCACGGTTCAAAGGAGTCGTGCAAACAGGTAGTAGTTTGGTGCAGTCCCGAAGCACTTGGAGGCAGTGACGGTTAGACAGGATTCGTTTCTCCCGGTATTGGGGGTTGACATCGCGCTGTGTCTAGGAGAGCCAATACACGAGTAGTCCCTGGCCAGGGCAAGCGAGATATACTGGTAGGCTTCCAGTGTTATCTCAGGGTGTTTTGGGCTTCACTCCGACACGACTTGTACCGCTATTAAGGGACTGACGTTTATCGCCCCCTAGGCCCGCCATGCGATGTATCAGACGAACAGACCGGACTGTACGGAGACTGTCACATTCAGGCTCAGTAGGAGTTCAGATGGGTTTCACCTCGTCAGTCTTCTTGTCGGCATCTACCTGGGGACCGTTACGCACAGCTAGTGCCGCTTGCGGTCTGTGGTTAAACCCACTGCCAGCGTAGTGTCGAGTCATTAGAGTCCCACACAGAAAGCTATTCGCCTTTAGGCAAAAGAGTAGAGGTCGCATGGTTTTGTGACAGGTCGCATGGTTTCGCGACAGGATCCGGTCACATCCGTACACTTGTGCACGTACAGTGTCCGGACAGTTAACACTAGCGGGCTTTGGTTTAAGCCAGATCCTAGTGTACGTTTTGGGATTGGTTTTATCCAGTATGTATTCGTGTTCCTCGGAACGCGGATGCGGGTGTGTACGCACAGTTGACGGAGAGACAGAGGCAGAGGATTCTCATTAGGGTTGTTGACCGTTGACTGTTGACTATTGACTTTTTGCTCAACCCTAATGCGAATATGATATGTAATTAACAATAATATTAATTAAGTATTATAGTGACATGGTTGTTGAGGGGTTGACTTTGTTGACTTATTGACTTTGTTGACCGGTTGACTAGGTTGGACTAGTTGACCATCATGATGACAATGGCTATCATTTCATGGCAAAGACCTTTGCTTGCTTGTTCTCTTGTGCAAAATGAGTGCATGAAATGATATGGCTATTGTAGCTTAAACCATCACTAATACTTGATTGCTATTATTGGTTATGATGGTTTTGGATTATGAGAGCCAAGAGAGAAAAGTCTTGCTCATTCTTTCATTTTCTTTTCTCTCTCTTGTTTTCTTGAGCTCTCATCTTCTTCCTCTTGCTCTCCCTCTCTTTAGTTTATGGTTCACTTGTCTCATGTGTTGAGAACCAAGAACCATAGAGAAAATCCCAACACACTCTCCTCTACTCACTCTAGTTCACGGTTTAGCAAACCGAGTGAACTAGTTTCTTCAAAGTTCGAAGAAGAAGCCAAAGGTAGATGCTTTCAGGTGGATCGATCTTCGGCGCAAGGAGACGACGGGGTGAAGCCGATCCGTATACCATCGAGGTTTGAAGACGAAGGAGTTCAAGAAAGAAAGGTATAACCCCCTAACCGAGTAGTTAACAACTCCTAGTTAGGTTGTTAGTTAGATGTTTAACAAAGATCAGGTTTTGAGTCCATGTTACCGCCTCAAGAAAATTGTTTTTCATCAAATTCCGCATGCCCGAAAGTACCGGGAGAGGTAGCATGGACTTACAGTGGTATCAAAGCCTAGTTAAACACTACCTAACATGTTAGCATAGTAACTAGAAATTCGATCGGAGAAAAAGTCGCGAAATACACCCGGATATCAAACTTGCTGTCGATTTTCGAAGTGCTGTAAAAGTAATAAATCATGCTTTAAAAATCGACTCAGGGTTTTTATAGTCTACTGTAGAAAAACGGTCCAGAGATCCCACCAAACCACCGCGGAAACGCGGCAATAGCTTGCTATTGCCGCGGTTCCGCGGCCGATTAAGCTTCTCTCGGTTTTTATCGTCTTCACTGCAGTTTGTTCTATGGGGTATTTTGGGATTTTTGGTATATGTTTTTTCAGCCCAGATTTTCCAGAAAGAAAAATTTGTTTTTGGGGCTTTAAAAACCGTATTTTGATTGAGTTTCTAAAGACTTAAGCCGACGGGTATTTCTGTGATGTGATATTTGTATTGAACTTCTGCTAATCGCTATATGTCGATTAGTGGGAGTTATACAAATCTGTGATCTGTAATGTTATTGGTTTGTGTATATGAATTCATTGGATTGTCGCGGGTGAATAGCCGGGGGGTTGTGAGACGCGAGTTTTCTTTTCTTTCAATTCATGTACATTTGTAAATTGATGTAATAATTATTTGTATGGCCGCACAACCGGGTCGGGGTTGTAGCCGTCATTGTATAATTTCTTTTTACTGTTTTTGCTCTTAGAATAGACCCATGGAGGGGGTGCACAAACTACCGGGTATCTCGAAGTGCCGAGTGGCCTACTCACGGTGTTGAGGGAGGTTGCTCCGCTTCGGGTACTTGGCGGGTAGTTTGCCGCACCCGTAGGGGTCTTGGGTAGGGTATTGGCTATTCACCGCGACCATGTAATCTGCTTTTCGTTACAGGCTCATACGAATTGCGGGTTCCTAGTATATCCAATGTGTTCATCTATGATCTGAAATGGCTATCATTGCAATATATCTATATATGATATTATTTAGGCGTTGCTTATGTTTTACAGCTGCGCTAGCCCAGCCCCCGCTCTGTCGTTAGTTAAGTAACCTAACGGGTAATGACGGGGCCCCGTGGCGAATGCGAATGGCATAAGCGTACGTCATATTTTGGTTGTTCTCTGCAATGGTAGGTTTAAATGATGGGACGCATTAAAAGAACTAATGGAAGAATATCACGCATTAAAAGAACTAATGCAAGAAAATAAACCAAGTAAAAGTCGTTGGAACACTTTCGAAAAACCACTCGGTTCTTTTCAAAACCAACTTTTAAATGCGGAGCTTGAGCCAATCCTTTTAAAAGCTATCTCGTTCCATCGATTATATCAAGTTCACTACATTCACGGTTTCGCCAAAACCATTCGTAGCCCTCCGTCGTTTCACATGAATAGTCAATAGTATTCAAGCTATGTTTGTTGGCCAAAGTTAAGGCATAGTGATTGGTAGCTATTGGGTATTCATGTGCAGCATAGATAGATGCGTTGGTTTGGAACAGTCGTACTGCCTTGTTGGCCAAAGTCAAGGGTAGGTGTGGGTGGATTCAAATTAACCTGGAGAACGACGAGTAGAACTTGACATGTGACTTATGATTTGTTGGCCAAAGTCAAGGTCATAAGAGCATGGGGCAAAAATCCACATCGGGAGTTTCGAAAGAACTGAAACTTGCTAGTGTTGCATACCATTTGGAGTGTGATGATTCTGGTAGGATTCCTTCAGTTTCGTCACGCGATGATATTTGGATCCCTATCCTACTGTGAGTATATGCTACTCCTCGGAATTTCTCACTTAAAAATCAATGCTATAAACCTAGTAGGTGTCTAGAAAGGTGTTAGCGGGGCTACGCCCCCAGGGAAAAGAGGTTATTTAATTAAGGAACTTCGCGAAAGCGTTGGAAAACCTCCCTCGAAGTACCGACACTGGCCTGGCTGAACGGTTAAGCAAGTATTGTGCGGTGAGATTGATCCCGACTAATTCTTCCTTTTTGGTTTGAGGAGGGATTCGAGAGACAGTGGGAGCCATCCTGTTTAGATAAACTAAAAACTACTCTAAACTTGCAAGAGCATCATACTGAGTGTTTCTTCTCTCTCTCCTAATTGCAGCGACCAATCGACATGACTGGACTTAAGTTACTTCTAGATAAAAACATACTGACAGGGCCAAACTACAAAGATTGGCTCAGGAATGTCAAGATGGCAATCACTTACGACAAGCTGGGGTATCTTCTTACCACCAAAGCTCCCCCTGTCCCAGGTCCCAAAACCAGCGTCGTGGATAAGGAAATCCGTAAGACCTGGGAACTAGACTGCGCGAAGGCCAAGTGCCACGTGCTTGCCTCTATGGACAATGAACATCAGAGGAGGCACGAGAATATGGACCTGGAATCCATATTTCTTCATACAAAAGAACTGTATGGAGAGCAGTCTCGTATCGCAAGATACGAAATGTCGAAGAAGTTATTTTCGGCAAGATTGGCCGTCGGATCATCGGTAGCGGAACACGTGCTTAAGATGATTGGCTAGATAGAAGAGCTCGCGGACCTTGGGACCACGTTGGAGAATAAGCTCTATACGGACTTGATTCTCCAGTCCCTTCCTTCCACTTACGCCCAGTTTATCCTGAACTTCAACTTACAAGAAAAGGAAGTTGAACTTTCAGAACTCCTCAACATGCTGAGGAGCGCAGAGGGCACCCTACAGAAAGGTAGGGAAACATCCACTTTGTTTGTAGGAGGATCTTCCTCTTCTAGGTCCAAGGCGAAAGCCAAGGGAAAGAAGAAGAAAGCCCCCGCCAAACCAAGGGGCGGTGTTAGTAAAGTGGATACGAAGGGAAAGGCAAAAGCAACAAAGAAAGTGGGAAAGCTTGTGGATAAAGAGGAATGCTTCTATTGTCATAAGAAGGGACACTGGAAGAATGATTGCAGGGCTTGGAAAGCCAGAACACAGGAACTGAAGCAGGTTGCGGCTTCAGCTTCAGGTGTGTATGCTATTGATAACTGTCTTTCAATAAACTCTACTTCCTGGGTATTGGATACCGGATCAGGATCTCATATCTGTAATTCTTTACAAGCGTTGAGAAACCGTAGGTTTTTGAAGGCAGGTGACATGACCCTCAAAGTTGCAAACGGAGCTAGCATGGATGCTAAGGCCGTGGGGGACTATCACCTGGGAATGTCATATGGACATGTTTTGGTTTTACGTAATTGCTTTTTTGTACCCAACGCAACTTGTAATATCATTTCTGTATCTTTGGTTTCTAAAGAAGGTTATGAATTTGCGTTTGTAAGTAATGTTGTAAACATTCACCTTAATCAAGTCTTGATTGGGTCAGGTACATTGAGCAATGGTATATACGTATTAAACCAACCACAGATTTTCAATGTCCAGAATACACACAAAAGAAAGTCTCCGGAAATCAATCAGACTTTCTTATGGCATTGTAGACTGGGTCACATCAATGAGAGAAGGTTGACGAAGTTACATACAGAAGGATATTTGAATCCGTTCGAATATCAATCGTATGTCACTTGTCAATCCTGTCTCAAAAGAAAGATGACAAAGATTCCATTCACTGGACACGGAGTAAGAGCGAGCGAGCTCTTGGGACTCGTACACAGCGACGCGTGCGGTCCAATGTCTACACATGCACGAAGCGGTTTTTCATACTTCATTACTTTTACGGATGACTTTTCAAGGTACGGTTATGTCTTCTTAATGAAACATAAGTCCGAAGCCTTTGGAAAGTTCCAGGAATATAAGAATGAAGTAGAAAAACAAACCGGCAAAAGTATCAAGATTCTAAGATCGGATCGAGGTGGTGAATACTTGAGTGCCGAGTTCCTGGACTATTTAAAAGAGAATGGAATTCTCTCTCAGCTTACTCCTCCATACACTCCGCAACATAACGGTGTATCGGAGTGACGGAACCGAACCCTATTGGATATGGTACGGTCCATGATGAGTAACGCTGAGTTACCGCGATCATTCTGGGGGTATGCGCTAGAATCAGCTGCATACCTTTTGAACCGTGTTCCCACTAAGACTGTGCCTACCACACCATATGAGATATGGTGTGGGAAGAGGCCCCATCTTAATCACATTAAGACATGGGGAAGTCCAGCTTTTGTCAAAAAGCAGCATGCGGACAAGCTCGAGGCACGCTCAGTACAGTGCAAGTTCGTGGGATATCCAAAGAACTCCAAGGGATATTTCTTCTACTGCGAAGAGGAACAAAAGGTTTTTGTTTCTCGTCATGCCTACTTCTTGGAAACTGAGTTTTTGGAAAACCAGATAAGTGGGAGCACAGTAGAACTGGAAGAAATTCCAGAACCACGAGCTATTACTGAAAGCTTAGTGGGACCAGAGGGTTCAAAAGAACAGGACATTCCTACGCCGCTCCGTAGGAGTAGTAGGCAGTCTCATCCGCCCGAGAGATACTACGGTTTTCACATAGATGGGGATAGAGAGGATTGCATCATAGATTATGATGAGCCTATTAGCTTCCAGCAGGCCGTTCAGAGCATTGACTCGGTAAAATGGCTGGATGCAATGCGGACCGAAATGGAGTCCATGTACACCAACAAAGTATGGACGTTGGACATTGCTCCAGACGGGGTAAAACCCGTATGATGCAAGTGGATCTTCAAAAGGAAGATTGGTGTAGATGGACAGGTTGAGACCTATAAAGCTAGACTTGTTGCAAAGGGTTTTCGTCAAAGACCTGGTTTGGACTATGACGAAACCTTTTCTCCAGTGGCTATGCTGAAATCCATTCGAATCCTTCTTGCCATTGCTGCCTTCCACGATTATGAGATTTGGCAGATGGACGTAAAGACCGCTTTTCTAAATGGAAATTTAGAGGAGTGTGTCTATATGGACCAGCCAGAGGGTTTCATTCAGAGTGGGAGCAGCGGAAAGGTGTGCAAGTTGCTTAAGTCCATCTATGGACTAAAGCAGGCATCGCGGAGTTAGAACATCTGTTTTGATGAGACGGTCAAAGAATTTGGCTTTATTAAAAATCCAGATGAACCATGCATCTATAGTAGATTTGCAAGAACTGTCGTATTCCTCGTTTTATACGTGGATGACATTCTTCTGATAGGAAATGACATTCCTATGCTACAATCTGTCAAGGGGTTCTTGTCACACAGGTTCTCCATGAAAGACCTGGGTGATGCCTCATACATCCTGGGGATCCGGATCCATCATGATAGATCCAAGAGGATATTAGGACTTTCACAGTCCAGGTACATCGACACCATACTGAAAAGATTCAGCATGGAAGATTCCAAGCGCGGTAACCTACCGTCTTGTCATGGGATCACCCTCTCTAAAGAGATGTCTCCCAAGACTGATTTGGAGAGGGATCGCATGTCTATTATACCCTACGCTTCTGCGGTAGGCTCTATAATGTATGTGATGTTGTGTACCAGACCGGATGAAGCTTATGCACTGAGTGTGGTAAGCCGGTATCAGTCAAACCCTGGGGAGAAACACCGGATAGCGGTAAAGAACATTCTCAAGTACCTGAGAAGGACTAAGAAGATGTTCTTGGTGTATGGCGGAAAAGACCTCCAGATCGAGGCCTTTGCTGACTCCAACTTCCAGAGTGACAAGGATGATTCCAAGTCCATGTCGGGTTTTGTCTTTACCCTCAATGGAGGGGGGTGTGTTGGAAGAGTTCCAAACAGGAAACCGTTGCTGACTCGACTATGGAAGCGGAATACATCGCTGCATCTGATGCCGCAAAAGAAGCCGTCTGGATAAGGAAGTTCTTGAAAGAACTTCAGGTGGTTCCGTCCATTGTTGATCCAATACCTCTGTATTGCGACAACAACGGGGCTATAGCTTTAACGAAGGAACCCAGGTCCCATCAGAAATCCAGACACATCTTGAGGCGGTATCACCTGATCAGGGAGATCGTGGATCGCCAGGAGATCGAGATTCGGAGGGTTGCTTCAGAAGATAACACTGCAGATCCATTCACCAAGGCCTTGCCCCAAACTCAGTTCGAGCGGCTGATCGAGATGATAGGTCTTCGATACGCCAGTACATGGCCTTAGTGCAAGTGGGAGATTGTTAGTGTATATTCCCTAGAGGCCATTACTGTATCATACTAGTTTGTATATTACTTAATGGAAGCTTGGGATATTCACCTTGTATATACAATCTTGCTCAAAATAGTAGTATGCTACTTGGTTTGTTTCTACTTTAATGTGTACATGTGTTTATTTTAGTATATCACCTATATACATTAGTGGAGCCCTTTGGATCTTTGCTTGATTACCAGCGTTGTGATGGCAGTCACACTAGTGGAGGCTGGGTAATCTATACGCACATCCTTATGCAGGTCCCTAGTCGCAGGACTATCGAGACAGGGCATCGATACTCCGGAGTAGACTAGCGTATGCGCTTCTCATCCCAGTGTGGGAGATGGTCTGTCCCACAGCCATCAGTACGTCGTACTGGAGATAGTATACGGGTGCTCGTTAGGTTACGAGTACACTGGACATGACTCGTCGGGAACTGACCGGTTGGTATTATACCTATCGTCAGTTATCAGTTCCCAGGTGACATGAGTACAGCTTAGTCCGCTGACTTGACACTGTCACTTCGCCTCGAGTGTGTTCCCACTGTACTTTGATTACTACCCTACCACGGCTCAAAGGAGTCGTGCAAACAGGTAGTAGTTGGGTGCAGTCCCGAAGCACTTGGAGGCAGTGACGGTTAGACAGGATTCGTCTCTCCTGGTATTGGGGGTTGACATCGCACTGTATCTAGGAGAGCCATTATACAAGTAGTCCCTGGCCAGGGCAAGCGAGATATACTGGTAGGCTTCCAGTGTTATCTCAGGGTGTTTTGGGCTTCACTCCGACACGACTTGTACCGCTATTAGGGGACTGACGTTTACCGCCCCCTAGGCCCGCCATGCGATGTATCAGACGAACAGACCGGACTGTACGGAGACTGTCACATTCAGGCTCAGTAGGAGTTCAGATGGGTTTCACCTCGTCAGTCTTCTTGTCGGCATCTACCTGGGGACCGTTACGCACAGTTAGTGCCGCTTGCGGTCTGTGGTTAAACCCACTGCCAGCGTAGTGTCGAGTCTTTAGAGTCCTACACAGAAAGCTATTCGCCTTTAGGCAAAAGAGTAGAGGTCGCATGGTTTTGCTACAGGTCGCATGGTTTTGCGACGGGATCTGGTCACATCCGTGCACTTGTGCACGTACAGTGTCCGGACAGTTAACACTAGCGGGCTTTGGTTTAAGCCAGATCCTAGTGTACGTTTTGGGATTGGTTTTATCCAGTATGTATTCGTGTTCCTCGGAACGCGGATGCGGGTGTGTATGCACAGTTGTCGGAGAGACAGAGGCAGAGAATTCTCATTAGGGTTGTTGACCGTTGACTGTTGACTATTGACTTTTTTCTTAACCCTAATGAGAATATGATATGTAATTAACAATAATATTAATTAAGTATTATAGTGACATGGTTGTTGAGGGGTTGACTTTGTTGACCGGTTGACTAGGTTGGACTAGTTGACCATCATGATGACAATGGCTATCATTTCATGGCAAAGACTTTTGCTTGCTTGTTCTCTTATGCAAAATGAGTGCATGAAATGATATGGCTATTGTAGCTTAAACCATCATTAATACTTGATTGCTATTATTGGTTATGATGGTTTTGGATTATGAGAGCCAAGAGAGAAAAGTCTTGCTCATTCTTTCATTTTCTTTTCTCTCTCTTGTGTTCTTGAGCTCTCATCTTCTTCCTCTTGCTCTCCCTATCTTTAGTTTATGGTTCACTTGTCTCATGTGTTGAGAACCAAGAACCATAGAGAAAATCCCAACACACTCTCTCTACTCACTCTAGTTCACAAGGTTTAGCAAACAAAGTGAACTAGTTTCTTCAAAGTTCGAAGAAGAAGCCAAAGGTAGAAGCTTTCAGGTGGATCGATCTTCGGCTCAAGGAGACGACAGGGTGAAGCCAATCCGTACACCATCGAGGTTTGAAGATGAAGGAGTTCAAGAAAGAAAGGTATAACCCCCTAACCGAGTAGTTAACAACTCCTAGTTAGGTTGTTAGTTAGATGTTTAACAAAGATCCGGTTTTGAGTCCATGTTACCGCCTCTAGAAAATTGTTTTTCATCAAATTCCGCATGCCCGAAAGTACCGGGAGAGGTAGCATGGACTTACACTCTTGAGCAAAAGTTTATATTGTAGATTACTCGGTTTTCTTCAAAACCACAAGTTTTCAAAGCGGAGCCTAAACCACTCTTTTTCAAACCTGTTCAGTTCCTTCAACGATATCAAGTTCATTACGTTAAAGGATTTTTCGCCAAAAACCCAGCCGTAGCCCTCCGTCATTTCAGATAAGTAGTATTTAGTATTCGTGCTGTGATTGTTGGCATCCTTCAAGGCATAGTGTACGGTAGCTGAATAATGCTTATTTGCAGCATAGAGATGCATTAATTTAGGACGGTCGTGCAACCTTATTGGCATCCATCAAGGGCAACTACGGGTGGGTCTAAATTAATCAGGACAATGACGGGTAGAACTTGACTTATGTTTTATGATTTGTTGGCATCCGTCAAGGTCATAAGACGCTAGGGGAAAAAACCACATCGGGAGTTTCAAACATACAGGAAAAACTTTCTAGTGTTGCATACTTTCTGGAGTGTGGTGACTATAGTTGCTTCCATTTAGGTTATCACATGATGATAGTTGGATCCCAATCCCACTGATGATTAGGATTACTCTTGGGAGATATTTTTTGCTTCACAATTAGCTAACCTATTAAGTGTCTAGAAAAGTGTTAACGGGGTTACGCCTATGCGGAAACGAGTTTTATTTTAATTAGGTCCGTGCGAGATCACGGGGAACCTCCCTTGGAGTACCAACACTCACCTGGCTGAACGGTTGGTGAACTTGTGAGGTGCAAATGATCCTGACTAGTTTTCGTTTTAGAGGTTTGAAGGAAAATTCGAGGAAACAGTGGGAGCCATCCTGATTAGATAAACTAATAACCAATCTAATCTTGCAAGAGTGCACACTGAGTGTTTCTTTTCTCTCTCTCCAGGTAGCAACCATTTCATGCCCTAATCAAGATAATAAAATGATTGACTTGACCGAACCAGATTGTTACACAGGGTTGGTGAACGTCGGTTCGGCTCTAACTTATGACAATTGTCATGAGTACGGGCAAGGGAAAGAGGACTGTAAGGAATTCCAGATAACCCCATTGAAGGAGAAGCATTCTAATGTATTTTCTTCGGGTGTATTTGTTGTTGAAAACTATTTTTCGGTCAACCTTACCGCCTGGGTACTAGATACCGGATCATGATCTCACATATGTAATTTATTAGAAGGACTGAGAAAAAGTAGAATGGTTGGACCGGGTGATATGTCCCTCAGAGTTGGGAACGGAGCACAGGTTAGTGCTGCTGCCGTCGATGAATATCACATAGTGTTGCCAAGTGACAATACTATGATTTTGAACAATTGTTACTATGTACCTTCCATGCTTTGCAACATCATATCAATATCTTTACTTGATAAAGATTGATATAGCTTTGTTCTAGATAGAAATATCATGAACATTTACCTTAATTAGGTATTGGTTGCAGAAGGTACACTGTTTAACGGTATCTACTTTCTAAATCAAAACACAGTCTTCAATATACAAAACACACGCAAGAGGAAGAGTTCAGATACGAACGAATCCTACTTATAGAATTATAGACTTGGTCATATTAATGAGAAAAGACTTGCTAAGTTTCATAAGGATAGATTTCTAAATTCGTTCGAACTTTCATCTTATGAAACTTGCCAGTCCTGTCTCAAAGGAAAGATGACCAAAACTCCATTTACGGGACACGGAGAAAGAGCTACAGAGCTCTTGGGACTCATACACAGTGATGTATGTGGTTTAATGTCTATACATGTAAGGGGTGGGTTCTCATACTTCATTACATTCACTGACGATCTCTCTAGGTTTAGATATATGTATCTTTTGAAATACAAATCTGAAGCTTTTGAGAAATTCAAAGAATATAAGAACAAATTAGAAAACCAGATTGGCAAAAGTATCAAGATCCTCAGATCTGATAGAGGATGGGAGTACTTAAGCACGAAATTCCTACAATACCTAAAGGAGAATGGCATTCTCTCTCAGCTTACTCCTCCGTACACATCACAGCACAACGTGTATCGGAGCGGAAGAACCGTACCCTTTTGGACATGGTTCGCTCCATGATGAGTAATGTTGAGATACCTCTTTCATTCTGAGGATATGCGCTAGACTCTGCAGCATATTTATTTAATAAAGTCCCGACTAAATCCGTGCCAACCACCTCATATGAAATATGGGAGGGGAAAAGAAAATATCTTAATTTTGTTAAGATATGGGGATGTCCAGCTTATGTAAATAAGCAGAACCCGGACAAACTCAAGGTACAATCAGTTTTGTGTAAGTTTGTAGGATATCCTAAACATTCATAAGGATATCTGTTCTACCATACCGAGGAACAGAAGGTGTTTGTTGCTCGCCACGCCGTCTTTTTAAAGAAGGAATTTCTTGTAAAAGAAATTAGTGGGAGCGCGGTAGAACTGGAAGAAATTCCAGAGGGACAAACTATAACTGAAGAATTGGTAGAACCAGAGGATTCAATAATCCCAGACGAACCTCATCCACTCCGCAGATCTAGTAGGATTTCTCGTCCGCCCAAGAGATACTACGGTTTTCTCATAGATATAGATCGAGAGGATTGCATCTTGGAAGAAGATGATCCTACTAGTTTCGCGCAGACCATTAAAAGTAAGGACTCTGTAAAATGGCTTGAAGCTATGAAATCCGAAATGGAGTCCATGTACACCAACAAAGTTTGGACTTTGGATATTGCTCCTGCTGGGGTAAAACCCGTTGGATGGAAGTGGATCTTCAAAAAGAATATTGGTGCAGATGGACAGGTGGAAACCTATAAGGTTAGACTTTTTGCAAAAGGTTTTCGTCAAAGACCAGGATTGTACTATGATGAAACCTTTTCTCCAGTGGCTATGGTGAAATCCATTCGGATCCTACTTGCCATTTCTGCCTACCATGACTACGATATCTGGCAGATGGACGTAAAAACGGCTTTTCTAAATGGAAGTCTAGAAGAGAGCGTTTATGTGGATCAACTGGAAGGATTCGTAGACAGTGGGAGCAGCGGGAATGTGTGCAAGTTACTTATATCCATTTATGGATTAAAGCAGGCATCGCAGAGCTGAAACATCTATTTTGATGAGACAGTCAAGAGATTTAACTTCATCAAAAATGAAGATGAGCTATGTATCTACAAGAAGATTGTAGGGAGAACTGTCGTATTCCTCGTCCTGTACGTAGATGACATTCTCTTGATAGGAAATGATATTCCTATACTACAATCGGTCAAGCTGTTCTTGTCACAAAAGTTCTCCATGAAGGACCTGGGTGATACCTCCTACATTTTGGGGATTAAGATTTATAGAGATAGATTCAAGAGATTGTTGGTACTTTCACACTCC
The DNA here is from genome assembly GCA_030015575.1 of Agapanthus africanus. Lineage (NCBI taxonomy): Eukaryota > Viridiplantae > Streptophyta > Magnoliopsida > Asparagales > Amaryllidaceae > Agapanthus > Agapanthus africanus. The sequence goes on from CM057350.1 coordinate 485,027,869, forward strand.
AGGTACATAGAGACCATACTAAAAAGATTAGTATGGAAGATTCCAAGCGCGGTAATATAGCCGCATTGCACGGAATCACCCACTCCAAAGAGATGTGTCCCAAGACCGATGAGGAGAGGGTTCACATGAGCACTATACCCTATGCTTCGGTGGTAGGATCTATAATGTATGCGATATTGTTTACCAGACCAGATATAGCATACGCGGTTAGCATGGTGAGCCAGTATCAGTCGAACCCGGGTGAGAATCATTGGACAGCTGTAAAGAACATTCTCAAGTACCTGAGAAGGACTAAGGAGATGTTCTTGATAAACGGTAATAGAGACCTTATGGTCGAGTCCTTTACCGACTCAAGCTTCCAGAGTGACAAGGATGACAGCAAGTCTGTCTCGGGTTTTGTGTTTATCCTAAATGGAGGGGCAGTGTGTTGGAAAAGCTCCAAACAGGACACCATCGCAGACTCGACGATGGAGGTTGAATACATTGCTTTGAACGATGCTGCAAAAGAAGCGGTCTGGATTAAGAAGTTCAATACTGAACTTGAGGTGGTTCCGTCCATTGTAGATCCGATGCCTCTGTATTGTGATAACAATAGGGCTATAGCTTTAGCAGAGGAACCATGGTCCCATCAGAAATCCAGACACATCTTGAGGCGGTATCGCCTGATAAGGGAGATCGTAGATCGCCGGGAGATCGAGGTACGGAGAGTGGACATAAAAGACAACACAGCGGATCCATTCACAAAGGCCCTCCCTCAAGCGCAGTTCGAGTGACTTTTTGAGATATTGGGTATGCGATACGCCAACAGCTGACATTAGAGCAGACGTTGGGTACTCAATACGCCAATATATGGCCTTAGTGCAAGTGGGAGATTGTTGGATATGTATGCCCTAGAGGCCATTATTGTATATGTATATATGTGGATGCTTGAACATATGTATGTACAGGACAATCTTGCTCGATATGATAGTATGCTATCTGGTTTGTCTTTATCTTAACATGTGCATATGTTTTACTTGTTATTACTGTCACGATTCGAAATGGCACGTGACTGGCACTTGAATCATATGAAGTCTATAGGACCCCATCTAATTCAAGTAAACCAAAAATCCCAGAAATCTAAACTATTTTAAGGAAAAAGTGAAGAAAACATATTTTAAAGCAAGTGGTTTTAATAACATAAGCCGAAATATGCATTTTTAAAATCTCAAGTCTTTTCTGAAAATTTCGGCAGAGTTTCCTTTGTAAATACTGGCCCCTAAAGGATACAACATGCATAATATAAATAAAAGCATTCCCAAGCGGGAGCTAGCTCTTCGTCAATTGACGGTCACAACCACGCAAGAAATATAATATACAATGCCAAGGGCGATGATCAAAACTCAAAAGGAAACTCAAAATCATCAAGAAGACCATAATAATACGAACGCGACTCTAAGGTCGAAATAATAACAACTGGCTTTCTAAGTCTGAAATAAATATACAAGTCTGGTTGATGGAGTTTACTAGATACAACTGAATATAAATAAATGTACAATGGTGGTCATGATGCAAGTGAATCCTGTAGGGTTACTAGGCACTCTCACAAGGGTCTACAAGGCATCAACCATGCCCGATTTAAAATTTATACGTGCCGAACAACCCTAAACCAAGATCTTAGAGTAGAGATTAGGCGAAACAAAGCAAGTAAACAACTTTACTTCTAAGAGTTTGGGATTACAACCGTTGTAGTCCGGTCCTTCACTTCATAAGCTCCGTGTTGAGGTCCCTTCGCTGCGATCATCGAGAATCCAGACTCTAGAGAGGCTCCATAAAAGAAAGATGCAAGCTTGCTTCCGATCTTTGATAACTAAGATGATCTACCTTGAAGAAACTTTAACTCAAGCTCTCACTCACTAATGAAGTGAACACCCTACTCTAAATGGCTAGGATAGATTAGGATGATGAAGTAGGAATTTAGCTCTCATTTGTTTTCTTAATCTCACTCATTTTCATCACTTCATAAAAAGCTAGAAAGCTTTTCATGCAAAGAAGAAGAAGGAAGAAGATGATCTATTTCTTTTGTGATGAATAATGAGTCACTAGTGAGGTTAGAAACGCAACCATGGTTTAAGTGAGAAGACTTAACCCATGTAGAGATTTAACCAAGGTTAAAGGGTTGGGTTGGGTTAAAACAAATATCTATGCAATATATCAACACATAATATCTTTGCACAGAACAAAACAAAACAAAAGCTTCTAGAAGCTTCTAGAAAAAATTAACCCAAATCAAACCCTAACCATATTTAATCTCCACTAATCATGTTGCATTTATAACCATAACATGTTACAATATTGTATATCACATATACAATATTTATTGTAACAAAATAAAATAATACAATTAACATATATCGCATATATATCAATGTATTACCCGAGTGAGAAAAAGAATCTTTTAGTGAGCTTATATTAGTTAATGTAATTTAATATATCAAATATATAATTATACATTAAATTATCGAATAAACACTTGATCCGATAATCCGGCTATTTCATAAATAACCGACTAATATAATCTGTATCAGTTCATCGAATCAACACTTGATCCGATGACCCGGCTATATCACATATACCCGGCCGATATCTCATATCGCGAGAATCTAATGCGGTATCACATACATGTATTGTTCTCGGTCCCGCACATATCATATATGTGCTCCTACTCCGTTTTGCCTGAGCCAAGAAACCTCTGTGTAGGACTCTAAAGAATCGTCAATACGTCGGCAGTAGGTGATGATCATATCAAACACCCACAAGCTGCAAGCGGTCAGCTAAACGTAACAGCCACCCATGTATTGAGCGATCATAAGATCAACAAGCAAGTCTGTACATTCTCCCGTGAATCCAACCAGTAACACTCCCGTACAGTCCGGTCTCTTCGTCTGATATGTCGCATATCTCGCTTAGGGGTGGTAAACGTCAGACCCCAGTAACTTGATAAGTCATGTCGATATGAGGTCTATAACAGTTCGAGAAAATACTAATAACACTTACCCGTAAATCTCAGCAACCCTGGCCAGAGATTTCCAGTTATAGCCAATCGAACACAGCGCAACATCAACTCCTTATACCGGGAGAGACGAATCCCCTCCTATCGCTCATTGCCTCCATGTGATTCGGGACTCTATCCAAAAGCCATCTTTTTGCACTCCCTCTTGGACATGGTATGATGGAAATCAAAGCACAGTAGGAATCACACAAGACTCTATAACGATCTCGGGTCTACAGACTAACCTGTACCAGTGTCACTAGAGAACTGCCATCTGACGTGAGGTATAATACCATCTGGGAGTTCTCGGCGAGTCCGTCCAGTGTACCCAGTCTCTACTGAGCACCCGTACACCATCCATGATATCAAACATCGATAGATATGGGATCATCCATCGCCCATCATATGGGTCAAGATGCGTATTCGCTAGTCTACTCTGGTGTATCGATGCCCTGTCTCGATACACCCTCGACTAGGAACAGTTATAGGATGTACTCGTCGACTACCGTGGCCCCACTAGTATGATCTCATCATAGTCCCAGTAGTCGAGTACATATCCTAAGGTCTTTATCAACATGTAACATAGAGACAATCAGAGTACATGTTGAGATAAAGTACAACCAGATAGCATACTATCATATCGAGCAAGAAAGTCCTCCCTATATATGTCCAAGCATCCATTACAATATACATCATATGTACAGTAATGGCCTCTAGGGCATACATATAACTAACAATCTCCCACTTGCACTAGGGCCATCTGTTGTGGTATCACATACTCAACAATTAGTTGTGGTTGAAGTATCTCATACTCAACCATCCCACAAAAGTCTTTACTGGGAAAAAGGCCTTTGTGAGTGGATCCGCGCTGTTGTCCTCTGTGTCTACTCTCCTAACCTCGATCTCCCTGGAGATCAACTATCTTCATGATCAGGTGATACTGCCTAAGAATTATATATGGATTTCTGATGGGATGGGGGTTCCTAGGCATAAGCCATAACTCCATTGTCACACAATGGTTGGAACGAAGTTCATCTTATGAACTAAAATATATCCAGACTGCCTCTTTGGTAGCATCCTTGGTATTGATATATCTTGCCTTTAATCGTCTAGTAAGTCACGGTATCTATCTTGGAACTCTTCCAACATATCGTCCCTCCCCTGAGGGTAAAGACAATGCCTGTGACTGACATTCAGTCGTCTTTATCACCCTGGAACTTTTCCAGTGATTCTCCCCAAGATCGATTGATACCATCTCACTATACCTAGTGAGAATCCTAACATCCAATTAGATCTATCTCATAGATCCAAAACCCAGGATTTAGGAAGTATCGATTTGATCTTATATGGAGAATCCTTGTGATAAGCGGAGATTGACCGAGTGTAGCATAGGAAACTCCTTCCCTATCAAGAGTATGTCATCCACGTACTTTACGAGGATCACCACCATACTCCCTACTACCTTTTTGTATATACAAGGTTCATCTACCATTTTGATGAAGTCAAACTCTTTGACTATCACATCAAAACAGACGTTCCAACTCCGCGATGCCTGTTTTATCGCATAAAACAACTTGCACACGTTTCCGCTGCTCCCACTGTCTACGAAGCCCTCTGGCTGTGTACTTATAGACGCTCTCTTCTAAAACATCATTTAGAAAAGCAGTCATGACACCCAACCACTAGATATCGTAGTCATGGTATGTAGCCGTGGTAAGTAGGATATGGATGGACTTAAGCATAGCTTTGAAAGTCTCAACTTTTCCATGTACACCAAGTAATCTTCTCAAGATATACTTGCTCCTGATGGGGGTTTAACCCTTCAGATAAAGCAACCAAAGTCCATACTTTGTTAGTGTATAAGGATTATATCTTAGATAGCTAAGCATCCAGCCATTCTTACAGAGTCCCACTCCTGATGGCCAGCTCGAAACTAGTTGGGTCATCATCTCATGATGCAATCCTCGCTCCCACTGTCATAGAGAAACCGAAGTATCTCTCAGGTGGGTGAGGAACCCTACTAGATCGGTGGAGAGGCTGAGGTTCGTTGGTTACTTTTGAATCCTTTGGTTCTACCATATCATCCGCTGCAGTTTGTATAGCTGGAACTCTTTCCAGTTCTACCTCATGACCACTTATTTTTCACAAGAAATTCCTTTCACAAAGGTGGCATGCTGAGAAACAAAACATCTTTTGTTCCTCGGTTTGGTAGAAGATATTCCTTTGCGAATGCTTGGGATATCCAACAAACTTCTACAGAACTGACTTTGCCTCGAGCTTGTCCGGATTTTTCTTTTAGACATAGGCTGGACAACCGTAAATCTTAACAAACTTCTGATATGGGCTCTTCCCATTCCATATCACATATGAAGTGGTAGGCAACTGATTTGATTAGAACCCTATTCAATAGGTATGCATCTTCTCAAGTGCATAACTCCCAAAAGGAAATAGAAAACTCAGTAGTACTCATCATAGAGCGCACCATATCTAATAGGGTGTGTTTGCTCCGTCCCGATACACCGATGTGCTGTGGTGTATACGAAGGAGTGATGCTGAGAAAGAATCTCATTCTCCTTTAGAATAGTCCAGGATCTCCGTGCTCAAGTATTCTTCTCCCTGATCTCATCAAAGGACATAATACTTATACCCGTTTTTGGTTCTCTACTTCTAACTCATATTCATTGAATTTCTCAAAAAGGTTCAGACTTGTGTTTCAACAGGAACATATATCCGAACCTTGAGAGATAATCAGTGAATGTAATGAAGTATAAAGAACCGGCCTTGGCATGTGTAGACAGGGGACCTTCATACATCAGCATGTATCAATCTCAAGAGTTCACTAACACTTTCTCTGTTTCTAATAAACAGAGCTATGGTCACCTTATCTTTGTGACATGACCGGCAAGTTTCACAAGATGTAAATTCAAACTAATTTAAATATACATCTAAATGTAACTTAGCTAGTCGGGTCGCATTGATATGACCTAGTCTACAATACCTCAAGAAGGATTCGTTCATTTCTGAACTCTTCCTCTTGTGTGTGTTCTGTATACTAAGAACTGCGGTTTGATTTAGAACGTCTATGCTTTTAGATAACGTGCCTGAACCGATCAACTCTTGATATAGGAAATGTTCAAAACATTATCCAACAATACAAAATTATATCCTTCTTTACTAATAAAAAAACTGATATGATGTTGCATATCAGGTTCGGTATCTAATAACATTCGTTCAGAATCAATGTATTTGTTAATACAGGGTGATAACTACCAACAGACTTGGCTGCAACACTTGCACCGTTTCTATCTCATGAAACTTATCACCCGTTCTCAGTCCTCTACCTTTCTGTAGCCTATGTAACAGATTACATTTGCGGGATCCTGATCTGGTATCACTTACCCAGGACGTAAAGGATATTGAGAAACAATTCTCGGTAATGAACACACCCGAAGAAGATGCATCAGCATGCACTTTCTTCGTTTGGGCGGCACGGGAATTCTGGTAATCCCCTATTTCCTGCTCTGTCTTATAACAATTATAAGTTGGAGCGGGACCAACGTTTCCCAGCTCAGTATAACAAGCGGGTTCGGTCAATTCATCCGTATTATTATCTTGATTAAGACGTGACATGGTCGCTACCAGGAGAGAGAGAGAGAAGAAAACACTCAGCGTATGCTCTTGCAAGATTAGATTGGTTATTAATATACCTAATCAGGATGTCTCCCACTGTTTTAGTCAAATCTTCCTTCAAACCCTAAAAGGAAAGACTAGCCGGGATTAATTACACCCTACAAGTTCGCCAATCTTTCAGCCAGGCCAGTGCCGGTACTTTGAGGGAGGTTCCCCGTGCTTTCGCACGGACCTAATTAAAGTAAACCTTATTTTCCCAGGGGCGTAACCCCGTTGACACCTTTCTAGACACCTACTTGATCGGCTAATTGTAATGTGTAAAACTCTCCCAGGAGTAACTCTTACTCGCAGCGGGTATCGGGATCTAACTATCTCATAGAAGGTATGCAATCTCATTGCAAATTTCAACACTTGAAATTCCCAATAATATTTTACCCCTAGCATCCTATGACCTTGACGAAAGCCAACAAATCATAGGCTACTATTCAAGTCCAACCCGTCATTTCCTGATTGAATTAAACCCAACCGCACGGCCCTTGACGAAAGCCAACAAACTCGCATGACTACCCTAACTCAATCTGCATCATATGCATAAGCAGATAAGCATAAATAGCTACCGCACACTACGCCTTGACGAAACCCAACAAACGTAGTACGAATACTATGAAGTAATTATATGAAATGACGGAGGGCTACGACAGGTTTTTAAGAAAACCTTTTGCGTAATGAACTTGATATCGTTGTAGAATCGAGTGATTTTGAGGCTTTTCTAGTTTTGCTAAAGAGGTCACTCCCGATGAAGGGATCGTCGGCTCTTTCCTCATCGAATAAGGTGCAGGATATTTCGCAAATACCACTATGCCAAGCAAGAACTATAGAAGCAATCAAAAGACAAACCGAGTTTGTAGTATCTGCCAGTTATTGGTAAAGAGGTCACTCCCGGTGAAGGGATCTCGGCTCTTTCCTTATCGAATAAGGTGCTGGATGTTCTACAAGGAACACCGCTATGCAAAGTAAGAACTAGAGCTACCAGTTTTTAAACAAGTTTCTACAGCATCTTTCGGTTTCTTTTATTTCATTAATCTCATTAATGAAGTCCCATTTTATTATTCTTCACAAGCATTAGATATGAAACGAAATCAACAATATATAATATATATCTCATATATATAATATAAACATTCGTCTCAGGCAGTAATATGATCTCATCACAGAACATTGCAGCAGAAGAACATATATGAAATATTGGATATACTAGGAGGTCCGTGTTTTTAATACGAGCCTGTATAAAACACGGATTCCACGGTCGCGATGAATAGCCAAACCCACATCCCTAGACCCCTACGAGAGCAGCAAGTAACCCTGCCAGTTCTAGAGTTAGGAGACCCAGTCTCAACTCCTCGAGATGGTCTCCCACTGGACCCTAGAACCCGGTTACTTGTGCTCCCCGTCTTGGGTCTACCTAATGCGGAAAAGTAAATAATATACAATGGTGACATCATCCTCAGCCCGGAAGTGCCCCAATAAAAGAATATTACATACAAATGAATTTTACATGAATGAAAAAGAAAAACTCTCATCTCACATAAAACCCCCGGCTATTTAAACACGATGATCCAATATAACATATCACAGCAACACATAATATCTCATATCATCAACGTGAGTAAGTATGCATACACCGATTGTTGTTTATGTATAGCAACGAAAACCGGCGATACAACTACATACTACACTTACGGTCACAGAAAAGAAAGTGTAAAACTACAACAGTTGGAATCCGCAACCTCCTTAGACATCGCATGCCTAACCATTATAAACCCCGCATTTTAGTCTCATTATCGAAAACACTTTTCAATATCTAGTCGAGCAATTCAACAAGATTCCCGATATTCTGATCGAATGCTCGTCGAAAACTTTAGTAGACGGACGCACCCCCAATGCCGTCGAAGAAGTGCACTAAGGCGGAACACCGATGCCGCGAGCACCCGAACGGATGCTTTTGGCGACGGGGTTCTCCTACAGGCACTTGGTCGGGGCTATGGGGCGTGGCTGTCTATTAAGTTTACCGGCGAGTATCCGCGTACGCTACGTGATTGCGACGGACTTTTGATCACATCAAAATTCCGTGGCAACCGATCATCTGAGACTGAACTGCTAGATTTATAACATTCAAATTAGTTATCTCATAACTATTTGTGGATTCTAAATATTGCATCACATTCCAGATAAATAGACAATGTTAAACTTTTCGATCGAATAATCAAACACACAAGTTTTCCCAAATGATTCTCAACACTTGAAATTAGTTTAAAAACATCCATCACATGCCACAGTACCAATGGTCCAGCCGTAGAAGGGTCAAACCAACGCCTCACATGTGGCAACGCCGTACTGCCCCAAACCCTAAGGTTTAGAGCCAGTTCAGACGGTCACATAATCGAGTTAAGGTTTGTGTTCTTCTAGAGGGTCCACCGCGTTACTTGCACGACTAAGAACGTTCTTAAACTGCGGAAAAATCCATCACTTGGAAATTTTCCGGTAGGGGAAAAAGTGAGTTATTGATATCCGTTCGAACTTTTTAACACGTTTTAAATTACCCGGAAAAATCTTAAACGAAGTTAAACTTTCCGATCGAATCAACGAATACAAAAGATCTCCAGAAAATTCAACACTTGAGAAAAATTAAAAATTTCCAGAAGCATGAAAAAGTACCCAAGAATCATACCTAGAAGTACGAGCCCCTATCTCCTCATTATGGCCACGGAACCACCGCCAAACCCTTGGTTTGGCCGCGGTTCTGCGCTCCAATGATTGATTTGGCGCTTCGTACTTAACAGTGTTTCTTAGAATTCCCTGCTTATTTTTCTGATTATTTTTAATACAGAAAAAATCAACATTTTATAAAATTTCCAGAGAAGGGTAAAAACCGGGGTTTCGGGGTTCGATCGGACTTTAAACTTTGTCTAGACTTCGCCTAAAGCTATAGCTTGGCTCTGATACCACTGTAGGGTTACTAGGCACTTTCACAAGGGTCTGCAAGGTATCAACAATGCCCGATTTAAAATTTATACGTGCCGAACAACCCTAAACCAAGATCTTAGACAAGAGATTAGGCGAAACAAAGCAAGTAAACAACTTACTTCTAAGAGTTTGGGATTACAACCTTTGTAGTCCGGTCCTTCACTTTATAAGCTCCGTGTTGAGGTCCCTTCGCTGCGATCATCGAGAATCTGGACTTTAGAGAGGCTCCACAAAAGAAAGATGCAAGCTTGCTTCCGATCTTCGATAACTAAGATGATCTACCTTGAAGAAACTTTAACTCAAGCTCTCACTCACTAATGAAGTGAACACCCTAATCTAAATGGCTAGGATAGATTAGGATGATGAAGTAGGAATTTATCTCTCATTTGTTTTCTTAATCTCACTCATTTTCATCACTTCAAAAAAATCTAGAAAGCTTTTCATGCAAAGAAGAAGAAGGAAGAAGATGATCTATTTCTTTTGTGATGAATAATGAATCACTAGTGAGGTTAGAAATGCAACCATGGTTCAAGTGAGAAGACTTAACTCTTATAGAGATTTAACCAAGGTTAAAGGGTTGGGTTGGGTTAAAACAAATATCTATGCAAAATATCAACACATAATATCTTTGCACAAAACAAAACAAAACAAAAGCTTCTAAAAACTTCTAGAAAAAATTAACCCAAATCAAACCCTAACCATATTTAATCTCCACTAATCATGTTGCATTTATAACCATAGCATGTTACAATATTATATATCACATATACAATATTTATTGTAACAAAATAAAATAATACAATTAACATATATCGCATATATATCAATGTATTACCCGAATGAGAAAAAGAATCTTTTAGTGAGCTTATATTAGTTAATGCAATTTAATATATCAAATATATAATTATACATTAAATTATCGAATAAACACTTGATCCGATAATCTGGCTATTTCATAAATAACCGACTAATATAATCTGTATCAGTTCATCGAATCAACACTTGATCCGATGACCCGGCTATATCACATATACCCGGCCGATATCTCATATCGCGAGAATCTAATACGGTATCACATACACGTATTGTTCTCGGTCCCGCACATATCATATATGTGCTCCTACTCCGTTTTTCCTGAGCCAAGAAACCTCTGTGTAGGACTCTAAAGAATCGTCAATACGCCGGCAGTAGGTGATGATCATATCAAACACCCACAAGCTGCAAGCGGTCAGCTAAACGTAACAGCCACCCAGGTATTGAGCGATCAGAAGATCAACAAGCAAGCCTGTACATTCTCCCGTGAATCCAACCAGTAACACTCCCGTACAGTCCGGTCTCTTCGTCTGATATGTCGCATATCTCGCCTAGGGGTGGTAAACGTCAGACCCCAGTAGCTTGATAAGTCGTGTCGATATGAGGTCTATAACAGTTCGAGAAACTATTGATACCACTTACCAGTAAATCTCAGCAACCCTGGCCAGGGATTTCCAGTTATAGCCAATCAAACACAGCGCAACATCAACTCCCTATACCGGGAGAGACGAATCCCCTTCTATCGCTCATTGCCTCCATGTGATTCGGGACTGTACCCAAACGCCACCTTTTTGCATGCCCTCTTGGACGTGGTATGATGGAAATTAAAGCACAGGGGGAATTATACAAGACTCTATGACGATCTAGGGTCTACAGACTAACCCGTACCAGTGTCACCAGAGAACTGCCATCTGACGTGAGGTATAATACCATCTGGGAGTTCTCGGCGAGTCCGTCCAGTGTACCCAGTCTCTACTGAGCACCCGTACACCATCCTTGATGTCAAACACCGATGGATATGGGATCATCCATCGCCCATCATATGGGTCAAGATGCGTATACGCCAATCTACTCTGGTGTATTGATGTCCTGTCTCGATACACCCTCGACTAGGAACAGTTATAGGATATACTCGTCGACTACCGTGGCCCCACTAGTATGATCTCATCATAGTCCCAGTAGTCGAGTACATATCCTAAGGAATTTATCAACATGTAACAGACAATCAGAGTACATGTTAAGATAAAGTACAACCAGATAGCATACTATCATGTCGAGCAAGAAAGTCCTCCTTATATATGTCCAAGCATCCATTACAATATACATCATATGTACAGTAATGGCCTCTAGGGCATACATATAACTAACAAATCCACCTACCAAAACAATCACCCGAAAAGAAGTAGTGTGCCAGCAAAGCCGCCAAGGAAACCTGTACGGCAAAACCTGCAAGGAACTGTGGCACAACGGGGATGAGTTGCCAACTCGTGAGTAGAAAACATCACCGAGCAGAAATCGTATGTATGATAAAATCCTAGGTCAATACGATCAAATATATATATCCTCAAAATGATAAAGCCTGAAGCATGATAAGATGGCAAGGGTAAACATTTATACATAAGTGTAATACCAAGTGCTTGTGTCAGTGTCTCAGGTAGAAACATATCATAAATATGAGGTATGAATGCAATATAATGAAAACAGAATATATCATGCATGTGAAAACTGTTTTCTTAATTTAGTGAGATTTCTGTATATTTAAATCGAGGTATCATCAATGAAATCAATATAGAATCAGTGTCAAGCATCGACACAAAACATAAATAAATCCCAATATCTCAATATCTCTGGCTCCGGCAATCTGGACTGGCCTGTATTCTCGAATCTCAATATCTAGGGCTCTGGCTATCCGGACTGGCCCATATCATCAAATCTCAAAACCTCAGGCTCCGGCTATCCGGACTGGCCTGTACTCCGATCGGTATCTTCCGGATATCCGTCGAGTCACAATAAAATCACCTGTCAATAGTGCCCCCCTGTCACAGGCTCAACGCCATCATCTGCGACCTTCTCGCCCCGGGGTACCGCACCGGGTCCACCATGCACCCACACACGGTTCCTCCTCCTCCTCGAATCGGGTGTATGATATCGCTCAAGAGCTGAGAAAACTCTTGGTGGACATATCTCAAATCATATCATGAGAAAACCGCATTTTCTTTCTTTTAAAAAGATGGTAAGTTTAATAAATCTTTGCGGTTTCTCTAAATCTAGAAATCTCATGGAAATCCGAAATCATAAATCACGATATAATAAATAATGAATGCTGGGCTCCGGCAATCCGGACTGGCCCAAAATGTCATGGTGAATGAATATATAAATAAATATGAAAATCACAGTAATAAATGCAATGTCTAAATTAGCATATGAAAACAATAACATATAGGAACTATCAGCTAGCAAGCTATGTCAATGAAGTAATGTTCTCTAAAGTGTACGTGACATAGCAATTACCGATGAAGATGTGTGTGAGCCGGCAAGCAAGTATACGTGGAGCATACACATCATCGGTAATGGTGCTGGTGTCCTAACAACAGGTTTCATCATTACTCACGTAAATATATATAGCCATGCAATGCAATGCGAACAGCAGAATAAATGGCAAATGAATAGTAAATGCAGCAATAATATGCGGAACATGAATAATAACGCAACAATAAAGAATCTATATTACTATATATGTGTCATACCGTTTTCCCATTTGAAATAATACGAATCGTGGTGTTTTGAAAATAGGGCTACGGTGTTTTTAAGAAAAGGTACGTCCTTTGAAATATCTGTAGAATTCCTTGTCCTGTCTTTAAAATATTCACGATTCGTTAGATTTGAAATAGGTATGACTCAAGTCTAGTCTAACATCTACAAGTAAACTACAGGACTAAACTAACAGGCTAATCGAAAAGGTAAGGAAACCACCTAAATCTGAGTCGATATATATATATATATATATATATATATATATATAATAGTCGGTGATCCTGCCTCAATAGTATCACATACGATACAATATATAATATGACATCCTCGAGTCAAGAGTGCGAATCTATCATCAATATATAGCTCGTACGGTAAATCCATCGTACGGCATCCCAATCTGGATACGGGTCGAATATCACATTTATCTCATCATTTATCTGGTATCATTATCATCATAACATGAACGGGGGTACTGATCTAAAGTCTAGTACATACTGATCCCATCTACAAATATATATATATATATATATATATATGCGTGTGTATGAAAACACATCGCCTAAGGACCCGCTATATTATCATGTCGTATCTCAATATACGAACCAAATCACATCACCGATCTCATGGCACCATTCCCAATCTCATCGACTCATCTCCAAATACCATGTACTATCCTCATAATCCATGTATATATATACATAGTCTCATAACCATGTGTGTGTATATATATACACATATCCACATATACGCATAAAAAAATAAAATGTATGCGAGTGTGTGTGTGTGGGTGTAATCTTATTCTAGGGTTCGCAACTAAGAAACTAACTACGTCACTATGAACCAAAGTCTTCTAAAGCAATTCTAGCTAAGTATACACATCTTATAATGCCATATAAGTATATATCTATATATAACATAACGCATTCGCGTTCTATACTACGAACTGCGGGGGTGCTACACGCCATCCACCCGACTTTCCCCGTAGATATATATCTACTCACCTTGATTCCCGCTTGCTGGAGTCGATGACGCCACGCTCATCCTTGTCGTCTCGAAGTCCACGTGGGGGTACCTACATATCACATATAGCACCATAAACAGAAATCACGCACGAAAGCCAAAACCTCGCACGAATCACACATAGGTTAAAACTTATGGTTTACACATGCAAGATCAACCAAACAACTCTCGATATTGTCGTACAAACGTAAAATGATCGAGGCAAACACAAATACTAAAATCCAAGTTCACAGAATTCACAATTTGAAATCAGAAATCATGAAAAATACTTCCAGATTTTACCCTAGGTGAAATTAGCCAATTTTGCACATGTGGGGGGTCTTATTTACTGGAGATGAACCTATGGACCAAACACTGACACATTGCACCCTACCGTGGCCGCAATTTGCGGCCAGGAACATTAAATCTATGACCTGGCAGTGGAGTTAGGGTCTCACGTCTTGGGGTTATCTCTTATGTTGCCTGCTCTACTCACTGTATTTGCTAAACAATTTTCAGAGGCTCCGGGTGTTAGCATATCTCCAATACTCATCACAAAACACACAATTTCCTGATATCGGGGTTTCTAAGTTTATGTTGCAGGGTTTAATTCTCTGGTCTAAGTATCTAATTAAACACTAAAAGGGTTGTATGGCCTCTACTAACATCAATTACACCTTCACAACTCAAGAATTGCTCACAACCTCATCTAGGAATTTTTTAAGTTCACAAAACCACCCAATATCGATTCTAAACTAACATGGATGCTAAAGGAAATGAAATACAATTCTAATGGTAAAGGAATTACCTTATTTGGCAACTCAAGAAATTTCTTGAGTTGCCCCAAGTGTCCAAAATCCTTGCTTTCTTGGTCCAAAGTGTTTGTAGGGAGTTTGTGCACACTTTTAATGAAATGGAGATGGAGTTTTGATATGTTTTTAGTGGTGAAGTGAGGAGGTAGTGGGGAGAGGGAGAGAGGGCAGCAGCCATGGGAGATGAGGGAGTGAGAAAGATGAAGAAATAAAGGGGGAAACAAATGGGACCTAAGGTCAAAGACCCCTCACCTTTCTCTCTCATGCCCATACTCCATTTTTTTATCCTTTTCCATTTTCCTTTCTTTTCTTTTGTTTTCTTTTCTCATTTCATTTTAAAACAATTCCAAGCATGAAAACAAAGAAAAAGCCATGGTAGAAAAATATGTGGAAATGTGAAATAGGACATGGTGCATGTCATGTGCACAAATCCGGTTTAAGGCACGATTAGTGATATTTAATCGCGATTAGTATTAAAATGGAATTTAATTAATTTATAAAATTTCATAATTTGCTTATATCATCTAAAGCACCCTCCTTTCAGTAATTTCTATAATTTTCCAAATATTTTCCAATTATCGGTATTTAATTATACCGCATATTAAAATATTCATAATATTAATTATTTAATTTTATAAATTCCCCAAAAATAATATTTTATTTTTCTGAAATGTTACTGTCTTCCCCCCTTAAAGAAATACGGTCACCGAATTTAAATTTAAACTCCCCCAATTTCTAAAACATTTCAGTAAAAGATCAAGTCGTTGGCGTTCCGAAATCATAAGTACATAAAATACATCGTAGCGCAATGCACGCGCATGAAAAACGAGTATATAATCCAAAATCAAAACTCCGTCAAGCATCCCTCAATCATCGGAGTTATGACGAAGACACCAATGTCAAAGCCGAATACGAAAACCAACATGATATACATCAAACTATACATGTAAACATCGCTAAACATCCGAAAGAAATGCATGCCAAACCTTTTCAAGTTGCTGTGCGATGCATGTATCACTGCACAGTGGCGGGCGCTTATTGTAAGAAAATAACTATATATATATATATATATATATATATATATATATCCTTTGTTCAACTTACACGTCCCGCCGTTTTGAAAACAATTTAGAAAGGTTCCCTTGTAAAATTTTTCGTGTCATCTCGGACACGTAGGTAAATATTGAGACTATAACTCCTTTTTGAAAATCCCTACGATAACTATCAATGCATGCAAGAATATAGTCAGGTACTGTTCTCGGACTAGTCCTGCTCAGCTACTATACCAAATAGTAAATATCATAAAACATACTACTCCAAAAGAAACCAATCCCAAAATGTATATATGAATGCCACGTGCGTCTGGTGCGCACGGAAATCGAAATCAACAAATGTGCCATACATGTGCACAGAAATAAAATCTAAGTGCAACGGGTGTGCACGAAAACATTTTTAGTGATATGTATCCCCTAGAGGCCATTACTGTACATACGATGTATATTGTAGTGGATGCTTGGACATATATATGGAGGACTTTCTTGCTCGACATGATAGTATGCTATCTGGTTGCTCTTTATCTTAACATGTACTCTGATTGTCTCTATGTTACATGTTGATAAAGCCCTTAGGATGAGTATTTGACTACCAGGACTATGATGTAGATCATACTAGTGGGGACAGTGTAGTCGCTAAGTACATCCTTCAAATGTTCCTAGTCGTAGGTGTATCGAGACAGGGCATCGATATACCAGAGTAGACTAGCGTATAGCTTCTCGACCCATGTAGATGGGCGATGGATGATCCCATATCCATTGGTGTTTGACATCAGAGAAAGTATACGGGTGCTCAGTGGAGACTGGGTACACTGGACGGACTCGCCGAGAACTCCCAGATGGTATTATACCTCACGTCAGATGGCAGTTCTCTGGTGACACTGGTACAGGTTAGTCTGTAGACCCGAGATCGTCATAGAGTATTGTGTGATTCCCACTGTGCTTTGATTTCCACCTTACCACGTTCAAGAGAACGTGCAAAACGGTGGATTTTGGGTATATTTCCGAATCATATGGAGGCAATGAGCGATATGAGGGGTTTCGTCTCTCCCGGTATTGGAAGTTGATGTCGCGCTGTGTTCGATTGGCTATAACTGGAAATCCCTGGCCAGGGTTGCTGAGATTTACTGGTAAGTGTTATCATTAGTTTCTCGAACCGTTATGGACCTCATATCGACACGACTTATCGGTTATTGGGGTCTGACATTTACCACCCCTAGACTAGATATGCGACATATCAGACGAAGAGACCGAACTGTACGGGAGTGTTACTGATTGGATTCACATGAGAATGTACAGGCTTTCTTGTTGATCTTCTGATCGCTCAATACCTTGGTGGTTGTTACTTTTAGCTGACCGCTTGCAGCTTATGGGTGTTTGATATGATCATCACCTACTGCCGGCGTATTGACGATTCTTTAGAGTCCTACACAGAGGTTTCCTGACTCAGGAAAAACGGAGTAGGAGCATATATGTGATATGTGCGGAACCGAGAATAATACGTGTATGTGATACCGTATTCGATTCTTGCGATATGTGATATCGGCCGAGTATATGTGATATAGCCGGGTCATCGGATCAAGTGTTGATTCGATGAACTGATACATGTTATATTAGTCGGTTATATGTAATATAGCTGGATTATCGGATCAAGTGTTGATTCGATAATTTAATGTATAATTATATATGTGATATATTACGTAACATTAACTAATATAAGCTCGCTTTATTGATTCTTTTTCGCACTTGGATATTACATTGATGTATATGCGATATATGTTAATTGTATTATTTTCTTTTGTTACATTATATATTATATATATGATATATAATATTATAACATGTTAAGGGTTATAAATGCAACAAAGGTTTTGAGATTTAACCATGTTAGGGTTTGGATTAGGGTTAAGCTTTTGGATTAAGTTTTTGATGAGCTTTGAGGAAGCTTCATAAAGGTTTGACTTTGTCCATTTTCTTTGATATTTTGGAGAGATATTTGTTAACCCAACCCAAACCTTAACCCATGCTAAAGTCTCTACAAGGGTTAAGCATGTCATGCTTAACCTTAGGTTGCATTTCTAAGCTCAACAATAATTCATTATTCATCACAAAAGCTTTCTTTTTCTTCTTCCTCTCTTGAAAAAGCTTCACTAGCTTTTGGGTTTGTGATGATTTTAAGTGAGAAATTGAAAACAAAAGAGAGCAAAATTCCTACTTCATCATCCTCATCTATTCTAGCCACTTAGATTTGGGTGTTTGCTTCACTAATACTTGATTAGTGAAGTGAGAGCTTGGGTTAGTGTTTCTTCAAGGTCGATCATCTTAGTTTTTGAAGATTAGAAGTAAGGTTGCATCATTCTCTTCATGGAGCCTCTCTAGAGTCCGGGTACTTGATGATCGCAGCGAAGGAACCTCAACTCGGAGCTTATGAAGTGAAGGAGCGGACTACAAAGGTTGTAATCCCTAACTTTTAGATGTTAAAGTGTAAACATGCTAGTTTTGTTTGATTCTCTAGTTAATGATCTAGGTTTAAGGTTATCTATAATGGCAAATTTTAAAATTGGCATGGAAGATGCCACCCGAAATCTTGCTGCCGTTGTAGGTATCCCAACAGTGGTATCAGAGCCTAGCTATAGAATTAGACGGATAAGTGTAGGATTACGAAACCGAAACAACTCCGAAACACCCGATGCAAAACCCTAGTTTTTGTCGATTTTAAAATGAGCACTAAAATTTTTTCAAACAACTGCAGAATCATGTATGAGACAAATAGTGAACATGAGCAAAACTCGGACCCCTGTGCTCGGAATTTAGCCGAGCACAAGGCTTGAATTTCCGAGGAGGACGGCCCCCATGTGGCTTCTGGGCTTCAGGTTTTGGTCATGCTCTGGTCTCTAGGGTTTGGTACTTCAGGTGTTGTTTATTTTTGCTAAGTTTGCATGAGATGTTTATTTACTATAAAGGTAATTCGGAGTGTTTCATATTCACAATTCTATCTTTGTTTCGGTTTGTTAAGACAATGTTAAAAAGTTCGAACGGATATCAATAACTCACTTTTTCCTCTGCCGGAAAATTTCCAAGTGTTGGATTTTTCCTTAGTTAAAGAACATTCAAATATCGTGCAATTAACACGGTGGACCCTCTAGAAGAACGAAACCTTAACTCGATTATGTGACCGTCAGAACCACCTCTAAACTTTAGGGTTTGTAGTAGTTCGGTGTTGCCACATGTGAGGCGTTGGTTTGACCCTTCTACGGCTGGTCCATTGGTACTGTGGCATGTGATGGATGCTTTTAAACTAAGTTCAAGTGTTGAGCAAAAAGGGAAATTTTGGGTGTTTGTTGATTCGATCGGAATGTTTAACGTTGTCTAACTTTTTCTGTAATGTGATATAATATTTGGAATCCACATGTAGTTATGAGATAACTAGTTTGAATTTTATAAATCTAGCAGTTTAGTCTCATTTGATCGGTTGCCACGGGATTTTGATGCGATCAAAAGTCCGTCGCAATCACGTAGCATACGCGGATACTCGCCGGGTAAACTTAATAGATACCCACGCCCCATAGCTCCGACCAAGTGACTGTAGGAGAACCCCGTCGCCAATAGCATCCGTTCGGGTGCTCGCGGCAGCGGTGTTCCGCCTTAGTGCACTTCGTCGACAGCATCGGGGGTGCGGCCGTCTACTAAAGTTTCCGACGAGCATTCGATCAGGATGCCGGGAATCTTGTTGAATTGCCCGACTAGTTATTGAAAAGTTTTTTCGGTATCGAGACTAAAATGCGGGGTTTATAATTATTAGGTATGCGATGTCTAAGGAATTCATTTGGTTAGGCATGTGATGTCTAAAGTGGTTGCGGATTCCAACTGTTGTAGTTTTACACTTTCTTTTCTGCTATCGTAAGTGTAATATGTGGTGTATCGCCGGTTTTGTTGCTATACGTCAACGACAATTGGGATACGTATATTTACTTACGTTGATGACATGTGATGTTATGTGTTGCTGTGATACGTTATATTGGATCGTCGTGATTTGAATAGCCGGGGGTTTTATGTGACATGAGGGTTTTTATTTTCATTCATGTAAAATTCATTGTATGTAATATTCTTTTATTGGGGCACTTCCGGGTTGAGGATGATGTCACCATTGTATATTATTTACTTTTCCGTATTAGGATAGACCCAAGGCGGGGAGCACAAGTAACCGGGTTCTAGGGTCCAATGGGAGACCATCTCGAGAAGTCGAGACCGGGTGTCCTAACTCTAGAATTGGTAGGGTTGCTTGCCGCTCTCGTAGGGGTCTAGGGGGTGTGGGATTGGCTATTCATCGCGACCGTGGAATCTGTGTTTTATACAGGCTCGCAATAAAACACGGACCTCCTAGTATATCCAATATTTTATATGTTTCTTCTGCTGCGATATCTGTGATGTGATCATTTGATATGTTGATATAGATATTGGATATAGTATATGAGATATATTATATAGACGTTGCTTCTAGAAGTTTTACCACCTCATTATTTGATTTTTCATTTATGAAAATTCATTTTGTTTAATGATGAGGTGGAGGGTGATAAGGAAAAGGCATAGGCATGAGTCAAGCATAGTGCATGGTATGGTTGTGTATATTTTATTTGATTAATGGAAAATGATAGTTTTTTGAGGGCATGAGAGGGGGGCCGGCCACTTTGATGGTGATGAGGGATTTCATTTTTGTAATAGATTTTTACACTTGCTATACTCCCTCTCTCTCATTCACTCAAAAGAAAAGAACACAAACACTTAGCATTATTCTTGCTCATGCCAAAACTTTCACCTCCATCATCTTCTTCTTGAGTTGCTCCATGAGCATTTTTAGTTGAGAGAAAATTGTAGTGACACTTTCATACACCCCCACTCTCCATCGCTAGCGACTTTGGAGCGTCGGTTGCATCGTTTGTCGAGACTGGAGCTTGCGCCGTTTCCCTCGGGTGGATCATCGGAGACGAAGGAAGACCGGCAACCAAATCACATCAAGGAGCCGCTAGGAGCTTGGAATGAAGACCGAAGGACACGGATCAACTCAATATAATAATTCTAACCTCTTTTATAGTATGCTAGTTTAGGGTTTAAGGTCGATCCGGGATTCGGGTAACGTTAACGCCGGTTTCAGAAATTTTTGTTCCACATTTTGGCCGCGTTTCGACGACCGGGGCGCTGCCGCGACCCAACATGGTATCAGAGCCACCCTTAAACCCCTTACTATCTTGTTTAAACGTGCTTAAAAGATCGATCGATGGAATTTACCGAAATCACGATTCCATTTTAACAGTTTCTGCCGATTTTCAAATGTGGTCTAAAAATTATTTCAGGCATCTTAAAAATCCGTGCAGGCGATTTTATGGGTACATAAAAATTTTGGGCTCCTGAAGCCTCCAAGGTGCCCTGGAACCGCCGCACTTACCCCCTATTGGCGGCGGTTCCGCGGCCATTTAGTGGCGACGGGCTTCCAAAATTTTCCTGTAGCCCTCTGACTTGGAATTGTGATTTTTGACATATTCTGTTTTGGCCCAGATTTCTGTTTCAGTGCTGGTTTTACTATTGGGGCCAATTTGGAAATTTAGTCGATCGATATTTTAAGTGGA
Organism: Agapanthus africanus; assembly: GCA_030015575.1. Classification (NCBI taxonomy): domain Eukaryota; kingdom Viridiplantae; phylum Streptophyta; class Magnoliopsida; order Asparagales; family Amaryllidaceae; genus Agapanthus; species Agapanthus africanus. Next base: position 485,049,608 of record CM057350.1, read on the forward strand.
CGTTTAACAGTACATACATTTCTATCTGCGACCGTGAATGTCATTTGATTGGTAAACCTGTCTAACTACTATATGTTCTTTTAGACGGGTTTGCGAACATGACATTCACGTTAATGTTCTGTGTTGTGCTGTGATGTTGGTTGGATCGTCGTCGTGGATAGCCAGTGGTGCAATGATAGTAAAGTTTTAATTTCATTTGTACATTTGATATTGCGGGGCGAGCGTCCGACATGTGAACTGCCGTCATTGCCAGTTTGTATATTATTCTTTTGGGGCACGACCGGGCTGAGATCGATGTCACCCTTTTATATTATTTTATTTTCTGTACTAGGATTACCCCGCGGTGGAGTACGAATAGCCAGGTTCTAGAGGGCAACTGGTCCGCATCTCATGGCGTTGGGATGGAGGGGACCTTACTCTAGAATTGGTGGGCTATTCGTCGCACTCGTAGGGGGTATAGGTTGACCCAGGAGGAGTGCTCAAGTTACCGGATTCCATGAAGTGCCGGGTGGCCCATTCACTTTGCTGAAGGGGACTGCCTCACTTCTGGTTTTGGCGGGTAGCTTGCCGCGCTCATAGGGGTCTAGGTTTTCATTGCACAGGCCATCCACACGACAGGAAACGTCGGGTCTCATTTGCGGCTCAAGTGAAACCCGGGGCTCCAGATTATCCACCATTTTATGTTGCTTCTGTGATATTTCTGTGATGTTGCTTTATATCATGCCTGGGACGATTGCTATATATTTTTATATATACTAGTAGATGTTGTATATGTTTTGCACCCGCGCTAGACCAGTCCCCGCTCTGTCGTTAGTTAAGTAATCTAACAGGTGATGACGGGACCCAGTGGCGAATGTGGATGGCATATACGTACATTTTATTTTCTTTCTTTTCTGGTGTGATTAATTGATGGGATTGCATTGATTCTTATCAATGCAAGGAAAACAAACATATATATATGATGTTGTTGGAACCAAGTTTTTTTTAAAAAACTGACATTACAGCCGTTCTCTTTTGCTTTGCATCGCGGTATTCATTTGGAATATCCTGCACCTCATTCGACGAGGCTAGGGCCGAGATCCCTTCATCGGGATTGACCCCTTGAGTAAAAGTTTGCGTCAACGTAATAACTTCACTATAGTCAATTACTTTTGCTTTGTATCGTGGTGTTCAGTTTGGAATATCTTGCACCTCATTCTACGGGGAAAGAGCCGAGATCCCTTCACCGGGAGTGACCTCTTTAGCAAAAGTTTTCGCCACTATAAATTTATAAAACCACTTGGATTCCTTCAACGATATCAAGTTCATTACATTAAAGGTTTTTCGCCAAAAACCAGCCGTAGCCCTCCGTCATTTCTTACAGGTATTACTTAGTATTCATGCTGTGTATGTTGACCTCTGTCATGGCACAGTGCTTGGTAGCTGGGTAATGCTTGTTTGTTGCATAGATATGCGATTATTTAGGACAGTCGCACGGTCATGTTGACCTCTGTCAAGGGCTCGTGCGGGTGGGTCTAAGTTAATCCAGGACAATGACGGGTTGAACTTGACTTGCGACTTATGATATGTTGACCTCTGTCAAGGTCATAAGCCGCTTGGGGTAAAAATCACATCGGAAGTTTCAAACATACAGGAAACTTGCCAGGCATGCACATAACTTCTGGAGTGTGATGAATTAAGTGGCTTCCATCAAGTTATCATGCGATGATAGTTGGATCCCGATTCCTACTGATGAGTAGCATTACTCCTCGGGTGATTCCGACTAATTCTCCTTTCGGGTTTGGAGGAGAATTCCAGGAAACATTGGGAGCCATCCAGATTAGATAAAATGATTAACCATTCTGATCTAGGTTAGAGTGCATGCTGAGTGTTTCTTCTCTCTCTCTCTCTCTGGCTGCGACTATGACCCGACCTTTGACTAAAACTCATGAAACAAAATTGACCGAACCTTCTTAAAACACTTTGGATTTTGGGAATATCACGGTGTCGCATATACCCCTGCCACTCCTACATCACCTTTTGCTTTTCTCCAGAACACCTCGTATCACTACGTACATCCACTTCCATTGGATAAATCCATCGTATGGTTATATACGAACTCGAAGGAACTTTTTCGAGAATGGATTCTGGTTCTGGAGAGATTGAATAGGATTATTCGGTTGTCTTTTCCCTTTACCTTCTCTCAGGTTGTGAGGGCTCCTAGGATTAGGAGAAGGTACACCTATTGAGCTTATTGGATAGTCTTCTTCCAAACCATAGGCAGGTGCTGAACGGTAGGGAAGGAAGAAAACCAATTAAGCTTAAGTGTGGTGTACAGAAGGTAATAAGTAAAGACATATAAAGGGATTAGAATAATGGCAAAGGAAATTGCGATCACCATCATTTACGACAAAGACCATGTATACCCCTGCCACTCCTACATCCATTTTGCTTTTCTCTAGGACACTCCGTATCACTACGGATATCCACTTCCATTAGGTAAATCCATCGTATGGTTATATGCGAACTCGAAGGAACTTTTTCGAGGATGTATTCTGGTTTTGGAGAGATTGGATAGGATTATTCAGATGTCTTTTCCCATTACCTTCTCTCAGGTTGCGAGGGCTCCTAGGATTAGGAGAGTACACCTATTACGCTTATTGTATAGTCTTCTTCCAAACCTTAGGCTGGTGCCGAAGGGTAGGGAAAGAAGAAAACCAGTTAGCCTAAAGAAGGTGTACAGAAGGTAATAAGTAAAGACATAATAAAGGGATTGCAGTGAGGGCAGATATAGTATATGGTTACTGTCATGAATCAGGATAGTGGAAGAGGCGTTACTAGGAATACCAGTAAACCCCTTCGAAACATTTTCATGTTTCAGTTTCACTGTGCGATGTTAATTGATAACTGTTTTCCCAGTTGGAATCTAACTCCAGGGTATGTATTTACCAGATCAGTTTCTCACATCTGCATGTTATTAAAGATGGTGAGTGGGAGTAAGATATTGGGAATTGGGTGATTAGATCCTCATTATCGGAATTCGTTGTAATTGGTGGTATTTAAGGAAATCATCTTGTTTTTGCCGGATGGTAAATATTTGGTTTTGAATATCCGTTGTTATGCACCAATTTCAAACTGATATATCTATACATTTATTTTATAAAGTGAGATATAACTTTTTGATATTATGTCTGTGACATTTACCTATATCAATTGGTGATTAGGTAAGGTGCATTCAACAGCGGTGTAATTCTTCTTAACCATACTACAGTTTTTCAATCTACGACGCACAGGGTTTGAGTTGTTGAACTCAGGGGACTTATACAAAGTATTGTATGTTGTCCAGTATCCATTAGGACAATGGGGTTGGTACTCGTACTATATTCTGTTTACTTGTGACTTCTCCAGTTCTGGACAAGTATTTCGTTGAAATGCAAAGTCCAGATATTGAGAAGTTATAGGTATAAGAATAAAGTAGAGAACCATTTGTTGGAAGTATCAGGATTTTTCGATGAAGTTGAAGATGTAGATACTTGTGTTTGGTATTCCGTTGATAGTAATGGTTTTGAGAACTTGTTTCTCTTTCAGGTTACTCATATATGGATTCACTCCTAGATGAGTAATGTTGATTGTCCTCTTTCTATTTGGTTAATATGCACCGGAGACAGCTGCATGATTTTGAATCTGGTTCAAATTAGATTAGTGCTTTTTTTTTCTATATTAGATATATATAGAATCAATTTATATCTTAACGATGTTAAGGTATAGGGAGTTGTCCGGCTGATGCTTAAAACCAGAATCCGGATAAACTCAAGGCATGTTTCAGTAATGGTTGTTTGTGGGTTATCCTGGGCTTTGACGAGGGTTAACTTTCTACCATCAGGAAGATTAATATTTATATTGTTCATGACTCGCCACAGTTTTAATAAAATGGATTTTTTTGGAAAAATAGAAGTGGGAGTATGGTAGAACTGGAAGTGATTCCAGAACCACAAATGATCACTGAAGATTTAATAGAACCTAAGGATTCAATTAGTTTTGACATTCCATTAGCCACTCCGCAGATTTGGTGGGTAACCTCAGGCACCCGAGAGGTACTTCGGTCTTCTCAGGGACGGTGACAGGGAGGTTCTTATTTACCCAGACTTGCCATTGCTGTTGTTCTAGACTATAAGACCTGGCAGGAGGATGAGTATAGCATCATTCTAAACTAGCTTTAGAAGTGCACGTGTATATGACTCTGCCAGAGGGTTGTTGTAGTCGGTGGGAGCAGCGGAAGCATAGAAGGCAAGTAGCTTATGTCTAATTATAGACTAAAGCAGGTATAGAGGAAATAGATCATCTATTTTTTGTGTGACAGTCATAGGCTTTGACTTCATCAGAATAGGAGATGGATCTGTTAAGAAGGTAGTAGAGAGTGATGTCCAGGTATTTGGATGACATGCACTTGATAGGAAAAGATATTCCTATGCTACGATCGGTTATACTGTGGTTGTCACAAAGTTGTTTTCCAAACAGGATATGAATATAATATCAGCTTTTCTGGTTACTAGAGATCTATAGTTTTAGATCTAGATTTGGGAAGTATCCCAATCTGGGTACTTTGACATTTTTCTAAAGAGATTTTAGAATGGACGACTCCAAGCATGGTGGAGTACCTGCAAGTGATGGAGTCACCCTCTCTAAAGGTGTCTTACAGACTAAAGGAGAGAAGGGTCTGCATGATTAGCATATCACTTGCTTAGGCAATTGAGTTAATCATGAAATATCAAGTACCACACCAGATATTGCTTTTGCACTAGATGCAATATGCAGATATATTAATCCAATCTTAGAGAAACATTAGGAATCAGTTATTGAACATAAGTGGATGTTCTAGGGAAATGATTACGGCAACCTCCTTCAGGAGACGGTTATCTTTTCAGGCTTCCAAGGTGACCTGGATGACAGAGTGACTGTCGGAGTTACAGTTTTTCCCTCTTCTGAGGGACAGTATGTTGGACAGGTGGTCCAAGCAGATACTGAGGAAAAGCATGGCGCAGAATACTAATTAAATTCTGTAGACGATATAGTCTAAGAAGTTTTCTGGATTTGGAGTTCATTTGCGAACTGGGTCCCATCAGATATCCAGACAAATTCTAAGACAGGTATTGCTCATTTCGGGAGATAGTTTTCTCTATGAAGTTGAGATACAGAGAGATACATAAAGAAACATTGGAGCGGATCCACTCACTGAGGCTATTTCTCGAATGCAATCATTTTCACAAACGGGCTTTGCGAAACTGATTAGTAGAGAAGTTGGGTGTTCGGTATCACACGGGCTGTGAGTATGCGACATCGCAATAATTAGCCTTAAGTGCAAGTGGGGGATTGTTGTCTATAGTGGCCTCAAGGCAATTATCATAGTCGCGGACTTGTGATTATGATGATTGAGTGAGGACCTATACCGATAAAACAGTCTTACTCAAGATGATAGTATGTTATCTGGTTTGTCTTTATCATCATGTACATGTTGATAGAGCCCATAGGATTCTTGCTTGACTGCCAGCATTATGATGGCGATCGTATATATGGGAGCTGGGGTCTATAAGCACATCCTTAAATGTCCCTAGTCGTAGGAGTATCGAGACCGGGTATCGATACTCCAGTGTAGATTAGTGTATACTGATCGAGACCCCGACGAGGGGCGGTGGCCTGGTCTCACAAGCCATTGGTGTTAGTTTGTTCACCTAAGATAGTATGCAGGTGCTCATTGGGTTATGAGTACATTGGACGGACTCGCCGGGAACCTGCTAGTTGGTATTATACCTATTGTCAGATAGCAGTTCCCAGGTGACATGTGTACAGGTTAGTCTGTCAACCTGAGATCGTTATTCGTCTCGTGTGAGTTCCCACTGTGCTTTGATTACTACCCTGCCACGGCTCAAAGGAGGCGTGCAAACAGGTTTTAGTTAGGTACAGTCCCGAGCCACATAGAGGCAGTAATCGGATCGTCGGGGATTTTTCTCTCCCGGTATTGGGGGTTGATGTCGTGTTGTGTACGGATGGCCATCACCATAAATCCGTGACCACGGTAGACGAGAACTACCGATCCAGGATCGATAGTTTCTCAGGTGGTGATGGGGTTTCATACCGACACTAAATATCGCGTTGTTGGGGGGTCTGACTTTATCCACCCCCTAGACTCGATATGTGATACTCTTAGACGAACAGACCGGACTGTATGGATGTTGTCACTGTCAGGATCAGTAGGGGTTCAGGATGAGTTTGCTCGTCGGCCTCCCTTTCGCTCAATACCTGGGTAGCCGTTACGTACAGTTAGTGCCGCTGACGTGCTTGTGGTTAAACCTACTGCCAGCGTATTGATGAGTCTTTAGAGTCCCAGACAGAGGGTTTTCACGGTTTAGGCGATATGGTGTACATGACGTATGTTGATACATACAGGTATCCGATTAAATATGTGCACATGCTGCGCAGACTTTAATCGGACGGTTGATAATACTAGCGGCTTAGGATTAAGCCGGATTATTAAATCGGGTTTTGATTTAATAATTCATATATGTATTTGTATATACGTATTCTAGTATTATTGTTCACTATTCATTTTCTCTCTTGGCTATTCGTATTTTTGTGCGAATACGCGTATATGTATTTCGATACATGTACCGGGAAGTATTCCGTATTTTATACGGAATAGCTTCTAGAAGTTTTGCCACCTCATTATTTGATTTTTCATTTATGAAAATTCATTTTGTTTAATGATGAGGTGGAGGGTTACAAGGCAAAGGCATGGGCATGAGTCAAGCATAGTGCATGGTATGGTTGTGTATATTTTATTTGATTAATGGAAAATGATTTTTTTTGAGGGCATGAGAGGGGGGGCCGGCCACTTTGATGGTGATGAGGGATTTCATTTTTGTAATAGATTTTTACACTTGCTATACTCCCTCTCTCTCATTCACTCAAAAGAAAAGAACACAAACACTTAGCATTATTCTTGCTCATGCCAAAGCTTTCACCTCCATCATCTTCTTCTTGAGTTGCTCCATGAGCATTTTTAGTTGAGAGAAAATTGTAGTGACACTTTCATACATCCCCACTCTCTATCGCTAGCGACTTTGGAGCGTCGGTTGCCTCGTTTGTCGAGGCTGGAGCTTGCGCCGTTTCCCTCGGGTGGATCATCGGAGACGAAGGAAGACCGGCAACCAAATCACATCAAGGAGCCGCTAGGAGCTTGGAATGAAGACCGAAGGACACGGATCAACTCGGTATAATGATTCTAACCCCTTTTATAGTATGCTAGTTTAGGGTTTAAGGTCAATCCGGGATTCGGGTAACGGTAGCGCCGGTTTCATAAATTTTTGTTCCGTATTTTGGCCGCGTTTCGACGGTCGGGGCGTTGCCGCAACCTAACAAAACCTGTCGTAGCCCTCCGTCATTTCAAATAAGTAATAGTTAGTATTCGTGCTGCGTTTGTTGGCCTTTTTCAAGGTGTAGTGTGCGGTAGCTGATTACTGCTTATCTGCATAAGCATATGATGCGATTGAGTTAGGGTAGTCGTGCGACCTTGTTGGCCTTTGTCAAGAGTCGTACGGGTGGGTTTAATTCAATCAGGAAATGACGAGTTGAACTTGACTAGCATCCTATGGTTTGTTGGCCTTTGTCAAGGTCATAGGAGGTTAGGGGCAAAATATTATCGGGAGTTTCAAGTGTTGAAATTTGCAATGAGATTGCATACCTTCTATAAGCTAGTTGGATCCCGATACCCACTGCGAGTAAGAGTTACTCTTGGGAGAGTTTTACACATTACAATTAGCCGATCAAGTAGGTGTCTAGAAAGGTGTCAACGGGGTTACGCCCCTGGGAAAACGAGGTTTATTTTAATTAGGTCCGTGCGAAAGCATGGGGAACCTCCCTCAAAGTACCGGCACTGGCCTGGCTGAAAGATTGGCGAACTTGTAGGGTGTAATTAATCCCGGCTAGTCTTTCCTTTTAGGGTTTGAAGGAAGATTTGACTAAAACAGTGGGAGCCATCCTGATTAGATAAATTAATAATCAATCTAATCTTGCAAGAGCATACGCTGAGTGTTTTCTTCTCTCTCTCTCTCCAGGTAGCGACCATGTCATGCCTTAATCAAGATAATAATACGGATGTATTGACCGAACCCGCTTGTTATACTGAGCTAAGGAACGTTGGTCCCGCTCTAACTTATAATTGTTATAAGACCGAGCAGGAAATAGGGGATTACCAGGATTCCCGTGCCGCCCAAACGAAGAAAGTGCATGATGATGCATCATCGTCGAGTGTGTTCATTACCAAGAACTGTTTTTCAGTATCCTTTACGTCCTAGGTATGAGATACCTGATCAGGATCCCACATATGTAATATGTTACATGGGCTACAGATAGGTAGAGAACTGAGAACGGGTGATAAGTTTCAAGAGTTCGAAACGGTGCAAGTGTTGCGGCCAAGTCTGTTGGCAGTTATCACCTTGTATTACCAAATACATTGATTCTGAACGAATGTTATTAGATACCGAACCTGATATACAACATCATATCAGTCTCTTTATTAAGTAAAGAAGGATATAATTTTGTTTTGTTGGATAATATTTTGAACATTTCCTATATCAAAAGTTGATCGGTTCAGGCACATTATCTAAAAGCATATACATTCTAAATCAAACTACAGTTCTTAACGTACAAAACACACAAGAGGAAGAGTTCAGAAATGAATAAATCCTTCTTAAGGCATTGTAGACTAGGTCATATCAATACGACCCGAATAGCTGAAGTTACATAAAGATACATATTTAAATCAGTTTAGATTACATCTTGTGAAACTTGCCAGTCATGTCTCAAAGATAAACATGACCATAGCTCCGTTTATTGGAAACAGAGAAAGAGTTAGTGAACTCTTGGGATTGATACATGATGATGTATGTAAGGTCCCCTGTCTACACATGCTAGGACCGGTTCTTTGTACTTCATTACATTCACTGATTATCTCTCAAGATTCGAACATATGTTCCTGTTGAAACACAAGTCTGAAGCTTTTGAGAAATTCAATGAATATAAGTTCGAAGTAGAGAACCAAAAAGGGTATAAGTATTATGTCCTTTGATGAGATCAGGGAGGAGAATACTTGAGCACGGAATTCCTGGACTATTCTAAAGGAGAATGAAATTCTCTCTCAGCATTACTCCTCCGTATACACCATAGTACGTCGGTGCATCGGGGCGGAGCTAACGCACCCTATGTGATATGGCGTGCTCTATGATGAGTACTACTGAGTTGCCTATTTCCTTTTGGGGATATGCACTGAGAAGCTGCATACCTATTGAATAGGGTTCTAATCAAATCAGGCGCCTACCACTCCATATGTGATATGGTATGGGAAGAGCCCATCTCTTAAGGATGTTAAGATTTGGGGTTGTCTAGCCTATCTCAAAAGCAAAATCTGGACAAACTCGAGGAAAGGTCAGTTCTGTGGAAGTTTGTTGGATATCCCAAGCATTCGCAAGGGAATATCTTCTACCGAACAGAGGAACAAAAGGTGTTTTATTTCTTGGCATGCCACCTTTTTGAGAAAAAGGGAATTTCTTATGAAGGAATTAGTGGTCATGAGGTAGAACTGGAAGAAATTCCAGCTATACATACTGCAGCTGATGATTTGGTAGAACTGGAGGATTCAATAGTTTCCGACGAACCTCAGCCTCTCCGCCGATCTGGTAGGGTTCCTCATCCACCTGAGAGATACTTCGGTTTCTCTATCACGGTAGGAGCGAGGATTGCATCATAAGATGATGACTCAACTAGTTTCGAGCAGGCCATCAAGAGTGGGGACTCTGTAAAAATGGCTAGATGCTTAGTGATCTGAGATAGAATCCATATACACCAGTAAAGTATTGGCTTTGGTTGCTTTATCTGAAGGGTTAAATTCCTATCAGGAGCAAGTATATCTTGAGAAGATTACTTGGTGTACATGGAAAGGTTGAGACTTTAAAAGCTATGCTTAAGTCCATCCAGATCATACTTGCCACTGCTACATACCATGACTACGATATCTGGCGGTTGGGTGTCAGGACTGCTTTTCTAAATAGTGATTTGGAAGAGAGCGTCTATAAGTACACAGTCAGAGGGCTTCGTAGACAGTGGGAGCAGCGGAAACGTGTGCAAGTTGCTTTATGGCTTAAAGCAGGCATCGCGGAGTTGGAACATCTGTTTTGATATGGTAGTCAAAGAGTTTGACTTCATTAAAATGGTAGATGAACCTAATATATACAAAAAGGTAGTAGGGAGTATGGTGGTGATCCTCGTATAGTACGTGGATGACATACTCTTGATAGGAAAGGAGTTTCCTATGCTGCGCTCGGTCAATCTCCTCTTGTCACAAGGATTCTCCATAGGATCAAAATGATACATCCTAAATCCTGGTTTTTGGATCTATGAGATAGATCTAAGTGGATGTTAGGATTCTCACTAGGTGTAGTGAGATGGTATCAATCGATCCTGAGGAGAATCAGTGGATAGCTTCCAGGGTGGGAAGGTCGACTGAATGTCAGTCACAGGCATTGTCTTTACTCTCAGTGGAGGGACGGTATGTTGGAAGAGTTCCAAGCTAGATACCGTGGAAAACTAGATGATTAAAGGCTAGATACATCGTTACCAAAGATGCTACTAAAGAGGCAGTCTGGATATATATAAGTTCATGATATGAACTTCGTTCCTACCATTGTATGACAATGGAGTTGTGGCTTATGCCTAGAAACCCCTGTCCCATCAGAGATCCAGACATATTCTTAGGCAGTATCACCTGATCATGGAGATGGTTGATCTCCAGGTAGATCGAGGATAGGAGAGTAGACACATAGGACAACAGCGCGGATCCACTCACAAAGGCCTATTTCCCAGTAAACACTTTTATGGGATGGTTGAGTACGAGATACTTCAACCACAGCTGATTGTTGGGTATGAGATACTACAACAGATGACCCTAGTGCAAGTGTGAGATTGTTAGTGATATGTATGCCCTAGAGGCCATTACTATACATACGATGTATATTGTAGTGGATGCTTAGACATATATATGGAGGACTTTCTTGCTCGACATGATAGCATTCTATCTGGTTGCTCTTTATCTTAACATGTACTCTGATTGTCTCTATATTACATGTTGATAAAGTCCTTATGATGAGAACTTGACTACCAGGACTATGATGTAGATCATACTAGTGGGGACAGTGTAGTCGCTAAGTACATCTTTCAAATGTTCCTAGTCGTAGGTGTATCGAGACAGGGCATCGATATACCAGAGTAGACTAGCGTATAGCTTCTCGACCCATGTAGATGGGTGATGGATGATCCCATATCCATTGGTGTTTGACATCAGAGAAAGTATACGGGTGCTCAGTGGAGACTGGGTACACTGGACGGACTCGCCGAGAACTCCCAGATGGTATTATACCTCACGTCAGATGGCAGTTCTCTGGTGACACTAGTACAGGTTAGTCTGTAGACCCGAGATCGTCATAGAGTCTTGTGTGATTCCCACTGTACTTTGATTTCCACCTTACCACGTTCAAGAGAACGTGCAAAACGGTGGCTTTTGGGTACAGTCCCGAATCACGTGGAGGCAATGAGCGATAGGAGGGGTTTCGTCTCTCCCGGTATTGGGAGTTGATGTTGCGCTGTGTTCGATTGGCTATAACTGAAAATCCCTGGCCAGGGTTGCTGGGATTTACTGGTAAGTGTTATCAGTAGTTTCTCAAACCATTATGGACCTTATATCGACACGACTTATCGGTTGTTGGGGTCTAACGTTTACCGCCCCTAGACTAGATATGCGACATATCAGACGAAAAGAACGGACTGTACGGGAGTGTTACTGATTGGATTCACAGGAGAATGTACAGGCTTGCTTGTTGATCTTCTGATCGCTCAATACCTGGGTGGCTGTTACGTTTAGCTGACCGCTTGCAGCTTGTGGGTATTTGATATGATCATCACCTACTGCCGGCGTATCGACGATTCTTTAGAGTCCTACACAGAGGTTTCCTGGCTCAGGCAAAACGGAGTAGGAGCACATATGTGATATGTGCGGGACCGAGAATAATACGTGTATGTGATACCGTATTCGATTCTCGCGATATGTGATATCGGCCGGGTATATGTGATATAGCCGGGTCATCGGATCAAGTGTTGATTCGATGAACTGATACATGTTATATTAGTCGGTTATATGTAATATAGCCGGATAATCGGATCAAGTGTTGATTCGATAATTTAATCTATAATTATATATGTGATATATTACGCTACATTAACTAATATAAGCTCTCTTTATTGATTCTTTTTCTCACTTGGATAATACATTGATGTATATGCGATATATGTTAATTATATTATTTTCTTTTGTTACATTATATATTATATATCAACATGTTAAGGGTTACAAATGCAACAAAGGTTTTGAGATTTAACCATGTTAGGGTTTGGATTAGGGTTAAGCTTTTGGATTAGGTTTTGGATGAGCTTTGAGGAAGCTTCATGAAGGTTTGACTTTGTCCATTTTCTTTGATATTTTGGAGAGATATTTATTAACCCAACCCAAACCTTAACCCATGGTAAAGTCTTTACAAGGGTTAAGCATGTCATGCTTAACCCATGGTTGCATTTCTAATCTCAACAATAATTCATTATTCATTACAAAAGCTTTCTTCTTCTTCTTCATCTCTTGAAAAAGCTTCACTAGCTTTTGGGTTTGTGATGATTTTAATTGAGAAATTGAAAACAAAAGAGAGAAAAATTCCTACTTCATCATCCTCATCTATTTTAGCCACTTAGATTAGGGTGTTTGCTTCACTAATACTTGATTAGTGAAGTGAGAGCTTGGGTTAGTGTTTCTTCAAGGTAAATCATCTTAGTTTTTGAAGATTAGAAGCAAGGTTGGATCATTCTCTTCATGGAGCCTCTCTAGAGTCCGGGTACTTGATGATCGCAGCGAAGGGACTTCAACTCGGAGCTTATGAAGCGAAGGAACGGACTACAAAGGTTGTAATTCCTAACTCTTAGATGTTAAAGTGTTAACATGCTAGTTTTGTTTGATTCTCTAGTTAATGATCTAGGTTTAGGGTTATCTATAATGGAAAATTTTAAAATTGGCATGGGAGATGCCACCCGAAATCTTGCTGTCATTGTAGGTATCCCAACAAACACCTGTCAATGGCCACGTGTGTGCCTGACAGCAATATCAAGTGCATCTGATATGCACGAAGAATCTCGATTTAGTGCATCTGGTGTGCACCAAAATCGCATCAAGCGCGTCAAGTCTGATCAAAAATCCAAATCCAGTGCACAAGGTGCACGAAAACAAATATCGAATATCACAATTGAAATCGACGGTATACAACACATTTCAATCCAAATTCAAATCAGGTATACCGTGGTATATAATCTCACAACCATGTGCATCGGCGTGCACAAAATCAAATCAAAATACTAAAAGTGCATGAAAACTATGCCGAAAGCATAAGTCAAATCACATGCATACCATAGGCATGGAATCAAAATCAATATCTCAAATGACATCAAACCGAAGTCATGTGCAACTGTGGTGCACAAAATCTCAATCATGCAAATAAATCACCCAAATTACCAAAATAAAAGATAGCGGAAATAGTCCCGCTCTAGCACATCCTCTAAAGATCTCTGGCCAACTGTCATTGTCACTCATAATATGTCTTGTCGACGATGCCGAACTCTGGCCTACTGGGTGTGCGTAATATGACCGATCCTTGGTCAAAGTCTTCTCGTATTGTATTCCAGAAAGGTTCTGTCGAAATCTCTCCCAAATCTCGTTTCTGCTGAACTGCTCGGAAGTTATCATCTTTTACTAAATTTATTTCTCGTTCCGGAACGGCTGTATACTCATCACGACTCCTTCTGGAAGATATATCCATGTACAACGCCTCTACATGCGTATCATATCTATGATGTCAGCGAAGTGGAACGTCATCTCGTCAAGATCTCGTACGAACCTCTTATTCCACTTTTCTCTAATGTTGACTGATGCGAACTCGTCTCTTCGTGGCTGCGTGGACTGTGCTCCAACGACTATACTCATATCTGGAGTCTCCCAAGCAATGCATCCCATCACATGATATCCGAATGATGTCGAACCTTTTGATCGATTTGTCAAGGTTCCATAATCCCCCAAGATCTTAGCATCTTGAGTACAGTTTAATAGTATTCCCGTACATGCCACAGTACCTATGGACCAACCGTAGAAGGGAAAACCCAAGCCTCATCAATGGCACCGCTGAACTGCTGTAAACCCTAAGGTCTCAGAGCGTTCTCATGGTCATTATATCGAGTTAGGGTTTCATTCTTCTAGAGAGTCTACGAAAATACTTGCATGTTTTTCCGAATACTTTAAACTTGGAAAAATGGGTTTCTGACATTCGATCGTTTTCCTTCGACTCCCAACGTACCTGCGTGAAGTTGTCTCTAGCTGGAATCAATCAATCTGATGACCTCGCATCGGGGTAGGCAACGAATCACATGTCTTAGTTATTCCTCCTTGGGTGACTAGCGATCTTCTAACATATCTCTAAGTACAACTCGTGCGGCAATAGCTCCAAACATCTGGGGCGATATCTCATCATTCGCAGCAACAACTGGCTCATTCGTTCGCACGCCGAGCAGTGCTTCAATCATCAAGTATAATCGGTGCAATGACGGTCATCACATTCTGGCTGGCCTCTAGCAGTGGCCCAATCCTCTGGTGCTGATCTGCACGTCTGAGAAATCTTGTAAAAGCGCTCCATCAAACGCTCATGGCGCGAAAACACAATAAAATGGCATATCTATACAATCGTGTGTCCCTAGAATCACGCCCTGGTCAGTCCTCATCCATGACGAGCTCATGCTGACGCAACTCTAGCCGTAGCTCTCTCTGCCCGTGTAATCGTGGCAGCAAAACCCATAAACCAATATCGATGAGGATAGATCATAGGAATGAATATAATGCTGTGCAAGGAAATGTACATCCTAAGGCTTCTTAAGCGGAGTAGCGTATCGTAAGTATGCTGCGGAACATACATATGGTACGTCACTCTCCTTAAGTCACCTACTCCATCAACCAAGGTCAACCTACGCGACGAAATTTTGAGTCTAATACTCTCTCGACCAAGTCTAAGTTCCGTAAGGTCAAGCCCAGATTCCGTATATATACAAACGCCCTAGGCTCCGCATAGTCAAACATAGACTCGAACCAAGATTAACCTAGCGCTCTGATACCAACTTTGTCACGACCCAAAATGGCACGTGACTGGCACTTGAATCATATAAAGTCTATAGGACCCCATCTAATTCAAGTAAGCCAAAACTCCCAGAAATCTAAACCATTTTAAGGAAAAAGTGAAGAAAACATATTTTAAAGCAAGTGGTTTTAATAACATAAGCCGAAGTATGCATTTTTAAAATCTCAAGTCTTTTCTGAAAATTTCGGCAGAGTTTCCTTTGTAAATACTGGCCCCAAAAGGGTACAACATGCATAATATAAATAAAGGCATCCCGAAGCGTGAGCTATCTTTTCTTCAATTGATGGTAACAATCACGCAAGCAATATAATAT
The DNA here is from genome assembly GCA_030015575.1 of Agapanthus africanus. NCBI lineage: Eukaryota > Viridiplantae > Streptophyta > Magnoliopsida > Asparagales > Amaryllidaceae > Agapanthus > Agapanthus africanus. The sequence continues at coordinate 485,065,223 of CM057350.1, forward strand.
ACAACGCCAAGGGCGAGAATCAAAACTCAAAAGGAAACTCAAAATCATCAAGAAAACCATAATAATACAAACACGACTCTAAGGTCGAAATAATAACAACTGGCTTTCTAAGTCTGAAATAAATATACAAGTCTGGTTGATAGAGTTTACTAGATACAACTGAATATAAATAAATGTACAATGGTGGTCACGATGCAAGTGAATCCACCTAACAAAGCAATCACCCGAAAAGAAGCAGTGTGCTAGCAAAGCCACCAAGGAAACCTGTACGGCAAAACCTGCAAGGAACTGTGGCACAACGGGGGTGAGTTGCCAACTCGTGAGTAGAAAACATCACCGAGCAGAAATCGTATGTATGACACAATCCTAGGTCAATACGATCAAATATATATATATCCTCAAAATGATAAAGCCTGAAGCATGATAAGGTGGCAAGGGTAAACATCTATACATAAGTGTAATACCAAGTGTTCGTGTCAGTGCCTCAGGTAGCAACATATCATAAATATGAGGTATGAATGCAATATAATGAAAACAGAATACATCATGCATGTGAAAACTGTTTTCTTAATTTAGTGAGATTTTTGTATATTTAAATCGAGGTATCATCAATGAAATCAACATAGAATCAGTGTCAAGCATCGACACAAAACATAAATAAATCCTAATATCTCAATATCTCAGGCTCCGGCAATCCGGACTGGCCTGTATCCTCGAATCTCAATATCTAGGGCTCCGGCTATCCGGATTGGCCCATATCATCAAATCTCAAAACCTCAGGCTACGGATATCCGGACTGGCCTGTACTCCAATCGGTATCCTCCGGATATCCGTCGGGTCACAATAAAATCACCGGTCAGTAGTGCTCCCCTGTTACAGGCTCAACGCCATCATCTGCGACCTTCTCGCCCCGGGGTACCGCACCGGGTCCACCGTGCATCCACAGACGGTTCCTCATCCTCCTCGAATCGGGTGTATGATATCGCTCAAGAGCCGAGAAAACTCATGGTGGAAATATCTCAAATCATATAATGAGAAAACCGAATTTTCTATCTTTTAAAAAGTTGATAAGTTTATAAAATCTTTGCGGTTTCTCTAAATCCAGAAATCTCATGGAAATCCAAAATCATAAATCACGATGTAATAAATAATGAATACTGGGCTCCGGCAATCCGAACTGGCCCAAAATGTCATGGCGAATGAACATATAAATAAACATGAAAATTACAGTAATAAATGCAATGTCTAAATTAGCATATGAAAACAATAACATATAGGAACTATCAGCTAGCAAGCTATGTCAATGAAGTAATGTTCTCTAAAGTGTACGTGACATAGCAATTACAGATGAAGATGTGTGTGAGCCGGCAAGCAAGTGTACGTGGAGCATACGCATCATCGGTAATGGTGCTGGTGTCCTAACAACATGTTTCATCATTACTCACGAAAATACATATAGCCATGCAATGCAATGCGAACAGAAGAATAAATGGCAAATGAATAGTTAATGCAGCAATAATTTGCGGAACATGAATAATAACACAACAATAAAGAATCTACATTACTATATATGTGTCATACCGTTTTGCCATTTGAAATAATACGAATCGTGGTGTTTTGAAAATAGGGCTATGGTGTTTTTAAGAAAATGTACGTCCTTTGAAATATCCGTAGAATCCTTTGTCCTGTCTTTAAAATATTCACGATTCGTTAGTTTTGAAATAGGTATGACTCAAGTCTAGTCTAACATCTACAAGTAAACTACAGGACTAAACTAACAGGCTAATCGAAAAGGTAAGGAAACCACCTAAATCTGAGTCGATATATATATATATATATATATATATATATATATATATATATATATATATATATATATAATAGTCGGTGATCCTGCCTCAATAGTATCACATAGGATACAATATATAATATGACATCCTCGAGTCAAGAATGCGGATCTATCGTCAATATATAGCTCGTACGGTAAATCCATCGTACAGCATCCCAATCCGGGTACGGGTCGAATATCACATTTATCTCATCATTTATCTGGTATCCTTATCATCATAACATGAACGGGGGTACTGATATAAAGTCTAGTACATACTGATATCATCTACAAATATATATATATATATATATATATATATATATATATATGCGTGTGTATGAAAATACATCGCCTGAGGACCCGCTATAATATCATGTCGTATCTCAATATACGAACCAAATCACATCACCGATCTCATGGCACCATGCCCAATCTCATCGAATCATATCCAAATACCATGTACTATCCTCATAATCCATGTATATGTATACGTATATATATATATATATACCCATGTGTATACACATACACACACACACACATGGGTATGGGACTATATATATATATATATATATATATATATATATATATAGTCCCATACCCCTGTGTGTGTGTGTGTATACATATACATATCCCTATATACGCATAAGAAAAATGTATGCGAGTGTGTGTATGGGTGTAATCATATTCTAGGGTTCGTAACTAAGAAACTAACTACGACACTATCAACCAAAGTCTTCTAAAGCAATTCTAGCTAAGTATACACATCTTATAATGCCATATAAGTATATATCTATATATAACAAAACGCATTCGCGTTCTATACTACGAACCGCGGGGGTGCTATACGCCATCCACCCGACTTCCCCCGTAGATATATATCTACTCACCTTGATCCTCGCTTGCTGGAGTCGATGACGCCATGCTCATCCTCTTCGTCTCAAAGTCCACGTGGGGGTACTTACATATCACATATAGCATCGTAAACAGAAATCATGCACGGAAACCAAAACCTCGCACGAATCACACATAGGTTAAAACATATGGTCTACACATGCAAGATCAACCAAACAACTCTCTATATCGTCGTAAAAACGTCAAATGATTGAGGCAAACACAAATACTAAAATCCAAGTTCACAGAATTCACAATTTGAAATCAGAAATCATGAAAAATACTTCCAGATTTTACCCTAGGTGAAATTAGCCAATTTTGCACATGTGGGGGGTCTTATTTACTGGAGATGAACCTATGGACCAAACACTGACACATTGCACCCTACCCTCATGGAGTTAGGGTCTCAAGTCTTGGGGTTATCTTATATGTTGCATGCTCTACTCACTGTATTTGCTAAACAATTTTCAGAGGCTCCGGGTGTTAGCAGATCTCCAATACTCATCACAAAACACACAATTTCCCGATATCGGTGTTTCTAAGTTTATGTTGCAGGTTTTAATTCTCTGGTCTAAGTATCTTGTTAAACACTAAAGGGGTTGTATGGCCTCTACTAACATCAATTACACCTTCACAATTCAAGAATTCCTCACAACCTCATCTAGGAATTTTCTAAGTTCACAAAACCACCCAATATCGATTCTAAACTAACATGGATGCTAAAGGAAATGAAATACAATTCTAATGGTAAAGGAATTACCTCATTTGGCAACTCAAGAAATTTCTTGAGTTGCCCCAAGTGTCCAAAATCCTTGCTTTCTTGGTCCAAATTGTTTGTAGGGAGCTTGTGCACACTTTTAATGAAATGGAGATGGAGTTTTGGTGAGTTTTTAGTGGTGAAGTGAGGAGGTAGAGGGGAGAGGGAGAGAGGGTAACAGCCATGGGAGATGAGGGAGTGAGAAAGATGAAGAAATAAAGGGGGAAACAAATGGGACCTAAGGTTAAAGACCCCTCACCTCTCTCTCCTTTCTCTCTCATGCCCATACTCCATTTTTTTATCCTTTTCCATTTTCCTTTCTCTTCTTTTGTTTTCTTTTCTCATTTCATTTTAAAACAAATCCAAGCATGAAAACAAAGAAAAAGCCATGGTAGAAAAAAATGTGGAAATATGAAATAGGACATGGTGCATGTCATGTGCATAAATCCGGCTTAAGGCACGATTAGTGATATTTAATCGCGATTAGCATTAAAATGGAATATAATTAATTATAAAATTTCATAATTTGCTTATATCATCTAAAGCACCCTCCTTTCAGTAATTTCTATAATTTTCCAAATATTTTCCAATTTTTCGATATTTAATTATACCGCATATTAAAATATTCATAATATTTATTATTTAATTTTATAAATTCCCCAAAAATAATATTTTATTTTTCTAAAATGTTACAATTACGTATCATCTATACATGTTGATAAAGCCCGTAGGATTATTTCTTGACTACCTGCGTTGTGATGGCGATCATACTTGTGGGAGTTGGGTAGTCAATAAGCACATTCTTAAAAAGTCCCAAATCATGGGAGTATTGAGACTGGGCATCGATATTGTTAGTGTGATATGCCCTAGAGGCCATTATTGTATAATACTAGTTTGTATATTATATTATGGAAGCTTGGGATATATACACGGATTTATGACAGTCTTGCTACTTGGTTTGAATCTATCTTAATATGTGAGTATGTTTCTTTTAACATATCGTTTAAACATATTGGTAGAGCCCTTTGGATTTTTGCATGACTACCAGCGTTGTGATGGCAGTCACACTAGTGGGGGCCGGGTAGTCTGCAAGCACATCCTTATACAGGTCCCTAGTCGTAGGATTATCGAGACAGGGCATCGATACTCCAGAGTGTAGGGTTCCTGTCGACGGCAGCAAGGTTTCGGGAGGCATCGTCCATGCCATTTGTTTCCCCCAATCAGAGCAAAGCTCTGTTTTGAATTTCAAAATTCAAAAATTGAAGCAACGCTTTAGATTCTTTGCGCTGCGCGCCACGTGTCAAAAGCAGACACGCCAGCGCCAGGAGCGCTGCGCCCTAGGCAGCGCACCCCCAATCAGAGCAAAGCTCTGTTTCAAAATTCAAATTTTAAAATTGAAGCAACGCTTCAGATCCCTTGCGCTCTGCGTTGCGCGCCACGTGTCAAACACAAGCGCGCTAGCGCAGTTGCGCTGCGCTCTGCGCTGCGCGCCATGTGTCAAACGTAGGTGCGCTCGCGCCAAGTGCGCCAGCGCTGGAATTAAAAGAATTCCCCACCGTTAGATCAAAAAATCTAATAATAATAATAAATTATTAATTAATCAGAATTAAAATTCTGTTCTGGAAAGATCTTTCCAATCTTCTTGAAAACAAGAAGATTGCCTTCTGTAAAACAGAAACCCTGGGATCAAAGATCCAACGGTGGGAAAATATCCCCAAATCAATTAGAGAAAGATTTTTCAACTAATTTAACAAATCAATTGGCCCTATATAAAGGCCCCAAGACTTCAAGTCTCAGATAGAAGAAACCCTCTGCAAACTTTGAGAAACTCAAAAGAAAAAGCACGATAAAGAATTGATTTCTTGAAAAACAGAGATGAAACATCTCGTAAAAAGAAGAAATGTCTTCTAAAGAGATCTTAGATCTATAAAAAGACCAAGGTCTTTGAGTAAAAGAAAAGATCAAGATCTAATCATAAAAAATAAGTATTTATACTTCGCAGATCTTCTGATCTATAAAGGCAGAGCCTTTTATAAGAATAAGAACTTAGTTCTTGAATCTTGAGGCAAAGCCTCTTTTAAGAAGAACATAAATTTGTTCTTTGATCTTAAAATTGATCAAAACACGATTTGCGCTATTAGACAGTGCTTTGCACTCATGAACTGCGCCTTTGCGCTCCTTGGATCGGCGCTCAGCGCTAAAATATGCCACGTGTCAACCACAGAAACGATCTGCGCTCCTGAAAACAGCGTACTGCGCTCTTGGGTTGGCGCTCAGCGCCAAGCGTGCCACATGTCACTCACTGGTGCGCCAACAAACTAGCGCAGCACGCTCATAAATTAAAAGCGCAATGCGCCAACAAACAAACGCTCAGTGCTAAGCGCAACACGTGTCCTCCTCGTATGCGCTATCCAACAGAAGCGCAATGCGCTCTTTCCTTGGCGCAAAGCGCCTGACGCGCCACGTGGCGCATTGTCAGAACATACTTTTTTCTGATAAATGCTATGCATTATTAAAAGGGCCGAGCCCAAATAAAGGCTCAATAGCCAGAACAATAAAATGTTCAACTCATATCAACTGAGCCCATATGCTAATAAACCTGCAAACAGACTTTAGTCCCAAATTGGACTATAGATCTCCCAACCAACATTGGTTCAAGGGTACATCTCTGAACTCCTCTGATATTTGTCGTTGTAATCCTTCAACGTCTTCAGAGAGGTGACGGGTCCCAACAGCCATACATTCCACGGACTATGATGTCCTTAAACTAACATTGGACCACCATGTCTTTAAACTGGTAATCGACGAAATGTCCATAAACTAAACAATAGAGTCCAAATGCTCTTTTGTTGGATGTAAACGATCCTGTTAAGTTGATCTTAGTCTAGAAATTAGACTAACGTATCCTTAACAAACGTTTAAGTTGATCTTAGTCTCAAATGAAACTAACGTATCCTTCAACCTAACCCCCAAACCCAAATCTAAGAAGATACAAATTTGGACTAATCCATGCCCTACGGGCGACAACATAAATTAGTCTTCGTGTACAATCCACGGGCAACCAAACACAAAACAAACACACACGACACGAAGTGACCATATGGAGAAGGAGAAAGTTGTTACCGCGATGTGGTAGCGTAATTAACTGCAGGGGCTTGCGCCTGCACGGAAGAGCGTCCCCACAATCAAAAACCCCTCAAGCGAGGGGGAATCTGACGTAGTCTGCTATATCGGCCGCATCCGTTTAAACCTTTGATACATGGTGCCATAAATCAACTTGGCATCTTCGGAGAGGTGGACGGATAGCACCAATTAGCATCTGCCCCCAGATTCAGGCAAGACGTCCAGTCTTCCCTGTTTCCGGCGGTGAATAGATTCTGGCACGCCCGGTGGGACCTTTTCCTCTTTCCACTCCACACTTCGTGTGTCGTGTTCGCGAACGAATCGCGGTTTGATATGGTTTCCTGTGGATTCGAGGTACTTAGATTTGGTGTCTTGCTCCGTGCAGAAAATAGAAGATTAATGGCTTCAAACTGCAATAACTGCAACTGCAACTCTCGCTCCGTCCCGTCTGGAGGAGTGACTTACGGGCCCCAAGCGGCCTCCATCTTCGCTATGCTGATGGAGCAGGTGACTCAGGCCACCACTGGGCTGTTATTTGGGACCATGATCCCACCGATTAGCTTCAATGCCCCAATGTCGTCGCAAGAAGCTCCAAAGAAGTCGGTCTTTGATCGGCTTACAAATACCGCGGCCCCTCTCAATGGGTCGCCCAAGTCCAATGCTTCAGTTTTCAGCAAACTGGGCCAAAGCTTAAGCGGGCCTATGAAGAAGCCCACGATACCTGAAGCGGCCATCCCAAAGCGAATAGCCATTCCTACTCCTAAAGTCGTCAAGGCAGCCTCCCCTGCTAAAGGGTCGGTCTTCACAAGACTGCCCGTTTCAGCTCCCACTTCATGCGAAGTCACAAAGGTTGCTGCTCCTGTTCGAAAGTCGGTTTTCGCAAGACTGACTATCCCCTCTCAACGAACGTCAGTCTTCGACCGGCTAGCGCCAATAACAGCCTCTCCTCAAAACAGGGGGTAGGACAAAGCCATCCCCATAGCCGAACCAACACCATCTGCGCGACATGCTCGCCGTCGTCACTGGCGCCGAGCACGGAAGGCTGGAGGCAGCTCTCCGTCTGGATTTACTCCACCAGCTCCAACGGTGGAAGTTGATGCTGCTATTCCAACCAGGAACAGCTTTGAACTACTTAACGAGGTGCGCATGAACTTTCCTATCGCCGTGCTGAAGAGATCTCCTCCACCGGTGGAGACGGTCACAGAAATGAAACCAAATCAGTCCCCTCAACGGCTGTCTTCCAAAGTTTACAAAATCTGGCAATAAGTCCGAGAGTCGGTGGTGGATCAGGACTATCTCCGCCGACAGAAGAAGCTGAAGGCTCAGAAGGAAGAGCACCGTCCTGTCAAAACACAATGGACGACAACCACTTGGGTGCCCACTGCAACGGCCCCCTCAATTTCGACCGCTCATAAAAAAAGGAGGCCGGAGAATGTCCCCATGCCTGTGGCAAATGTCAAAGGAACTGGGCCCAAACGCCCTAAGTCTGGGGGCATGGTGGTGCATACCGTCTATATGGCATCCGGAAAAGAGGATAGCCGTATCTCCATAGGTCATTTACCGATTACGCGATCTGTGACAAAAGCCCAAGAACAGCAGCAGAAGCTTCAGGAGATGCTGACTGCGGTGTCCGCACTCACCGGACCAAAAGAAAGCCTGGAAACATCCGCGGAACAGCGTCACGAATAAGAAACTGATGTTGACTTCCTTCGCAGAGTCCTTGAAAAGAAGGACAAAGAAGCCGTAGAGCAAGCGGCTAACATAAAGCGAATTGCACTTCTCTTCCAAGACATGGTCGGGATGATGTTACAGCTGGATCCTCCAGCCGAAGATCCTCCAGTGATAATTGAAGATAATAGAGGGGAAACATCAAACCCTCTGCCGGCTCTGTCGACAGCCAAAGAAGAGACAGTCTCCAAAGCTGCACTGGATGACTATATTGCTCAGCAAATAAGAGTTCACCAGGCAAATGAAACGGCTGGCCAAGTTGTCAAGACTGGACGACCCTATCCGGGCTGGTATGACCAAATAAGTTACCCGCTGGGATATACGATCCCTAAGTTCTATGTGTATAAAGGGACGGGGAATCCACATCAGCATGTCGCCCAGTTCAGGGCTCTCTGTGGTAACACCGGAGGCGATGATAAACTACTACTTCGCCAGTTCGTCGGCAGCTTGTCGGACACAGCTTTCGAATGGTATTCAGAGCTTCCCAACGATTCTGTCAAAACTTTTGCAGAGATGGAGTTGTTATTCACTCAGCGTTTTGCGAGCGCCAGCGGACGCACCCCGATCACGGCATTGATCAACGCTAGAGTAAAGCCGGGAGAGACGTGGGTGCAGTATGCAATCCGGTGGCGGAACCTATGGTCGAAATGCGAACAGCGCATCGAAGAAGCGCCGGTAGTGGGCATGTTCGTGGGCACTCTTGACCCTCAAGCGACCATCTCGCAATTCATGATGTTTTTTAAGCCAACTACTTTCCAGGCCTTGATTGACAAGTTGGCCCAAATGGATCAGATGGGTCACAGACCATCTCCTTCAAAGACGGATCCTCGGAATGAAAAGGGGAAAGGAAAATCAACTTTCGTTGCTAATACTCAACAACAGCCGAGCAACTAAAAGCCGGTTGTCCATCAAAACAATATGCGTCAACACCCATCCCCTGAGGAAAGATTAGGACGTCCTTACTCATTTCCTCAGGATAAAACGAGAAGACTGTTCGAGCTGACAGTGCGCAACAGACTCATCAATCTGCCGAGTCCAAAACGTCCGTTGCAGCCAGGCGATCTCAACCGTCCTAATTACTGCCCTTACCATCAAGCAGTAAGCCATCCAATCGAAGATTTTTTTGTTTTCAAGGGCTGGATTGAGGACCAATGCCAACAAGGCAAGTTCGCATTATCCAAAAACTGGAAGGTGAACCCGCCACAACCTCATGCCCCTAAAAAAGTGGACATGCCGGAGACATCGTGCTCTTTTATTGAAGAAACTCCGTGGGAGGTCGCCCTTTCAGCCAAAACTAAAAGAATGCTGAAGGATCTTCACACATGCCCAGCCATCAGGTGGAAAAGACCGCCAGAGCCCGAGGTCATTGATGGGATGCTGAAACCATGCCCAACACCGAGAATTGATAACGGTGGGCAAAACACCCAGGCACAGCCGTCAAAGTTTACAAAGAAAAAGAAGAAGACCAAAAAGCTCAAGCAGTTTGATAACAAGCGCACGAATCTGTGAAAACATATTGATGCACTAGAAGAATATAATCAGAAGGCGCGGACCCCAGCCACGTTCCGAGAATTCCTCAGCCACGTCCTTGAGGACGGAGATGATGACGAAGACTCGTCGGATGAACCTGAGGATTATATGGCAAGCTGCCATATGATCTCTCACTCGTCGATAGACAGTGAAGAAGCTCCTGACGCAGAGAATCCGGGGGCAGATCCTGAGCTGGAACTTCTAGGGCCATCAGACGGAACAATTGACGCATTCCTGAACGAAGCCCGTCTAAAAAGCAAAGCTGATCGGGAGCGCGAGATGGCCATATTTGAAAAGGCCAAGCGTCGGCGACTAGACAAAAGGGTCGAAACACTCCCACCAGATCAAAGTACATCCGCCGCAAATGAAAGCAGGATCAAGATAAGGAAACGATTCGCCAAAGCTATATCGATGGGGATGAAGCTGCCCTCTTTCAGAGAAAATTCTCCTGGCGGTATACATCTTGATGAAGCGGACATACATCCTAACTTCTGCTTATATCATCAGAAGATCGCACATCCCACTGAAGACTGCAACTCCTTTAAGTGTTAGTGGCAAGGGTATGTCGCTCACAGGCAACACTTCAAGAGGACAAAGCATAAAGCTCGTAGACGGCGGGAAAATGCGACAGATGAGTGTAAAAGAATTGCCGGCAATTGTCATAGGGTTATCCCGGGGGATCGCGAGTTCTCACCTTCGGAAGCGACTCCGATGAAGAAGTAGCCATCGGCCCTCTCTTCAAGGAATCCATCTCTGAAACGAAAGAACTGAGGAGTTGCGAGAACATTCAGCTGTGCAATCGCACGCTACCCGGAGGGAATCTCGGACCCGCAAACAAGGGATCGAACAAAAAGGATAAGGTGAAGGGAAAAATGGCCTTCGTCACCAACGCTCAACAACAATCAAGTGGCCCTAGACCGATTGTTCACCAAAGCAACAAGCGGCAACCCCTCTATGAGAAGTTGAAACGTCCTTACTCATTTCCCCGGGATGAAACAAGGAGACTGTTCGAACTAGCAGTGTGCAACGGGCTTATCACTCTACCGTAGCCGAAACTCCCACTACAACTGAACGATGTCAACAATACTAATTACTGCTCTTACCACCGAGTATTGGGCCATCCGATCGAAAACTGCTACGTCTTCAAAAACTGGGTTGAAGACCAATACCAATAGGGCAAGTTCGCGCTGTCCGAAAACTGGAAAGTGAGCCCGCCACAACCACATGCTCTGAAAAAGATGGATATGCCGGAGGCATCATGCTCATTCATAGGAAAAGCCCCATGGACCGAAAAGTCCGTAAACTAAAAACTCGCCTCAAATACGGCAACGACAGACCGCAATGTCCTAAAACTTGCAAATGACCGAAACGTTGTTAAACTACTACCAACCCGCGGCATCCTCAGGTTGAAGTGGTAAAAAAAAGGTATGTCCATAAGCAAAATGGGCACGGATGAAAACCCGAAAGGGCTCCGTGAGTAAAAACTGCAAGGCTACCGGCGAGTTTTGTGAAAACCCGAAAGGGCGCAACCTCGTTAAAGTAAAAAAAAAAAGAAAACAGTATGTCCATAAGCGAAATGGGCACGGATGAAAACCCGAAAGGGCTCCGTGAGTAAAAACAGCAGGGCTACCGGCGAGTTTTGTGAAAACCCGAAAGGGCGCAATCTCGCTAAAAGACACTTGCAAGGTCCTCTCGACTTTGTAAGGAGAAACCGCCTGTGTGAGATCCTTACGACTCACAAGAGAGCAACACACTTAGGGATCCCCACGATCCTTTGGGAGAAATTACTCTTGCGAGATCCTCACGACTCGTAAGGAGAACCCTCTTATGGGACCCTCACGGCTCATAAGATTTGAAAGTCTTAAGCTACAGGGATCTAAACCTGTTCTTAAGCAGCCCCACAACCTTCAATATTTCCCTACAAGCGGTTCAATATTGACCCTTGTATACAATCCATAGGCACGAATGAACATTTCCCTAACATAGTCCTACCAGTGACTAGGGATATGCTCACACGGTGAACAAACACTTGTAGGTCCTTTCGACTTGCAAGGAGAAAACACTCTTGTAAGATCCTTACGACTTATAAGAGAACACACACTTAGGAATCCCCACGATTTTTAAGGAGAAAACGCACCTATGAGATCCTCACGACTTGTAGGGAGAAATACCTTTATGAGACCCTTACGGCTCATGAGATCAAAAGACTTAGTCGACAGGATCCTAACCCTGTTTGCTAAACCACCTTTGTTTGACATCAACAGAGGCAAATGATGTTTCGCTCCTGGTAATATCCCAGTGGTAGCGATGTTGATGCCTAAAACGGTATCAAATTCCAAGTCCTTTTACGGCAAATGATGATTCGCTCCTGGCAATATTCCAGTCGTAGCGATGCTGATGCTAAGATTGGTATCAGATCCCAAATCCCCTACTCGCGAGAAAAAAACCAGCGAGGCAAAAAAATGCATATGAAATAGCCGAAATGATGGGGCAACTTGCAACAAAATCAGCAAGTAAAAATGTATGCATACAAAAACAACCGAAATGATTGGGCAACTGGCAATAAAAAGCAGTGAGTAAAAAGAAAAATAGCCGAAATGATTGGGCACCGCGAAAAATAGCCGAAATGATTGGGCAATCATGATTTTCGCGATATAAAAAGCTGAAATGATAGAGCACCGCGGAAAGAATAAAAAAATGATGAAAGATTGAAACTTTTTGCCCTACAGGTGAGATCACATCGATCCCTGTGTACAATTCAGGGGCACAAACAAAGAGAGAACCATACCTTCCCAACAGGCTCCATCAGAAAGCGAAGCCAAATCTCGACAGTTCATAGACAACCTAGAGACAACCTCGACATTTGTCGCAATATTGCAGGCACAGTGTCAATAAATGAGCAGATGCAACGCCAACAAAAGACCCCATGGTCAGCAAAGCGGAGTGACGGCAAAATCCCAGCTCCACCTCAGCATTCGTCTCGTTACAGCAGACGCAATATCAACAACGGCGTTCTTTCGCAGTCCAGCAGGATGCTGATGTAACGTCAGCGAAAGACCCCATGGTCGAAACAATGTGGAGTGATGGCAAAATCCCAGCTCCACCACGACATTCGTCTCGATATAGCTGACGCAGTGCCACCAAACGAAGCGAAGGCCAAATTCCTAGTTTCAGGGTCTCGACGGTAACTCATATAAAACGTGAAAGTCCATTGGAGATCATCCCACATCCACATGGAGTGGTCACCACCTCGACATTCGTCTCGATACAGCAGACGAGATGTCACCACAGCGTTCTTTCTCCAGCAGGATTCAGACGCGACAATCAAACAACGGAGCCATGGCAAAATCCCTAATTCCGAACGTCGACGGTTCACCAACAACCTAGAGACAACCGCAGCATTCGTCTCGATACAGCAGACGCAATGCCAGCAAACGAAGCGAAGACCAAATTCCTAGCTTCAGGGTCTTGACGGCAACTCATATAAAACCTGAAAGACTATCGGAGATCATCTCACACCAGCGCGGAGTGGTTATGACTCATCGGGGCTCTCCAAAATGAGCCTAACCTCAAGTAAAAAGCGGCATAGCAAAATTCCTAACGCTTGCTCTTCCGACGGTCAAACTGCCTAGGAGGATTGCTTGAGGACATCTTGTCCAGCCCTCGAAAGGATCAGAGATATGACAGTCGCACGGCCACTTGAACAGCAAGGTTGCCTATCGAGGAATACATCAGCCAACGCGACTGTACGACGGACAAAACCATAGCACTACAGACCCTAACAGACCTCTGTCGTAAAGAGCAGAGGTTAACTGTGACGTTCGGATATCCTTGCGAGAAATGCTCGATTCGTCTCGACTCGTAGGGAAAAGCCTTAGACAGTGGGGATTAAAAAACTTATCTCCTAAGCACTGGGCCCTGCAAGTCGGTCCAAAATGGACTCTTGTATACTATTCGCGGGCCACACTTTCCAAAGTCGAATCTCGACAAGGAGGGAAACAACCGCTTACGGGTCCTCTCGACTCATAAAAGGGAAAATTCTCTTATAAGATCCTTACGACTTATAAGGGAAAACGCACTTAGGAATCCTCACGATTCCTAAGGAGAAAATACACCTACGGGATCCTCTCGACTCGTAGGGAGAAAAGTCTTCATGAGACCCTCACAGCTTATGAAGTTGAAAAGTCTTAGGCAGCGGATCTGAACCTGCCTCCTAAGCCATCACTACCCATCGAAGAAGCCAAAACAAGATGTTCACCCTATCATCTGCCGGCTATGTTTGCTAAGATGACATGCTGATAACAAAAGAAAGAAGAAAGCAGAGAGATGACACAAGACATTGCGAAAGAAATGTATCTTTTATTCATGAATTCAATTGAGTACAGGCTACATCATCTGAAAGGATAAAGAAAAATGAATACATTTTATTCAAAATTTACAAATGGCGCAAAATGCAACTATTGGGAGGGAAGCATCTTCAGTAGGCCAATCAATTGCTCACGCACTCCCCTCAGCCTCTCGTCACGGTTAGCTGCCGCGGCCAGCTCTGCTTTAATTTGGGCACGTTGTTGCAAACAGGATGAGAGCTTCTGATCAACTTCCTGCTGGGCAGCCTCCTGGCTCTGCGCGACCTGCTCATTAAGATCAAGCTTCTTCCTCAACACCAGCCTGTCAGAGATACACCGTTGAAGGCTTTCAAAAATGGCGTTCAGTTGGGCAGCATTAGCTGCAACCTCAGCGCGCAGTTGGGCAGACTCAGCAGCAGTCGCCTCACGTTCTTTTTGCTTAAGAGTTGACTCTCGTTCGAAATGGCGAAGGAACGGAACACTCTTCTCAACCTACGTGGCCCGCTGGGAGTTCAAAGCCTGAGTCTCAGGGGAAAGACGCATAAGTTCAAGCTGATGTAGACAGGCCTCGATCTTCCTGCAGTGATTAACCCAAGACTCGTCGACGCTTTCATTATGGAAATTTACAAGCGTCGCCAGCATCGGATTGACCTCGGCAGCAAAATCAGCAACAGATGTAGGAGCCTCCGCATCAAGCTCCTCGACGCATTCGCTCAGCATACGCAGACTTGTCACAGCACCCTTTGAGGATGGACGTCTGGAGATGGGGCCTGCTGGCATCATAATGCGAGACTCGAAAGAGACCGGAGTCGAAGCGACCGCTGCAAAACAAATCATAATCAGATGACGGATCTAGAAATATAAGAGATTCATAGACAATGGAATTTACTATACCAGCTGCAGCAGGTGGCAAAGCCGGGAGGACTGGTGGCGCAACTGATCTCTTATCTCCTCCTTCAATCTGTAGCACTGCAATCAGGGCAAAGAAGAATCAGAAATAATTTCATTATCGGTGAAAGAAAGAGCATTAATTGAAAGCTATATTCACCAACGCCACTGGATGAAGCCATCTCCGACGGGAAGGAGAAGTGGGGATGTAGCACCTGGTACAGGTGGTCAAAATGGACTCCTGCAAAAAAAAAAACGCGATAACGCAACGTCAGTACATGAATTATACGCCTGAGAGATAAGACTAAAGGGTTACAAATCCATACCTTCCAGCATTTGCGACGGTGCGAGAGAAGGCAGAGAGGTGGTCACCGCCAGGGCGGTAATTGACGGTGCTGTCTCGAGTAGCGTGACATCAGCATTAGCCGCATCTTCATTAGAAACAAGATAAACCCTGTCAGGAAAAATTGAAAAGAGATTGCAGAATAAAAAAAAGGGGCGGTAACATAAAATTTACCGGACGAGTCGCCAGCCAGAGCTGTGACGGGGTCGTCATTTGATACAACTGTGGCGTCTCCCTCCTCCATTGGGATGGTCTGACCTCCCGTTGCCTCATCGCCTGACTCTACAGGAGCCGTCGTTACGCTCGCGACGCCAGGAGACGACAAGGAACCGTAGGCAGGGAGAGCGATAATCGGAGCGGCGCCCGACTCTTGAGAAACAGCGGCCATCTCGTGATCAGCGATCATGCCCGTTTCGCCCGTTACCACCTCGGGCTCAGTGGTTACAGCCGTTTCGTCCACTGCTGCCTCAGGCTCGGCCATAGCAGCCATCTCACCCGCTACCACCTCGGGCTCGGTGGTCACAGCCGTCTCGTCCATCACTGCCGTAGGCTCGTCCATAGCAGCCATTTCATCCACTACTGCCTCAGACTCGGCTGTAGCAGGCGTCTCACCCGCCGCCACCTCAGGCTCGGCAGTGGTGGCTATTCGGGCAAAGCAATCGTGACTGTCTCGTCAGCCACTACATCGGGCCTAGCAATTGCGGCCACATCGCCTACCGCCGCCCCGGGTTCGGGAATAGCAGCCACCTCCTCCACCGCTCCCTCAGGCTCAGCGGTCGCCGCCGTTTCTTCGGGAAGGCTCGGCCCTGCAAGATAAAGTATATGAGAACTGATAGCTTAAAACTTTGACAACGGAACCTCATGGCACATTACCTAGAGTTGATTTACCGTTCGCTTCCCGAGCCGCCCGTGCCGCCCGTCTATAAGCAGTAGACAAGGTGACCGGAGACTCCTCTGAAGGAGTAGCAGCAGGGGTAGCGGCGCTCGAACCCGCACCCAAAGCTAGAGTCCTCCCATGCTGCACGCCTCTGGCGCTTCCTTTCCTCCCGGGCTATCAAAGCAGACCTCCTAGAAGCCTCCCTCAATAGAACATCATCATCCGCACCCAGGGTTACCTCTGGAGCCGTCAAGGCTTCCGTCATCGGTAGTTTGAGTAAAGCCTCTTTCGGTAATACCGAAGAGGCCGGGACTTCGGTGGCTGGCCGGGGAAGAGTCTCCGCATCACCTTGCGGAACCAGCATTGTGGCCCCTGCAATGAGATAAGGAAAGGGTCAGATTTTCCATAAAAGGAGAATGAAGACCCAATGAGCCAAGACATACCAATGCCCAATAGAGCGCGATTCCTCTCTTCCTTCTTGAAAGTCCTGAGGGAAGCCGCCAGAGCTTCCTCAGTAATGAAGCCTGTTACAAAAGGAAGAATGTCAGTCAAGACATGATAATAAAAATAAAGGTATAACGCAATGACAAAAGTGCGACTAATGTTTACTTGATTGCATGAGTGCGGCTATTTTCGCTTGGTGGCTCGCAAGTTGCGCAGAAGCAGCAATAGCGGCATCGAGATCAGTGTCTTCTGGCGCTATGAAGAAATCTTCATTGGTTCCATATTCACTTAAGCCTTCGGTAAGAGGAGCCTGAGGCTCTAGGCCGAGTACGGCATCAAGGGAAAAGACCGACTTCTTCCTCTTTTTCTGTACGCGAGCTCCGGTCGCAGCCAGAACCAGTTTGCGCTTCGTGGGTACTTTAGGACGGCGAGTCCCGATATTCGAGCCCACACCAGATTCGGGGGAGGCTACGTTTACTGTCTCCACGGGGGCACGGGGCACCGAAGGCACATTCATCGTTTCTACAGGAGCATGAGGCAATCCACGCGTGGGGCTTAGAGAGCGTGGAAGCTCGATTGAAGCAACCTCTCTTAGCAGAGGGGGTACAGGGATCCGTCGCTTCAAAGGGACCTTACGATCACTGGCAGGAGGTGCACTTTTGCGATCAAGCAGCAAACGCCTTTCTTCCCTAATAACGGCGCCCGTCGAATGCTGGTACCATGCCGTATACGTATTAAGGATCCGTGGGACACAACTCGGCTCGCTGATAAAAAAATGATGAGCCCATGTTCAGACGCATGAAGTGATGCAGCGCGCTCTACATCCCTTCTTCAGTGGCAGTAGGTTCCAGTAAGAAAGCCTCTAACGGCACTCCTTGATTATAGCTCAATTGTTGGGCAAAATGATGCGGGTTATATCTCATGAAGAGCGCCGCACCATTTTGCCTAAACACCAGGAAGCCCGGTTTGATAGAATACAAATGGAGGGTCTCCCGAGCTGTCAGAACTGAGGCTCCATCTTTGAAAATATCCTGTAAAGACCGCACTGTTGTAGTAGACACCTTTCCGATGGTTAACACCTTGTCGGTGAAGGTCATCCCGTCTCCAACGGTGTGAGGACGAAGGAGCAAACCTCTGGCGTCCCATGGCGACGGATTCACAATCGAGGCGCCGACCAATCGCATAATCCGAGGGAAGCTGCACCTGTCATAGAATGAAGGCCTTTTATGGATAGCAAAAACGCCAAGTGCATGTAGCTCGAGCCATGACATGAAGTAATGCATCGAGAAGATCACATGCGGCACTCCAGGTTCAGTAGCATCCGCCGCTTGACTAAGGCCGTAATACAGATGGGTTAAGCCGGCGACCCCGACGGCCACTTTTACCCCAATAGTCATCCGGTGAGCAGGGTAAAAGACAGATGGCCTCATACGGCAAAGGTGCATCGGGAGCGCAAACCAGCTCAACCATAGCCCAAGAAATCCCAAAAAGAATGCTTCCTCATCCATCCCAGGGACTGCAATCTCCGCAAAAGGAACAACTGGGGAGTTAGGAAGGAAGAAACTCTTCTGATCTGCCTCCGTCGCCGGCAGGTTGTCCAAACCTAAACCGAAAGGGTCATCAAGCGTGGCGAATTTAGCAGCTTCCGCTGAGAAGACTTTCGGGTGAAGGAAGCGAGCGATGAAATCCTCGAAACTAACCCCGTGACTCCCAGATTCGAGAAAAAGGCGTTCGTAGATATTCAACACTTTGATCAGACTGGGAAACTGGTGTTGAACAGCATTCGCCGGAGTAAGGCTCGTTATCACTGGCTTGGCACCGAAGACATACTCGTCCGTGGGAGGCAGCTCCTCATAATGCTCCCCTATGACCGGTAAGCCGGAAACTTCTGTAAACTCCTCTAAAGAACTTCCCGGTCCAGTGCAAGGAAGATGTGAGTAGGGATATTCCACTGCTCCAAAAAAGCCTTAACCCACCAGGTGGGAAGCGTAGGGTATTGGAAGAGAGAAGCATAGACAGTGGAATACAATCCAAGCCTCATCAACTGCGATTTCTTCGCTGACAAAATGTAGCGGGCCCATGGTAGATAGCCGATCGGATGACGGGGAATCAGACCTATATTATACGGTTGCCCCCGCGGTCGCGCTTCGCCTTGACAAATACGGCGTCCCAAGGTATCTAAAACCATGGGAGGCTGAACGGGAATTGAAGCTATAGCGAGATGAAGAAGGCCTTCTGAAGTCTAATCGACCATCTCCACGGCATACTTCACCGGGGGTGAGTTGGCGTAATGGATCGCCGTGATAGGCTCCGAAGGCTCTGCGCATGAAAAGCTTTGTCGACCCCTGATAATCTGATTGTACCATGATCCCCAAAGGTGAAGATTCTTATGTTCCGGATCATGGTCTCTGATCAAAGCTAGGACCTCCCGGTCTACGGGTTTTCCAGGGAAGCCTCCCTCTGAGCGAACGAATGGGAATGAAGCATCGAAAGACATGTTGACTGCAAAAAAGGGGGGGGCGGAAATCAACTGTCAGTATTGTAATTTTTAATTTCTGACACTTGGTACTTTAAAATTTGTACCACACTGCAATGCAGTGGAAAGGGGACCAAAAGGGGACCCACAAAATCCAGCTGACAATGCATCA
This sequence comes from Agapanthus africanus, assembly GCA_030015575.1. Classification (NCBI taxonomy): domain Eukaryota; kingdom Viridiplantae; phylum Streptophyta; class Magnoliopsida; order Asparagales; family Amaryllidaceae; genus Agapanthus; species Agapanthus africanus. The sequence continues at coordinate 485,084,632 of CM057350.1, forward strand.
ATTACTAAAAAAAAAGAGCCTCATCATTGGATGAGATTGCCAATTAATGAGGAAATCCTCAAAGAGATTCTCATTAAATGAGAAATCCCTCGGGTAGAGGAGTAAAACTCACATTCAGAGCAGCGCTCTTTACTAGACAGACATCTGTCAAGGAATAAAATTCCTCAAGAAGAGCCTTGCTCTGAGAAGATGATCCATCAAAAATAAAATTTTATTTTAAGATCCATGAACAAACTCTTAAGAGTTCTTCACGAGAGATTAAAAAAATCTACATGCTCAGGAGAGCAAAGCTCTGTTAATGAAACCCTAAAAGGGTTTTCTTTAGATCAAAGATCTATGAAGAGCAAGGCTCAGTTAATGGGTAAAACCCTAATTTATTAAAAGTTCTTAACTTTACCTAAGTTTTGACAGAGTTTTACTCTTGAAAAAGTTTTAAACAGGAGAGCTATGCTCTGTGGGAGAATGAAATTCTCAGAAGTGAAAATTCTTGAGGAGAAGATGATAATCATCTGAGGACCAAGGGTCCTATTTATAGGCGCTGAACCGCCTCCTCAACTTCTGAGTTGATCCAAGGGCTCAGATGTTGCCACCGCTGCACTCACATGTGCGCCACGTAAGCGCAACGGTGGGGGGGGCATTTGTTACCCCCAATCAGAGCAAAGCTCTGTTTTGAATTTCAAAATTCAAAAATTGAAGCAACGTTTCAGATCCCTTGCGCTGCATGCCACGTGTCAAAAGCAGACACGCCAGCGCCAGGAGCGCTGCGCCCTAGGCAGCGCACCTCCGATCAGAGCAAAGCTCTATTTCAAAATTCAAAATTTAAAATTGAAGCAACGCTTCAGATCCCTTGCGCTCTGCTCTCGCGCCACGTGTCAAACACAGGCGCGCTAGCGCAGTTGCGCTGCGCTCTGCGCTGCGCGCCACATGTCAAACACAGACGCGCTAGCGCAGTTGCGCTGTGCTCTGCGCTGCGCGCTACATGTCAAACGTAGGTGCGCTAGCGCCAAGTGCGCCAGCGCTGGAATTTAAAGAATTCCCTACCGTTAGATCAAAAGATCTAATAATAATAAAAAATTATTAATTAATCAGAATTAAAATTCTGTTCTGGAAAGATCTTTCCAATCTTGTTGAAAACAAGAAGATTGCCTTCTGTAAAACAGAAGCCCTAGGATCAAAGATCCAACGGTGGGGAAATATCCCCAAATCAATCAGAGAAAGATCTCTTTAACTAATTTAACAAATCAATTGGCCCTATATAAAGGCCCCAAGACTTCAAGTCTCAGCTAGAAGAAACCCTCTGCAAACTTTGAGAGAAACTCAAAAGAAAAAGAAAGGTAAAGAATTGATTTCTTGAAAAACAGAGATGAAACATCTCTTAAAAAGAAGAAATGTCTTTTAAAGTGATCTTAAATCTATAAAAAGACCAAGGTCTTTGAGTAAAAGAAAAGATCAAGATATAATCATAAAAAAGAAGTATTTATACTTCACAGATCTTCTGATCTATAAAGACAGAGCCTTTTATAAGAATAAGAACTTAGTTCTTGAATCTTGAGGCAAAACCTCTTTTAAGAAGAACATAAATTTGTTCTTTGATCTTAAAATTGATCAAAACACGCTTTGCGCTATTAGACAGTGCTTTGGACTCATGAACTGTGCCTTTGCGCTCCTTGGATCGGCGCTCAGCGCCAAAATATGCTACGTGTCAACCACAGACACGATCTGCGCACTGCGCTTCTGAAAACAGCGCACTGCGCTCTTGGGTTGGCGCTCAGCGCCAAGCGTGCCACATGTCACTCACTGGTGCGCCAACAAACTAGCACAGCGCGCTCATAAACTAAAAGCGCAATGCGCCAACAAACTAGCGCTCAGCGCTAAGCGCAACACGTGTCCTCCTCGTGCGCGCTATCCAACAGAAGCGCAACGCGCTCTTTCCTTGGCGCAAAGCGCCTGACGTGCCACGTGGCGCATTGTCAGAACATACTTTATTCTGATAAATGCTATGCATTATTAAAAGGGCCGAGCCCAAATAAAGGCTCAATAGCCAGAACAATAAAATGTTCAACTCATATCAACTGGGCCCATATGCTCATAAACCTGCAAACAGACTTTAGTCCCAAATTGGACTATAGATCTCCCAACCAACATTGGTTCAAGGGTACATCTCTGAAATCCTCTGATATTTGTTGTTGTAATCCTTCAACGTCTTCAGAGAGGTGACGGGTCCCGACAGCCATACATTCTACGGACTATGATGTCCTTAAACTAACATTGGACCGCCATGTCTTTAAACTGGTAATCGACCGAAATGTCCGTAAACTAAAAATTAGTCCAAATGCTCTTTTATTGGATCTAAACGATCCTGTTAAGTTGATCTTAGTCTAGAAATTAGACTAACGTATCCTTACCAAATGTTTAAGTTGATCTTAGTCTCAAATGAGACTATCGTATCCTTAAACCAAACCCCCAAACCCAAATCTAAGATGATATGGATTTGGACTAATCCACGCCCTACGGGCGACAACATAAATTAGTCTCCGTGTACAATCCACGGGCAACCAAACACAAAACAAACACCCACGACACGAAGTGACTATATGGAGAAGGAGAAAGTTGTTACCGCGATGCGCTAGCGTAATTAACTGCAGGAGCTTGCGCCCGTAGGGAAGTGCATCCCCACAATCAAAAACCCCTCGAGCGAGGGGGAATCTGACTAAGTCTACTACATCGGCCGCATCCGTTTAAACCTTCGATACATGGTGCCATAAATCAACTTGGTATCTTCGGAGAGGTGGACGGATAGCACCAATTAGCATCTGCCCCCAGATTCAGGAAAGAAGTCTAGTCTTCCCGGTTTCCGGAGATGAACACCATTTTCAAAATTTTGCTGTTTCAAGAAACTCTAAACTAGAATTGTTAACTAGAAAACAACACGGAAACTATAGTAAACCTTTTACTTTTAAGTGAAATAGAAATACAACCTTTGTAGATCGGTCCTTCTCTTCTAAAGCTCCTTGTAGTAGTCCCTTCCCTGCGATCGTTGAACTCCCAGACTTTTGCATGGCTTCACGAGGGGAAAAGCGCGACCTTGCTTGAAGTCTTCGAGGCCGAAAATGATCTACGTCGAGGGAATACTGGCTCAAGCTTCTACTTCACTAACTAAAAGATTAGTGAAGCTAACACCCTATACTAAAGTGCTAATCTAGTAGAGGATGATGAAATAGGAAGTGGGCTCACTTTAGAATTATTTTTCTTACGATACTTTCTCACTTGTTTCAAACCCAAGTAAACTTTTGGCTTGAGGAAGAAGATGAACAAAATGAGAGGAGAATAAAAATGATCAAGTGAGAGAGTGAACCATGGTGAGTGAGTATCGTATGCTAACTCATGTAAAGACATAACCATGGCTAATTAAAATGGTTAGGTTAACAAATATCTAAAGTAAAACAAAGTGAGTGGACTTTGTCAAAGCACTCACAAGCTTCTTGCTTTTAACAAATAATCCACTAATTTTGTAATTACTTTAAACATTGATAACCCACCATTATAAATAGAATGGTGTATGTCTCATACACCCATGTATGTTGTATCAACAACCATGTTACAAAAACAAAACACAAATTAATATATATCACATATATATTAAGTGTGCACATGTGAGAAAATAAATGCCTAAGTGAGCAAATGCTAGTTAATGTAGATTAGTATATCAAATATACAATTATACACTAAATTATCAAATCAACTCTTGATTAAATAATCCGGCTATATCACATATAACCGACTAACACTAAATGTACCAACATATCGAATCAACACTTGATTCGATAACCCGGCTATATCACATATAACCGATCGATACAAAAGTCGCGAGAATAGAATACGGTATCACATACACCCATTAATCTCGGTCCCGCACATATCACATATGTGCTCCTATTTCGTTTTGCCTGAGCCAGTAAAACCTCTATGTAGGACTCTAAAGACTCGTTAATACGCCAACAGTAGTTGATGATCACATCAAGCACTCACAAGCCGTCAGCGGTACTAGCTGGACGTAACGGCTACCCGGGTATTGAGCGATCAGAAGATCAGCAAGCAAGCCCGCTCTAACTCTTGCAAAAGCCTGATAGTAACACTTGCCGTACAGTCCGGTCTCCTCGTCTGATATGTCGCATATCAAGTCTAGAGGTGGTAAACGTCAGACCCCAATAACCGATAAGTCATGTCGATATGAGGCTCATAACGGGTCGAGAAACTACTGGTAACACTTACCAGTAAATCTCTAAATCGGCCCTGGCCAGGGACTTTCCTGTTATGGCCAATCGAGCACAGCGCAACATCAACTCCCAATACCGGGAGAGACGGAACCCCTCCTATCGCTCATTGCCTTCATGTGACTCGGGACTGTACCTAAAAACCACCGTTTTGCACTCCCTCTTGGACGTGGTAAGGTTGAAATCAAAGCACAGTGGGAATCACACAAGTCTCTATGACGATCTCGGGTCTACAGACTAACCTGTACAAGTGTCACCAGAGAACTGCCATCTGACGTGAGGTATAATACCATCTATGAGTTCTCGGCGAGTCCGTCCAGTATACCCAGTCTCTACTGAGCACCCGTATACCATCTCTGATGTCAAACACCAATGGATATGGGATCACCCATCGCCCATCTCATGGGTCGAGAAGCGTATACGCTAGTCTACACTGGTATATCAATGCCCCGTCTCGATACACCCACGGCTAGGAACATTAAAGGATGAACTTATGGACTACCATGGCTCCTCCAGTATGATCTGCATCATAGTCCTGGTAGTCAAGTACACATCCTAAGGGCTTTACCAACATGTAACCATAAGACAGTATCAAGAGACAAGTATACATGTTAAGATAAAGAGCAACCAAATAGCATACTATCATGTCGAGCAAGAAAGTCCTTTCTATATATGTCTAAGCATCCAATATAATATACATCATATGTACAATACTGGCCTCTAGGGCATACATACAACTAACAATCTCCCACTTGCACTAAGGCCAGCTGCTGTAGTATCGCATACCGAGCATCCCGAAGAGTCTCTCGAACTGTATCTGGGGAATGGCCTTCATGAGTGGATCCGCTGTGTTGTTCTTCGTGTCAACTCTCCTGACCTCGATCTCTCGGCGATCAACTATCTCCCGGACCAGGTGATACCGCCTCAGAATATTCCTGGATCGCTGATGGGACCTGGGTTCCTTGGCCAAAGACACTGCTCCATTGTTATCACAATACAAAGGTATTAGATGCTCAATGGATGGAACCACTCCAAGTTCAGTTATGAACTTCTTGATCCAGACAGCCTCTTTGGCAGCATTGTTGGCAGCGATGTATTCAGCCTCCATCGTCGAGTCTGCCACGGTTTCCTGCTTGGAACTCTTCCAGCATACCGCCCCTTCGTAGAGGGTAAAGACAAATCCTGAGTGCGACTTAGAGTCGTCCTTATCACTCTGGAAGCTTGAATCAGTAAAGGACTCCACTTGGAGTTCTCCATTACCATACACCAAGAGCATCTTTTTAGTCCTTCGTAAGTACTTGAGAATACTCTTCACAGCTGTCCTGTGACTCTCTCCAGGATCTGCTTGATACCTACTCACTACACTTAGTGAGTGTGCTACATCGGGTCTGGTACATAGCATCGCATACATGATAGAGCCTACAGCCGAAGCATAGGGTATCCCTTGCATGCGAACTCTCTCCAAATCAGTCTTGGGAGACATCTCTTTGGAGAGAGTGAGCCCTGAGATCGTGGGTAAAAACCCACGCTTGGACTCTTCCATACTAAACCTCTTTAGTATGGTGTCAATATACCTGGATTGAGACAATCCCAGTATCTGTTTAGATCTATCTTTATAGATCTTAATCCCCAAGATGTAGGAGGCATCCCCTAGATCATTCATTGAGAATCTTTGTGATAAGAAGAGCTTGACCGATTGCAGCATAGGAATGTCATTTCCTATCAAGAGTATGTCGTCCACGTACAATACGAGGAAGACAACCTTACTCTCTGCCACCTTCTTGTATATACAAGGTTCATCTACGTTTTTGACGAAATCAAACTCTTTGATAACGACATCAAAGCAGATGTTCCAACTCCGCGATGCTTGCTTTAATCCATAGATAGATTTAAGCAGCTTGCACACCTTTCTGCTGCTCCCACTAGCTACGAAGCCCTCTGGCTGAGTCATGTTCACGCTCTCTTCTAAATCACCATTTAGAACGGCGGTCTTAACATCCATTTGTTAGATTTCGTAGTCATGATATGCAGCGATGGCAAGCATGATCCGGATGGATTTAAGCATAGCCACTGGAGAAAAGGTTTTGTCATAATCCACACCTGGTCGTTGACGAAAACCCTTTGCAACAAGTCTAGCTTTGAAAGTCTCCACTTTCCCATTTACACCAAGTTTTTTCTTGAAGATCCACTTGCTCCCAATAGGTTTTACCCCTTCAGGAGCATCTTCCAAAGTCCATACTTTGTTGGTGTACATGGATTCCATCTCGGACTGCACTGCATCCAGCCATTTCACTGAGTCACTACTCATGATGGCCTGCTCGAAACTAGTTGGGTCATCATCCTCCATGATGCAATCCTCGCTCCCACCATCCATGAGAAAACCGTAGTATCTCTCAGGTGGGTGAAGAACCCTACTAGATCGGTGGAGAGGCTGAGGTTTGTTGGGAACTACCGAATCCTCTGGCTCCACCAAATCTTCAGTTACAGTTTGTGCTGCTGGAACTTCTTCCAGCTATACCTCTTTGCCACTAATTTCTTTTACAAGAAATTCCTTTTCTAAAAAGGTGGCATATTGAGAAACAAACACTTTTTGTTCCTCAGCGTGATAGAAAATATATCCTTGTGAATTTTTTGGATATCCCACAAACTTGCAAAGAACTGATCGTGCCTCGAGTTTGTCCGGATTTTGCCTTTTGACATAGGCCGGACAACCCCATATCTTAACTCGTTTAAAATATGGCCTCTTCCCACTCCATATCTCATATGGTGTGGTAGGCACTGATTTAGATGGAACTTGATTCAATAGGTATGCAGCTGTTATAAGCGCATAGCCCCAGAAGGAAATAGGTAACTCAGTTGTGCTCATCATAGAGCGCACCATATCTAATAGGGTGCGGTTCCTCCGTTCCGATACACCGTTGTGCTGTGGTGTATATGGAGGAGTTAGCTGAGAGAGAATCCCATTCTCTTTTAGGAAGTCCAGGAATTCATTGCTCAAGTATTCACCTCCTCGATCTGATCGAAGGATTTTAATACTTTTCCCGATTTGGTTCTCGACTTCTTGTTTATATTCTCTAAATTTCTCAAAAGCTTCATACTTGTGTTTTATCAAGAACACATGTCCGTATCTTGAGAGATCGTCAGTGAATGTAATGAAGTACGAAGAACCATCCCTGGCATGTGTAGACATGGGACCGCATACATCACTATGTACCAGTCCCAAGAGTTCCGTAACTCTTTCTCCGTGTCCCTTAAACGAAGTTTTGGTCATCTTGCCTTTGAGACATGACCGGCAAGTGTTATAAAATGAAAATTCGAACAGATTCAAATATCCATCCTTATGCAACTTAGCTAGCCGTGTCGCATTGATGTGACCTAGTCTACAATGCCACAAGAAGGATTCGTTTAGTTCTGAACTCTTCCTCTTGTGTGTGTTTGTTATGCTCAGAACTGTTGATTGATTTAGAACATAAATGCCATTGAACAATGTGTCTGATCCAACCAAGTTTTGGTTCAGGAAAATGTTCATAACATTATCCTGTAATATAAAATTATATTCCTCTTTACTTAATAAAGAAACCGATATAATGTTGCATATCAGGTTCGGCATGTAATAGCATTCGTTCAGAATCAATGTATTACCAGTTGGTAATACAAGGTGATATTCCCCGACGGTTTTAGCTGCAACAATTGAATCATTTCCCACCCTTATGTCTTTATCACCTTCTCCAAGTTCTCTACTTTTTCTCAGCCCATGTAACTGATTACATATATGGGATCCAGACCCGGTATCTAATACCCAGGACGTAGAGCAAATGGAGAAACAGTTCTCTGTAACGAACACACCCGAAGAAAATGCATCAACATGTACTTTCTTCATTCGGGTGGCATGGGAATCCTGGTATTCCCCTATATCCTGTTCAGTCTTATAACTTTTATAAGAAAGAACGGGACCAACTTTTCCCAGCACAGTATAACATGCGGGTTCGGTCAATACATACATATTATTATCTTGATTAAGGCATGATATGGTCGCTACCTGGAAAGAGAGAGAAGAAAACACTTTAGCGTATGCTCTTGCAAGATCAGATTAGTTATTATTTTATCTAATCAGGATGGCTCCCACTGTTTTTATCAAATCTTCCTTCAAACCCTAAAAGGAAACACTAGCCGGGATTAATTACACCCTACAATTTCGCCAATCTTTCAGCCAGGCCAGTGTTGGAATTTTGAGGGAGGTTTCCCGTTCTTTCGCACGGACCTAATTAAAATAAACCTCGTTTTCCCAGAGGCGTAACCCCGTTGACACCTTTCTAGATGCCTACTTGATCGGCTAATTATCCTGTGTAAAACTCTCCCAGGAGTAACAATTACTCGCAGTGGGTATCGGGATCCAACTATCTCATAGAAGGTATGCAATCTCATTGCAAATTTCAACACTTGAAATTCCCGATAATATTTTGCCCCTAGCAACTCATGACCTTAACATAGTCAACAAATCATAAGCGCTAGCCAAGTTCAACCTGTCATTTCTTGATTGAATTAAACCCACCCGCACGACCCTTAACATAGTCAACAGAGTCGTACGACTACCCTAATCCAATCTGCATCATATGCATAAACAGATAAACACTAATTAGTTACAGCACACTACGCCTTAACATAGTCAACAAACGTAGCACGAATACTAGTAGTATCTATCTGAAATGACGGAGGGCTATGACAGGTTTTTCTGAAAGCCTATTGCGTAATGAACTTGATATCGTTGTAGAAACAAGTGAATTTTGAAAAGGAGTGTTTTTGAGGCTTTCATTAGTTTTGCTAAAGAGGTCATTCCGGTGAAGGGATATCGGCTCTTTCCTCATCGAATAAGGTGCGGGGTATATCCCATATGCCACTATGCAAAGCAAAACTCCAAAAGAAATCAAAAGACAAACCGAGTGTTGTAGCATCTACCAGTTTTGCTAAAGAGGTCACTCCCGGTGAAGGGATCTCGGCTCTTTCCTCATCGAATAAGGTGCGGGATATATCATATATATCACTATGCAGAGAAAAAACTGTAGCTACCCTTTTTAAAAATTTGATTCTACAACATCTTTTAGGTTTCTTTTCTTTCATTAATAACATTAATGAAGTCCCATCATTTAAGTCACCTAAACATCACAGATAAATACAACGTACACTTATGCCATCCACATTCGCCTCGATGTCCCGTCATGCACCGTTAGGTTAGGTAACTAACGGCAGAGTGGGACAATGCTAGCGCGGGTGTAAAACATAAGTAACGTCTATATAATATATCATATATACTATATACAGTATCCATCTCAACACATCAAATGATCACATCACAGATATCGCAGCAGATGAAACATATGAAATAATGGATATACTAGGAGGTCCGTGTTTTATTTTGAGCCTGTATGAAACACGGATTCCATGATCGCGATGAATATCCAAACCCATATCCTTAGACCTCTATGAGATAGGCAAGCAACCCTACCAATTCTAGAGTTAGGAGACCCGGACTCGACTCCTCGAGTTGGTCTCCCACTGGACTCTAGAACTCGGTTACTTGTGCTCTCCTCCTTGGGTCTATCCTAATGCGGAAAAGTAAATAATATACATCAATGGTGATGTCATCCTTGTCACGCCCCGCTTCCCAGAGTGTGCTAAGATAGGGACGTGACAGAGCCAACTATGCTACCTGTGGATAGGAAACATCCTTCCACAGTCACATTACGGCTGTCTAGAGATATCAAGAACAGGAAAATAAAGGAAACTATCTAGTACATGTCCATGAGCCAGAAATAACGAGTCAAGAAATAATATGCGGAAGCAATAAATTCAAGTAACAATAACAATCTGGAAAGTACGTCCCATAATACGGGCGCACATCAGGAATGAAAATATGAAATAAAACTAAACTAACTAGCTGCTAACATGATCTTCACTGCTCGGCTTGTTGGTCAAAATACTCCTGAACTGCCTGCGACAGAGATAGAGGACCTGGGCCATGAAAAACCCAGACGTCAGTGCTTCATGATATCAAACAATAATATATATGAACAGGATACACGAGATATGCAGGCATGCATCATAAACAGTAACATGAATGTCATAAGTAAACACGGATATAGAACAGTGAAGTGTATCAATATATGTGACATGCAGTGATCAATCTAAACTGTGCTACTGGGTCATCTATTCTAAAGTTTGTTTGAAAACAATTAGTGTACTCCTCCATGTAACTCAAAGGATATGTCCCGTTACCCGCTGGGACCACGGATCAGGAATATGTGAACCAAGAGTGATTCTGTCCCGTTACCCCACGGGACCACGGATCAAGAATATGTAAGAGTCACGAATGGATCTGTCCCGTTACCCCTCGGGACCACGGATCAAGTAATACCCTTTTAAGTTACACTTTAGTTTACACTTTTGATTTCCCCATACCCCCAAAGTTATGTGTTCAAGTCAGGTATTGATAAATCTGGAGCTAATGCCAATGCAGGATCAAGCAGGTACAGGTTTGTCTAAATAGACAATAGGATATGTCCGTAGGGACAACAGGTCAAGATTGTCGGCATTAGTAACAAGATCAGGTATCAAGTCAAACAGTAGTATATCAGGTCATACCAGGTAGTGCACATGTGTCAAGCGGATGCTCATAATAAAACTGTAGCAGGTAAGGGTGCACAAATAAAAGCATGGATGTACAATATTTATCAGGGGTTACATCATGACTATGTAAGATGCACATTATCAAGTATGGGGTACTAATGTATTAATAATAAGAGTTAATATAATATGAGGTGTAACTAGGTATGCAGAATTAATGGTATGGATGCACAAATAAACATGGATGCATAACTAACTATTAGGGATTGCAACTATAGCTTCATTACTATGTAGGATGCACATTATCTAGCATGTGGTGTCACTATAACAATAATATGTAACAATGTGACCTGGTATGCGAATAGATATAAGATTAATGGTATGGATGCACAATTATTGATTAGGGTTATATTTACAGTTCCAAGACTAAATGGGATGCACATTATTAAGCATGGGGTGTCATTACAATAATAACATGAATTAATGTGATCTATAGATGCAGTTATATATATATTAAATGATATGGTTGCAAACGGGTATCTGAAAACAGTAAAACTGTAAATGGTAATGTGGGATGTACAACTAAGCAAAATGAAATGTTATTATTCAATTGGGTGCATTATATAGTAGTATAGCATGTAGAAAGATAAACTTGCCTCGATCGAATTACACGACGGATACGCACGGCACGTCCGACGTCGGTAAATCGTCGCAGCGCACACGCGGCATGCGGGACGGGTCCAGGCAAGGCAAGAGGGTGATCACGCAGGCAAGGTACGTTCACAGGATTGTCGGATTGGCAGCGTCGACGCAACTCCGGCGATCGCTGGAAAAAAATCAAGATTCAAGAAAAGAAAAAGAAAAAGAAGAAGAGGAAGAAGAAGAGAGGAGATGTGCTTACAGGATATGGGACAGAGGAGGTAGAGGCGAAGGAGTCGTCGACGACGGTGATCGGTCGACGGCGAGGTGATCGAGTTTCTGGGGTCGGGAGTGAGGAGCTAGGGTTTGGGTGTGCAGGTTGGGCTCTGTTGGTGTTGGGTTCTTGGGTGAGGGCTCGGGGTTGGAGAAAGGGAGGAGATGGAGATGGAGGAGAGAAGAAGGTCGAGGAGAAGATGAAGATGGAGGTGGTGATGGCGAGGCTAGGGTTTAGGTATGGGTTTTCTCATTGCGGTGGGTGTAGGGATGAGAGGAGGTCGGGTGTGCAGGGGGTTTCGATGATGGAGAAGAGGAGAGAGGATGAGGAAGAAGATGATGGTGAGGGTTGAGGAGGAGGTCGAGAGCAGAAGAGGCACGAGGAGCTAGGGTTTCGTTGTTGCAATGGGTTCTCGTGGGCTCGGGCTTTTAAAGAAGAGAAGAAAAGAGAATAGAAGGGAGGTGACCATAATGGAGAGGCGGTGACGCGACTCGAGGAATGCACAGTAATCGCAAGAGGAGAGAGAGAGGCGTTCAAGAGGAGAGAGAAAGGGAGAGAGAGAGAGTGGGAGAGAGAGAGAGAGAGTGCCGCGGAGAGAGAGAGAAGGAAAGAGAAAGAGAGAGAGAAAGGTTGTTATAGATAAGATTTTAAATTTTTAAAAAAATGTTTAGTTATAAAAATCTAAACTGTGTTAATTTTTAATAAAGATATTATATTAATAAAATTTGATTTTCTGGTAAATACAAACTTAGTCCAAAACACGCCCGGGTCGGGTCTAAAATTTTAGTTTTAAAATATGAAAAATATACATGTCGACCAAAATTAAAATGGGATATCCGGGTAACGAAAATGCATACCCCCAAGAACGGATGCACGCACGTGCACGTAGCCATCCAAACAAGTCCGTTTCACTGAACGGGACGAGAATACGGGGTGCGGATGCTACCACAGGGTTAGAGGTATCATACAGGCCATGTAATGTATTTTTAAAATATTTTATGTGACTTTTAAATGTTATATTTAAAAATGCAGGTGCTAGATAAAATGCCAGTATGCAGTATGCAAATGAAAGTGCATGAGTCCACGTAACAAGTCAGGATAAATCATAAATATTAATCAAGACAGGTTTCAAGCAAGCGGGTTGGGTCGGATGCAAATACAAATGTCAAATACACTATTCGCACCCAAAACACAATAAATCAAGAAAATACCATAAATAAAGAAATACTAGAATTGGTATAAATAAACTAGGGTGTTACAATCCTCAACCCGGAAGTGCCCTAATAAAAGAATATTACATACATTAAATTTTACATGAATGAAAATAAAAACTCTCATCTCACATAAAACCCCCGGCTATTCAAAACACGACGATCCAATGTAACATATACAGCAACACATAGCATCACATGTCATGACATCACAGAAAAAACTAGACGATGTTAAACATTCCAATCGAATCAACGAACACCCAAAATTACCCAAAAAGCTCAACACTTGAGCGAAGTTAAAGTACCCAAAAACGTGCCACAGTACCTATGATCCATCCGTAGAAGGGCCAAACCAATGCCTCACCTATGACACCTCGGAACTACGGCAAACCCCAAGGTTCAGTCGCGATTCCGAGGGTATAGAATCGAGTTAAGGTTTTTGTTCTTCTAGAGGATCCATAGAGTTACTTGCACGACTATCGAATATAATTAACTTAAGAAAATTCCAACACTTGGAAAATTTTAGCGAGGGTTAAAATGGGTATTTGATATCCGATTGAACTTTTTAACAACGTCTAAAGTAACCCGAAAATAGTTAAAATTACGACTACGAAACACTCCGAGTTGCCTTTGCATTGAGTTAATCATCACATGAAAAAGTAGCAAAAATAAACAACACCTGAAACCCTAAATCCCAGAGCATGAAAAAAATTTGGGACCCAGAGGACTTCCCCAGGCTGGCCTCCTCAGTTTTCTAGCCCATGTGCTCGGTCCAAATCCGAGCACAGGGTCCTAACTTTCTTCCATGCTCCTATATTTGCTCATAGATGATTCTGCACTTGTTTGAAAAAATTTTGGAGCTTATTTTAAAATCGACAGAAACATGGATTTGGGATTTCAAGTTTCGGAGTTTGTTTTGTATTTTTAATCTAACATTATCCGTATAATTTTCTAGCCAGGCTCTGATACCACTGTAGGGTTCCTATCGACGGCAGCAAGGTTTCAGGAGGCATCATCCATGCCATTTTCAAAATTTTGCCGTTTCAAGAAACTCTAAACTAAAATCGTTAACTAGAAAACAATACGGAAACTATAGTAAACCTTTTACTTCTAAGTGAAATAGAAATACAATCTTTGTAGATCGGTCCTTCACTTCTAAAACTCCTTATAGTAGTCCCTTCGCTGCGATCGTTGAACTCCCGGACTCTTGCATGGCTTCACGAGGGGAAAAGAGCGATCTTGCTTGAAGTCTTCGAGGCCGAAGATGATCTACGTCGAGGGAATAATAGTTCAAGCTTCTACTTCACTAACTAAAAGATTAGTGAAGCTAACACCCTATACTAAAGTGCTAATCTAGTAGAGGATGATGAAATAGGAAGTGGGTTCACTTTAGAATTATTTTTCTCACAATACTTTCTCACTTGTTTCAAACCCTAGTAAGCTTTTGGCTTGAGGAAGAAGATGAACAAAATGAGAGGAGAATAAAAATGATCAAGTGAGAGAGTGAACCATGGTGAGTGAGTATCATATACTAACTCATGCAGAGACATAACTATGGCTAATTAAAATGGTTAGGTTAATAAATATCTAAAGTAAAACAAAGTGAGTGGACTTTGTCAATGCACTCACAAGCTTCTTGCTTTTAACAAATAATCCACTAATTTTGTAATTACTTTAAACATTAATAACCCACCATTATAAATAGAATGGTGTATGTCTCATACACCCATGTATGTTGTATCAACAACCATGATACAAAAACAAAACACAAATTAATATATATCACATATATATTAAGTGTGCACAAGTGAGAAAATAAATGCCTAAGTGAGCAAATGCTAGTTAATGTAGATTAGTATATCATATATACAATTATACACTAAATTATCAAATCAACTCTTGATTTAATAATCCGGCTATATCACATATAACCGACTAACACTAAATGTACCAACATATCGAATCAACACTTGATTCGATAACACGGCTATATCACATATAACTGATCGATACAAAAGTCGCAAGAATAGAATACGGTATCACATAAACGCATTAATCTCGGTTCCGCACATATCATATATATGCTCCTATTTCGTTTTTCCTGAGCCAGTAAAACCTCTATGTAGGACTCTAAAGACTCGTCAATACGCCGGCAGTAGGTGATAATCATATCAAACACTCACAAGCCGTCAGCGGTACTAGCTGGACGTAACGGCTACCCGGGTATTGAGCGATTAGAAGATCAGCAAGCAAGCCCGCTCTAACTCCTGCAAAAGCCTGATAGTAACACTTGCCGTACAGTCCGGTCTTCTCGTCTGATATGTCGCATATCAAGTTTAGGGGTGGTAAACGTCAGACCCCAATAACCGATAAGTCATGCCGATATGAGGTTCATAACGGGTTGAGAAACTACTGGTAACACTTCCCAATAAATCTCTAAATCAGCCTTGGCCAGGGACTTTCCTGTTATGGCCAATCGAGCACAGCGCAACATCAATTCCCAATACCGGGAGAGACGAAACCCTTCCTATCGCTCATTACCTCCACGTGACTCGGGACTGTACCCAAAAACCACCGTTTTGCATGCCCTCTTGGATGTGGTAAGGTGGAAATCAAAGCACAGTGGGAATCACACAAGACTCTATGACGATCTCGGGTTTACAGACTAACCTGTACAAGTGTCACCAGAGAACTGCCATCTGAAGTGAGGTATAATACCATCTGGGAGTTCTCGGCGAGTCCATCCAGTATACCCAGTCTCCACCGAGCACCCGTATACTATCTCTGATGTCAAACACCAATGGATATGGGATCACCCATCGCCCATCTTATGGGTCGAGAAGCGTATACGCTAGTCTACACTGGTATATCGATGCCCCGTCTCGATACACCCACGACTAGGAACATTAAAGGATGAACTTATGGACTACCATGGCCCTGCTAGTATGATCTGCATCATAGTCCTGGTAGTCAAGTACACATCCTAAGGGCTTTACCAACATGTAACCATAAGACAGTATCAAGAGACAAGTATACATGTTAAGATAAAGAGCAACCAGATAGCAACTATCATGTCGAGCAAGAAAGTCCTCTCTATATATGTCCAAGCATCCAATATAATATACATCATATGTACAATACTGGCCTCTAGGGCATACATACAACTAGCACAGAGTAGACTAGTGTATACGCTTCTTATCTTAGCAGGGGAGGTGGTCTGTCCCACAGCCATTAGTACGTCATACTGGAGATAGTATGCAGGTGCTCATTGGGTTATGAGTTACACTGGACAGACTCATGGGGTACTGCTGGTTGGTACTATACCTATCGTCAGATAGCAGTTCCTAGTTGACATGAGTACAACATAGTCCGTTGACTTGATACTGCTACTTTGCCTCAAGTTTGTTCCTACTGTTCTTAGATTACTACACTACCACGGCTCTATTGAGTCGTGCAAACAGGTAGTAGTTGGGTGCAGTCCCGAAGCACTTGGAGGCAGTGGTGGTTAGATAGGATTCGTCTCTCTCAGTATTGGGGGTTGATATCGTGCTGTGTTTGGAAAGCCATTACACAAAGTCCCTGGTCAGGGCAAGCGAGATTTACTGGTAGGTACTCCAGTAGTTTCTCAGGGTGTTTTGGGCTGCACTCCGACATGACTTATTGCGCTATTAGGGGTCTGACGTTTACTGCCCCACTAGACCCGATATGCGATACTCTTAAACGAACAGACCGGACTGTACGGAGATTGCCACAGACAGGATCATTAGGGGTATGAATAAGTTTGCTCGTCGTCCTTCTTATCGACAGATACCTGGGTAGCCGTTACGTGCAGCTAGTACCACTGACACGCTTGTGGTTAAACCCACTGCCAGTGTACTGTCGAGTCTTTAGAGTCCCACATAGTGGGTTTCCCTGCTTTGGGTGAAACGATGTAGATGTCGTATGTTTTTACGACAGGGTTCGATCACATACGTGTACTTGTGCGCATATGATGTTCGGACGGACAATACTAGTGGTCTTTGGTTTAAGAAGGATTCTAGTATTTGATTATTGGATTAGTTTCATCTCATTGTATTCGTGTTTCTCGGAATATGGATGCGGGTATATATATACGGATGAGAGAGGCATTCTTGTAATTTGATCAAGATTGTTTCTTGAAGTGAGACACCTCAATTAGGGTTTTTCTTTATTGATGAAATCTTTTGTGAGGTTGAGGAAATGAGGTGGGAAACTTTGTGGTATTTTAGTGAAATGTGAACATGGCTTTATGTTGACTTCCTTGGACTTTTGTGAGATATGAAGACTTAGATATTTTGAGAAATTATTTGAGATATTTTCATTTGGTTTAAAGTTAAAAACATAAGACATTTTTCATATTATCTTTATCATTATCATATAGCAGATACTTTCCTCTCTCTCATTCTCCTCAAGCTCTCTTCTCAATTCTCAAACCCTAATTTTCTCATGAGTTGAGAATCCTAGGATTTGTGAGACAACTAGATCCCTAATCACTCTCTACACACTCTAGGCTACTTATTCTAGCACACCAAGTGACCTACTTACCTCATCTTGGAGGTGAAAGCTCAAAGTAGACACTCTCGGGTGGATCTTCTTTAACTTAGAGAAACCAAAGAGGGGCGCGACTCATTCTCGCTTCGAGGAGCTCACGATGAGGAGAAGGATAGCGAGGCGAAGAAGGACTTGTAACTTGAGGTATAACATTCTCACATAGTAGTTAAACCTCCGATTTAGTTTGTTAGTTAGGGTTTAGTATCTATCCTGGAGTTTAGTCGATGTTACGAAGCACTTAAAAATCGTTTTTTGCAAACTCCGGCTCCCCTCGAACACGTGGGGTGCATGGCATCGACTTACAGTGGTATCAAAGCCGACTAAACCATAACTAACAGATTAAAGATCCTAGTTTTTGTTGATTTTTTACGAGGCTCTAATTTTTTTTTAAACAATTGTAGAGTTCTCCTTTACTTGTAAAATGAACACACCCCAAAAACGAGACATTTCCCTTGGATTTTGACTGGGCAAATAGCTAGAAAATCCGGCCTCACCGGTTTTGTGGAAGGGAAATGCTTCTTGTTTTGTTCTGTGGTCTTGTTACTTGGATCTAGGGTTTCAGGAGTTGTTTGTTTTTTCCAATTTTGAATATGCTGTCAATTCTTTACTGTGGCAATACGGGGTGTTTCGAAGTCACAATTTAACGTCGTTTAATGTTTCAAGTTGTGATATATGTGTTCGTAAACTTCCACTAATTGCTATATGTCGGTTAATTGGTGGTTGCACATATCTGTGATGCTTTTGTGGTTTGTGTATATGAATATTGTTGGATTGTCGTGAATGAATAGCCGGGGATGTGAGGTATTATATTATTTCATTCAAATGTAAATTTTAATTTGATGTAATATTTTTTCACGGGGCATATCCGGGTTGAGGTTGTGACCACTGTTGTATTATTTCATTTACTGTTATTGCTCCTAGGATAGACCCAAGGTGGGGTGCACAAACTACCGGGTACTTTGAAGTGCCGAGTGGCCTACTCATTTTACTGAGGGAGGTTGCTTCACTTCGGGTATTTGGCGGGTAGTTTTCCGCACCCGTAGGGGTTTGGGGTGGGGTTTGTTTATTCATCATGACCGTGGAATCCGTCTTTCGTTACAGGCTTAAACGAAACACAGAATTCCTAGTATATCCAATGTGTTCATTTGTGATCTGGAATGCCTATTATTGCGTCTGACGAATGGATATTATTATATATATTATATAATAGATGTTGCTTATGTTTTGCATCCGCGCTAGTCCAGCCCCCAGCTCTGGCGTTAGTTATCTAACCTAACAGTGTAAGACGGGGCCCAGTCGAGAATGCATATGGCATAAGCGTACGTTGTATTTTTGTCTTTTTCTGCAATGGTAGGTTAATTGATGGGACTTCATTATATTAATGCAAGGCAAACAAACCAAAGCTGAATCGTTGGAACAATTCTAAAACCACTCGGTATTTTCAAAACAACAAAACTTTTAAAATGCGGAGCTTAAACCACTCATTTCAAAAGCTATCAGGTTCCTTCGATTTTATCAAGTTCACTACATTAACGGTTTCGCCAAAACCATTCGTAGCCCTCCGTCATTTCAGTTGGATATTCAGTAGTATTCAAGCTATGTATTTTGACCTTCGCCAAGGCATAGTGATTGGTAGCTGCTGAATATTCATCTGTAGCATAGAGAGATGTGTTTGTTTGTGTAAGTCCATGCTACCTCTCCCGGTACTTTCGGGAATGCGGAATTTGGTAAAAAACGATTTTCTTAAAGATGGTAACATAGACCTAAAACCCGGATCTTGGTTAAACATCTATCTGACATCCTAACTATGAGTTTTAGCTACTCGGTTAGGGGGTTATACCTTGCTTGTCTTGAACTCCTTCGTCTTCAAAGCTCCGATGGTGGTCCGATGGCTTCTTCTCGTCGTCTCCGTACGCCGAAGATAGATCCACCTGAAAGCTCCAACCTTTAGCTCCTTCTTCGTTCTTTGAAGAAACTAGTTCACTTGGTTTGCTAAACCTAGTGAACTAGAATGAGTAAAGAAGAAATAGAATGGGATTTTATCTATGGTTCTTGATTCTCAACTCATGAGACAAGAGAACCATAGATCAAGAGAGGGAGCAAGAGGTTGAGGGTGAGAGCAAAAGGAGAGCTCAAGAACAAGAGAGAGAATGAGCAAGTAAGAATGAGGCTCTCTTTTGTCTTTCACCCTCTCATAATCCAAAGCAATCATAACTCATCATACTAACAAAAGTCTTATGTGATGGTTGAAGCAACCATAACCATATCATTTCATGCACTCATTTTGCATAAATGAGCAAGCAAACAAAAGTCTTTGCCATGAAATGATGGCTATGGTTATCATGATGGTCAACTAGTCAAGCCTAGTCAACCGGTCAACAAGTCAACAAAAGTCAACCGGTCAACAAAGTCAACAAGTCAACAAAAGTCAACAAGTCAACAACCATATCACCATAATACTTAATTAATATAATAGTTAATCACATATCATATTCTCATTAGGGTTGAGCATAAAGTCAAATAGTCAACGGTCAACTGTCAACAACCCTAATGAGAATCCGCTGCCTCTGCCTCCCTGTCAACTGTGCATACACACCCGCATCCGCGTTCCGAGGAACACGAATGCAAACTGGATAAATCCAATCCCATAAGGTACACTAGGATCTGGCTTAAACCAAAGCCCGCTAGTGAAAACTGTCCGGACACTGTACGTGCACAAGTGCACGGATGTGACCGGACCCTGTCGCAAAACCATGCGACCTGTCGCAATACCATGCGACCTCTACTCTTTTGCCTAAAGGCGAAAATCTTTCTGTGTGGGACTCTAAAGACTCGACACTACGCTGGCAGTGGGTTTAACCACAGAACGCAAGCGGCACTAGCTGTGCGTAACGGTCCCCAGGTAATGCCGACAAGAAGACCGACGAGGCGAAACCCATCTGAACTCCTACTGAGCCTGAGTGTGACATTCTCCGTACAGTCCGGTCTGTTCGTCTGATACATCGCATGGCGGGCCTAGGGGGCGGTAAACGTCAGTCCCCCAATAGCGGTACAAGTCGTGCCGGAGCGAAGCCCAAAACACCCTGAGATAACACTGGAAACCTACCAGTATATCTCGTTTGCCCTGGCCAGGGACTACTCGTGTAATGGCTCTCCTAGACACAGCGCGATGTCAACCCCCAATACCGGGAGAGACGAATCCTGTCTAACCGTCACTGCCTCCAAGTGCTTCGGGACTGCACCCAACCACTACCTGTTTGCACGACTCCTTTGAGCCGTGGTAGGGTAGTGATCAAAGTACAGTGGGAACACACTCGAGGCGGAATGACAGTGTCAAGTCAGCGGACTAAGCTGTACTCATGTCACCTGGGAACTGATAACTGACGATAGGTATAATACCAACTAGTCAGTTCCCGACGAGTCCTGTCCAGTGTACCCGTAACCTAACGAGCACCCGCATACTATCTCAAGTACGACGTACTGACGGCTGTGGGACAGACCGTCTCCCACACTGGGATGAGAAGCGCATGCGCTGGTCTACTCCGGAGTATCGATGCCCTGTCTCGATAGTCCTGCGACCAGGGACCTGCATAAGGATGTGCTTATAGATTACCCAGCCCCACTAGTGTGACGGCCATCACATCGCTGGTAATCAAGCAAAGATCCTAAGGGCTCTACTAATGTGTATAGGCGATATGCAAAAATAAACACATGTACACATTGAAGTAGAAACAAACCAAGTAGCATACTACTATTTTGAGCAAGATTGTATATACAAGGTGAATATCCCAAGCATCCATTAAGTAATATACAAACTAGTATGATACAGTAATGGCCTCTAGGGCATATACACTAACAATTTCCCACTTGCACTAAGGCCATGTACTGGCGTATCGAAGACCTATCATCTCGATCAGCCGCTCGAACTGAGTCTGGGGCAGGGCCTTGGTGAATGGATCTGCAGTGTTATCTTCTGAAGCGACTCTCCGAACCTCGATCTCCTGGCGATCTACGATCTCCCTGATCAGGTGATACCGCCTTAAGATGTGCCTGGATCTCTGATGGGACCTGGGTTCCTTCGCTAAAGCTATAGCCCCGTTGTTGTCGCAATACAGAGGTATTGGATCAACAATGGACGGAACCACCTGAAGTTCTTTCAAGAACTTCCTCATCCAGACAGCTTCTTTTGCGGCATCAGATGCAGCGATGTATTCCGCTTCCATCGTCGAGTCTGCAACGGTTTCTTGTTTGGAACTCTTCCAACACACCGCCCCTCCATTGAGGGTAAAGACAAAACCCGACATGGACTTGGAATCATCCTTGTCACTCTGGAAGCTGGAGTCAGCAAAGGCCTCGATCTGGAGGTCTTTTCCGCCATACACCAAGAACATCTCCTTAGTCCTTCTTAGGTACTTGAGAATGTTCTTTACCGCTATCCAGTGTTTCTCCCCAGGGTTTGACTGATACCGGCTTACCACACTCAGTGCATAAGCTACATCCGGTCTGGTACACAACATCGCATACATTATAGAGCCTACCGCAGAAGCGTAGGGTATAATAGACATGCGATCCCTCTCCAAATCATTCTTGGGAGACATCTCTTTAGAGAGGGTGATCCCGTGACAAGCCGGTAGGTTACCGCGCTTGGAATCTTCCATACTGAATCTCTTCAGTATGGTGTCGATGTACCTGGACTGTGAAAGTCCTAATATCCTCTTGGATCTGTCACGGTAGATCCGGATACCCAGAATGTACGAGGCATCACCCAGGTCTTTCATGGAGAACCTGTGTGACAAGAACCCCTTGACAGATTGTAGCATAGGAATGTCATTTCCTATTAAGAGAATGTCATCCACGTATAAAACGAAGAATATTACAGTTCTCGCTACAAATCTACAATAGATGCATGGTTCATCTGGATTTTTGATAAAGCCAAATTCTTTGACCGTCTCATCAAAGCAGATGTTCCAACTCCGCGATGCCTGCTTTAGTCCATAGATGGACTTAAGCAACTTGCACACCTTTCCGCTGCTCCCACTCTGAATGAAACCCTCTGGCTGGTCCATATAGACACACTCCTCTAAATTTCCATTTAGAAAAGCTGTCTTTACGTCCATTTGCCAGATCTCATAATCGTGGAAGGCAGCAATGGCAAGAAGGATCCGAACGGATTTCAGCATGGCTACTGGAGAAAAGGTTTCGTCATAGTCCAAGCCAGGTCTTTGACGAAAACCCTTTGCTACCAGCCTAGCTTTATAGGTCTCAACCTGTCCATCTACACCAATCTTCCTTTTGAAGATCCACTTGCATCCTACGGGTTTTACCCCGTCTGGAGCAATGTCCAACGTCCATACCTTGTTGGTGTACATGGACTCCATTTCGGTCCGTATTGCATCCAGCCATTTCACTGAGTCAACGCTCTGAACGGCCTGCTGGAAGCTAGTAGGCTCATCATAATCTATGATGCAATCCTCTCTATCCCCGTCTATGAGAAAACCGCAGTATCTCTCGGGCGGATGAGTCTGCCTACTACTCCTGCGGAGCGGCGTAGGAATGTCCTGTTCTGTTGAACCCTCTGGTTCCACTAACCTTTCAGTAATAGTCTGTGGTTCTGGAATTTCTTCCAGTTCCACTGCGCTCCCACTATTTTCCTTTTCCAAGAACTGGTGTTCTAGAAAGTGGGCATTACGAGAAACAAGGACTTTTTGTTCCTCTGCGTAGTAGAAAAGATACCCCCTGGTGTTCTTTGGGTATCCCACAAACTTGCACAGTACTGAGCGTGCCTCGAGTTTGTCCGCATGCTGCTTTTTGACAAAAGCTGGACATCCCCAGATCTTCAGATATTGAAGATAGGGTTTCTTCCCACTCCACATTTCATATGGGGTGGTAGGCACAGTCTTAGTCGGAACTCGGTTCAAAAGGTATGCAGCTGATTCTAGCGCATACCCCCAGAATGATCGCGGCAATTCAGCGTTACTCATCATGGACCGCACCATATCCAATAGGGTGCGGTTCCGTCTCTCCGATACACAGTTATGTTGCGGGGTGTATGGAGGAGTAAGCTGAGAGAGAATTCCGTTCTCTTTTAAATAGTCCAGGAACTCGGCACTTAAGTATTCTCCACCTCGATCCGATCTTAGAATCTTAATACTTTTGCCGGTCTGTTTCTCTACTTCATTCTTATACTCCTGGAATTTTCCAAAGGCCTCGGACTTATGTTTCATTAAGAAGACATAACCGTACCTTGAGAAGTCATCCGTAAAAGTAATGAAGTAAGAATGTCCGCTTCGGGCATGTGTAGACATTGGACCGCACACGTCACTGTGTACGAGTCCCAAGAGCTCGCTCGCTCTTACTCCATGTCCAGTAAACGGAGTCTTTGTCATCTTTCCTTTGAGACAGGATTGACAAGTGGCATACGACTGATATTCGAACGCATTCAAATACCCTTATGTATGTAACTTCGTCAACCTTCTCTCATTGATGTGACCCAATCTACAATGCCATAAGAAAGTCTGATTTATTTCTGGAGACTTTCTTTTGTGTGTATTCTGGACATTAAAAATCTGTGGTTGGTTTAACACGTATATACCATTACTCAATGTACCTGACCCAATCAAAACTTGATTAAGGTGAATGTTTACAACATTACTTACAAACGCAAATTCATAACCTTCTTTAGAAACTAAAGATACAGAAATGATATTACAAGTTGCGTTGGGTACAAAAAAGCAATTACGCAAAACCAAAACATGTCCATCTGACATTCCCAGGTGATAGTCCCCCACGGCTTTAGCATCCATGCTAGCTCTGTTCGCAACTCTGAGGGTCATGTCACCTGCCTTCAAAACCCTACGGTTTCTCAACGCCTGCAAAGAATTACAGATATGAGATCCTGATCCGGTATCCAATACCCAGGAAGTAGAGTTTATTGAAAGACAGTTTTCAATAACATACACACCTGAAGCTGAAGCTGCAACCTGCTTCAATTCCTGTGTTCTGGCCTTCCAGGCCCTGCAATCATTCTTCCAGTGTCCTTTCTTATGACAATAGAAGCATTCTTCCTTATCCACAAGCTTCCCCGCTATCTTTGTTGCTTTACCTTTTCCCTTCGTATCCACTTTACTAACATCGCCCCTTGGTTTGGCGGGGGCCTTCTTCTTCTTTCCCTTGGCTTTCGCCTTGGACCTAGAAGAAGATGATCCTCCTACAAACAAAGTGGATGTATCCCTACCTTTCTGTAGGGTGCCCTCTGCGCTCCTCAGCATGTTGAGGAGCTCTGAAAGTTCAACCTCTTTTTCTTGTAAGTTGAAGTTCAGTATAAACTGGGCGTAAGTGGAAGGAAGGGACTGGAGAACTATATCCGTATATAGCTCACTCTCCAATGTGATCCCTAGGTCAGCGAGCTCCTCAATGTAGCCGATCATCTTTAGCACGTGCTCGGCTACTGATGATCCGACGGCCATTCTTGTCGAAAATAACTTTTTCGACGCTTCGTATCTTGCGATACGAGATTGCTCTCCATACAGTTCTTTTGTATGAAGCAATATGGATTCCATGTCCATATTCTCATGCCTCCTCTGATGTTCGTTGTCCATCGAGGCAAGCAGGAGGCATTTGGCCTTCGCGCTATCAATCTCCCAAGTCTTACGGATTTCCTTATCCGCGACGCTGGAAGTTGGACCAGGGACAGGGGGAGCTTTGGTGGTAAGAAGATACCCCAGCTTGTCGTAAGTGATTGCTATCTTGACATTCCTGAGCCAATCTTTGTAGTTTGGCCCTGTCAGTTTGTTTTTATCTAGGAGTAACTTAAGTCCAGTCATGTTGATTGGTCGCTGCAATTAGGAGAGAGAAGAAGAAACACTCAGCATGATGCTCTTGCAAGTTTAGAGTGGTTTTTAGTTTGTCTAAACAGGATGGCTCCCACTGTTTCTCGAATCCCTCCTCAAACCATAAAGGAAGAATTAGTCAGGATCAATCCCACCGTACAATACTTGCTTAACCGTTCAGCCAGGCCGGTGTCGGTACTTCAAGGGAGGTTTTCCAACGCTTTCGCGAAGTTCCTTAATTAAAGAACCTCTTTTCCCTGGGGGCGTAGCCCCGCTAACACCTTTCTTGGCACCTACTAGGTTTATAGCATTGATCGTTAAGTGAGAAATTTCCCGAGGAGTAGCATATACTCACAGTAGGATCGGGATCCAAATATCATTGCGTGACGAAACTGAAGGAATCCTACCAGAATCATCACACTCCAAATGGTATGCAAATCTAGCAAGTTTCAGTACTTATGAAACTCCCGATGTGGATTTTTGCCCCATGCTCTTATGACCTTGGCGTGAGGTCAAAATGTCATAAGTCACATGTCAAGTTCGTCCCATCATTATCCAGGTTAATTTGAACCCACCCGTACATACCCTTGACGTAGGCCAAAATGGCAGTACGACTGTCTCAAACCAACGCATTCTATCTATGCAACAGATAAATATCCGGCAGCTACCAATCACTATGCCTTGGCGTGAGGTCAAAATACATAGCTTGAATACTACCGAATATTTAACTGAAATGATGGAGGGCTACGGATGGTTTTGGCAAAACCGTGAACGTAGTGAACTTGATTTGGTCGATGGAACGAGATAGCTTTTAAATGGAGTGGCTCAAACTCCGTATTTTAAAAGTTTGTTTTGAAAAGAACCGAGTGGTTTTTCGAAAGTGTTCCAACGACTTTAACTTGGTTTATTATCTTGCATTAGTTCTTTTAATGCGTGATATTCTTGCATTAGTTCTTTTAATGCGTCCCATCATTTAATCCTACCATTGCAGAAAACAACCAAAAATATGACGTACGCTTATGCCATTCGCATTCGCCACGGGGCCCCGTCATTACCCGTTAGGTTACTTAACTAACGACAGAGCGGGGGCTGGGCTAGCGCGGCTGTAAAACATAAGCAACGCCTAAATAATATCATATATAGATATACTGCAATGATAAACATTTCAGATCACAGATGAATACATTGGATATACTAGGAATCTGTAATTCGTACGAGCCTGTAACGAAAGACAAATTACACGGTCGCGGTGAATAGCCAAATACCCCACCCAAGACCCCTACGGGTGCGGCAAACTACCCGCCAAGTACCCGAAGCGTAGTAACCTCCCTCATCTCCTATGAGTAGGCCACTCGACACTTCGGCATACCCGGTAGTTTGTGCACCCCCTCCATGGGCCTATCCTAGGAGCAAAAACAGTAAAAAGAAATTATACAATGACGGCTACAACCCCGACCCGGTTGTGCAGCCATACAAATAATTATTACATCAATTTACAAATTTACATGAATTGAAAGAAAAGAAAACTCTCGTCTCACAACCCCCGGCTATTCACCCGCGACAATCCAACATATTCATATCCACATTCCAGCAACATTACAGATCACAGATTTGTATAACCCCCACTAATCGACATATAGCGATTAGTAGACGTTCAATACAAATATTACATTACAGAAAAACCCGTTAGCTAAAGTCTTTTAGGAGTTCGATCAAAAAATACGGATTTTCGGGACCCCAAAATAAAATTTTCGTTCTGGAAAATCTGGGCAGAAAATATATATTCCAAAAATCCTAAAATACCCCCAGAAGAACATTGCACCAAAAAGGGACCACGGCCGAGTCAACTCGGCCGCGGATCCGCGGCGGGAGCGTGCTCCCGCCGCGGATCCGCGGCGCTTTGACTCGATCGTGGGACCAATTTTGGTGGGTGTTCACAGAAAAGCCTGAGCCGATTTTAGGTGTTAAAATAATCAACTTTTGAACAGTGGAAAAATCGACAGAAACTGCAAAATTTTTGGGGTTTGTTTCGGGACTTTTTCGTTGATCGATCTTCTAGTTACTTGCTAACATGCTAGATAGAGTTTAACTAGGCTCTGATACCACTGTAAGTCCATGCTACCTCTCCCGGTACTTTCGGGAATGTGGAATTTGGTAAAAAACGATTTTCTTAAAGATGGTAACATGGACCTAAAACCCGGATCTTGGTTAAACATCTATCTGACATCCTAACTATGAGTTTTAGCTACTCGGTTAGGGGGTTATACCTTGCTTGTCTTGAACTCCTTCGTCTTCAAAGCTCCGATGGTGGTCCGATGGCTTCTTCTCGTCGTCTCCGTACGCCGAAGATAGATCCACCTGAAAGCTCCAACCTTTAGCTCCTTCTTCGTTCTTTGAAGAAACTAGTTCACTTGGTTTGCTAAACCTAGTGAACTAGAATGAGTAGAGAAGAAATAGAATGGGATTTTATCTATGGTTCTTGATTCTCAACTCATGAGACAAGAGAACCATAGATCAAGAGAGGGAGCAAGAGGTTGAGGGTGAGAGCAAAAGGAGAGCTCAAGAACAAGAGAGAGAATGAGCAAGTAAGAATGAGGCTCTCTTTTGTCTTTCACCCTCTCATAATCCAAAGCAATCATAACTCATCATACTAACAAAAGTCTTATGTGATGGTTGAAGCAACCATAACCATATCATTTCATGCACTCATTTTGCATAAATGAGCAAGCAAACAAAAGTCTTTGCCATGAAATGATGGCTATGGTTATCATGATGGTCAACTAGTCAAGCCTAGTCAACCGGTCAACAAGTCAACAAAAGTCAACCGGTCAACAAAGTCAACAAAAGTCAACAAGTCAACAACCATATCACCATAATACTTAATTAATATAATAGTTAATCACATATCATATTCTCATTAGGGTTGAGCATAAAGTCAAATAGTCAACGGTCAACTGTCAACAACCCTAATGAGAATCCGCTGCCTCTGCCTCCCTGTCAACTGTGCATACACACCCGCATCCGCGTTCCGAGGAACACGAATGCAAACTGGATAAATCCAATCCCATAAGGTACACTAGGATCTGGCTTAAACCAAAGCCCGCTAGTGAAAACTGTCCGGACACTGTACGTGCACAAGTGCACGGATGTGACCGGACCCTGTCGCAAAACCATGCGACCTGTCGCAATACCATGCGACCTGTCGCAATACCATGCGACCTCTACTCTTTTGCCTAAAGGCGAAAAGCTTTCTGTGTGGGACTCTAAAGACTCGACACTACGCTGGCAGTGGGTTTAACCACAGACCGCAAGCGGCACTAGCTGTGCGTAACGGTCCCCAGGTAATGCCGACAAGAAGACCGACGAGGCGAAACCCATCTGAACTCCTACTGAGCCTGAGTGTGACATTCTCCGTACAGTCCGGTCTGTTCGTCTGATACATCGCATGGCGGGCCTAGGGGGCGGTAAACGTCAGTCCCCCAATAGCGGTACAAGTCGTGCCGGAGCGAAGCCCAAAACACCCTGAGATAACACTGGAAACCTACCAGTATATCTCGTTTGCCCTGGCCAGGGACTACTCGTGTAATGGCTCTCCTAGACACAGTGTGATGTCAACCCCCAATACCGGGAGAGATGAATCCTGTCTAACCGTCACTGCCTCCAAGTGCTTCGGGACTGCACCCAACCACTACCTGTTTGCACAACTCCTTTGAGCCGTGGTAGGGTAGTGATCAAAGTACAGTGGGAACACACTCGAGGCGGAATGACAGTGTCAAGTCAGCGGACTAAGCTGTACTCATGTCACCTGGGAACTGATAACTGACGATAGGTATAATACCAACTAGTCAGTTCCCGACGAGTCCTGTCCAGTGTACCCGTAACCTAACGAGCACCCGCATACTATCTCAAGTACGACGTACTGATGGCTGTGGGACAGACCGTCTCCCACACTGGGATGAGAAGCGCATGCGCTGGTCTACTCCGGAGTATCGATGCCCTGTCTCGATAGTCCTGCGACCAGGGACCTGCATAAGGATGTGCTTATAGATTACCCAGCCCCACTAGTGTGACGGCCATCACATCGCTGGTAATCAAGCAAAGATCCTAAGGGCTCTACTAATGTGTATAGGCGATATGCAAAAATAAACACATGTACACATTGAAGTAGAAACAAACCAAGTAGCATACTACTATTTTGAGCAAGATTGTATATACAAGGTGAATATCCCAAGCATCCATTAAGTAATATACAAACTAGTATGATACAGTAATGGCCTCTAGGGCATATACACTAACAGTTTGGAACAGTTGTACTACTATTTTTGCCTTCGTCAAGAGTATGTACGGGTGTGTTCAAATTAACTTGGACAATGATGGGTAGAACTTGACATGTGACTTATAATATGTTGGACTTCGTCAAGGTTATAAGAGCAAAGGGGAAAAATCCACATCGGGACTTTCTAAAGAAACTGAAACTTGCTAGCGATGCATACCATTTGGAGTGTGATAATTTTGGTAGGATTCCTTCGACTTTATCATACAATGATATTTGGATCCCGATCCTACTGTGAGTATATGCTACTCCTCGGGAGATTTTTTTCACTTAACGATCAATGCTAGAAACCAAGTAGATATCTAGAACAGTGTTAGCAGGGCTACGCCTCCAGGAAAAAGAGGTTATTTAATTAAGAAACTTCGCGAAAGCGTCGTAAAACTTCCCTCGAAGTACCGACACTAGCCTGGCTGAAAGGTTAAGCAAGAATTGTATGGTGAGATTAATCCCGACTAATTCTTCTTTTATGGTTTGAGGAAGGATTCGAAAAACAGTGGGAGCCATCCTGTTTAGATAAACTAATAACTAATCTAAACTTGCAAGAGCATCATGCTAAAGGGTTTCTTCTCTCTCTCCTAATTGCAGCAACCAAGATGACGGGCCTTAAGTTACTATTAGATAAAAACATATTAACAGGGCCAAACTATAAAGATTGGTTCAGGAATGTCAAGATAGCAAGCACATATGACAAATTGGGCTATATACTTACTAAAGTCCCCGCCGTCCCAGGTCCAGATTCCAGCGTCGCGGATAAGGAAATCCGTAAGACCTGGGAAATTGATAGCGCGAAAGCCAAGTGCCTTATGCTTGCCTCTATGGACAATGAACACCAGAGGCGGCACGAGAATAGGGATCTTGGATCCATATTCCTCCATACCAAGGAATTTTATGGAGAGCAATCTCGTATCGCAAGATACGAGACCTCGAAGAAGCTATTTCAGGCGAGGTTGGCCATCGGGTCATCTGTAGGGGAACACGTCCTTAAGATGATCGGCTACATTGAGGAGCTCACGGACCTCAGGACCATGTTGGAGAATAAGTTGTGTACATACTTAATTCTGCAGTCCCTCCCTTCCACCTACGCCCAGTTTATCTTGAATTTTAATATTCAAGGTAAAGAAGTTGAACTTGCGGAACTCCTCAACATGTTGACGAGTGCTGAGGGCACCCTGCATAAATCCAGGGAAACACCCGCTGTACTTGTTGGTGGAGCTTCCTCTTCTAGATCCAAGGAGAAAGCCAAAGGAAAGAAGAAGAAGGCCCCCACCAAGCCGAGAGGTGGTGTTAGTAAGGTGGAAGCAAAGGGCAAGGCAAAGGTAGTGGGGTCAACAGTAGGAAAGGAAGAATGCTTCTACTGTCATAAGAAGGGCCATTGGAAGAAAGATTGCAGGGCTTGGAAGGCCAAGAACCAGTACCCGAAGCAAGTTGTGGCTTCGGCTTCAGGTGTGTTTGTAATTGAAAATCGTCTGTCAATCAACTCTACTTCTTGGGTATTCGATACCGGATCAGGATCTCATATCTGTAATTCTTTGCAGGCACTGAGAAGCCGTAGAGTTCTGAAGACCGGTGATATGACCCTCAGGGTTGCTAACGGAGCGAGCGTGGATGCTGTGTCCGTAGGGGAATATCACTTAGGGTTGACAAGTGGACATATTTTGGTTTTGCGCAACTATTTTTGTGTACCTAGTTTGACTTGTAATATCTTTTCTGTATCTTTGTTATCTAAAGAAGGTTATGATTTTATATTTGTAAGCGATGTCGTAAACATCCACCTTAATCATGGTCTGATTGGGTCAGGTACTCTAAACAATGGTATATACGTATTAAACCAACTACAAATTTTCAATGTCCAGAACACACATAAAAGAAAGACTCCAGAATTAAATCAAGCTTTCTTATGGTATTGTAGACTGGGTCACATCAACGAAAAAAGGTCGACCAAGCTACATAGAGAAGGATATTTGGATCCGTTCGAATATCAATCTTATGCAACTTGTCAATCTTGTCTCAAAGGAAAAATGATAAAGACTCAATTCACTGGACGTGGAGTAAGAGCGAGCTCGCTCTTAGGACTAATACACAGCGACGTGTGTGGTCCAATGTCTACACATGCAAGAGATGGTTATTCCTATTTCATTACTTTTACGGATGATTTCTCTAGGTATGGACATGTCTTCTTGATGAAACATAATTCCGAGGCCTTTGAAAAATTCCGAGAATATAAGAATGAAGTAGAAAAACAAACCGGCAAAAGTTTTAAGACACTGAGATCTGATTGAGGTGGTGAATACTTGAGTGCCGAGTTCCTGGATTACCTAAAAGAGAATGAAATTCTCTTTCATCTTACTCCTCTGTACACGCCACAACACAACGGTGTATCGGAGAGACGGAACTGAACCTTATTGGATATGGTGCGTTCCATGAAGAGTAACGCTGAGTTACCGCGATCATTCTGGGGCTATGCACTAGAATCAGCAGCATATCTTTTGAACAAGGTTCCTACCAAGACTTTGCCTACCACACCATATCAGATGTAGAGTGTGAAGAAACCCTATCTTCAGTATCTGAAGATATGGGGATGTCCAGCATTTTCAAAAAGCAGCATGTAGACAAGCTCAAGGCACGCTCAGTACTGTGTAAGTTTGTGGGATACCCAAAGAACTCCAGAGGGTATCTTTTCTATTACGCAGAGGAACAAAAGCTTTTTGTTTCTCATCATGCCCACTTTTTGGAAAATCAATTTTTAGAAAAGGAAACTAGTGGGAGCGCAATAGAACTGGAAGAAATTCCATAACCACAATCTATTACTGAAAGCATGGTGGAACCAGAAGTTTCAAAAGAACAGGACATTCCCGCGCTACTCCGCAGGAGTAGTAGGCCGTCTCATCCGCCCGAGAGATACTACGGTTTTCTCGTAGACGGGGATAGAGAGGATTGCATCATTGATAATGATGAGCCAACTAACTTCCAGCAAGCCATTCAGAGAACAGACTCGGTAAAATGGTTGGATGCAATGCGGACCGAGATGGAGTCCATGTACACCAACAAAGTATGGACTTTGGACATTGCTCCAGAAGGGATAAAACCCGTAGGCTGCAAATGGATCTTCAGAAAGAAGATTGGTGTAGATGGACAGGTTGAAACCTATAAGGCTAGACTTGTTGCAAAAGGATTTCGTCAAAGATCTGGTTTGGACTATGATGAAACTTTTTCACCAGTGGTTATGCTCAAATTTATCCAGATCCTTCTTGCCATTGTTGCCTTCCACGATTATGAGATTTAGCAGATGGACGTAAAGACCGCTTTTCTAAATGGAAATTTGGAAGAGTGCGTCTATATGGACCAGCCAGAGGGTTTCATTCAGAGTGGGAGCAGCGGGAAAGTGTGCAAGTTGCTTAAGTCCATTTATGGACTAAATCAGGTATCGCGGAGTTGGAACATCTGTTTTGATGAGACGGTCAAAGAATTTGACCTTATCAAAAATCCAGATGAACCAACTATCTATAGTAAGATTGTATCAAGAACTGTTGTATTCCTCGTCTTGTACGCTGATAACATTCTCTTGATAGGAAATGACATTCCTATGCTACAATCTGTTAAAGGATTCTTGTCACAAATGTTCTCTATGAAAGACCTGGGTGATGCCTCTTATATTCTGGGGATCCAGATCTATCAAGATAGATTTAACAGGATGTTGGAACTTTTACAGTCCAGGTACATCGACACCATACTGAAGAGATTCAGTATGGAAGATTCAAAGCGCGGTAATTTACCGGCTTGTCACGAAATCACCCTCTCCAAAGAGATATCTCCCAAGACTGATTTGGAAAGGGATAGGATGTCTATTATACCCTACGCTTATGCAGTAGGCTCTATAATGTATGCGATGTTGTGTACCAGACCAGATTTTTCTTAAGCATTAAGAGTGGTAAGCCAGTATCATTCAAACCCTGAGAAGAAGCACTGGATTGCAGTAAAGAACATTCTCACGTACCTGAGAAGGACTAAGGAAATGTTCTTGGTGTACGGCGGAAAAGACTTCCAGATCGAGGCCTTTGCTGACTCCAGTTTCCAGAGTGACAAGAATGACTCCAAGTCCATGTCGGGTTATGTCTTTACCCTCAATGGAGGGCAGTCTGTTGGAAGAGTTCCATGCAGGACACCTTGGCTGACTCGACGATGGAAGCGGAGTATATCGCAGCTTCTGATGCCACAAAAGAAGCAGTTTGGATGAGGAAGTTCTTAACAGAACTTCAGGTAGTTCCGTCCATTATTGATCCAATACCTCTGTATTGTGACAACAATGGGGCTATAGCTTTAGCAAAGGAACCCAGGTCCCATGAGAAGCCCAGACACATCTTGAGGCGGTATCACCTGATCAGGGAGATCATGGATCGCCGGGAGATCGGGGTGCGGAGAGTTGCTACCGAGGACAACACTGCAGATCCATTCACAAAGGCCATCTCTCAGACGCAGTTCGAGAGGCTATTCGAGATGATAGGTCTGCGATATGCCAACACATGGCCTTAGTGCAAGTGGGAGATTGTTAGTGTAATATGCCCTAGAGGCCATTATTGTAAAGTACTAGTTTGTATATTACATTTTCGAAGCTTGGGATATATACACGGATTTATGACAGTCTTGCTCAATATGGTAGTATGCTACTTGGTTTGTATCTATTTTAATATGTGTATATGTTTATTTGACGTATCGCTAATACATATTGGTAAAGCCCTTAGCATCTTTACTTGACTACCAGCGTTGTGGGATGGTAGTCTACAAGCACATCCTTATAAAGGTCCCTAGTTGTAGGATTATCGAGACAGGGCATCGATACTCCAGAGTAGACTAGTGTATACGCTTCTCATCCCAACAGGGGAGATGGTCTGTCCCACAGCCATCAGTACGTCGTACTGGAGATAGTATGCAGGTGCTTATTGGGTTATGAGTTACACTGGACAGACTCATGGGGAACTGCTGGTTGGTACTATACCTATCATCAGGTAGCAGTTCCCAGGTGACATGTGTACAGCATAGTCCGTTGACTTGACACTACTACTTCGCCTCAAGTGTGTTCCCACTGTTCTTAGATTACTACCCTACCACAGCTCTATTGAGTCATGCAAACAGGTAGTAGTTGGGTGCAGTCCCGAAGCACTTGGAGGCAGTGGCGGTTAGATAGGATTCGTCTCTCCTGGTATTGGGGGTTGATATCGCGCTGTGTTCGGAAAGCCATTGCACAAAGTCCCTGACCAGGGCAAGCGAGATTTACAGGTAGGTACTCTAGTAGTTTCTCAGGGTGTTTTGGGCTGCACTCCGACACGACTTATTGCAATATTAGGGGTTTGACGTTTATCGCCACCCTAGGCCCGATATGCGATACTCTTTGACGAACAGACCGGACTGTACGGAGATTGCCACAGACAGACCCAGTAGGAGTTCAGATGAGTTTGCTCGTCGGCCATCTTTGTAAGTCTACGGTAGCGCCCCGGCCGTCTTTCCGAGGCCAAAATGCGGAAACGAAAACTTTTCAAACTAGAAAACCGGCGCTATCGTATGCTTAAAATCCGGATCGAACCATTAACCTACTACTAGCTATCTAGAGAAGGGATAGAAAGTTATACCGAGCGATCTGTGTCCTTCGGTCTTCGGCTACCATCCCAAGCTCCTCGCGGCATCTCCGGTTTCGATCTCCTCGTCGGAAAGGGCACCACATCGAGAAGTCTTTTTACGGGCTCCCACCTCTGAACCGAGGCAAATCAGACACGAAGTTGGCTAGCTGACGTGTCCAAGATTACTGTAGACTAAGTGTAGAAACCTTTGTCTCAAGGTGTTAATGAAGTTGCCATTTTTGGATGGAGGAATGAACTATAGAGATGAGCTAAGGAATTTTTGATGCAAGTAAATGAGAATGAATATTTTCCACAACCCAAAAATCCTCTACTGCCCATTCCTTTTTGGTGGCCGGCCATGCATAGAGAGGGGGAGGTAACCACAAGAAAAAGCAAGGGGTGAGCCTAGGAAAGGGTGGTGATAATGAGGAAATTTGGTCACACCAAAGTCTTTCCAAAATCCTATCATAATAAATGCAAGCCATGAGCACAAATAATGCAACATGAGAAAGAAAGCTTTCTAGAACCAAGCCACCACAAAAAACACCCTCCTTTACAAATTGCAACTCTTGCAAATAAACCCCTCATATCAATTTTTAGCCAAAGAAAGAAAGAAAGGAAAATGGCCGAAAACGGAATGCAAACTGGTAACTTCAAAAAAAACGATCCCGTAAATAAATTATAGGAAAACCCCGCGACTGTATATACATACCCACATTTGTATTCCGACCGAATACAAATGCAATGAGACAAAATCTACACTGTATAAAACTAGGATCCGGCTTAAACCAAAGCCCGCTAGTATTATCCGTCCGAACCATAACACGTGCACAAGTGCACGCGTACGTTCGAACCCTGCCATAAATCCATACGACCTCTACAGCGTTTCTCCCGAAACTTGAGAAACTGTCTATGGGGGACTCTAAAGACTCGTCAATACTTTGGCTGTGGATTTAACCACTAGCATGTCAGAGGTATTAGCCGTATGTAACGGGCTACCAGGTATTGACCAAAAGGGAGGTTGATGACAGAACTCATCCTGACACCCTACTGAGCCTGTCAGTGACAATATCAGTACAGTCCGGTCCGTTCGTCTATGAGCATCACATGGCGGGCCTAGGGGGTTGGTAAAAGCCAGACCCCCAAAAGCGGTACAAGTCGTGTCGGAGTGTAGCCCAGAACACCCTGAGATACTACTGGAATACCTACCAGTAAATCTCCTTCCTTAGCCAAGGACTTCGTGTAATGGCTCTCCTAGACACAGCGCGATCTCACCCCCAATACCGGGAGAGACGAACCCCTGCCGATCCGCTCACTGCCTCCATGTGGCTCGGGACTGTACCCAACTAAAACCTGTTTGCACGACTCCTTTGAGCCGTGGTAGGGTAGTAATCAAAGTACCGTGGGAACTCACACGAGACAAATGACGATCTCAGGTCGATGAACTAACCTGTACACATGTCACCAGGGAACTGCTATCTGACGTCAGGTATAATACCAACTAGCATGTTCTCGGCGAGTCCTGTCCGGTGTACTCATAACCCAATGAGCACCTGTATACATCTTAGGTGATCCAACTGACACCAATGGCTTGTGAGACCGGCCACCGCCCCTCGTCGGGGTCTCGACTGTATACACTAGTCTAATCCGGAGTATCGATGCCCTGTCTCGAAAACTCCCACGACTAGGGACCTTTTTAAGGATGCGCTTATAGACCCCAGCTCCCACGTATATGATCGCCATCATACTGCTGGCAGTCATGAAAGAATCTTAAAGGCTCTATCAACGTGTAATAGCGACCTGTAAGGTCACCTAAAGCAGTACACGATGATAAAGATAAACCAGATAGCATACTATCATCTTGAGTAAGACTGTCCTACCGGTATAGGTCCTCCCTCAATCATTGCAATCACGTGCCTGTGATCCAATAATTGACTCTGAGGGCACTATATCTAACAATCTCCCACTTGCACTCAAGGCTAATTATTGTGATGTCACATACTCACAGCCCGTGTGATACCGAACACCTAACTCCTCTACTAATCAGTTTCACAAAATCCGTTTGCGAAACCATTGCGTTCGAGGAATAGCCTCAGTGAGTGGATCCGCCATGATGTTTCTTTCTATGTCTCTCTTTATCTCAAGTTCGCGAAGAAAGCCATCTCCCGAAATGAGCAATACCTGTCTTAGAATATGTCGGGATATCTGATGGGACTTAGTTCATAAATAAACTCCAAATCCAAACTTCTTAGACTGTATCGTCAACTGAACTTAATCAGTTTCCTGCGCCACACCTCCCTCAGTATCCCCTTGAAACACTTGTCCAAAATACTGCCCCTCTTCAAAGAGAAAACTATAACTCTGACAGCCACTCTGTCAACCAGGTCACCTTGGAAGCCTGGAATGATAACTGTCTCCTAAAAGAGGCTGTCGTTATCATATCCCTAGAACATCCACTTATGTTCTAAAACTTCTTCTGAATGTTTCTCCAGGATAGGATCAATATCAACTTATTGCATCTACTGCAAAAACAACGTCTGGTGTGGTACTTGACATCTCATGATTGACTCAATTTCCTAAGCAAGTGATCTGCCAATCATGCACATCCCTCTCACCTTTAGTCTGTAAGAAACCTTTAGAGAGGGTGACTCCATCACCTGCAGGTACACTATCGTGCCAGGAGTCGTCCATTCTAAAACACCTTTAGAATGCTGTCTAAGTACCCAGATTGGGAAACTATCCAAATCTAGATCTAAAACCATAGATCTAGTAACCAGAATGTCAGATATTATATCTATATCCTTATGTGGAGAAACTACTGTGTGACAACCAAAGTATAACCGATCGTAGTATAGGAATATCACTTCCTACTCTGTGTATGTCATCCAAATACCAGGACATCACACCCTACTATCTTCTTAACAGATCCATCCCCTATTCCGATGAAGTCAAACCTATGACTGTCACATCAGAAATAGATGGTCTATCTTCGCTAAATCTGCTTTAGTCCATAAATAGACATAAGCTACTTGTCCACTATGCTTCTGCTTCTCCCACTGACTACGACAACCCTCTGGCAGAGTCATATACACGTGCACTTCTAAAGCTAGTTTAGAACGACGCTATACTCATCCTCCTGCCAGGTCTCACAGTCTGGAACAACAGCAATGGTAAGTCTGGGTAAACAAGAACCTCCCTGTCATTGTCTTTGAGCATACCTGTAGCGTTTTGAAAATCGTTTCGGTGAAATTCCGGAAAATCGGTAAAATAAGGGGGTTTTCTGTAAAAAAGTCAAAATGAAAATATCTTATTATAAAAATTAAATATAGATATTCTAGCTATGTAATTGCTAGTATTTGGTGTTTATTGACCCACTGGTGAAATTTCAAATTTTCTGAAAAATTTTCCGAAATTAATTATTTTAATATTATTTTAAGCCGTCACTAATATATTTAATTAGGGAAAATTACAAATTTGAATGAGTTGAAACAAATTTTGTGCATCATAAAACTTTAAATAAAATTTTATCATATGGTTTTTGAAACGAAATCGTTTGCCAAAACGGTTTAGAAAATATCGAAGAAAAAAAGGCTTTTTTTTAGTGTAAATGGATGTTTGGGATGTTATATTTATCATTTTTCATCACCCCACACCCATACCCACACTCACACACCCCCATTTACTTCTCCCCTTGGCTGAATTCAGTAGCCCCCACCCTTTTCCCCACTTGAATTTCAAAGAAAAGAAAAGAAAGAAAAGAAAAGAAAGGAAATAAGAAAATAGTAAAAAGAGTATGGTCTTTTGTTGACTTGGTCTTCTTTTCTCCCCTTGACTTCACCCACCCCCACACCACACCTCACCCCTCTCCTCTCTTGGCCAAAACTGATCTCTTGGCAGCCCCCCCATTTTCTTCAAGTCTTCATCTTCCTTCACCTCCAAATTCATTCAAAAATCAACCAAAATCAACACAAATCAAAGCAAACTCAAAAATCTAATCCCTACCCATTATTCCTTTGCCATCCAAGCTTGGATCTTGGTGAAGAGAGAGCATTTTGGGAGGCTAGATTTCATGTGAGATCAATAAAATTATGGAGGTATAATTTTAACCTTATAGTTAATTGTTGATTATTGCTTATGTTAGCTTAATTAAGTGTTTAATTAGGTGTTAACTTGGTTTACCCTTCAAGTTGAAATTGTAAGGAATTGGGTTTGGATCAAGATAAGGGTTTTGATAAATTGTTCATGCTTTAATTGTGTAGTTGAACCTCTTAAGGTTTGGAAAACCTAATCTTGTTGCTATTATGTAAATTGTTGCAATTAATTTGTCCAAATCAAGTTTTTTAAGCAAACTAGGTTTTTGAAATTAAATTACAATGTGGGATTAAAATCTAAATTAAGGTTTCATGTCATTATTAATATTATAATGAGCGGTTTAATGACTTTGGTTCATGCAAAATCAAGCTTAATTGATGAATTGTGAATTTTGCTTTAAAAGGTGTTAAAAATTGATATTTTTGCAAACTAGGATTTTGGAAATTATGCAAATTTATGAGATTAAATTATGGAAATAGTTTTTATGACTTATTTAAGATATTTAGTGAATATTGTGGCCGCTAGATTCGTTTATACATCGAGTTTTGTACTAAAACGGTGATTTGTGCTTGCTAGATTTTCGGAAAAATGACTTTTTAAGTGAAATTGGGGTTTTTGTGAATTTTAAGCTATTTTATATTATAATTAGTGCTTGTAATTGTACAAATGAGTGCGTTGGGAGCTTTCTCGATGGTTTGGCGTTTGTACGCCGACGTCGAGGGTTTTTGGGTCGATTTGTGAAAGCAACCTTAGGTTTTGACCTATGTGGAATTCGTGCGTCGTTTTGGTCATGAGTCAGATTTTAATGCGATATGGTGCGTTATGATATGTAGGTACCCCATGTGGATTTCGAGACGACAAGCAAGCGCGTGGCGACGTCGGCACCGGCGAGCGAGGACCAGGTGAGTAGATTTATATCTACGGAGAGAAGTCGGGTGGATGGCGTATAGCACCCCCGCAGTTCGTGGTGATGTATACGAATACGTATACACACATATATATATATATATATTGTTTATATATTGTTGAGTTATTGATGATAAATATGGATATTTGGTGTTCTTGGATGATTGAGTGCCGCGAAACCCTAGAGTAGCGGTCGCACACACTTGCACACACCTACCCATACTTGCATACTTTCTTCTTTCTTTTGTGCTCATACGGGAATATTTAGTTATGTGTTCACATAGGTATGGGACTATGTGTTCACATACGGATTAGGGGATGATACTTAGGATTGAGATGAGTCG
Organism: Agapanthus africanus; assembly: GCA_030015575.1. Taxonomy (NCBI): domain Eukaryota; kingdom Viridiplantae; phylum Streptophyta; class Magnoliopsida; order Asparagales; family Amaryllidaceae; genus Agapanthus; species Agapanthus africanus. Next base: position 485,125,336 of record CM057350.1, read on the forward strand.
ATGAGATTTGTGTTGAGATTGTGATATCGGTGATATGGCAGGATTCGTACTTGAGGTACGTCCTGGTGTTATAGCGGATCTTGGGGCGACGATACGGGTGAATAGTGTTATAAATAGGTGGTCGACATATGATCGTAATATAAGATATGATATGCTAGGATATTGATCATAGGCTGTATTGGGCGATGTATACCCCTTGATGATGATATGTGCTGATGATATCGGTTTGTACGAGACTGTCGATCAGTAGTCAGATCATGACTATATTGATGATATTAGTATTGTACTAGACATAGGTCCGTACCTTAGACTATGATCTTTGATAAAGAGGATACCGGATGAATAGTGTGATGAACATGATTTTGACCCGTACCCAGATTTGGGATGCCGTACGACGGATTTACGTACGAGCTATATATTGATGATTGATCCGCACTCTTGACTTGGGATGTCTGATTATAGATATGGTATCGGATATGATATTATTGAGGCAGGATCGCCGACTATACATATACAGGTATGTATATGTATCGACTCAGATGATAGGCGGTTTCCTTACCTGTAGTTCAGCCGTATAGTTTAGTGTAGTTGTTAGGTTAGATTAGACTCCTACCTATTTCAAAACTAGCGGATCGTGGGTATTATAAAAGACAGGTCAAGGGATCTACGGATATTTCAAAAGACGTATCCCTTCTTAAAACTACCGTAGCCCTATTTTCAAAACCCCACGATTCGTGTTATTTCAAATGGCACCATTGTTCAATATTTACCTCCCGCACATTTTGGTTGCTCGCTCCGCATCGCATACTTACATTGTTTTTTTCCTATTGCATTGTTGACATTATGCTGTTAGGACACCAGCACCATTACCGATGATGCGTATGTACCACATACACTTACTTGCCGGCTCACACACATCTTCATCGGTAATTGCCATGTCACGTACACCTTAGAAAATATTATTGCTTAACTTAGCTTGATAGCCAGTAGTTTGACATAATATTAGTGTACATACTTTATATGCCAGCTTAGATATTGTAGTTATTACTTGTCGCTTCATGCATACCGTTATTCATTGATATGCCGCATTCATGGATTCTCATGCATATATTCACTATTTTACGTGTTATTGAGGTTTTGGATTCGGATTTCCATGAGATTTTCTGGATTTGGAGGAAAACCGCAAAAACATAAATAAACCTTTTCTCTCTTTTAAAAATACAAAGTGCGGTTTTTCCCATGATATATGAGTCGTCCACCATGAGTTTGCTGATGGATTTCAAGACCCGATTCGAGGAGACGGATGAACCGTTTCGGGTACATGGTGGACCCGGTAAGGTACCCCGGGGCAAGAAGCGCGTGATGATGACGATGTGAGCCTGGCAAGGGAGCACTACCTACCGGTGATTTTACCGACGCGCCGGATATCCGGAGGATACCGTCGTGGTCTTGAGATGGATGGTAGGGATCGGTCTGGACTGACGGCGCCCTAGATATTATAATTGAGACATTGAAATTTCGAGATATTGAGGTACAGAGACTGTGATACAGAGATATCGAGATATTGGGATTTCGTTTTGTGCCGATGCTAGGCACTGTTTTATGCTGATTTCATTATGATACCTCATTTTAAAAATACAAAGGAAATCTCACTAAATTATGAAAACAGTTCTTCATTTACATGTATTCTGTTTTCATGCATTCATACCTCATTCATATGATATATTGCTACCTGAGGCACTGACACAGGCACATGAAATTACACTCGGGTTAGATGTTTACCCTAGCCTTGTTATAGGTTGCATGTTATATATATAATTGAGGATATATTATGATCATTGACCTAGGTTGCGTTATTTATGCGATTTCTTTTCGTGGATGTTTTTCTATTCACGAGTTGGCAACTCACCCCCGTTGTGCCCCAGTTTCTTGCAGGTTCGCCGTACAGGTTTCTTTACGGCTTTGCTGGCACTATTTCCATTTCCGGGTGACTTGCTAGTAGGTAGGTTTACTTGTATCGTACCCCCATTATATATCTTGTATATTATTATTCAGTTGTATCTAGAAGTTCCATCAACCAAACATGTATTTATTTTGAGATAGAGACCAGTGATGTTATTCCTTCGACCTTAGAGTCGTGCGTTTTATTCCTATGGTTTTCTTGTGGTTTTGAGTTTCCTTTTGAATTTTGATCCTCGCCGTTGGCGTTGTATATTATATTGCTTGTGTGGTTGTGGCCGTCGATTGACGAAGAGCTAGCTCCCGCTTGGGGATGCCTTTTTATTGATTTTGTATACTATTCATGTTGTATCCCGTTTGGGGGCCAGTATTTACAAAGGAGACTCTGCCGAAATTTTCAGGAAATTTTTGATGTTTTTAAAAACCGCATAATTCGGCTTATGCTATTGAAACTACTTGCTTTAAGTTGGTTTTTCCTGCACTCTACATCTTTTCTTGGTTTGGATTTCTGGGTTTTTAGTTTACTTAGATTACGTACGCCTCGAGACGTTCGTAGTTTAAGTGCCGGTCATGTTCCGTACTTTCGGGTCATGACAAAGTTGGTATCAGAGCGTTAGGTTTTACCTTCGGAGCGTAGGATGACCCTTGGTTGATGGAATAGGTGACTAAAGTAGAGTGACGTACCGTAGGTATGTTCCGCGGCATATTTACGATACGCTACTCCACTTAAGAAGCCTTAGGATGTACATTTCTTTGCTCAGTATTATATTCATTCCGATCTAGCCTCATCAGTACCAGTTATGGTTTTGCTGCCATGATTACGGGCAGGGAGAGCTACGGCTAGAGTTGCGGTCAGCATGAGCTCGTCACGAACGAGGACTGACCAGGGCGAAATTCTGGCGACACACGATTGCGGAGATGTGTTTTTTTACTGTGTTTCTGCGCCACGAGCGTTTGGCGGATCGCCTTTATGAGGTTACTCGGATGTGCTGATCGACACTAGAGGATTGAGCCAATGATAGAAGCCAGCCAGATTTTGATGACCGTTGGTGTATTGCTCACTCATGTTGATTGAGGCACTGTTCAGCGTGCAGACGAGTGAGCCAGTTGTTGCTGCGAGCGACGGGATATTGCCCCAGACGCTGGAGCTAATGCAGTATGAGTTGTACTAATAGATGATAGAAGGTCGCTAGTCACCCGATGATGAATGACTAGGACATGTGGTTCGTTCGTCTACCCGATGAGAGGTCATCAGATAGATTGATTCCAGCTAGAGATGACTTCACGCGGAGACGTTGGGAGTCGACAGAGACGATCGAATGTCAGAAACCTGTTATTCCAAGTTTAAAGTAGTCGGAAAGACATGCAGGCAATTCTATGGTCCCTCTAGAAGAATGAAACCCTAACTCGACTTAATGACCGTGTGAAAGCCTTTGAACCTTCGGGTTTGCGGCAGTTCTACGGCGCCATTAGTGAGGCTTGGGTTTGCCCTTCTACGGCTGGACCACCGATGCTGTGGTATGTACTCGATACTATTAAACTGTGCCCAAGATGTTGAGCTCTTGGGGGATTATGAGGTTTTGACGACTCGATCGAATGGCTCGACTTAATTCGGATGCTAAGTGGTGAGATGCATTTCTTAGGAGACTCCCGATACGAGGATAGCCGTTGGAGCTCAGTCCATGCAGCCACGACAAGACGAGTCCGAAGCGGTCGACATTAAAGAAAGGTGAAGTAAGAGGTTCGTACCAGATCTAGATGAAACGACGTTCCACTCCACCGACATCAGAGATGCGATACGTATGCCGAGGCATTGTACTTGGATATACCTTCCAGAAGGATTCGCGTTGAGTATGCAGCCGTTCCAGAACGAGAACAGATCTAGTAAGGGACGATGACTTCCGGACAGTTCGGCAGAGAAGAGATTTGGGAGAGATCTCGATAGGACCTTTCTGGAATAAATTACGAGAAGACTTGGACCCAGTAGTGGTCATGTTATGCACACCAGCAGGCCAGAGTTCATGATCATTGACGAGACGTCCCACTAGTGACCGCGACAGTTGGCCCGAGATTCTTAGAGGATGCACTTGAGCGGTACTATTCCGCCATTATTGATTTCGATGTTTTGGGTGATTTATTCTTATAATTTGATTTTGATGATTGAGGATTTACGATCTTTGCACAGTGTTGCCCTTGATATAGTTTTCGTGCTTTGGTTTCACATGTTTGTGATTTTACGATTTTAGACATTTGAGTTGATTTTGTGCGTATAAACGCACACGATTTGGTTTTTGCACTCGGTATAGTTCATATATGCTTGCAGTGCAGTGTTACGTATGTTGTGCATTTAGATGCCCTGGACTTTGATTTCGATGGTGATGTTCGATATTTGTTTTGTGCACCTTGTGCACCTGACTGGATTTTGCGTATATTCGGCACTTGATATTGGATTTCATGATTTCGTGCACAATGGATGCACCTGAATTGGATTTTCGCGCATGTTGGGCGCATGTTTTGAAGTGTGATTTTGGTGCACACCAGATGCACTAAATCGAGATTTTTCGTGCATGTCAGATGCACCTGATTTTGCTGTCAGGCACACATGTTGCCTACGACAGATGTTTCGTGCACACCCGATGCACTTAGATGTTGTTTCTGTGCATATGTATGGCACATATTTGGATTTTGATTTCCGTGCGCACCAGACGCACATAGTATTCATACGCGTATTTTGGGATTGATTTTTTCTTATAGAGCAGTACGTTTTTATGATATTGCTATGTGTTTTCGTACTGAGCAGGACTGGTCAGAGTTCAGTACCTGAATATATTTTACATGTATAGTTTCGAGTTATATCATATTGGTTTTGCTTTGGATTTGGTATTGATGTCTTCCCCATGACTCCGATGATTGCAGGATGCTTGACGGAGTTTTGATTTGAGTTATATGCTCATTTTTCATGCGCATGCGCTGCGCTACGATTTGTTTTATGTATTTACAATTTCGGAGCCCCGACGACTTGATGGTTTTGGTTCAGATGTTTTAGTATTTGGGGGGAGTTTTACTTTTGTTAGTTATATGTATGCCCTAGAGGCCATTACTGTACATTGGATGTATATTGTAGTGGATGCTGGGACATATATAGGTAGGACTTTCTTGCTCGACATGATAGTACGCTATCTGGTTGCTCTTTATCTTAACATGTATACCTTCTGTCTCTCTGATTACATGTTGATAAAGCCCTTAGGATGTGTACTCGACTTCCAGGACTATGATGCAGATCATACAAGTGGGGCCTGGGTAGTCAATGAGTACATCCTTCATTGTTCCTAGTCGTGGGAATATCGAGACGGGGCATCGATATTCCAGAGTAGACTAGCGTATATCTTCTCGACCCATGTGATGGGCGATGGATGATCCCATATCCATTGGTATTTGACATCGGAGATGGTATACGGGTGCTCAGTGCAGACTGGGTACACTGAACGGACTCGCCGAGAACTCCCAGATGGTATTATACCTCACGTCAGATGGCAGTTCTCTGGTGACACTGGTACAGCTTAGTCTGTTGACCCGAGATCGTCATAGAGTCTTGTGTGTCTCCCACTGTGCTTTGATTTCCACCCTACCACGGCTCTACTGAGTCGTGCAAACAGGTGGTTTTTGGGTACAGTCCCGATTCATATGGAGGCAGTGAGCGATAGGAGGGGATTCGTCTCTCCCGGTATTGGGGGTTGATGTTGCGCAATGCACGACTGGCCATAACTGGAAATCCTTGGCCAGGGTTGCTGTGATAAACTGGTAAGAGTTATCAGTAGTTTCACGAATGTTATGGACCCTACGTCGGCATGACTTATCAAGCTATTGGGGTCTGACGTTTACCACCCCTAGGCGAGATATGCGGCATATCAGACGAACAGACCGGACTGTAAGGTAAGTGTTACCGGTTGGATTCACAGGAGTGTGAGCGGGCTTGCTCGTCGATCTTCTGATCGCTCAATACCCGGATGGCCGTTACGTTTAGCAGACCGCTTGCGGCTTGTGGGTGTTTGATATGATCATCATCTGCTGCCGGCGTATTGACGAGTCTTTAGAGTCCTACACAGAGTTTTCCTGGCTCAAGCGAAACGAGATAGGAGCGCATATGAGATATGTGCGGGACCGAGAATGATGCGTGTATGTGATACCGTATTTCATTCTCGCGATGAATGTGTCGAATGGTTGTATGCGATATAACCTAGTTATCGAATCAAGGATTGATTCGATAAGCTGATACATTGGATACTAGCCGGTTATATGCGACATGACCGGATCATTGAATCAAGTGTTGATTTAATGATTTAATGTATAATTATATATTTGATATATTACTTTGCATTAACTAGTATTGGTTCACTTTAAATGGATTTTCTCACTTGAATTGTGCAAGTTGTATATGTGATATATTTTTGTGCACATGATTGTATCATGTTTGATGATACATGCATACTTAGTTAAGTGTATGATTAAACCATGGTTGTGTAATGGTTAGGGTTTTGTATTTATTGACTACTTATTTATTTATTCATTCTTCATTTGGAAAGAAAATAAAATGGTCGATTATTTTGTTCTTTTCTTTGAAGCTTCAAGAAGCTTTGACCATTTTGTCTTCATCTACAAAACCTAACCATTCACTAACCCTAGTTGATTCTCTACACTTAACCAAGGGTAAGATTATGATAAGTATTATATTTCTTTTCTAATTTACATAACTTATCATATCTTCTTCTTCTTCTTCATCTTCTTCTTCCATGAAGAAGCTTGTCTTCATCAATGGCAAGTTGAGCATATGAGTGAGAAATCCAATTCTAAAGTGAACCCACTTCCTATTTCTTCATCCTCTACCTCTTGCCAAGTAGTATAGGGTGTTTCCTTCACAATTTTTCTTGACTTGGTGAAGTTGGAGCTTGATCTAGCGATGCCTCGACGTAGATCATCTTCGGCATCGTCGTCGATGACCTAGCCCGCTTTTTCTCCGATGAAGCCGACGCTAGAGCCATGGTTCGATTTGGACAGCGGAGAGGACTTCATCACGGAGTCTAGGAGGTGGAGGACCGGATCTACAAAGGTTGTAGCCCCTTCCCTTTAGCTATATTTCCGTTTACATGCTTGCATCGCCTCATTATCTAGTTAACGATCCGTATTAGGGTTTGTAGGCACTTGTAAAATTTTAATTGGCCATGTTTGATGCCTTGTGAGACTCCATTAGAGTGCCTAGGAACCCTACAGTGGTATCAGAGCCTAGCTAGAGCCTTAGGCGATGCGTTAACGATGTTAGAAACCCGATCGAACCCGAAACCCTGACTTTTCCTTGCTCTCTGGACTTTTTTCCAAAACAGGGATTTTTGAGTATTAAAAATATGCAGAAAAATCAGCAGGAGATTCTATAAATTACTGTGAAGCTCGTACACCTAACTCCACTAAAGCACGGCGGAACCGCGGCATTAGCATGCTAATGCGGCGGTTCCGCGGCCCTTTAGCCTCTTCATGCAATAAATTTTGCACAGTAATTCCTAGTTTACAGTGCTGGTTTTCCTGGGAATTTTTAATAATTTTTCTAGAGTTGAATTTTCTGGGTTGTATTGGGGACTCGGTGTATCGATCGGATTGTCTAATTTTGTCAGTGTGTTTTTCCGGGTATTTTTGGAATATGTTAAAAAGTTCGACCGGATATAAATACCCACTTTTTCCCCTGCCGGGAAATTTCCAATTGTTGGATTTTTCCGTAGTTTAACGACGTTCTAAGTAGTGCAAGTTACGCGATGGACCCTCTAGAAGACAACAAACCTTAACTCGATTATGTGACCGTCTTGAACTGCCCTTTGAACCTTCGGGTTTGGGGCAGTACGGCGTGCCACATGTGAGGCGTTGGCTTGACCCTTCTACGGCTGGACCGTTGGTACTGAGACACGAACTGAATGTTGTTAGACTTATTTCATGTGTTGAGCTGTATCGGGAAAACTTGGGTGTTCGATTGTTCGATCGAAAAGTTTAACATTTTCTGTTTATCCGAAATGTGATACAACAATTGGAATTCACAAAAGTTATGCGATAACTGAATGAATGTTATAAACATAGCACTTTAGTCTCACTTGATCGGTTGCCACGGAGTTTTGATGTGATCAAAAGTCCGTCGCAATCACGTAACGTACGTGGATACTCGCCGGGTAAACTTAATAGACAGCCTCACCCCATAGCCCCGACCAAGTGACTGTAGGAGAACCCCGTCGCCGAAAGCATCCGTTCGGGTGCTCGCGGCAGCGGTGTTCCGCCTTGGTTCACTTCGTCGACGGTGTCGGGGGTGCGGCCGCCTACTGAAGTTTGCGACGAGCATTCGATCAAAATGTCAGGAATCTTGTTGAATTGCCCGACTTGATATTGAAAAGAGTTTTCGATTTTGAGACTAAAATGCGGGGTTTATAATTGTTAGTCATGCGATATCTAAAGAATTCATTTAGTCAGGCATGCGATGTCTGAGGTGGTTGCGGATTCCGACTGTTGTAGTTTTACACTTTCTTTTCTGTGACCGTAAGTGTAATATGTGATATCGCCGGTTTCGTTGCTATATGTCAACGACAATTGGGATGTGCATATTTACTTACGTTGATGACATGTGATGTTATGTGTTGCTGGATATGTTATATTGGATCGTCGTGTTTGAATAGCCGGGGGGTTTTTATGTGAGATGAGTGTTTTTCATTTTCATTCATGTAAAAACTTGTATGTAATATTATTTTATTGGGGCACTTCCAGGTTGCGGATGTTGTCACCATTTGTATATTATTTACTTTTCTGCACTAGGATAGACCCAAGGAGGGGAGCACAAGTAACCGGGTTCTGGGGTCCAGTGGGAGACCAACTCGAGGAGTCGAGTCCGGGTCTCCTAACCCTAGAATTGGTAGGGTTGCTTGCCGCTCTCATAGGGGTCTAGGGGTGTGGGACAGGCTATTCATCACGACCGTGGAATCCGTGTTTTATACTGGCTCGTATTGAAAACACGGACGTCTTAGTATATCCAATATTTCATATGTTTCTTCTGCTGTGATTTATCTGTGATGTGATCATGTGATGTTTTGTGACAGATATTATATATAGTATATATGATATATTATATAGACGTTGCTTATGTTTTACACCCGCGCTAGCCCTGCCTCGCTCTGCCGTTAGTTACCTAACCTAACGGTGCAGACGGGACATCGAGACGAATGCGGATGGCATAAGCGTACGTTATATTTATCTGTGATGGTTAGGTGGACTTAAATGATGGGATATTCATTAATGAGATTAATGAAAGAAAATAAACCTAAAAGATGTTGTGGAATCGAATTTCAAAATAAAAACAGGTAGCTACAGTTCTTGCTTTGCATCACGGTGTTCATTATAGAACATCCTGCACCTTATTCGATGAGGAAAGGACCGAGATCCCTTCACCAGGAGTGACTCCTTTAGCAATAACTGGCAGATGCTACAACCCTCGGTTTTTCTTTGATCGCTTCTATAGTTTTCGCTTTGCACAGTGATATATATGATATATCCCGCACCTCATTCGACGAGGAAAGGGCCGACGATCCCTTCACCGGGAGTGACCCCTTTAGCAAAACTAGAAAAGCCTAAAAAACATTCCATTTAAAAACCATTTGATTCCGCAACGAGATCAAATTCAAAGCGTTAACGGTTTTAACAAAAACCATTCGCAACCCTCCGTCATTTTAGGAAGTAGAGTACTTAGTATTCGTGCTGTGTTTGTTGACCATAGTCAAGGCACAGTGTACGGTAGCTAAGTGATGTCTTCCTACACCGCATATGATGCGATTAGTTAGGACAGTCGCGCGACTTTGTTGACCTTAGTTAAGGGTCATGTGGGTGGGTCTAATTAATCACGAAATGACGGGTAGAACTTGACTAGTACTTATGATTTGTTGACCTTAGTTAAGGTCATAAGTGCTAGGGGTAAAAACCATTATCGGGAGTTTCAAGTGTTGAAACTTGCAATGAGATTGCATACCTTCTATATGATAGTTGGATCCCGATACCCACTGCGAGTAATTGTTACTCCTGGGAGAGTTTTGCACTTTGCAATTAGCCGATCAAGTAGGTGTCTAGAAAGGTGTCAACGGGGTTACGCCTCTGGGAAAACGAGGTTTACTGTAATTAGGTCCGTGCGAAAGCATGGGGAACCTCCCTCAAAGTACCGACACTGGCCTGACTGAAAGATTGGCGAACTTGTAGAGTGTAATTAATCCCGGCTAGTCTTTCCTTTTAAGGTTTGAAGGAAGATTTAATAAAAAGCAGTGGGAGCCATCCTGATTAGATAAAATATATAACCAATCTAATCTTGCAAGAGCGCACGCAGAGTGTTTTCTTCTCTCTCTCTCTCCTGGTAGCGACCATATCACGCCTTAATCAAGATAATAAAATGGATGTATTGACCGAACCCGCTTATTATACTGAGCTGGGGAACGTTGGTCCCGCTCCAACTTATAATTGTTATAAGACAGAGCAGGAAATTGGGGAATACCAGATTTCCCATGTCGCCCAAACGAAGAAAGTGCATATGATGCATCTCCTTCGGGTGTGTTCATTACACAGAACTGTTTCTCAGTATCCTCTGTATCCTGGGTATATGATACCGGATCAGGATCCCAGATATGTAATCTGTTACATAGGGCTACAAAAAGGTAGAAAAACTGAGAACGGGTGATAAGTTTCATGAGACAGAAAACAGGGCAAATGTTGCAGCCAAGTCTGTTGGTCACTGTCACCCTGTATTACCAATACATTGATTCTGAACAAAAGCTATTAGATACCGAACCTGATATACAAAATCATATCAGTCTCTTTATTAGTAAAGAAAGAATAAAATTTTGTATTGATGGATAATGTTTTGAACATTTCCTATATCAAAAGTTGATCGGTTCAGGCACGTTATCTAAAAGCATTGACGTTCTAAATCAAGCTACAGTTCCTAGTATACAGAACACACACAAGAGGAAAAGTTCAGAAATGAACGAATCATTCTTGAGGCATTGTAGACTAGGTCATATCAATGCGACCCGACTGGCTGAAGTTACATTTTAGATGCATATTTAAATCAGTTTGAATTTACATCTTGTGAAACTTGCCAGTCGTGTCACAAAGATAAGATGACCATAGCTCTGTTTATTGGAAACAGAGGAAGAGTTAGTAAACTCTTGGGACTGATACATGATGATGTATGTAAGGTCTCCTGTCTACACATGCCAGGACTGGTTCTTTATACTTCATTATATTCTCTGATAATCTCTCAAGATTCAGTCGTATGTTCCTGTTGAAACATAAGTCCGAAGCTTTTGAGGTATTCACAGAATATAAGTTGGAAGTAGAGAACCAAAATACGGGTATAAGTATTATGTCCTATAATGAGATCAGGAAAGAGAATACTTGTGCATGGAATCCTTGGACTATTCTAAAGGAAAATGAGATTCTCTCTCAGTATTACTCCTCTAAATACACCACAGCACAACGGTGTATCGGGGCGGAGCAATCACACAATATTAGATATGGTGTGCTCTATGATGAGTATTACTGAGTTACCTATTTCCTTTTGGGTGTTATGCGCTTGAGAAGCTGCATACCTATTGAATTAGGTTCGAATCAGATCACTGCCTACCATTCCATATGAGATATGGTATGGGAAGACCCCATATCTTAAGTTAGTTAAGATTTGGGGTTGTCCAGCCTATGTCTAAAAAGCAAAATCTGGACAAGCTCGAGGCAAGGTCAGTTATGTAGAACTGGAAAGGTTCCATCTATACAATCAAAAGCTGATGATTTGGTAGAACCAAAGCATTCAATAGAATCCAACGAACCTCAGCCTCTCCGCTGATCTAGTAGGGTTCCTCATCTGCCTGAGAGATACCTCGGTTTCTCGATGACAGTGGGAGAGAGGATTGCATCATGAGATGATGACCCAACCAGTTTCGAGCAGGCCATCGAGAGTAGGGACTCTGTAAGAATGGCTGGATGCTTAACGATCTGAGATGGAATCCACATACACCAGCAAAGTATGGACTTTAGCTGCTATATCTGAAGGGTTAAATCCCCATCAGGAGCAAGTATATATTGAGAAGATTACTTGGTGTAGATGGAAAAGTTGAGACTTTCAAAGCCAGACTTGTTAAAGGTTTTCGTCATCAACCAGGCGTGGATAATGATGAAACCTTTTCCAGTACCTATGCTTAAGTCCATCCAGATCCTACTTGTCATGGCTACATACCATAACTACGATATCTGGTGGTTGGGTGCCATGACTACTTTTCTAAATATTGATTTAGAAGAGAACGTCTATAAGAACACAGCCAGAGGGCCTCATAGACAGTGGGAGCAGCGGAAACGTGTGCAAGATGCTTTATAGGATAAAGCAGGCATCGCGGAGTTGGAACATCTGTTTTGATGAATGAGTCAAAGAAGTTAACATCATCAAAATGGTAGATGAACCTTGTATAAACAAAAAGGTAGTAGGGAGTATGGTGACGATCCTCGTAGAGTACGTGGATGACATACTCCTGTTAGGGAAGGAGTTTCCTATGCTACGCTCGGTCAATCTCCGCTTATCACAATGATTCTCCATATAGGATCAAAGTGATACCTCCTAAATCCTGGGTTTTGGATCTATGAGATAGATCTAATTGGATGTTAGGATTCTCACTAGTTGTAGTGAGATGGTATCAACCGATCCTGGGGAGAATCACTGGAAGGGTTCCAGGGTGATAAGGACGACTGAATGTCAGTCACAGGCATTGTCTTTACCCTCAGTAAAGGGACGGTATGTTGGAAGAGTTCCAAGCTAGATACCGTGGCATACTAGACGATAAAGGCTGGATACATCGCTACTTAAGATGCTACCAAAGAGGCAGTCTGGGTGTATATTAGTTCATGAGATGAATTTCGTTCCTCCCATTGTGTGACAATGGAGTTGTGGCTTATGCCAAGGAACACCCGTCCCATCAGTGATCCAGACATATTCTAAGGCAGTATCACCTGATCATGGAGATGGTTGATCTCCAGGGTGATCGAGGTTAGGAGAGTAGACTCAGAGGACAACACGGCGGATCCACTCACGAAGGCCTTTTTCCCAAAGAGAGACTTTTAGGGGATGGTTGAGTATTAGATACTACAACCACTGCTACAGATGGCCCTAGTGCAAGTGGGAGATTCTTAGTTATATGTATGCCCTAGAGGCCATTACTGTACATTGGATGTATATTGTAGTGGATGCTGGGACATATATAGGTAGGACTTTCTTGCTCGACATGATAGTACGCTATCTGGTTGCTCTTTATCTTAACATGTATACCTTCTGTCTCTCTGATTACATGTTGATAAAGCCCTTAGGATGTGTACTCGACTTCCAGGACTATGATGCAGATCATACAAGTGGGGCCTGGGTAGTCAATGAGTACATCCTTCATTGTTCCTAGTCGTGGGAATATCGAGACGGGGCATCGATATTCCAGAGTAGACTAGCGTATATCTTCTCGACCCATGTGATGGGCGATGGATGATCCCATATCCATTGGTGTTTGACATCGGAGATGGTATACGGGTGCTCAGTGCAGGCTGGGTACACTGAACGGACTCACCGAGAACTCCCAGATGGTATTATACCTCACGTCAGATGGAAGTTCTCTGGTGACACTGGTACAGCTTAGTCTGTTGACCCGAGATCGTCATAGAGTCTTGTGTGTCTCCCACTGTGCTTTGATTTCCACCCTACCACGGCTCTACTGAGTCGTGCAAACAGATGGTTTTTGGGTACAGTCCCGATTCACATGGAGGTAGTGAGCGATAGGAGGGGATTCGTCTCTCCCGGTATTGGGGGTTGATGTTGCGCAAAGCACGACTGGCCATAACAGGAAATCCCTGGCCAGGGTTGCTGTGATATACTGGTAAGAGTTATCAGTAGTTTCACGAATGTTATGGACCCTACGTCGGCATGACTTATCAAGCTATTGGGGTCTGACGTTTACCACCCCTAGGCGAGATATGCGGCATATCAGACGAACAGACCGGACTGTACGGTAAGTGTTACTGGTTGGATTCACAGGAGTGTGAGCGGGCTTGCTCGTCGATCTTCTGATCGCTCAATACCCGGGTGGCCGTTACGTTTAGCAGACCGCTTGCGGCTTGTGGGTGTTTGATATGATCATCATCTGCTGCCGGCGTATTGACGAGTCTTTAGAGTCCTACACAGAGTTTTCCTGGCTCAAGCGAAACGAGATAGGAGCGCATATGAGATATGTGCGGGACCGAGAATGATGCGTGTATGTGATACCGTATTTCATTCTCGCGATGAATGTGTCGAATGGTTGTATGCGATATAACCTAGTTATCGAATCAATGATTGATTCGATAAGCCGATACATTGGATACTAGCCGGTTATATGCGACATGACCGGATCATTGAATCAAGTGTTGATTTAATGATTTAATGTATAATTATATATTTGATATATTACTTTGCATTAACTAGTATTGGTTCACTTTAAATGGATTTTCTCACTTGAATTGTGCAAGTTGTATATGTGATATATTTTTGTGCACATGATTGTATCATGTTTGATGATACATGCATACTTAGTTAAGTGTATGATTAAACCATGGTTGTGTAATGGTTAGGGTTTTGTATTTATTGACTACTTATTTATTTATTCATTCTTCATTTGGAAAGAAAATAAAATGGTTGATTATTTTGTTCTTTTCTTTGAAGCTTCAAGAAGCTTTGACCATTTTGTCTTCATCTACAAAACCTAACCATTCACTAACCCTAGTTGATTCTCTACACTTAACCAAGGGTAAGATTATGATAAGTATTATATTTCTTTTCTAATTTACATAACTTATCATATCTTCTTCTTCCATGAAGAAGCTTGTCTTCATCAATGGCAAGTTGAGCATATGAGTGAGAAATCCAATTCTAAAGTGAACCCACTTCCTATTTCTTCATCCTCTACCTCTTGCCAAGTAGTATAGGGTATTTCCTTCACAATTTTTCTTGACTTGGTGAAGTTGGAGCTTGATCTAGCGATGCCTCGACGTAGATCATCTTCGGCATCGTCGTCGATGACCTAGCCCGCTTTTTCTCCGATGAAGCCGACGCTAGAGCCATGGTTCGATTTGGACAGCGGAGAGGACTTCATCATGGAGTCTAGGAGATGGAGGACCGGATCTACAAAGGTTGTAGCCCCTTCCCTTTAGCTATATTTCCATTTACATGCTTGCTTCGCCTCATTATCTAGTTAACGATCCGTATTAGGGTTTGTAGGCACTTGTAAAATTTTAATTGGCCATGTTTGATGCCTTGTGAGACTCCATTAGAGTGCCTAGGAACCCTACAACTTTAAATTCGGGGATCGAATTTTTTTAAGGGGGGAAGATTGTAGCGTTTTGAAAATCGTTTCGGTGAAATTCCGGAAAATCGGTAAAATAAGGGGGTTTTCTGTAAAAAAGTCAAAATGAAAATATCTTATTATAAAAATTAAATATACATATTCTAGCTATGTAATTGCTAGTATTTGGTGTTTATTGACCCACTGGTGAAATTTCAAATTTTCTGAAAAATTTTCCGAAATTAATTATTTTAATATTATTTTAAGCCGTCACTAATATATTTAATTAGGGAAAATTAAAAATTGGAATGAGTTGAAACAAATTTTGTGCATCATAAAACTTTAAATAAAATTTTATGATGCACAAAATTTGTTTCAACTCATTCCAATTTATAATTTTCCCTAATTAAATATATTAGTGACGGCTTAAAATAATATTAAAATAATTAATTTCGGAAAATTTTTCAGAAAATTTGAAATTTCACCAGTGGGTCAATAAACACCAAATACTAGCAATTACATAGCTAGAAAATGTATATTTAATTTTTATAATAAGATATTTTCATTTTGACTTTTTTACAGAAAACCCCCTTATTTTACCGATTTTCCGGAATTTCACCGAAACGATTTTCAAAACGCTACAATTCGTGTTATTTCAAATGGCACCATTGTTCAATATTTAGCTCCCGCTCATTTTGGTTGCTCGCTCCGCATCGCATACTTACATTGTTTTTTTCCTATTGCATTGTTGACATTATGCTGTTAGGACACCAGCACCATTACCGATGATGCGTATGTACCACATACACTTACTTGCCGGCTCACACACATCTTCATCGGTAATTGCCATGTCACGTACACCTTAGAAAATATTATTGCTTAACTTAGCTTGATAGCCAGTAGTTTGACATAATATTAGTGTACATACTTTATATGCCAGCTTAGATATTGTAGTTATTACTTGTCGCTTCATGCATACCGTTATTCATTGATATGCCGCATTCATGGATTCTCATGCATATATTCACTATTTTACGTGTTATTGAGGTTTTGGATTCGGATTTCCATGAGATTTTCTGGATTTGGAGGAAAACCGCAAAAACATAAATAAACCTTTTCTCTCTTTTAAAAATACAAAGTGCGGTTTTTCCCATGATGTATGAGTCGTCCACCATGAGTTTGCTGATGGATTTTGAGACCCGATTCGAGGAGACGGATGAACCGTTTCGGGTACATGGTGGACCCGGTAAGGTACCCCGGGGCAAGAAGCGCCTGATGATGACGATGTGAGCCTGGCAGGGGAGCACTACCTACGGGTGATTTTACCGACGCGCCGGATATCCGGAGGATACCGTCGTGGTCTTGAGATGGATGGTAGGGGCCGGTCTGGACTGACGGCGCCCTAGATATTATGATTGAGATATTGAGATTTCGAGATATTGAGGTACAGAGACTGTGATACAGAGATATCGAGATATTGGGATTTCGTTTTGTGCCGATGCTAGGCACTGTTTTATGCTGATTTCATTATGATACCTCATTTTAAAAATACAAAGGAAATCTCACTAAATTATGAAAACAGTTCTTCATTTACATGTATTCTGTTTTCATGCATTCATACCTCATTCATATGATATATTGCTACCTGAGGCACTGACACGGGCACATGAGATTACTCTCGGGTTAGATGTTTACCCTAGCCTTGTTATAGGTTGCATGTTATATATATAATTGAGGATATATTATGATCATTGACCTAGGTTGCGTTATTTATGCGATTTCTTTTCGTGGATGTTTTTCTATTCACGAGTTGGCAACTCACCCCCGCTGTGCCCCAGTTTCTTGCAGGTTCGCCGTACAGGTTTCTTTACGGCTTTGCTGACACTATTTCCATTTCCGGGTGACTTGCTAGTAGGTGGGTTTACTTGTATCGTACCTCCATTATATATCTTGTATATTATTATTCAGTTGTATCTAGAAGTTCCATCAACCAAACATGTATTTATTTTGAGATAGAGACCAGTGATGTTATTCCTTCGACCTTAGAGTCGCGCGTTTTATTCCTGTGGTTTTCTTGTGGTTTTGAGTTTCCTTTTGAATTTTGATCCTCGCCGTTGGCGTTGTATATTATATTTCTTGTGTGGTTGTGGCCGTCAATTGACGAAGAGCTAGCTCCCGCTTGGGGATGCCTTTTTATTGATTTTGTATACTATTCATGTTGTATCCCGTTTGGGGGCCAGTATTTAAAAAGGAGACTCTGCCGAAATTTTCAGGAAATTTTTGATGTTTTTAAAAACCGCATAATTCGGCTTATACTATTGAAACTACTTGCTTTAAGTTGGTTTTTCCTGCACTCTACATCTTTTCTTGGTTTGGATTTCTGGGTTTTTGGTTTACTTAGATTACGTACGCCTCGAGACGTTCGTAGTTTAAGTGCCGGTCATGTTCCGTACTTTCGGGTCGTGACAATACCGAAGTACCTCTCGAGTGCCTGAGGTTACCCACCATATCTGCGGAGTGGCCAATTGAATGTCAAACCGGATCGAATCTTTAGGTTCTTATCAAATTTTCAGTAATTGTTTGCGGTTCTGGAATCACTTCCAGTTCTACCATATTCCCACTACTGTTTCTGAAAAAATCCATTTTTACTAAAAATGTGGCGAGTCTAGAACAATATCACTATTGATCTTCCAGATGGGAGAAAGTCAACCCTCGTCATAGCCCGGGTCAACCCACAAACAGCCATTACAGAAACGTGCCTTGAGTTCTCCAGAGTCTGGTTTTAAGCATAAGCCGGACAACTCCCCGTACCTTAACATTGTTAAGATATGAACTATTCTATATCCAATATAGAAACAGAGGCACTGATTTAATCGGAACCAGATTCAAATCATGCAGCTGTCTCCAGTGCATGTCAACTAAATGGAAAGAGGCCGATCAGCGTTACTCAACTTAGGAGTGCATCCAATTATGAGTAACCTGAAAGAGAAGCAAGTTCTCATAATCATTACTATCAACTGAATACTATGCACAAGTATCTACATCTTCGATCACCTTGAAGAATCCCGATACTTGCAACATCTGGTTCTCTACTTTACTATTATACCTATAACTTCTCACAACTTGGACCTTGTGTTTCTACGAAACACTTGTCTAAGAACTAGAGAAGTCATAAGTAAACAGAATATAGTACGAGTACCAACCCCTCTGTCCTCATGGACACTGGACAACATACAATACTCTGTATAAGTCCCCTGAGTCTAATAACTCATTCCCTGTGTGTCGTAGGTTGAAAACTGTACTTATGGTTAAGAAGAATTACACCGCTGTTTAATGCTCCTTACCTAACCATCCACTGATATAGGTAAATGTCATAGACATAATTTCTAAAAGTTATATCTCACTTTATAAAAATAAACGTACAGATATATCAATTTGAAATTGGTGCATAACAACGGATATTCAAAACCAAATATTTGTCGTCCGACAAACAACCAAGGTGATTTCCTCAAATATCACCAATTACAACGAATCCCGATATAATGAGGATAATCACCCAATTCCCAATAACTTACTCCCACTCATCATCTGTAAACCATACAGATGTGAGAATCAAACCTGGTAAATACATACCCTGGAGCAAGAACTAATTGGGAAATCAGTTTTCTTTTAACAATACACAGTGAAACTGAAACATATAAATGTTTCGAAGGGGTATCCGGATATTCCTAGTAATGCCTCTTCCATTATCAGATTCACAACTATAACCGTATTTTTCTTTGTCATCTCTCCAAATCCCTTTATATGGCTTTAGTCATTACCTTCTGTACACCCCTTTAGGCCAAATGGTTTTCTTCCTTCCCTACCGTCCGGCACCAGCCTATGGTTTGGAAGAAGACTATCCAATAAGCATAATGGGTGTACTCTCCTAATCCTAGGAGTACTCGTAACCTGAGAGAAGGTGAAGATAAAAGACAACTGAATAAACCTTATTCCTATTTCTCCTGAACCAGAATCCATCCCCGAACTTGAACAAGTCCCTTCGAGTTCGTATATAACCATACGATGGAGTATCCAATAAACTGTGGATCTTCGTAGTGATACGGAGTGTTCTGGAGAAATACAAAGGTGAAGTAGGAGTGGCGATGAAATACTTGGTTTTGTCGTGAATGATAGCAGTCGCAGTTTACTTTGCCCTCTTACTAATCCCTTTATTTGTCTTAACTTATTACCTTCTGTACACCATCGTTAGGCTAATTGGTTTTCTTCATTCCCTACCATTCGGCACCTGCCTATGGTTTGGAAGAAGACTATCCAATAAGCGTAATAGGTGTATTGTCCTAATCCAAGGAGCACTCGCAACCTGAGAGAAGGTAAAAGGAAAAGACAACTGAATAGTCCTATTCGTTTTCTCCAAAACTGGAAACCATCCTCGAATCTGGAACAAGTTACTTCGAGTTCGTATATAACCATACGATGGTTTTATCCAATGGAAGTGGACGTTCGTAGTAATACGGGGTGTCCTGAAGCAAAGGGTAAAAGTAGGAGTGACAATGAGGTATGCAACTCAGACAATCCAAAAGACATTGTTATAAGAAGGTTCAATCAACTTGGTCATTGAGTCATAGTCAAGGGTCGGGCCATGGTCGCTGCTAAGAAAGAGAGAAAAGAAACACTCAGCGTGCACTCTAACCTAGATCAGAATGGTTATCACTTTATCTAATCAGGAAACCTCCCACTGTAACCTCAAATTCTTCTCCGAACCTGAAAGAAGAATTAGTCGGGATCACCCGAGGAGTAAACCAACTCATCAGTAGAAATCGGGATCCAACTATCATCGCATGATAACGTGATGGAATCCACTCACGTTATTACACTCCAGAAAGTATGCGCATATCTGGCAAGTTTCAGTTTCTTTAGAAACTCCCGATGTGATTTTTACCCCATGCTCTTATGACCTTGACTAAGGCCAACAAATCATAAGTCACATGTCAAGTTCTACCCTTCATTGTCCAGGTTAATTTGAACCCATCCGTACAAGCCCTTGACTAGGGCCAACAAGGCTGTACGACTGTCCCAAACCAATGCATCTATCTATACTGCAGAAAAGTAACAAATAGCTACCATACACTATGCCTTGACTAAGGCCAACAAACATAGCATGAATACTAAGTTCTACCCGTCTGAAATGACGGAGGGCTACGAATGGTTTTTGGCGAAAAACCTTTAACGTAATGAACTTGATATCGTTGAAGGAACTGGATAGCTTTTTATAAAAATATAGTGGCGAAAACCATTGCTAAAGAGGTCACTCCCGGTGAAGGGATTTCGGCTCTTTCCCCGTAGAATGAGGTGCAGGATATTCCAACTGAATACCACGATGCAAAGCAAAAAGTAATCGGCTATAGTGAAGTTATTACCCTGACGCAAACTTCTGTCCAAGGGGTCACTCCCGGTGAAGGGATCTCGGCCCTTGCCTCGTCGACTGAGGTGTTGGATATTCATAACCGAATACCACTGTGCAAAACAAAAGAGAACGCCCTTGCAATAACAGCTTTTTTTGAAAAATGTTCCAACAACATCAAACAGGTTTGTTTAGCTTGCATTGATCCGAATCAATGCAGTCCCATCAATTAATCACACCACAAAAGAACGAAAATATGATGTATGTATATGCCATCCGCATTCGCCACTGGGTCCCGTCATCACCCGTTAGGTTACTTAACTAACGACAGAGCGGGGACTGGACTAGCGCGGATGCAAAACATATACAACATCTACCAGTATATATATCAATATATAATACTCGCTTAAGGCGTGATAAAATGCAACATCACAGAAATATAATAAGCATCACAGAAAAATACAGATAATCTGGGATCCCCGGGTTTCACAGAGCCGCTGCTGAAACCCGACGTTCCCCTGGTCGTATGGATAGCCTGTGCAATGAAATCCTAGACCCCTACGGGCGCGGAAAGTTACCCACCAAAACCTGAAGAGAGGCAGCCCCCTTCAACAACGTGAATGGACCACCCAGCACTTCACGGAATCCAGTAACTTGAGCACCCCTTCTTGGGTCAACCTGTACCCCCTACGAGTGCGGCGAATAGCCCGCCAATTCTAGAGTAAAGCACCCTCCGTCTCAAAGCCATAAGATGTGGGCCCGTTGCCCTCTAGAACCCGGCTATCCGTGCACCCCACCGCGGGGTAATCCTAGTACAGAAAGTAAAAATATATACAACGGGTACATCGACCTCAGCCCGGTCGTGCCCCAGAAGAATAATATACAAACATGCAGTGACGGTAGTCCACATGTCGGACGCTCGCCCCGCAATATCAAATGTACATATACAACCAAACTATACCTACCATTGCATCCGGGCTATCCATCACGACAAATCCGCAACATCACAGCACAATACAGAACATCAACGTGAATGTCACGTTCGTAAATCCGTCTAAAAGGGCTATAGCAATTAGACAGGATTTACCGATCAAATGACATTCACAGTCGCAGATATAATGTAAATACTATGAACTAACATATTTAAAATTTTCGATCGACTAAATTTCCCGAAGTGCGCCCCAAGCACAACTGCAGCACTCAAATAAATCTGGGCCCAAAATAAAATTACCAGAAAACCTATTTCCAACTCAGAAAACACTGTGCTAAATTTGGTGCATTGAAGAGTCTTTACTGCGGCGGAACCGCGGCCAAAACAGGGGTATGGCCGCGGTTCCGCGGCGTAACTGTAGCCACGTGCTACCAAATTTTGTCAGAATTCCTAAAAAACCCTGCACGAATTTCTGCAATACACCAAATAATTTTTCGAGCACAAATCAAATTCGACAGAAACTGTTAAGTTGGAAATGCAGTTTTTGAAATTTTCGTTCGATCGAAGTTCTAAACACGTTAGAGCAAACTAGTAAAGGTTAATGGTGTGGCTCTGATACCATATAAGTCTACGGTAGCGCCCCGGCCGTCTTTTCGAGGCCAAAATGCGGAAACGAAAACTTTTCAAACTAGAAAACCGGCGTTATCGTATGCTTAAAACCCGGATCGAACCATTAACCTACTATTAGCTATCTAGAGAAGGGATAGAAAGCTATACCGAGCGATCCGTGTCCTTTGGTCTTCGGCCACCATCCCAAGCTCCTCGCGGCATCTCCGGTCTCGATCTCCTCGTCGGAAAGGGCACCACATCGAGAAATCTTTTTACGGGCTCCCACCTCTGAACCGAGGTAACTCGGACACGAAGTTGGCTAGACGACGTGTCCAAGATTGTTGTAGACTAAGTGTAGAAACCTCTGTCTCAAAGGGTTAACGAAGTTACCATTTTTGGATGGAGGAATGAACTATGGAGATGAGCTAAGGAATTTTTGATGCAAGCAAATGAGAATGAATATTTTCCACACCCCAAAAATCCTCTACTGCCCATTCCTTTTTGGTGGCCAGCCATGCATAGAGAGGGGGAGGTAACCACAAGAAAAAGCAAGGGGTGAGCCTAAGAAAGGGTGGTGATAATGAGGAAATTTGGTCACACCAAAGTCTTTCCAAAATCCTATCATAATAAATGCAAGCCATGAGCACAAATAATGCAACATGAGAAAGAAAGCTTTCTAGAACCAAGCCACCACAAAAAACACCCTCCTTTACAAATTGCAACTCTTGCAAATAAACCCCTCACATCAATTTTCAGCCAAAGAAAGAAAGAAAGGAAAATGGCCGAAAACGGAATGCAAACTGGCAACTTAAAAAAAAACGATCCCGTAATAAATTACAGGAAAACCCCACAACTGTATATACATACCCGCATTTGTATTCCGACCGAATACAAATGCAATGAGACAAAATCTACACTGTATAATACTAGGATCCGGCTTAAACCAAAGCCCGCTAGTATTATCCGTCCGAACCATAACACGTGCACAAGTGCACGCGTACGTTCGAACCCTGCCATAAATCCATACGGTCTCTACAGCGTTTCGCCCGAAACTTGAGAAACTGTCTGTAGGGGACTCTAAAGACTCGTCAATACTTTGGCTGTGGATTTAACCACTAGCACGTCAGAGGTATTAGCCGTACGTAACGGGCTACCAGGTATTGACCAAAATGGAGGTCGATGAGAGAAATCATCCTGACACCCTACTGAGCCTGTCAGTGACAATATCCGCACAGTCCGGTCCGTTCGTCTATGAGTATCGCATGGCGGGCCTAGGGGTTGGTAAAAGTCAGACCCCCAAAAGCGGTACAAGTCATGTCGGAGTGTAGCCCAGAACACCCTGAGATACTACTGGAATACCTACCAGTAAATCTCCTGCCTAAGCCAAAGACTTCGTGTAATGGCTCTCCTAGACACAGCGCGATCTCACCCCCAATACCGGGAGAGACGAACCCCTGCCGATCCGCTCACTGCCTCCATGTGGCTCGGGACTGTACCCAACTAAAACCTATTTGCACGACTCCTTTGAGCCGTGGTAGGGTAGTAATCAAAGTACAGTGGGAACTCACACGAGACAAATGACGATCTCAGGTCGATGAACTAACCTGTACACATGTCACCAGGGAACTGCTATCTGACGTCAGGTATAATCCCAACTAGCATGTTCCCGGCGAGTCCTGTCCGGTGTACTCATAACCAAATGAGCACCTGTATACATCTTAGGTGATCCAACTAACACCAATGGCTTGTGAGACCGGCCACCGCCCCTCGTCGGGGTCTCGACTGTATACACTAGTCTACTCCGGAGTATCGATGCCCTGTCTCGAAAACTTCCACGACTAGGGACCTTTTTAATTATATGCTTATAGACCCCAGCTCCCACGTATATGATCGCCATCATACTGCTGGCAGTCAAGCAAGAATCCTAAGGGCTTTATCAACGTGTAATAGCGACCTGTAAGGTCACCTAAAGCAGTACACGATGATAAAGATAAACCAGATAGCATACTATCATCTTGAGTAAGACTGTCCTACCGGTATAGGTCCTCCTTCAATCATTGTAATCACGTGCCTGTGATCCAATAATTGACTCTGAGGGTACTATATCCAGCATTCTTATCGATAGATACCTAGGTAGTCGTTACGTGCAGCTAGTACCGTTAACGTACTTGTGGTTAAACCCACTGCCAGCGTACTGTCGAGTGTTTAGAGTCCCACACAGAGGGTTTCCCTACTTCGGGCGTAACGATGTAGAGATCGTATGGTTTTACGAGAGGGTTCGATCGCATACTGTCACGCCCCACTTCCCAGTATACGGGCAGAGGACGCGACGAGGCCGCTACGTATTTACTGTGAAGTAAATACGCTAAGCGTATCTAAGCAATATAAAAGTAAACGCACAAGTGACAAGATATAATCAAAACAGCAACTTTATTTATTCACATTCTTTCTGTACAATACATGGAAAGTAAATACAACTGATAAAAAGCAATGCCTAAATAATGGCATAACAGAAATGAAAAGTACTGAATGGAAAGTGTACGATGAACTAGAGCTCGAGGTCTTCACTGAATTAGTCCAAGTCTTCAGCAGTGGGCTCGATCTCTGACGTGTCTAGATCACCTGATGACATTCAAAGAAGAAAGAAAGAGAATGTCGTCAGCGAACAGATCGCTCGGTAAGTCCCAAAGATGAGGGAGAAATAGAATAGACAGAGTAAGAAGGTATCTTTTAAAGTTGTAGTATATTGTTATAATATTGTGTTAACACTGTTGTTTGTGGCTTGGTACAGAAGGATGCCAGTGTATACGAGAAGGGTCTCTATACGCTAGAGACCAGGGCAAACGGAATATAGAGTACAAGGCTCCGTTATACAACCCATAACAACGGCAATTGAATACGTTTAGGTGTCTTAAATCCTGCAGTCTCGTGCCACTTTTAACACCTTCCGTACCAATTTACCCCTTAAACCCCGTGTTATCTTGATTGTATTGTTGTATTGTATTGCAACTTGAATTGTCTTGTAATATAGATTGTATAATTGGATGACTTGCCGAAACCATGATATCAGTAAACGGATATAACTGTATAACCATGTAAATGGATGCGACTGGAGAATCATGTAAATGGAATGTATATCCATGGTTCGGTTCAGTCAAGTTGTATAGATTGATAGATTGAATATATGGAATAATGGATTCATGGATTCATGTTGAATTGTAATATTCTAGATTGTAGATTGTAGATTCTACTTGAATCATATTCAAGTTAGATTATAGAGAGACTCAATCTGAGTCAGACAATTAGAAAAGTAAATTGAAGTCCTGATTGTTTTGATGTTATCGGTAACCGCTGCAAATGGACGGCAGGATTTGTGTCTTTTTCAATGACGATTACCGTGTTGATAACACCGTTGTTAAGTTGTCTACCTTAGATAGGCAAGCACCCACTTCTCCGGCTCCCTGAGGCTCAAGAGATTGGTCCCGCTTAAACCTATGTTTACTAGGGTCCTTAGGGTAATTTATAGAAGTTGAGAAGGTTTTATGTAAAAATACTTTTGTATAGTTTTCAAAATACACCCCAAGTATTTATTAATCGTCTTTAGCGTTGTAATGAATGTAGATTTTATGTTGTGATATTTCTAGTGAAAAATATCCTAATTTCATAAATAAAGGTATTTATTTCTAATATTGATTTGTAGGGAATTCATGGTATTTTAGTGTAAAATAATTCTTGTGATATTTTTAGAAAAAGGTGGAATATTTATATTATTACAAAATAGATATTTTAAGGATATATATACATATATTTATATGAAAATAATTTTTAATATATATAATATTTCTAGAAATCTCATTTTCTTTAGATTTTCGTATTTTAAATCTTTCGAGACCGAATGCTCCTTGCGGAGGTCTGCATCTCGCACTCCTAAGCCCAAGGATGTGCGATAATCCGCACCATCCCGAACGGGTTCCCCAAATGGGTTGTTGCGGCGTTTTGCAAAGATTTGTATAAATACTAAATCGTTTAGAAAATGGTTTTATTATTAAAAGGTATTTAAATGAAAATGTGTCGTTTTCCCGTATTCTATGTTCCCGAGGGTATTGTGTTATGTTGCATATGAGTGTGTGAGGAGGTAGGTCATTACCTGGTGATCTACTTAAAGGTATAGCAAAGTTTTGATGTTCCAATGTCGAAAATGAAACTATATGGTATTTTAATGAAAAAGTACGGTAAAATGGAAATAACAAATTCTTTTGATATGGAACTTGTTCAATATGATTAGTTAGTGTTTAATAGTCAATATGAAATGGTTTAACAATATTGTATTAAGGAAATGTTGGGTTTTGAGAAAGAACCGAATCGGAAATCAGATTTACTCCGATTCCGTCGGGTTTTGAAAGTTCGCATCTTTAGAAAAGAGTAAAGGAGAGAAATTGGGACTTACGGGTTTAGGACTTTAAAAGAGAGGAAGGGGAGGCGAGAGGAGTCGAAGGTGCGTCGTTTTGTCGCCGGGAGTTCCTACGGTTGTCGCCGGAAAATCCGCCGGAGCTTCGTCTTTCGCTCACTTCGATTGCACACTAGGGTTTCTAGAGATTTCTTGAGAGTTGGCTCAGATTTTTTGGGTGAGGGGGTAGAGTGTAGGGGTGGTATTTATAGAGTTAGGCTAGGGTTAGGATAGATGAAGAGTTAAATTGAAAAATGAAATAAAATATATTCAAAATGTATTAAGAAAATGGAGTAAATCAGGATTTCAAGGGTCTTTGGAACTGGTCTGAACTTTTAAAGTGTGCAGGGGATAGAGTAGTCTAAAAGACACAACAATGGTGAAAGGGACTCGGCGGTCCGGCCGACTCGGCCGAGTCCTGCCGAGTCAGGCAATGAGGAGGGGCGCCGTCTGTTGGTGTGCTTACTGGTGCATTCACTTTTTCATGTGTAGTGGGAATTTTGAGAGTTAGCACATGTTGACTCTTGAACTTCTAAAAATTTTAAAATAAAACAATATTAAAAATAATGTGGGGTATGAGATTTGAACTCAGGTGGCTTGGTTCAGCAGTGCAAGCTATTACCAATGAGCTACAAGCTCCTTCTTGTAATTATGGAGCTAATTAATTACTTAAAGTAATAATAGTAAATGTAAATACCCCAAGTATACATTAATTTTTAAGCAAATTTTGTACACTAAAAATGGAGTTGTTACATTCTTTTAACTTGTAAATAAAAAGCAAATTAATTACTTATATCTTGTGCTGAGGCTAAAATACCCCTTTCTGGATTTTTGAAAAAATTGTACAGAAAATTGTACAGGAAATTTAGGGTTGTTACATTCTACCCTCCTTATAAAAATTTCGTCCTCGAAATTTGTAAAAGGAAAGTGTAACATTTGATGACAGAACTATTGGTAGTGTATGAAAATATTTTAAAAAAAGATTGCAAAAAGTCTTGGTCAAAATTGAAAGGAATGTGAAGGAGTTACCTGGGTTACCTTGACCTACAGTCTCGGCTTCTACGGCTGCTAAAGTGAATGTCTGTCGCCGTGGTACATTCCTTCTAGCTGGAGGCACATTCTGTCCTTGGGACCTGTTTCTCTGCCCTCGAGGCATGCCCCTCATTGCTTGTTGCAATTGGCGAGTAGGCTGTGCAGGTGGTGGACCAGGGAGTGCAAAATGAGGTGTAGGAGCCTGGATATCTGGCCGCCGCGGGTAGTTGGTGTGTGTGTGAGATGGATTGCTATTATAAGGACAATTCCCAATTCCGTGGTTGGATGCACCAGAAATTAGACACAGGCCTTTTGCACGCCTACAATCCTTCCACAAGTGTCCCTTTCTATGGCAGTAGTGGCAAATTTCTTCAGTTCTCCTGGGTTCAAACGATGGCCTAGAAGAGGCTCCTCCAGCTATTTGAGTGGCAGGGCATTTCAAACCAATAGATTGGGGTCTGCCCCTCGCCTTTATCACTGCCTCATAACTGCAGGTAGCTTCCAGAGCATTCTCATGAGTTGGAAATTTCCCTGTGGCTAGTGCAGCCTAGATTTCCGTGTCCAAATCTTGTTGAAATCGACGGGCTCTGATCTCATCTGTCGGTATCGGGTGTGCCGCAAATATGTTACGGTCTTGTGTTAGCTGTGTAGTATGTGATATTAAAAAAAAATTTAAAATATTGTGACATATCTTACCGACTGAGCATGGTGAACTCAGCGTCATATTCATCTACCGACTTGATCCACATAGAACCTTGTTGTAGATGAATAAAATGCTGTTCCATGTCGAACCTGGCAGTCACAGGGAAGTACTTCACGTCGAACTTATCGCGAAAAGTCTCCCATTCAATGGGCTGATCAAGACGGCTTTCTTCCGCCTTCCACCAGTTCCGTGCATTGTCCGTGAGCTGCAGCTTTGCAACTCGGACCCAAGCTATTTCTGGCACTTGTGCTGCTGCCAGATCATCCTCGATACTTTATGCCCATTCCTCAGCTTCAAGTGGGCTTCCCTTTCCGGAGAACTGTTTGGGATGTAAAGCTCTGAATTGCTTTATCCCAGGTGCTTCAGTTTCGGGACAATTCAAGAGCTGCAGCTGTCCCTCAAGGAGGCTGCGGATCGCCTCAAGCAGAACCGTTTGCTCATTGGGTGGAGCAGGAACGGCAGGTATGATTGGTAGCGGAGGTGGAGTGTTGTTGAAGTTGTTGCTGGTGTTGTTTGGTGAATCTATAATCTTGAAGAAAAATTTAGGTTAGGACAGATTCAAAGTGTATGATTCAAAGAATATGAAATGATAAGATTCAAGAAACATGAATTGTAAAGAATGTTTTTGTTGCTGGTTCTTGTGTTATATTGCTTAGGTTGTTCACGCAGAACAGAATTGCATGACAGTATTCCATACAACTCTGACCTGCATGGGCCACCAACAAAACCTATCATACCCCGCTTCCCAGTATACGGGCAGAGGACGCGACGAGGCCGCTACGTATTTACTGTGAAGTAAATAAGCTATGCGTATCTAAGCAATATAAAAGTAAATGCACAAGAGACAAGATATAATCAAAACAGCAACTTTATTTATTCACATTCTTTCTGTACAATACATGGAAAGTAATACAACTGATAAAAATCAATGCCTAAACAATGGCATAACAGAAATGAAAAGTACCGAATGGAAAGTGTACAATGAACTAGAGCTCGGGGTCTTCACTGAATTGGTCCAAGTCTTCAGCAGTGGGCTCGATCTCTGACGTGTCCAGATCACCTGACGACATTCAAAGAAGAAAGAAAGAGAATGTCGTCAGCGAACAGATCGCTCGGTAAGTCCCAAAGATGAGGGAGAAATAGAATAGACAGAGTAAGAAGGTCTCTTTTAAAGTTGTAGTATATTGTTATAATATTGTGTTAACGCTGTTTTTTGTAGCTTGGTACAGAAGGATGCCAGTGTATACGAGAGGGGTCTCTATATGCTAGAGACCAGGGCAAACGGAATATAGAGTACAAGGCTCCGTTATACAACCCGGAACAACGGCAATTGAATACAGTTAGGAGTCTTAAATCTTGTGGTCTCGTGCCACTTTTAACACCTTCCGTACCAATCTACCCCTTAAACCCCGTGTTATCTTGATTGTATTGTTGTATTGTATTGCAACTTGAATTGTCTTGTAATATAGATTGTATAATTGGATGACTTGCCGAAACCATGCTATCAGTAAACAGATGTAACTGTATAATCATGTAAATGGATGTAACTGGAGAATCATGTAAATGGAATGTATATCCATGGTTCGGTTCAGTCAAGTTGTATAGATTGATAGATTGAATATATGGAATAATAGATTCATGGATTCATGTTGAATTGTAGTATTGTAGATTGTAGATTGTAGATTGTACTTGAATCATATTCAATTCAGATTATAGAGAGACTCAATCTGAGTCAGACAATTAGAAAAGTAAATTGAAGTCCTGATTCTTTTGATGTTATCGGTAACCGCTGCATATGAGCGGCAGGATTTGTGTCTTTTTCAAAGACGATTACCGTGTTGATAACACCGTTGTTAATTTTTCTACCTTAGATAGGTAAGCAGCCACTTCTCTGGCTCCCTGAGGCTCAAGAGATTGGTCCCGCTTAAACCTATGTTTACTAGGGTGCTTAAGGTAATTTATAGAACTTGAGGGGGTTTTATGTAAAAATACTTTTTTATAGTTTTCAAAATGCACCCCAAGTATTTATTAATCGTTTTTTGAGTTGTAATGAATGTAGATTTTATGTTGTGATATTTCTAGTGAAAAATATCCTAATTTCATAAATAAAGGTATTTATTTGTAATATTGATTTGTAGGGAATTCATGGTATTTTAGTGTAAAATGATTCTTGCGATATTTTCAGAAAAATGTGGAATATTTATATTATTACAAAATAGATATTTTAAGGATATATATACATATATTTATATGAAAATAATTTTTAATATATATAATATTTCTAGAAATCTCAGTTTCTTTAGATTTTCGTATTTTAAATCTTTCGAGACCGAATGCTCCTTACGGAGGTCTGCATCTCGCACTACTAAGCCCGAGGATGTTCGATAATCCGTACCATCCTGAACGGGTTTCCAAATGGGTTGTAGCGGCGCTTTGCGAAGATTTGTATAAATACTAAATCGTTTAGAAAATGGTTTTATTATTAAAAGGTATTTAAATGAAAAGGTGTCGTTTTCCCGTATTCTATATTCCCGAGGGTATTGTGCTATGTTTCATATGAGTGTGTGAGGAGATAGGTCATTACCTCGTGATCTATTTAAAGGTATAGCAAAGTTTTGATGTTCCAATGTCGAAAATGAAACTATATGGTATTTTAATGAAAAAGTACGGTAAAATGGAAATAACAAATTCTTTTGATATGGAACTTGTTCAATATGATTAGTTAGTGTTTAATAGTCAACATGAAATGGTTTAACAATATTTTATTAAGGAAATGTTGGGTTTTGAGAAAGAACCGGATCGGAAATCGGATTTACTCCGATTCCGTCGGGTTTTGAAAGTTCGTATTTTTAGAAAAGAGTAAAGGAGAGAAATTAGGACTTACGGGTTTAGGACTTTAAAAGAGAGGAAGGGGAGACGAGAGGAGTCGACGGTGCGTCGTTTTGTCGCCGGGAGTTCCTACGGTTTTTGCTGGAAAATCCGCCGGAGCTTCGCCTTTCGCTCACTTCGATTGCACACTAGGGTTTCTAGAGATTTCTTGAGAGTTGGCTTATAGTTTTATGGTGAGGGGGTAGAGTGTAGGGATGGTATTTATAGGGTTAGGCTAGGGTTAGGGTAGATGAAAGGTTAAATTGAAAAATGCAATAAAATATATTAAAAATGTATCAAGAAAATGCAGTAAATGAGGATTTCAAGGGTCTCTGGAACTGGTCTGAACTTTTAAAGTGTGCGGGGGGGGGGGGGGGGGTAGAGTAGTCCAAAAAACACAACAATGGTGAAGGGGAATCGGCGTTCCAGCCGAGTCCGGCCGGCCGACTCGGCCGAGTCAGGCGATGGGGAGGGGCGCCGTCGGTTGGTGTGCTTACTGGTGCATTCACTTTTTCATGTGTAGTGGGAATTTTGAGAGTTAGCACGTGTTGACTCTTGAACTTCTAAAAGTTTCAAAATAAAACAATATTAAAAATAATGTGGGGTATGGGATTTGAACTCTGGTGGCTTAGTTCAACAGTGCAAGGTATTACCAATAAGCTACAAGCTCCTTCTTGTAATTATGGAGTTAATTAATTATTTAAAGTAATAACAGTAAATGTAAATACCCTGAGTATACATTAATTTTTAAACAAATTTTGTACATTAAAAATGGAGTTGTTACATTCTTTTAACTTGTAATTAAAAAGAAAATTAATTACTTATATCTTATGCTCAGGCTAAAATACCCCTTTCTGGATTTTTGAAAAAATTGTACAGAAAATTGTACCGGAAATTTAGGGTTGTTAGCCTTGTTTTAGACTAAGATCAACCCAAACGTTTGTTAAGGATACGTTAGTCTAATTTTAGACTAAGATCTACTTAATAGGATCATTTAGATCCAACAAAAGAGCATTTGGACTCTATTGTTTTAGTTTAGGGACATTGCGGTCCATTGGGTTTAAGGACATCATAGTCCGGTTTAAAGACATCATAGTCTGTGTAGTTTTGGCTCAACCGTTTGGGGGTGCACCAAAAGTTATTGGTTGTTGGGACCCTCCATCTCTCTGAAGACGTTGAAGAATTACAACGACATATATCAAAGGTATGAAGAGATGTACCCTTGAACCAATGATGGTTGGGAGACCTGTAGTCAAGTTTGGGACTAAGATCAGTTTAAAAGATTCATGAGCATATGGGCTCAATTAATTCAAATGAGGGATCTGTGGCCAACTTGGGCTCGGCCCACTCAATTAAAATGTTGGACATTTAATTAAACTCGGTCCTTTTCATTTAAAAAAGCTGAGAATTGGTTTTGGGTTCTGACACCCTTTTGTCTTTTATTGAGTGCTGAGCATTCATTATAGCTCTGGGCTTTATTTAAAGAATAGTTTATGTTCTCTCAGCGCACACGTGAGGAGCACATGGTGCTCTTAGCGCTG
The DNA here is from genome assembly GCA_030015575.1 of Agapanthus africanus. Classification (NCBI taxonomy): domain Eukaryota; kingdom Viridiplantae; phylum Streptophyta; class Magnoliopsida; order Asparagales; family Amaryllidaceae; genus Agapanthus; species Agapanthus africanus. Next base: position 485,158,236 of record CM057350.1, read on the forward strand.
AGCGCCAGACTTAGAGCACTAAGGCTCTTCCTGTGAGATAGCGCACACGTGAGGAGCACGTGGTGTGCTTGGCGCTGAGCGCCAGTTAATGAGTGCAGAGCGTTCCTTGTGAGATAGTGCACACGTGAGGAGCACGTGGAGTGCTTGGCGCTGAGCACCAGTTAACGAGTGCTAAGGCACTTTTTTAAATTGGAGCTCTAGGAGTGCTGCGGCGCTGTGCACCGGTCTTGGAGCGCTGATGCGCTTCTTTAAATTGGAGCGCTAAGACTCTTCTTAGACAGCTCTGATCGGTTCTGCGCTCTAAGAATTAAACTCTCATTTATAAGAGACTTTGTCTCGTGGGTCTAAGAACAAAGTTCTTATTTTATAGGAGATGTTACAATCTCTTATTTTTTGTGAAAGGCTTTTCCTTTATGGATCTGTGATCTGAAGAGAATTGAATTCTTCTTCCCCCCATTTTATGATGAGATGCTATGATCTCTTTTGTGAAAGACGTCTGTCTTATAGATCTATGATCTAGAAAAAGAAAACTAAGTTCTTCTTCATTTTATGAGATGATTTTATCTCTCTGTTTTATTTACCTTGACGAAATTCTTCTTCCGAGAGCTTGCTCTTCTCTTTGAAATTTCTCAAAGTTTGTGGGGGGGGGGGAGGGGTTTCTCTATGCAAGACTTGAAGTCTTGGGTCCTTTATATAGTGGAGGCCGATCAGTTAAAGCAATCTTTTTCTGATTGATTTGGGGATGTTTCCCCAACATTGGATTTTTGATCCTAGGGTTTCTGTTTTACAGAAGACATTTTTCTTGTTATTAACAAGATTGGGAAATTATTTTCCCATACAGAGATTACTTTGTATCCTAATAATTTTTAATCACCATTAGATCTTTGATCCAACGGTGCTCTGATTTACAGAGCACAATCTTTCCTGTTTGGAAAGATTCTGAGGAGTATTTCCTTAACAGAAATTTATTATGGTAATTTGATGATTTTTAATCATTTTTGTTGGATCACGTGGTACGCTGTCTGGCGCTCAGCGCACAATCTTTCCTGTCTGGCGCTCAGCGCCAAGCGTACCACGTGCTCCTCATGTGTGCGCTGAGGGAACATAAACTGTTTTTTAAATAAAGCCCCGGTGCTATAATGAATGCTCAACACTCAACAAAAGACAAAAAGTTGTCAGAAACCAAACCAATGCTCAACATTGTTAAATAAAAAGGGTCGAGCCCAAATAAATGTTAAACATTTTAACTGAGTGGGCCGAGCCCAAGTTGGCCACAGATCCCTCATTTTAGATTAATTGAGCCTATATGCTCATAAATCTTTTTAACTGATCTTAGTCCCAAACTTGACTACAAATCTCCCAACCAACATTGGTTCAAGGGTACATCTCTTCATACCTCTGATATATGTCGTTGTAATTCTTCAACGTCTTCAGAGAGATGGAGGGTCCCAATAACCAATAACTTTTGGTGCATCCCCAAACGGTTGACCTAAAACCATATAGACTATGACGTCTTTAAACTGTCATGGACTATGATGTCCTTAAACTTTATGGACTGTGAGTTCCTTCAACTCATATACTATGATGTCGTTAAACTGGACTATGGTGTCCTTAAACTTTACGGACTATGATGTCCTTAAACTTTTGGACCGCAATGTCCCTAAACTAAAACAATAGAGCCCAAATGCTCTTTTGTTGGATCTAAATGATCCTGTTGAGTAGATCTTAATATAAAAAAATTAGACTAACGTATCCTCAACAAACGTTTAAGTTGATCTTAGTCTCAAATGAGATTGAAGATCCTTAAACCCAACTCAAACCCAAATCTATGATAATACGGATTTGGACTAATCCACGCCCTACGGGCGACAACATAAATTAGTCTCCGTATACAATCCACGGGCAACCAAAAATAAAATAAACACACACGACACGAAGTGACCATCTGGAGAAGGAGAAAGTGGTTACCGCGATGCGGTAGCGTAATTAACTGCACGGGCTTGCGCCTGCAGGGAAGAGCGTCCCCACAATCAAAAACCCCTCAAATAAGGGGGAATCTGACGAAGTCTGCTACAACGACAGCATCTGTCCAAACCTCCGATACATGGTGCCATAAATCAACTTGGCATCTTCGGAAAGGTGGACGGATAAAACAAAATAGCATCTTCCCCCAAATTCAGGCAAGATGAACCTACGCGGTTCCATCTCCCATTTTTGGCGGCGAACATTAGGGTTTAGTATCGATCCTGGAGTTTAGTCGATATTACAGAGCACTTAAAAATCGTTTTTTTGCAAACTCTGCCTTCCCACGAACACATGGGGTGCGTGGCATCGACTTACACAAACTAATAAACAAATACAAAGAGACATGCTTCACCCCATGCCATGGATGTCTCTAATTTCCACCTCATTAATCTATTTATAAAAATAGATAAACCAAATAATGAAGTGTCCCCTTCTAGAAGTATCTCTTGTGAAATTATAAGAATTCCCTCATCGTATATACATACCCGTATTTATATTCCAAAAAATACAAATACAATGAGATAATAATAATCCAATAATGTAATACTAGGATCCGGCTTAAACCAAAGCCCACTAGTATTATCCGTCCGAACAACATCCGTGTAGCCAGAACACGTATGTGATCGGAACCCTGCCGTAAAACCATACGGCCTCTACATCATTTTGCCCAAAGCAGGGAAACCCTCTGGGTGGGACTCTAAAGACTCGACAGTACGCTGGCGGTGGGTTTAACCACAAGTCCGTCAGCGGTACTAGCTGCACGTAATGGCTACCCAGGTATCTGTCGATAAGAAGGCTAATAACCAAACTCATCCTAACTCCTATTGAGCCTATCTGTGACAATCTCCGTACAGTCTGGTCTGCTCGTCTAAGATACTCGCATATCGGGCCTAATGAGATGGTAAATGTCAGACCCCTAACAACGCAATAAGTCGTGACGGAGCAGAGCCCAATACACCCTGAGAAACCACTGGAGTACCTACCAGTAAATATCGCTTGCCCTGGCCAGGGACTATGTGTAATGGCTTTCCGAACACAGCGTTATATTAACCCCCAATACCAGAAGAGACGAATCTTATCTAACCGCTACTGCTTCCAAGTGCTTCGGGACTACACCCAACCATAGTCACATAATTCGCGAATTATTCTCCGAATTCGCGAATAATTCACGAATTTTTGATCAGCCGACTTAGTCGCCGACTTAATCGGCGGGCCGAATAATTCGCGAATTATTCCCGAATTATGTGAAAAAATAGCGAATAATTCAAAAAACAGCAAATAATTCACAAAATCAAAACCTAGCGTCTCATATATTAATTTCTTGTTCGAAATCCTTCCCGAACATTTCCCGAACACTTACCGAATCTTTCCCGAATACCTGCCGATTTTTTCTGAATAGTTCTCCGAATCCGAATTTTCGACCTCGCCGAATTATACCTGAACGACGAATTTGAGACTATGAACCCAACTACTACTTGTTTGCACGAATTCTTTGAGCCGTGGTAGGGTAGTAATCTATGTGCGGTGGGAACACACTTAAGACGAATAGTGATATCAAGTCAACGGACTAACCTGTACTCTTGCCATCCGGGAACTGCTACCTGACGATAGGTATAATACCAACCAGCAGTTCCTAACGTATCTGTCCAGTGTAACTCATTGTTAGTTGTATGTATGCCCTAGAGGCCAGTATTGTACAGATGATGTATATTATATTGGATGCTTGGACATATATAAAGATGACTTTCTTGCTCGATATGATAGTATGCTATCTGGTTGCTCTTTATCTTAACATGTACACTTGTCTCTTTAAACTGTCTTATAGTTACATGTTGATAAAGCCCTTAGGATGTGTACTTGACTACCTGGACTATGATGCAGATCATACTAGTGGGGACATGGTAGTCTATAAGTACATCCTTCAAGGTCCCTAGTCGTGGGTGTATCGAGACAGGGCATCGATATACCAATGTAGACTAGCGTATACGCTTCTCGACCCATGAGATGGGCGATGGATGATCCCATATCCATTGGTGTTTGACATCAGAGATGGTATACGGGTGCTCAGTGGAGACTGGGTACATTGGACGGACTCGCCGAGAACTCCCAGATGGTATTATACCTCACGTCAGATGGCAGTTCTCAGGTGACACTTGTACAGGTTAGTCTGTAGACCCGAGATCGTCATAGAGTCTTGTGTGATTCCCACTATGCTTTGATCTCCACCTTACCACGTCCATGAGGGCGTGCAAAACGGTGGTCTTTGGGTACAGTCCCGAGTCACATGGAGGCAATGAGCGATAGGAGGGGTTTCGTCTCTCCCGGTATTGGGGGTTGATGTTGCGCTGTGCTCGATTGGCCGTAACAGGGAAGTCCCTGGCCAGGGCTGACCAGAGATTTGCTGGTAAGTGTTACCAGTAGTTTCTCGACCCGTTATGAGCCTCACATCGGCACGACTTATCGGTTATTGGGGTCTGACGTATACCACCCCTAGACTTGATATGCGACATATCAGACGAACAGACCGGACTGTACGGTAAGTGTTACTGGTTGGATTCACAGGAGTGTGAGCGGGCTAGCTTGTCGATCTTCTGATCGCTCAATACCCGGATGGCAGTTACGTTTAGCAGACCGCTTGCGGCTTGTGGGTGCTTGATATGATCATCATCTGCTACCGGCGTATTGACGAGTCTTTAGAGTCCTACACAGAGGTTTCCTGGCTCAAGCGAAACGAAATAGGAGCGCATATGAGATATGTGCGGGACCGAGAATAATGCGTGTATATGATACCGCATTTCATTCTCGCGATGAATGTCTCGATTGGTTGTATGCGATATGATCTAGTTATCGAATCATTGATTCGATAAATCGATACATTCGATACTAGTCGGTTATGTGCGACATGACCGGATCATTGAATCAAATGTTGATTTAATGATTTAATGTATAATTATATTTGATATATTACTTTGCATTAACTAGTATTGGTTCACTTTAAATGGATTTTCTCACATGAAGTTCACACATTGTATATGTGATATACTTTGTGTGCACTTGTTTGTATCATGTTTGATGTTGCATGCTAAATTGGTTTTGTGTTAAGACTTAAACCATGGTTATGATAATAGTTAGGGTTTTGATTTATTTGCTTATTTATTTATTTATTCTTTCTTGATAAATAAATAAAAGAAAACAAAATGGTTTGTTTCTTTCATGAAGCTTGATGAAGCTTCATGAAGCTTTGACTAATGTGACCCTTTTGTCTTCATGCTTAACCCTAACCATTCTCATTTGACCATGGTCTATTCTCTACACTTAACCAAGGTTAGAAGATGATAAGTATTGATTTTTATTATTCTTTTAACAACACTTATCATATTCTTTCTTCTTCTTCATCATCTTCTTCTTCAAGAAAAGCTTGAGTCCATCAATGGCAACTTGAGCTAAAGTGAGAGAAATCCAATTCTAAAGTGAACCCACCTCCTATTTCTTCACCCTCTACCTCTTGCCAAGTTGTTTTGGGTGTTTTCTTCACAAGTTTCACAACTTTGTGAAGTCGGAGCTTGAACTTGTGATGCCTCGACGTAGATCATCTTCGGCACGAAGCCGACGACCTAGTCCGCCCATTTCTCCGATCAAGCCGACGATTGAGTCCGGGATTCGAGATGGACAGCGAGAGGACGCCTACGTGGAGCCAAGGAAGTGGATATCCGGATCTACAAAGGTTGTAGCTTCTTATCTTTAGTTAAGTTGTTAACTAGATTCATATATCGCCTAAACTTCTAGTCAACGATCCGTATTAGGGTTTCTCGGCACCCATAAAATTTGAAATTAGCATGGTTGATGCCTTGTGAGACCTCTATAGAGTGCCTAGGAATCCTACAGTGGTATCAGAGCCTAGCTAGAGCCTTAGGCGAAGTCTAGACGACGTTTGAAACCCGATCGAACCGAAACCCTAAAATCCAAAATGCTCTCTGGAAATTTTCTGAAAATTTGGTTTTTTGTCAATTAAAAATATGCAGAAAAATAAGCACGGTGTTAATTGAATTACTGTGAAATATGAGGACCTGAATCGATTTTTCCACCACGGAACCGCGGCACAAGCTTGGAATGTGCGGCGGTTCTGCGGCCGTACTGTCCCCTTGTCTGGTGATTTCTGCACAGTAACTCATATAATTTAATGCTATATTTTCTGGGTATTTTTATTGTGACTCTACAGATGAGTATTCTGGGGTTGTATTGGGAATCATTGATTCGATCGGATTATCAAATTTTTGTCTATGTGGCTTTCCGGATAATTTAAGAATATGTTAAAAAGTTCGACCGGATATAAATACCCAACTTTTCCCCTGCCGGAAAATATCCAAGTGTTGGATTTTTGTGTGGTTTAAGGACGTTCTGAGTAGTGCAAGTAACGCGATGGTCCCTCTAGAAGACAACAAACCTTAACTCGATTATGTGACCGTCTTGAACTGCCCTTTGAACCTTCGGGTTTGGGGCAGTACGGCGTGCCACATGTGAGGCGTTGGCTTGACCCTTCTACGGCTGGACCGTTGGTACTGAGGCATGAAGTGAACGTCTTTGAACTAATTTCATGTGTTGAACGGTTTCGGTAAACTTGGGTGTTCGAATGTTCGATCGGAAAGTTTAATATATTCTATTTATCCGGAATGGGATACAATAATTGGAATTCACAAACAGTTATGAGATAACTGAATGAATGTTATAAATCTAGCGGTTTAGTTTCATTTGATATTGAAAAGAGTTTTCGATAATGAGACTAAAATGCGGGGTTTATAACTGTTAGGCATGTGATGTCTAAGTATTTCATTTGATTAGGCATGTGATGTCTAAAGAGATTGCGGATTCCAACTGTTGTAGTTTTACACTTTCTTTTCTGTGATCGTAAGTGTAATATGTGATATCGCCGGTTTCGTTGCTATATGTCAACGACAATTGGGATGCGCATATTTACTTACGTTGATGACATGTGATGTTATGTGTTGCTGGATATGTTATATTGGATTGTCGTGCTTGAATAGCCGGGGGTTTTTATGTGAGATGAGTGTTTTTCATTTTCATTCATGTAAAAACTTGTATGTAATATTTTTTTATTGGGGCACTTCCAGGTTGCGGAAGATGTCACCCTTTGTATATTATTTACTTTTCTGCACTAGGATAGACCCAAGGAGGGGAGCAAAACTAACCGGGTTCTAGGGTTCAGTGGGAGACCATCTCGAAGAGTCGAGTCCGGGTCTCCTAACCCTAGAATTGGTAGGGTTGCTTGCCGCTCTCGTAGGGGTCTAGGGGTGTGGGATTGGCTATTCATCACGACCGTGGAATCCGTGTTTTATACTGGCTCGTATTGAAAACACGGACGTCCTAGTATATCCAATGTTTCATATATTTATTCTGCTGTGATATCTGTGATGTGATCATGTGATGTTCTGTGATAGATACAGTATATAGTATATATGATATATTATATAGACGTTACTTATGTTTTGCACCCGTGCTAGCCCTGCCCCGCTCTGCCGTTAGTTATCTAACCTAACGGTGCACGAGGGGACATCGGGGCGAATGCAGATGGCATAAGTGTACATAGTATTTATCTGTGATGTTTAGGTATTTAAATGATGGGACTTCATTAATGTGATTAATGAATGAAAAGAAACCTAAGATGTTGTAGAATCAAATTTAAAATAGAACAGGTAGCTACAGTTCTTGCTTTGCATAGCGGTATATATGATATACCCTGCACCTTATTCGATGAGGAAAGGACCGAGATCCCTTCACCGGGAGTGACTCCTTTAGCAATAACTGGCAGATGCTACACACTCGGTTTGACTTTTGATAGCTTCTATAGTTTCTGCTTTGCACAGTGATATATATGATATATCCCGCACCTCATTCGACGAGGAAAGGGCCGACGATCCCTTCACCGGGAGTGACCCCTTTAGCAAAACTAGAAAAGCCTCAAAAATCATTCCATTTCAAAACTTCATTTGATTCTACAACGATATCAAGTTCATTACGCAATAGGTTTTCAGAAAAACCTGTCGTAGCCCTCCGTCATTTCAGATAAGTACTAGTTAGTATTCGTGCTACGTTTGTTGACTAAGTTAAGGCGTAGTGTGCGGTAGCTGACCAGTATTTATCTGCTTATGCATATGATGCAGATTGGATTAGGGTAGTCGTGCGACTTTGTTGACTATGTTAAGGGTCGTGCGGGTGGGTTTAATTCAATCAGGAAATGACGGGTTGAACTTGACTAGCACTTATGATTTGTTGACTATGTTAAGGTCATATAGCTGCTAGGGGCAAAATATTATCGGGAATTTCAAGTGTTGAAATTTGCAATGAGATTGCATACCTTCTATGAGATAGTTGGATCCCGATACCCACTGCGAGTAAGAGTTACTCCTGGGAGAGTTTTACACATTGTAATTAGCCGATCAAGTAGGTGTCTAGAAAGGTGTTAACGAGGTTACGCCTCTGGGAAAACGAGGTTTACATTAATTAGGTTCGTGCGAAAGCACGGGGGACCTCCCTCAAAGTACCGACACTGGCCTGGCTGAAAGATTGGCGAACTTGTAGTGTGTAATTAATCCCGGCTAATCTTTCCTTTTAGGTTTTGAAGGAAGATTTGATAAAAAGCAGTGGGAGCCATCCTGATTAGATAAGATAATAACCAATCTGATCTTGCACGAGCATACGCTAAAGTGTTTTCTTCTCTCTCTCTCCAGGTAGCGACCATTTCATGCCTTAATCAAGATAATAATATGGATGTATTGACCGAACCCGCATGTTATACTGTGCTGGGGAACGTTGGTTCCGTTCTTTGTTATAAGAGTTATAGGAATGAACAGGATGTAGGGGAATACCAGGATTCCCATGCCACCCGGATGAAGAAAGTACATGTTGATGCATTTTCTTCGGGTGTGTTCGTTACAGAGAACTGTTTCTCCATTTGCTCTACGTCCTGGGTATTAGATACCGGGTCAGGATCCCATATATGTAATCAGTTACATGGGCTTAGGAAAGGTAGAGAACTTGGAGAAGGTGATAAAGACATTAGAGTAGGAAATGGTGCAATTGTTGCAGCTAAGACCGTCGGGGAATATCACCTTGTATTACCAACTGGTAATACATTGGTTCTGAAAGAATGCTATTATATGCCGAACCTGATATGCAACATTATATCGGTTTCTTTGCTAGGTAAAGAGGGATATAATTTTGTATTACAGGACAATGTTATGAACATTTTCCGTAACCAAAAGTTGGTTGGATCAGGCACGTTGTGCAATGGCATTTATGTTCTAAATCAATCAACAGTTCTGAGCATAACAAACACACATAAGAGGAAGAGTTCAGAACTGAACGAATCCTTCTTGTGGCATTGTAGACTGGGTCACATCAAAGCGACACGACTGGCTAAGTTGCATAAGGATGGATATTTGAAACCATTCGAATTTTCATCTTATGACACTTGCCAGTCATGTCTCAAAGGCAAGATGACCAAAACTCCGTTTACGGGACACGGAGAAAGAGTTACCGAACTCTTGGGACTAATACATAGTGATGTATGCGGTCCCATGTCTACACATGCTAGGGATGGTTCTTCGTACTTCATTACATTCACTGACGATCTCTCTAGATTCGGATATGTGTTCCTGATGAAACACAAATAAGAAGCTTTTGAGAAATTTAGAGAATATAAACAAGAAGTCGAGAACCAAACCGGAAAAAGTATTAAAATCCTTCGATCTGATCGAGGAGGTGAATACTTGAGCAATGAATTCCTGGACTTCCTAAAAGAGAATGGGATTCTCTCTCAGTTGACTCCTCCATATACACCACAGCACAACGGTGTATCAGAACGGAGGAACCGCACCCTATTAGATATGGTGCGCTCTATGATGAGCACAGCTGAGTTACCTATTTCCTTCTGGGGATATGCGCTGGAAACAGCAGCATACCTATTGAATCAAGTTCCATCTAAATCTGTACCTACCACGCCATATGAGATATGGAGTGGGAAGAGACCATATTTTAAACGAGTTAAGATATGGGGTTGTCCGGCCTATGTCAAAAGGCAAAATCCAGACAAACTCGAGGCACGGTCAGTTCTTTGCAAGTTTGTGGGATATCCTAAGAATTCACAAGGGTATCTTTTCTACCATGCTGAAGAACAAAAGGTGTTTGTTTCTCAATATGCCACCTTTTTAGAAAAGGAATTCCTTGAAAAAGAAATTAGTGGCAAAGTGGTAGAGCTGGAAGAAGTTCCAGATACACAAACCATAACTGAAGATTTAGTGGAACCAGAAGATTCAGTGGCTCCCAATGAACCTCAGCCTCTCCGCCGATCTAGTAGGGTTCCTCGCCAACCTGAGAGATACTACGGTTTTCTCATGGATGGAGGGAGCGAGGATTGCATCATGGAGGATGATGACCCAACTAGTTTCGAGCAGGCCATCACGAGTAGGGACTCAGTGAAATGGCTGGATGCTATGCGGTCCGAGATGGAATCCATGTACACCAACAAAGTATGGACTTTGGAAGTTGCTCCTGAAGGGGTAAAACCTATTGGGAGCAAGTGGATCTTCAAGAAAAAACTTGGTGTAGATGGGAAAGTGGAGACTTTCAAAGCTAGACTTGTAGCAAAGGGTTTTCGTCAAAGACCAGGTGTGGACTATGACGAGACCTTTTCTCCAGTGGCTATGCTTAAATCCATCCGGATCATGCTTGCCATCGCTGCGTATCATGATTACGAAATCTGGCAAATGGATGTTAAGACCGCCTTTCTAAATGGTGATTTAGAAGAGTGCGTGTACATGACTCAGCCAGAGGGCTTCGTAGACAGTGGGAGCAGCGGGAAGGTGTGCAAGCTGCTTAAATCCATTTATGGATTAAAGCAAGCATCGCGGAGTTGGAATATCTGCTTTGACGTCGTTATCAAAGAGTTTGATTTCGTCAAAAATCCAGATGAACCTTGTATCTACAAGAAGGTGGCAGAGAGTAAGGTTGTCTTCCTCGTATTGTACGTGGACGACATACTCTTGATAGGAAATGATATTCCTATGCTGCAATCGGTCAAGCTCTTCTTATCACAAAGATTCTCAATGAAAGATCTTGGTGATGCCTCCTGCATATTAGGAATTAGGATCTATAGAGATAGATCCAAACGGATTTTGGGATTGTCCCAATCCAGGTACATTGACACCATACTAAAGAGGTTTAGTATGGTAGAATCCAAGCGTGGGAACTTGCCCACGATCTCTGGAGTCACTCTCTCCAAAGAGATGTCTCCCAAGACTGATTTGGAGAGAGCTCGCATGCAAGGGATACCCTATGCTTCGGCTGTAGGCTCTATCATGTATGCGATGCTATGTACCAGACCCGATGTAGCATACTCACTAAGTGTAGTGAGCAGGTATCAAGCTGATCCTGGAGAGAGTCACTGGACAGCTGTGAAGAGCATTCTCAAGTACTTGTGAAGGACTAAAGAGATGCTCTTGGTGTATGGTAACGGAGAACTCCAAGTGGAGTCCTTTACCGATTCGAGCTTCCAGAGTGATAAGGATGACTCTAAGTCGCAGTCGGGATTTGTCTTTACCCTTTATGGAGGGGCGGCTAGCTGGAAGAGTTCTAAGCAGGAAACCGTGGCAGACTCGACGATAGAGGCTGAATACATCGCTGCCAACGATGCTGCCAAAGAGGCTGTCTGGATCAAGAAGTTCATTACTGAACTTGGAGTGGTTCCATCCATTGAACATCCAATACCTTTGTATTGCGATAACAATGGAGCGGTGGCTTTGGCCAAGGAACCCAGGTCCCATCAGCGATCCAGGCATATTCTGAGGCGGTATCACCTGATCCGGGAGATAGTTGATCGCCGGGAGATCGAGGTCAGGAGGGTTGACACGAAGAACAACACGGCGGATCCACTCACGAAGGCCATTCCCCAGATACAGTTTGAGAGACTCTTCGGGATGCTCGGTATGCGATACTACAGCAGCTGGCCCTAGTGCAAGTGGGAGATTGTTAGTTGTATGTATGCCCTAGAGGCCAGTATTGTACAGATGATGTATATTATATTGGATGCTTGGACATATATAAAGATGACTTTCTTGCTCGATATGATAGTATGCTATCTGGTTGCTCTTTATCTTAACATGTACACTTGTCTCTTTAAACTGTCTTATAGTTACATGTTGATAAAGCCCTTAGGATGTGTACTTGACTACCTGGACTATGATGCAGATCATACTAGTGGGGAAATGGTAGTCTATAAGTACATCCTTCAAGGTCCCTAGTCGTGGGTGTATCGAGACAGGGCATCGATATACCAGTGTAGACTAGCGTATACGCTTCTCGACCCATGAGATGGGTGATGGATGATCCCATATCCATTGGTGTTTGACATCAGAGATGGTATACGGGTGCTCAGTGGAGACTGGGTACACTGGAGGGACTCGCCGAGAACTCCCAGATGGTATTATACCTCACGTCAGATGGCAGTTCTCAGGTGACACTTGTACAGGTTAGTCTGTAGACCCGAGATCGTCATAGAGTCTTGTGTGATTCCCACTGTGCTTTGATCTCCACCTTACCACGTCTATGAGGGCGTGCAAAATGGTGGTCTTTGGGTACAGTCCCGAGTCACATGGAGGCAATGAGCGATAGGAGGGGTTTCGTCTCTCCCGGTATTGGGGGTTGATGTTGCGCTGTGCTCGATTGGCCGTAACAGGGAAGTCCCTGGCCAGGGCTGATCAGAGATTTGCTGTTAAGTGTTACCAGTAGTTTCTCGACCCGTTATGAGCCTCACATCGGCACGACTTATCGGTTATTGGGGTCTGACGTATACCACCCCTAGACTTGATATGCGACATATCAGACGAACAGACCGGACTGTACGGTAAGTGTTACTGGTTGGATTCACAGGAGTGTGAGCGGGCTAGCTTGTCGATCTTCTGATCGCTCAATACCCGAATGGCCGTTACGTTTAGCAGACCGCTTGCGGCTTGTGGGTGCTTGATATGATCATCATCTGCTACCGGCGTATTGACGAGTCTTTAGAGTCCTACACAGAGGTTTCCTGGCTCAAGCGAAACGAAATAGGAGCGCATATGAGATATGTGCGGGACCGAGAATAATGCGTGTATATGATACCGCATTTCATTCTCGCGATGAATGTCTCGATTGGTTGTATGCGATATGACCTAGTTATCGAATCATTGATTCGATAAATCGATACATTCGATACTAGTCGGTTATGTGCGACATGACCGGATCATTGAATCAAATATTGATTTAATGATTTAATGTATAATTATATTTGATATATTACTTTGCATTAACTAGTATTGGTTCACTTTAAATGGATTTTCTCACATGAAGTTCACACATTGTATATGTGATATATTTTGTGTGCACTTGTTTGTATCATGTTTGATGTTGCATGCTAAATTGGTTTTGTGTTAAGACTTAAACTATGGTTATGATAATAGTTAGGGTTTTGATTTATTTACTTATTTATTTATCTATTCTTTCTTGATAAATAAATAAAAGAAAACAAAATGGTTTGTTTCTTTCATGAAGCTTGATGAAGCTTCATGAAGCTTTGACTAATGTGACCCTTTTGTCTTCATGCTTAACCCTAACCATTCTCATTTGACCATGGTCTATTCTCTACACTTAACCAAGGTTAGAAGATGATAAGTATTGATTTTTATTATTCTTTTAACAACACTTATCATATTCTTTCTTCTTCTTCATCATCTTCTTCTTCAAGAATGGCTTGAGTCCATCAATGGCAACTTGAGCTAAAGTGAGAGAAATCCAATTCTAAAGTGAACCCACCTCCTATTTCTTCACCCTCTACCTCTTGCCAAGTTGTTTTGGGTGTTTTCTTCACAAGTTTCACAACTTTGTGAAGTCGGAGCTTGAACTTGTGATGCCTCGACGTAGATCATCTTCGGCACGAAGCCGATGACCTAGTCCGCCCATTTCTCCGATCAAGCGGACGATTGAGTCCGGGATTCGAGATGGACAGCGAGAGGACGCCTACGTAGAGCCAAAGAAGTGGATATCCGGATCTACAAAGGTTGTAGCTTCTTATCTTTAGTTAAGTTGTTAACTAGATTCATATATCGCCTAAACTTCTAGTCAACGATCCGTATTAGGGTTTCTCGGCACCCATAAAATTTGAAATTGGCATGGTTGATGCCTTGTGAGACCTCTATAGAGTGCCTAGGAACCCTACAATAACCCAATGAGCACCTGTATACTATCTCCGGTACGACATACCAATGGTTGTGGTACAGACCATCTCCTCTGCTGGGATGAGAAGCATATACACTAGTCTACTCTAGGTTATCGATGCCCCGTTTCGATAATCCTACGAATAGGGACCTGTATAAGGATCTGCTTATAGACTAACCAGCCCCCACTAGTGTGACTGCCATCACAACGCTGGTAGTCAAGCAAAGATCCTAAGGGCTTTACCAATATGTATATGCGATATACTAAAAGAAACACATGCACATATTGAGGTAGAATCAAACTAAGTAGCATACTACCATTTTGAGCAAGACTGTTATTATAGCTGTGAATATCCCAAGCTTCCAAAATGTAATATACAATCCAGTGTGATACAATAATGGCCTCTAGAGCATATATCACTAACAGAAATCTGGTAGATGGACGTCAATCCGCTATTCTAAATGGTGATTTAGAAGAGAGCGTGTATATGACACAGCCAAAGGGCTTCATAGACAGTGGGAGCAGCGGAAATGTGTGCAAGCTGCTTAAATCAATCTATGGATTAAAGCAGGCATCGTGGAGTTGGAACAGCTGTTTTAATGTAGCATTCAAAGAGTTTGACTTCATCAAAAATATAGATGAACCGTGTATATATAAGAAGGTTGTAGAGAGTAAGGTTGTCTTCCTCATATTGTACGTGGATGACATACTTGTGATAGGAAATGATGTTCCTATACTGCACTCGGTCAAACTCTTCATATTACAAAAGTTCTCCATGAAAGATCTGGGTGATGCCTCTTACATCCTGGCAGTAAAGATCTATGGTGATAGATCTAAAAGGATGTTGGGATAGTCTCAATCCAGGTACATAGATACCATACTAAAGAGTTTAGTATGGAAGATTCTAAGTGTGGTAATTTACCCGCTTGTTCAGGAATCACTCTCTCCAAAGAGATGTCTCCCAAGACAGATTTGGAGAAGGCTCGCATGAACGTGATACCCTATGCTTCTGCAATGTTATGCACTAGACCGAATGTAGCTTACGCACTCAGTGTGGTAAGTAGGGATCAATCAGATCCAGGGGAGAAGTACTGGATAGCTATGAAGAATATTCTTAAGTATTTGAGAAGGACTAAAGAGATGTTCTTAGTGTATGGTAACAAAAAATTCCAAGTGGAGTCTTTTACCGATTCGAGCTTTCAGAATGATAAGGATGACAGTAAGTCTATCTCGGGCTTTGTCTTCACCCTAAATGGAGGGGCGGTATGTTGGAAGAGTTCCAAGCAAGATATCGCAGTAGACTCGACGATGGAGGCTGAACACATCGCTGCTAACGATGCTTCCAAAGAGGTTGTCTGGATGAAGAAGTTCATTATTGAATTTGGTGTGGTTCCATCCATTGAGGATCTAATACCTTTGTATTGTGATAATAATGGAGTTGTAGCTTTATCCAAGGAACCCTAGTCCCATCAGCGATCCAGACATATTCTGAGGTGGTATCACATGATCCGGGAGATAGTTGATCGCCGGAAGATCGATGTCAGGCGAGTAGATACGAAGGACAACACGGCGGATCCACTCACGAAGGCCCTCCCCCAGACGCAGTTTAAGCGACTCTTTAGGATGTTGGGTATGCGATACTACAACAACTGGCCTTAGTGCAAGTGGGAGATTGTTAGGAATATGTATGCCCTAGAGGCCATTATTATATATTATAGTGGATGCTTGGACATATATATAAAGGACTTTCTTGCTCGACATGATAGTATGCTATCTGGTTGCTCTTTATCTTAACATGTACACTTGTTTTACTTTACTATCTTTGTGATACATATTGATAAAGCCCTTAGGATATTGGCTTGACTACCAGGACTATGATGCAGATCATACTAGTGGGGCTTGTGTAGTCCACAAGCACATCCATCAACAGTTCCTAGTCGAGGGAGTATCGAGATAGGGCATCGAAATTCCAGAGTAGACTAGTGTGTACGTTTCTTGACCCTGTATGGGGCGATGGTTGATCCCATAACCATTGGTGTTTGACATCAAAGATTGTACACAGGTGCTTATTACAGAATGGGTACACTTAACAGGACTCATCGAGAACTCCTAGATGGTACCATACCTATCATCAGATAGAAGTTCTCTGGTTACACTTGTACAGGTTAGTCTGTACACCCGAGATCGTCATAGTGTCTTGTGTGGTTCCCACTGTGCTTTGATTTCCTCCCTACCACGGCTCAAAAGAGTCGTGCAAACAGGTGGATTTTGGGTACAGTACCGAGTCACATGGAGGCTGTTAGTTATATGTATGCCCTAGAGGCCATTACTGTACATTGGATGTATATTGTAGTGGATGCTGGGACATATATAGGGAGGACTTTCTTGCTCGACATGATAGTATGCTATCTGGTTGAACTTTACCTTAACGTGTATACTGGGTATCTCTCTGTTACATATTGGTAAAGCCCCTAGGATGTGTACTTGACTACCTGGACTATGATGCGGATCATACTAGTGGGGACAGGGTAGTCCATAAGTACATCCTTCAAGGTCCCTAGTCGTGGGTATATCGAGACGGGGCATCGATATACCAGAGTAGACTAGCGTATACCTTCTCGACCCATACAGATGGGCGATGGATGATCCCATATCCATTGGTGTTTGACATCAGAGATGATATATGGGTGCTCAGTGGAGACTGGGTACACTGGACGGACTCGCCGAGAACTCCCAGATGGTATTATACCTTACGTCAGATGGCAGTTCTCTGGTGACACTGGTACAGAGTAGTCTGTTGACCCGAGATCGTCATAGAGTCTTGTGTGGTTCCCACTGTGCTTTGATTTCCACCTTACCACGTCCAAGAGGGCGTGCAAAACGGTGGTTTTTGGGTACAGTCCCGAATCACATGGAGGCAATGAGGGATAGGAGGGGATTCGTCTCTCCCGGTATAGGGGGTTGATGTTGCGCTGTGTTCGATTGGCTATAACCGGAAATCCCTGGCCAGGGTTGCTGAGATTTACTGGTAAGTGTTACCAGTAGTTTCTCGAAATGTTATAGACCTCATATCGACACGACTTATCGAGCTATTGGGGTCTGACGTTTACCACCCCTAGGCGAGATATGCGACATATCAGACGAACAGACCGGACTGTACGGTAAGTGTTACTGGTTGGATTCACAGGAGTGTGAGCGGGCTTGCTCATCGATCTTCTGATCGCTCAATACCCGGGTGGCCGTTACGTTTAGCAGACCGCTTGCGGCTTGTGGGTGTTTGATATGATCATCACCTGCTGCCGGCGTATTGACGAGTCTTTAGAGTCCTACACAGAGGTTTCCTGGCTCAAGCGAAACGAAATAGGAGCGCATATGAGATATGTGCGGGACCGAGAATAATGTATGTTTGTGATACCGTATTCGATTCTCGCGATTAGTAACATTGATCGGTTATATGCGTTATAGCCGGGTTATCGGATCAAGTGTTGATTCGATAAGTTGTTACTATTGATATTAGTCGGTTATATGCGATATGACCGGGTCGTTAAATCAAGTGTTGATTTAATGATTTATTGTATAATTATATATTTGATATATCACTTTACATTAACTAATATAGGTTCACTTAAATGGATTTTCTCACTTGAAGTTCACAAGTTGTATATGTGATATACTTTTGTGCACTTGATTGTATCATGTTTGATAATACATGTTAACTTGGTTAAGTGTAAAGATTAAACCATGGTTAAGTTAATGATTAGGGTTTTGCTTTTCTTTATTATTTATTTATTTATTTATTTTGGAAAGAAAAAGGGAAAATGGTTGCTAGTTTTGTTTTATCTTTGAAGCTTCATGAAGCTTTGACTAAAGTGACCATTTTGTCTCATGCTTAACCCTAACCATTCACTTAAACCTTAGTTAGTTCTCTACACTTGACCATGGTTCATGATTATGATAAGAATGATTTTATTATTCTTATTAAAAAAACTTATCATATTCATTATCTTCTTCTTCTTCTTCACTTCATGAAGAAAAAGCTTGACTTCATCAATGGTGATTAATGAAAAAGAGTGAGAAATCCAATTCTAAAGTGAACCCACTTCCCATTTCTTCATCCTTTACCTCTTGCCAAGTAGTAGAGTGTGTTTTCTTCACAAGTTTCATGACTTGGTGAAGTTGGAGCTTGATCTAGCGATGCCTCGACGTAGATCATCTTCGGTATCGTCGTCGATGACCTAGCCCGCTTTTTCTCCGATGAAGCCGACGCTAGAGCCCGGGATTCCATTTGGACAGCGAGGTGACTTCATTGCGGAGCTATGGAGGTGGAGGACCGGATCTATAAAGGTTGTATTTCCGTACTCTTAGTTAAAGTAGTTAACTAGTTGCTTTGTCGCCTAAACTTCTAGCCAACGATCCGTAGTCTAGGGTTTCTCGGCACCGTAAGTTTTGAAATTGGCATGGTTGATGCCTTGTGAGACCTCTTGAGAGTGCCTAGGAACCCTACAGTGGTATCAGAGCCTAGCTAGAGCCTTAGGCGACGCGTAGACGGAGTTAGAAGTCCGATTGAACCAAAACCTAACCCGGAAAATGCTCTCTGGACTTTTTCTGAAATCTGAAGTTTTTCGATATTAAAAATATGCAGAAAAATCAGCAGGCAATTATAAGAATTACTGTGAAGCCCATATCCCTGAATCCACCAAAGTGCGGCGGAACCGCGGCATTAGCATGCCTAATGCGGCGGTTCCGCGGCCATGTGATCCCTTCTTATGTTGAATTTTGCACAGTAATTCTTAGTTTTCAGTGCTGGTGTTCTTGGGAATTTTTAATATTTTTCCAAGAGTTGAATTTTCTGGGTTGTTTTGGGGACTCGGTGTATCGATCGGGAAGTTTAACTTCATCTGTGTTTTTCCGGATAAATTTTAGAATATGTTAAAAAGTTCGACCGGATATAAATACCCACCTTTTCCCCTGTCAGGAAATTTCCAAGTGTTGGATCTTTCCATAGTTTAACGACGTTCTAAGTAGTGCAAGTAACGCGACGGTCCCTCTAGAAGACAACAAACCTTAACTCGATTATGTGACCATCTTGAACTGCCCTTTGAACCTTCGGGTTTGGGGCAGTACGGCGTGCCACATATGAGGCGTTGGCTTGACCCTTCTACGGCTGGACCGTTGGTACTGAGGCACGAACTGAATGTTTTTAGACTTGTTTCATGTGTTGATCTGTATCGAAAAAACTTGGGTGTTTGACTGTTCGATCGAAAAGTTTAACATTTTCTAATTATCCAGAATGTGATACAATAATTGGAATTCACAAAAAGTTATGAGATAACTGAATGAATGTTATAAACATAGCACTTTAGTCTCACTTGATCGGTTGCCACGGAATTTTGATGTGATCAAAAGTCCGTCACAATCACGTAGCGTACGCGGATACTCGCCGGGTAAACTTAATAGACAGCCTCGCTCCATAGCCCCGACCAAGTGACTGTAGGAGAACCCCGTCGCCGAAAGCATCTGTTCGGGTGCTCGCGGCAGCGGTGTTCCGCCTTGGTGCACTTCGTCGACGGCGTCGGGGGGTGCGGCCGCCTACTAAAGTTTGCGACGAGCATTCGATCAGGATGTCGGGAATCCTATTGAATTGCCTGACTTGATATTGAAAAGAGTTTTCGATAATGAGACTAAAATGCGGGGTTTATAATTGTTAGGCTTGCGATGTCTAAGGAATTCATTTGATTAGGCATGCGATGTCTATGCAGGTTGTGGATTCCAACTGTTGTAGTTTTACACTTTCTTTTCTGTGACCGTAAGTGTAATATGTGATATCGCCGGTTTCGTTGCTATATGTCAACGACAATTGGGATGGACATATTTACTTACGTTGATGACATGTGATGTTATGTGTTGCTGGATATGTTATATTGGATCGTCGTGTTTGAATAGCCGGGGGTTTTTATGTGAGATGAGTGTTTTTCATTTTCATTCATGTAAAAACTTGTATGTAATATTCTTTTATTTGGGGCACTTCCAGGTTGCGGAAGTTGTCACCGTTTGTATATTATTTTCTTTTCCGCACTAGGATAGACCCAAGGAGGAGGGCACAAGTAACCGGGTTCTGGAGTCCAGTGGGAGACCAACTCGAGGAGTCGAGTCCGGGTCTCCTAACTCTAGAATTCGTAGGGTTGCTTGCCGCTCTCGTAGGGGTCTAGGGGTGTGGGTTTGGCTATTCATCACGACCGTGGAATCCGTGTTTTATACTGGCTCGTATTGAAAACACGGACGTCCTAGTATATCCAATATTTCATATGTTTCTTCTGCTGCGATATCTGTGATGTGATCATGTGATGTTCTGTGATAGATCTAGTATATAGTATATATGATATATTATATAGATGTTACTTATGTTTTACACCCGCGCTAGCCCTGCCCCGCTCTGCCGTTAGTTACCTAACCTAACGGTGCATGAGGGGACATCGAGGCGAATGCGGATGG
The DNA here is from genome assembly GCA_030015575.1 of Agapanthus africanus. Classification (NCBI taxonomy): domain Eukaryota; kingdom Viridiplantae; phylum Streptophyta; class Magnoliopsida; order Asparagales; family Amaryllidaceae; genus Agapanthus; species Agapanthus africanus. The sequence goes on from CM057350.1 coordinate 485,179,017, forward strand.
CATAAGTATACGTCGTATTTATCTGTGATGTTTAGGTACTTAAATGATGGGACTTCATTAATGTGATTAATGAAAGAAAAGAAACCTAAGATGTTGTAGAATCGAATTTCAAAATAAAACAGGTAGCTACAGTTCTTGCTTTGCACAGCGGTATATATGATATATCCTGCACCTTATTTGATGAGGAAAGGACCGAGATCCCTTCACCGGGAGTGACTCCTTTAGCAATAACTGGCAGATGCTACACACTCGGTTTGTCTTTTGATTGCTTTTAAGAGTTTTGCTTTGCACAGTGATATATATGATATATCCCGCACCTCATTCGACGAGGAAAGGACCGACGATCCCTTCACCGGGAATGACTCCTTTAGCAAAACTAGAAAAGCCTCAAAAGCACTCCATTTTAAAATTATTTGATTCTACAACGATATCAAGTTCATTACGCAATAGGTTTTCAGAAAAACCTGTCGTAGCCCTCCGTCATTTTAGATACGTACTAGTTAGTATTCGTGTTGCGGTTGTTTGGCCTCCGTCAAGGCGTAGTGTACGGTAGCTAACTAGTGCTTATCTGCTAGCATATGATGCGATTGGATTAGGGTATTCGTACGGCGTTGTTTGGCCTCCGTTAAGGGTCGTGCGGGTGGGTTTAATTCAATCAGGAAATGACGGGTTGAACTTGACTAGCGGACTATGGGTTGTTTGGCCTCCGTCAAGGTCATAGGACGCTAGGGGCAAAATATTATCGGGAATTTCAAGTGTCGAAATTTGCAATGAGATTGCATACCTTCTATGAGATAGTTGGATCCCGATACCCGCTGCGAGTAAGAGTTACTCCTGGGAGAGTTTTATACATTACAATTAGCCGATCAAGTAGGTGTCTAGAAAGGTGTCAACGGGGTTACGCCTCTGGGAAAACGAGGTTTACATTAATTAGGTTCGTGCAAAAGCACGGGGGACCTCCCTCAAAGTACCGACACTGGCCTGGTTGAAAGATTGGCGAACTTGTAGTGTGTAATTAATCCCGGCTAGTCTTTCCTTTTAGGGTTTGAAGGAAGATTTGATAAAAAGCAGTGGGAGCCACCCTGATTAGATAAAATAATAACCAATCTATTCTTGCAAGAGCGCACGCTGAGTGTTTTCTTCTCTATCTCTCCTGGTAGCGACCATATCACGCCTTAATCAAGATAATAATACGGATTATTGACCGAACCCGCTTGTTATACTGAGTTGGGGAACGTTGGTCCCGCTCCAACTTATAATTGTTATAAGACAGAGCAGGAAATTGGGGATTACCAGAATTCTCGTGCCGCCCAAACGAAGAGAGTGCATGCTGATGCATCATCTTCGGGTGTGTTCATTACAGAGAACTGTTTCTCAGTATCCTTTACGTCCTGGGTATGTGATACCAGATCAGGATCCCAGATATGTAATCTATTACATAGGGCTACAGAAAGGTAGAGAACTGAGAACGGGTGATAAGTTTCATGAGGCAGAAAACGGGGCAAGAGTTGCAGCCAAGTCTGTTGGTCACTGTCACCCTGTATTACCAATACATTGATTCTGAACGAATGTTATTAGATACCGAACCTGATATACAAAATCATATCTGTCTCTTTATTAGTAAAGAAACGGTAAAATTTTGTATTGTTGGATAATGTTTTGAACATTTCTTATATCAAAAGTTGATCGGTTCAGGCACATTATCTAAAAGCGTTGATGTTCTAAATCAAACTACAGTTCTTAGTATACAGAACACACACAAGAGGAAGAGTTCAGAAATGAACGAATCCTTCTTGAGGCGTTGTAGACTAGGTCATATCAATGCGACCCGACTAGCTGAAGTTACATGTAGATGCATATTTAAATCAGTTTGAATTTACATCTTGTGAAACTTGCCAGTCGTGTCACAAAGATAAGATGACCATAGCCCTGTTTATTGGAAACAGAGAAAGAGTTAGTGAACTCTTGGGATGATACATGTTGATGTATGTAGGTCTCCTGTCTACACATGCCAGGACTGGTTCTTTGTACTTCATTACATTCTCTAATGATCTTTCGAGATTCAGACCTATATTCCTGTTGAAACACAAGTCCGAACCTTTTGGGATATTCACAGAATATAAGCTAGAAGCAGAGAACCAATATGGGTATAAGTATTATGTCCTTTGATGAGATCAAGGAGGAGAATACTTGAGCACGGAATTCCTGAATATTCTAAAGGAGAATGAGATTCTCTCTCAGCATTACTCCTCCGTATACACCATAGCACGATGGTGTATCGGGGCGGAGCAATAACACCCTATATGATAAGGTGTGCTCTATGATGAGTACTACTGAGTTACCTATTTCCTTTTGGGAGTTATGCACTTGAGAAGCTGCATACCTATTGAATAGGGTTCCAATCAAATCAGTTGCCTACCATTTCATATGTGATATGGAAACGGAAGAGCCCATGTCTTAAGCTAGTTAAGATTTGGGATTGTCCGGCCTATGTCTAAAAGCAAAATCCGGACAAGCTCGAGGCAAGGTAAGTTATGTAGAACTGGAAGTGTTTCAGCTATACAAACTACAGCAAATGATTTGGTAGAACCAAAGGATTCAATAGTTACCAACGAATCTCAGCCTCTCCGCCGATCTAGTAGGGTTCCTCACCCACCTGAGAGATACTTCAGTTTCTCTATGACAGTGGGAGCGAGGATTGCATCATGAGAAGATGACCCAACTAGTTTCGACCTGGCCATCAGGAGTGAGACTCTGTAAGAATGGCTGGATGCTTAGCGATCTGAGATGGAATCCATGTACACCAACAAAGTATGGACTTTGGTTGCTATATCTGAAGGGTTAAATCCCTATCAGGAGCAAGTATATCTTGAGAAGATTACTTGGTGTAGATGGAAAAGTTGAGACTTTCAAAGCTAGACTTGTTAAAGCTTTTCGTCATCGACCAGGCGTGGATAATGATGAAACCTTTTCAAGTAGCTATGCTTAAGTCCATCCGGATCCTACTTGCCATGGCTACGTACCATGACTATGATATCTGGCGGTTGGGTGCCATGACTGCTTTTCTAAATGATGTTTTAGAAGAGAACGTCTATAAGTACACAGCCAGAGGGCTTCGTAGACAGTGGGAGCAGCGGAAACGTGTACAAGATGCTTTATAGGATAAAACAGGTATCGCGGAGTTGGAGCATCTGTTTTGATGTGTTAGTCAAAGAGTTTGACATCATCAAAATGGTAGATGAACCTTGTATAAACAAAAAGGTAGTAGGGAGTATGGTGGCGATCCTCGTAGAGTACGTGGATGATATACTCTTGATAGGGAAGGAGTTTCCTATGCTACGCTCGGTCAATCTCCGCTTATCACAATGATTCTCCATATAGGATCAAATTGATACCTCCTAAATCTTGGGTTTTGGATCTATGAGATAGATCTAATTGGATGTCAGGATTCTCACTAGTTGTAGTGAGATGGTATCAACCGATCCTGGGGAAAATCACTGGAAGTGTTCCAGGGTGATAAAGACGACTGAATGTCAGTCACAGGCATTGTCTTTACCCTCAGTAAAGGGACGGTATGTTGGAAAAGTTTCAAGCTAGATACCGTGGCATACTAGACGATAAAGGCTGGATATATCACTACTTAAGATGCTACCAAAGAGGCTGTTTGGGTGTATATTGGTTCATGAGATGAACTACGTTCCAACCATTGTGAGACAATGGAGTTGTGGCTTATGCCAAGGAACGAAGGTCCCATCAATGATCCAGACATATTCTAAGGTAGTATCACCTGATCATGGAGATAGTTGATTTCCAGGGTGATCGAGATTAGGAGAGTAGACTCAGAGGACAACACGGCGGATCCACTCGCGAAGGCCTATTCCCAGAAAGAGACTTAAATGGGATGGATGAGTATGGGATACTGCAACTACTGCTATCAGATGGCCCTAGTGCAAGTGGGAGATTGTTAGTTATATGTATGCCCTAGAGGCCATTACTGTACATTGGATGTATATTGTAGTGGATGCTGGGACATATATAGGGAGGACTTTCTTGCTCAACATGATAGTATGCTATCTGGTTGAACTTTACCTTAACGTGTATACTGGGTGTCTCTCTGTTACATGTTGGTAAAGCCCCTAGGATGTGTACTTGACTGCCTGGACTATGATGCGGATCATACTAGTGGGGACAGGGTAGTCCATAAGTACATCCTTCAAGGTCCCTAGTCGAGGGTATATCGAGACGGGGCATCGATATACCAGAGTAGACTAGCGTATACCTTCTCGACCCATACAGATGGGCGATGGATGATCCCATATCCATTGGTGTTTGACATCAGAGATGATATACGGGTGCTCAGTGGAGATTGGGTACACTGGACGGACTCGCCGAGAACTCCCAGATGGTATTATACCTTACGTCAGATGGCAGTTCTCTGGTGACACTGGTACAGAGTAGTCTGTTGACCCGAGATCGTCATAGAGTCTTGTATGGTTCCCACTGTGCTTTGATTTCCACCTTACCACGTCCAAGAGGGCATGCAAAACGGTGGTTTTTGGGTACAGTCCCGAATCACATGGAGGCAATGAGCGATAGGAGGGGGTTCGTCTCTCCCGGTATAGGGGGTTGATGTTGCGCTGTGTTCGATTGGCTATAACCGGAAATCCCTGGCCAGGGTTGCTGAGATTTACTGGTAAGTGTTATCAGTAGTTTCTCGAAATGTTATAGACCTCATATCGACACGACTTATCGAGCTATTGGGGTCTGACGTTTACCACCCCTAGGCGAGATATGCGACATATCAGACGAACAGACCGGACTGTACGGTAAGTGTTACTGGTTGGATTCACAGGAGTGTGAGCGGGCTTGCTCGTCGATCTTCTGATCGCTCAATACCCGGGTGGCCGTTACGTTTAGCAGACCGCTTGCGGCTTGTGGGTGTTTGATATGATCATCACCTGCTGCCGGCGTATTGACGAGTCTTTAGAGTCCTACACGGAGGTTTCCTGGCTCAAGCGAAACGAAATAGGAGCGCATATGAGATATGTGCGGGACCTAGAATAATGCGTGTATGTGATACCGTATTCGATTCTCGCGATTAGTAACATTGATCGGTTATATGCGTTATAGCCGGGTTATCGGATCAAGTGTTGATTCGATAAGTTGTTACTATTGATATTAGTCGGTTATATGCGATATGACCGGGTCGTTAAATCAAGTGTTGATTTAATGATTTAATGTATAATTATATATTTGATATATCACTTTACATTAACTAATATAGGTTCACTTAAATGGATTTTCTCACTTGAAGTTCACAAGTTGTATAAGTGATATACTTTTGTGCACTTGATTGTATCATGTTTGATGATACATGTTAACTTGGTTAAGTGTAAAGATTAAACCATGGTTAAGTTAATGATTAGGGTTTTGCTTTTCTTTATTATTTATTTATTTATTTATTTTGGAAAGAAAAAGGGAAAATGGTTGCTAGTTTTGTTTTATCTTTGAAGCTTCATGAAGCTTTGACTAAAGTGACCATTTTGTCTCATGCTTAACCCTAACCATTCACTTAAACCTTAGTTAGTTCTCTACACTTGACCATGGTTCATGATTATGATAAGAATGATTTTATTATTCTTATTAAAAAAACTTATCATATTCATTATCTTCTTCTTCTTCTTCACTTCATGAAGAAAAAGCTTGACTTCATCAATGGTGATTAATGAAAAAGAGTGAGAAATCCAATTCTAAAGTGAACCCACTTCCTATTTCTTCATCCTCTACCTCTTGCCAAGTAGTAGAGTGTGTTTTCTTCACACGTTTCATGACTTGGTGAAGTTGGAGCTTGATCTAGCGATGCCTCGACGTAGATCATCTTCGGCATCGTCGTCGATGACCTAGCCCGCTTTTTCTCCGATGAAGCCGACGCTAGAGCCCGGGATTCCATTTGGACAGCGAGGAAACTTCATTGCGGAGCTATGGAGGTGGAGGATCGGATCTACAAAGGTTGTATTTCCGTACTCTTAGTTAAAGTAGTTAACTAGTTGCTTTGTCGCCTAAACTTCTAGCCAACGATCCGTAGTCTAGGGTTTCTCGGCACCGTAAGTTTTGAAATTGGCATGGTTGATGCCTTGTGAGACCTCTTGAGAGTGCCTAGGAACCCTACAGAGGCAGTGAGCGATAGGAGGGGTTTCGTCTCTCCCGGTATTGGGAGTTGATATTGCGCTATGCTCGATTGGCTATGACAACAAGTCCCTGGCCAGTGCTGATGAGATTTACTGGTAAGTGTTATCAGTAGTTTCTTGATAGGTTATAGGCTACACATCGACATGACTTATCGAGTTAGTGGGGTCTGACGATTCCTCCCCCTAAACTCGATATGCGACATATCAGACGAAGAGACCAGACTGTACGGTAAGTGTTTCTTATAGGCTCTACGGGAGTTTGGACAAGTTTTCTTGTTGATCTTCTATTCGTTCAATACATGGGTAGCCATTACGTCCAGCTAGTACCGCTGACGGTTTGTGGGTATCTGATGTGATCATTACCTCATGCTGGCGTATTGACGAGTCATTAGAGTCCCACATAGAGGTTTCCTAGTTCAAGCGAAACAAAGTAGGGCACATATGGAGATATATACGGGAGCTTGATTGAATACGAGTATATGATACCGTATTCTAATCCGGGGATATTTGATATCAGCCAGGTTATATATGATATAACCGGATTATTGAATCAAGATTGAATGATTTGATTAATAAATATATGTGTGTGTGTGTGTGTGTGTGTGTGTGTGTGTGTGTTTATATTTGATATTGGCCGGTTATATATGATATAACCGGAAGTGTTGATTTGATATATAATATTGAATGTTAGCCGGTTGTATGTAATATAACCAGATTATTAAATCAAGTGTTGATTTAATAATCTGATATACATATATATATTTGATATTAGCCGGGTTATATATGATATAACCGGATTATTGAATCAAGTGTTGATTTTAAAATTTGCTATATTTATATATACATATATTAACTAATATTAAGCTCGCTTAAGATTTTCTTCTCTTTATATATATTTATATATATGTGAAATATATATATATATATATATATATATATATATGTGTGTGTGTGTGTTTGTGTGTGTGTGTGTTTGTGTGTGTGTGTGTGTTTATCTTGTATCATGGTTGATGATACATAGAACTAGGATGTATGAGAATCACACATGAGGTTGAATATGAGAAGATAATTGTATGGATTAATGAATTAAAAGAAAAAGAGAATGAGTCATTTTCTTGAGTTGCTTGTAGAAACTTTGAGAAGCCATGACTCACCTCTTATTCTTTGTTTTATTCATAGATATTTTACAATCTCATTCTTATCTTATCTCATGAATGATGGTTCACAAAAGATTCAAGTTCATCTCCTTCTTCACCTCCTCTCTAGAATTTTCTTGAGTTGAGAAAGAGAAAAAGAAAAAGAAAAAGAAAAAAGTATTTTTAGTGAGCAAATCTCCTACTTCATCAACCTACACTAATCTAGTGTTGGGTTACGGCAGCGCCCCGGCCATCAAACCCTGGCTAAATGTGGAACAAAATTTTTCTAAACTGGCGCTACCATAACCTGATACCCGGATCTATCTTAAACCCTATACTAGCAAGCAATATAAAGAAGTTAGAATGGTTATACCGAGTTGATCCGTGTCCTTCGGTCTTCAACCATCTTTCCAAGCTCCTAGAGGCTCCTTGATCAAGCTTGATCGCCGGTCTCCCTCCATCGAAAATGTTCCACCCGAAGGATATAGTTATAGCTCTAGCTTCACATAATGGATGCAAGTGAAGCAACTAAGGTTTCTAGGATGCTAATCTAGAAATCCTAAGATGTAGTGTGTGAACTAAGTGTAGGTCTATCTTATCTCACCTCCTCTCATGTTTCTCAACTCATGAGATGGTTTATAGGAGGTGGAGAATGAAGGTAGTGGCAACCATGGAAAATCAAGAGAGGAGTGAAGCATAAAAATGGTGAAGAGAACAAAGTATGCTCAAAAGAAAACCAACCATCAAAAATAATGAAGCTCTCAAGAGAGAGAAAATCAAGCATGCTAGGTTTTGTAAAACAATATCTTTCATTTTAAAAAACCACCCATACTTGAATAGTATGCACAAATGAATTAATAATTTATTTGTGCACACTATACAAGCATGGTCATCACCATACTCCCCATTTTCCAATTTCCACCTCATTTACCATTTTCTAAAAAAAAGTCAAATCCAAAAATGAGGTGGCCACCTTCTAGAATATTTTCCGGATAAAATACGGATTACATTCTACTGTATATACATACCTGCATTCGTACCGAAATACGAACACCCTAAGAGATAGAATAACACAAAGAACATAATACTAGAATATACGTATCAAAATACATATATTTAAATTATTAAATCAATACCTGATTTAATAATCCGGCTCAAACCCGAGCCGGCTAGTATTATCAACTGTCCGATCGAAAGTCCGGGTACAAAGTACATCAATCGATCGGAACCCTGCACGTATCCAATACGGCTACTATATCATTTCTCCAGAATCAGGGAAACCCTCTGTGTGGGACTCTAAAGACTCGTCAATACGCTGACAGTGGGTTTAACCATAAGCACGTCAGCGGCACTAGCTGTACATAACGGCTACCCAGGTATTGAGCGAAAAGGAGGCCGACGAGCAAACTCATCCTGAATCCCTACTGAGCCTGACAGTGACAATATCCGTACAGTCCGGTCTGTTCGTCTAAGAGTTCGCATATCGAGTCTAGTGGGGTGGATAAAGTCAGACCCCTAATAACGCGACATTTAGTGTCGGTATGAAACCCATCACCACCTGAGAAACTATCGATTCTGGATCGGTAATTCTCGTCTACCCCGGCCGAGAATTTCTGGTGATGGCCACCCGTGCACAACGCGACATCAACCCCCAATACCTGGAGAGACGAATCCCCGACGATCCGCTCACTGCCTCTATATGGCTCGGGACTGTACCCAACGAAAACCTGTTTGCATGACTCCTTTGAGCCGTGGTAGGGTAGTAATCAAAGCACAGTGGGAACTCATACGAGACAAATGACGATCTCAGGTCGACAAACTATCCTGTACACATGTCACCAGGGAACTGCCATATGACAATTGGTATAATACCAACTAGCAGGTTCCCGGCGAGTCCATCCAGTGTACTCATAACTCAATGAGCATCTGTATACTATCTTAGGTGAACAAACTAACACCAATGGCTTGTGAGAACTGGCCACTGTTCCTCGTCGGGGTCTTGATCAGTATACACTAGTCTACACTGGAGTATCGATGCCCAGTCTCGAAACTCCCACGATTAGGGACATTTAAGGATTTGCTTATAGACCCCCAGATCCTATATATATGATCGCCATCATAATACTGGTAGTCAAGAAAGAATCCTATGGGCTCTATCAACATGTAATAGTGATGATAAAGACAAACCAGATAGCATACTATCATCTCGAGTAAGACTATTCTACCAGTATTGGTCCTCCCTCAATCATCATAATCACCTGCCTGCGGCTACGATAATTTCCTTAAGGGCATTATAACCAACAATCTCCCACTTGCACTTAAGGCCAATTATTGCGGTGTCGCATACTCACAGCTCGTGTGATACTGAACACCCAACTTCTCTACTAAGCAGTTTCACAAATCTCGTTTGTGAAACTGTTGTGTTCGAGAAATAGCCTCAATGAGTAGACCTGCTCCAGTGTTTCTATCTTTATCTCTCTATATCTCAACTTCGCGGAGAATAACCATCTCCCGAAATGAGTAATACCTTGTCTTAGAATTTTTCTGGATATCTGATGGGACCCAGTTCACAAATGAACTCCAAATCCATCAAACTTCGTAGACTGTATCAACCACTGAATTTAATCAGTATCATGCGCCATGCCTTCCTCAGTATCCGCTTGGATCACCTGTCTAACATACTGTCCCTCAGAATAGGGAAAAACCATAACTCAGACAGCCACTCCGTCATCCAGGTCACTTTGGAAGCCTGAAATGATAACCGTCTCCTGAAGAAGGCTGTCATTACCATATCCCTAGAACATCCATTTATGTTCAAAAACTGCTTCCCTACATTTCTCCAGGATTGGATTACTATATGTTTATTGCAGCTAGTGCAAAAACAACATTTGGTGTGGTACTTGACATTTCATGATTAACTCAATTGCCTAAGCAAGTGATATGCTAATCATGCAAATCTCTCTCCCCTTTAGTCTGTAAGACACCCTTAGAGAGGGTGACTCCATCACCTGCAGGTACACCACCATGCCAGGAGTTGTCCATTCCAAAACACTTTAGAATACTATTAAGTACCCAAATTGGGACACTTCCCAAATCTAGATCTAAAACCATAGATATAGTGACCAGAAAACCTGATATTTTATCCATATCCTGTGTGGAGAAAAACCTTGTGACAATCACTGTATAACCGATCGTAATATAGGAAAATCTCTTCCTATCAAGAGTATGTCATCCTCCTGCCGGGTCTTATAGTCTAGAACAGCAGCAATGGAAAGTCTGGGTAAACAAGAACCTCCATGTCACCGTTTCTGAGAAGACCGAAGTACCTCTCGGGTGCCTGAGGTTACCCACCAAATCTGCGGAGTAGCTAATGGAATATCAAACCCGATTGAATCTTTAGGTTCTATTAAATCATCAGTGATCATTTGTTGTTCTGGAATCACATCCAGTTTTACCATACTCCCACTTTTGTTTTCTGAAAAAATCCATTTTACTGAAACTGTGGCGAGTCAAGAATAATATCACTATTGATCTTCCTGATGGTAGAAAATTAACCCTCGTCAAAGCCCGGGATAACCCACAAACTGCCATTACTGAAACGTCCCTCGAGTTTACCCGGATTCTGGTTTTAAGCATCAGCCGGAAAACTCCCTATACCTTAACATCGTTAAGATATAAATTGATGCTATATATAATATAGAAACAAAAGCACTAATTTAATTGGAACCAGATTCAAAATCATGCAGCTGTCTACGGTGCATATCAACCAAATGGAAAAAGGCCAATCAACATTACTTATCTAGGAGCGCATCCATATATGAGTAAGCTGAAAGAGAAGCAAGTTCTCAAAACCATTACTATCAATGGAATGCTGAACACAAGTATCTACATCTTCGACTACCTCGAAGAATCTTGATACTTCTAACAAATGGTTCTCTTCTTTATTCTTATACGTATAACTTCTCAAAATCCGGACCTTGTATTTCAACGAAATGCTTGTCAAGAACTAGAGAAGTAAACAGAATATAGTACGAGTACCAGCCCCATTGTCCTAATGGACACTGGATAACACACAATACTTTGTATAAGTCCCCTGAGTTCAATAACTCAAACCTTGTGCGTCGTAGGTTGAAAACTGTACTATGGTAAAAAAGAATTACACCACTGTTGAATGCACCTTTCCTAACCAGCAACTGATATAGTTAAATGTCACAGACATAATTTCAAAAAGTTATATCTCAGTTTATAAAATAAACGTACAGATATATCAATTTGAAACTGGTGCATAACTATGGATATTCAAAACCAAATATTTGCCGTCAGGCAAAAACCAGATGACTTCCTTAAATATCACCAATTACAACGAATTTCGATATAATGAGGATTTAATCACCCAATTCCCAATATCTTACTCTCACTCACCATCTGTAATAACATACAGATGTGAGAAACTGATCTGGTAAATACATACCCTGGAGTTAGATTCCGATTGGAAAAATAGTTTTCAATTAATATCGCACAGTGAAACTGAAACATGAAAAATGTTTTAAAGGGGTTAACTGGTATTCCTAGTAACGCTTCTTCCACCATCCTGATTCATGATAGTAACCATATACTTACCTTCCCTCACTGCAATCCCTTTATTATGTCTTTACTTATAACCTTCTGTACACCATCTTTATGCTAATTGGTTTTCTTCCTTCCCTACCTTTCGGCACCAGCCTATGGTTTGGAAGAAGATTATCCGATAAGCGTAATTGGTGTACTCTCCTAATCCTAGGATCCCTCGCAACCTGAGAGAAGGTAAAGAGAAAAGACATCTGAATAATCATATTCTATTTCTCCTGAACCGGAAACCATCCTCGAATCTGGAACGAATTCCTTCGAGTTCGTATGTAACTATACGATGGCATGTCCAAGCATTATGGACGTTCGTAGTGATACGAAGTGTTCTGGAGAAATCCAAAGTGGATGTGGGAGTGGCAGGGGTATACACAGTTTTGTCGTGAATGATAGCAGTCGCAATTTTTTTTGTCGTTATTCTAATCCCTTTATATGTCTTTACTTATTACCTCTATACACGACCTTTAGGCTAATTGGTTTTCTTCCTTCCTCACCTTTCGGCACCTGCCTTTGGTTTGGAGGAAGACTATCCAATAAGCTCAATAGGTGTACCCTCTCCTAATCCTAGGAGCCCTCACAACTTGAGAGAAGGTAATGGGAAAAGACAACCGAATAATCCTATTCAATCTCTCCAGAACAAGAATCCATCCTCGAATCTGGAACAAGTTTCTTCGAGTTCATATGTAACTATACGATGGATTTATCCAATAGGAGTGGATGTTCATAGTGATACGGGGTGTTATGGAGAAATGCAAAGGTGATATAGAAGTGGAAATGATATATGTGACATTGTGACATTCCAAAAGCCAAAGTGTTTTAAGAAGGTTCAGTTAACTAGGTTCATGAGTTTTAGTTTAGGGTCGGGCCATGGTCGCTGCCAAAGAGAGAGAGAGAAAAGAAACACTCAGCGTGCACTCTAATCTAAATCAGAATAGTTAATCACTTTATCTAATCAGGATGGCTCCCACTGTTTCCTCGAATTCTCCTCCAAACCCAAAAGGAGAATTAGTCGGGATCATCTAAAATCACCCGAGGAGTAATCCTACTCATCAGTGGGAATCGGGATCCAACTGTCATCGTATGATAACTTAATGGAAGACACTCAAGTTATCACACTCCAGAAGGCACGCGCATGCCTGGCAAGTTTCCTGTATGTTTGAAACTCCCGATGTGATTTTTACCCCAAGCAGCTTATGACCTTGATGGATGCCAACAAATCATAAATTGCAAGTCAAGTTCTACCCGTCATTGTCCTGATTAATTTAGACCCACCCGTACTCGACCTTGACGGATGATGATCAGTCGAAAATATTGCATTTTTAACACAACAATTTCCCTACCATTTGCACTCATCTATAGGTGTTCGGTATAAGTATAGCACATATTAGCAAAACATCTGTAAAATACCAAATAACTTGTGTTGTATACTAAAACCGGCATTTTTGAGGGAAATTGAGTGTTTATCATCGCATCGCATAATCTCTGTGTAGCGCAACACTTGCCTCGAGAATCTGTGCAGGAAATTCCAGGAAAAGAGCCGAAATTGTCAAAAGTGCTGTTAAAAATACGCCAAGTCCAAGACTTGAGATCTGGCAGTGAAATAGAGAGAATTAAAATATTCCAAATATCAGAAAAGTGCTACAAAGCCAGTACAAAGCAACCCAGAAGTTTTGATGCATAGAGGCCACTATTAGGCCGCGGATCCGCGGCCAGAGCCCCCTTTGTGCGGCGGATCCGCGGTCACGTGATGGTGACATCAGCACATTTCAGCTTCAGAATTTTTCTCTCAAGGGCTACACTCCTTTAAGCAACTGCAAATTCCAGAATTCTCCAGAAGTTTCTGACAGAACAGCAAGGCTTATTGTTCAAGCTAAACATTCTCAAGCTTCCAAAGCAAGCTATTTAACTACCTAAGCCTAGAAGCTTCTCCCTAACCTCCAAGCTTATGAAGGAAGCTAACCCTAACTAACTAACTATAGAACCTTCTACCTAACTACCAAGCTTACAAGGAAAGCTAAACTAAACCTATCTTTTAAAGGAAGCTAATCCTAATCAAGGCTATAAATGGGACCCTAAGGCTTCTATCTCAAGGTTGTTGAGTTGTTGAGTTGTTCTCCAATTCCCAACACAAGTTGAGTGACACAACTTGTAACCCTAACCCTAATTCAAAATCCAAGCCAAAATCAAGAACACCGAGTACCAAATCAAGCGAGAAATCAACAATCCTTTTTGGAGCGAAGCCGATCTTCATCCGAGCAAGTGGTCCAAGACGATCCGCGACTCACGGAGACGATGCGACGCTCAATTCGGCAATCTAGTTCTCTCCTCAATTTCTTATAGTCTTTGGGCGAAGTGTAACGAATTGTTGAATAATAAAAGGTGAAGATCTTTTAATCTTGCTTTCTTTACATTCTTGCATCATGATTAGATCTCAATTCTTGATTGTGTTTCTTGTTATGATGTTTGAGTGAAACTCCGCTCGTGAAGGAGTCGAGAGAATCAATAGATGATGATGTTACAAATCTTGAAACGATTCTTAAGTCGTATGAGTTTTGTAAACTTTAGTAAATTGAAGAATCGAAAACCTAGTTTCGAGCGATGCTTTCTTGATTGTCTTCGCTCTTAATTAGTGTTCCACGATCGATTCTTGAATTTACTAGAGGCTAGAATGTGAATGAAATCAACGAAAGGACAAGGGATAAATGATGAAACCCTAGTTTCCGCAAGAAATCCCTAATTCTCGTTGATCGTCATCGATCTAGTATCAAATCATCGATGGATAAGAAAACATAATCAATAGTTTTCATCACATCTATAGATTCGATCGATTCCTACGAGCCTCACTTCGATTCTTGATTACTAATTGGATTGGATATCATCAATTCTTGATTCTTGATTTTAATGTTTTCTTGTTATTAGATCTAGATTTTAATAATTCTTGAAATTCACTTTTAAATCTTGAATTGAATTGTCTTTTCTTTTCTTTTTAATCTTCAATTCATCTAATTCAATTACGAATGGATCACACTTTCCCTGTGGACGATCCGCACTTGCTAACGAACCTACAATTGACACCGTTATTGATTGCGGTTAACAAAAATTCTTTGATTGTGATCTTTATATACAATTTCAAAACACGACACATCACGAAGAATCAAATCAATCAAATGGCACCGTTGCCAGGGATAGTGTGCTAATTTGTTCGTTTTTGAAATTTGAGTTGAAAAATTTATTCCATCAAAATTTTTAGATCAAAATTCGTGCAAACACTAAACGATTCGTTGTGATTTGTTGCGAGGAAATCTAGAATCTGTGGAGCAAGTGGAAAAATATTCAGAGCATTCCAGAGAGCTCAAGAAGTGAACAGAAACATTACCTGAAAATTTTATGCAGTGAACACACCATCAAGCGGCGGAAATGCGGCCTAAGCAGATCATTGCGGCGGATCAGCGGTCTAACTGTAGTTTCGCTGTACGGAAACTCTCTGGTATAATCCTCACTTTCTTATCTCTCTCTCTCTGTCTGCTCCAATAACAAATTTCTGCAGGTTTTCTTTGCAAAAATTCGCTGCGCCGCAAAAATAAAAATTGTGCGTGTTTGATCTTGGTTGTTTGCATTTTTAATACGGAAATTAAGGGGCAAAGACCAAATTCAGATTAGGTGGGGAGTTCATTACCCTTCCTAAGCCCCGAAAATAACAAAACTGCATCCGCATTACCCTCATTAACTAAAAGAAATCTAGACTTGACTCTAAGGACCGTCGCGCTAACTTAGGACAGGAGAAGGTCGTGGGTAATCTATTGCTTATCCGCGTTTCTTTTGTGGTGTCTAAGGCAAGTGTGTCTAAGGCAAGTGGTTACTTAATTAGGCCCACTACTTACGTAGTGCAGAACCTCCTACTTACCTGGCCACAGGAGGGACAAAGAGGCAGTAGAGGATTGATCCTGCGATTTGTCTTCTGGCAGTTAGGAGTGGTCTAGAGACTTGACCTAGGTGACCATTAAACTTAGGGTTTTGCTTGTGCATTTGTTGTGATTTGCATCATTTTTTTTCAAAAATCCGTATTCTTTTTCAAAACAAACACCACTTCATTTTTCCCCTAATTATTTTAACGCTGTCACTTGTGCTAAACCCTTTAGTGCAAGATAGGCTGGACACGGGATTCTAGTGCCCGACTTGTCCGCGTTCCCCCAATCGACTCCGAAGTCGGTAATTCTACATTTACTTCTTCTTTACCCACCACCACACCCACTTCGATGGACGGTTCTCCATCGAACTTCTTTACCACTACTCTGCCGCCGTCCGCAGGTGCACAGAATCCATCCTGTATCTCTCTCCAAGAGAGGTGCTATCCTATGCGAGGTCCTCTTTCGACCCGTCTCACCATTCCACCAGCCAATGGGGATAATTTTGAAATAAAACCCCAATACATCAACCTTCCACCCAAATATCATGGTCTCGAGTCTGAAGACGCATATGTCTTTATTACAAAATTTGAAAATGTATGCGCAATGATGGGTACGTCATAACTTTCTGTGGATGCTATGCGTCTTCGTCTTCTCCCATTTACCTTGTGCGATATAGCCGAGAAGTGGCTGTATAACACAACCGCACATTCCATTTCGAACTGGGGAGAATTCGTAAAAGCATTCCTAAAGAAATTTTACCCCAATCATAAGACGGCTCGAGTCCGTAGCGAAATAAATCAATTCACCCAGCTTCCTAATGAAACATTCTCGAAGTGTTTTGAACGCTTCAAGGATCTGTTAGTTCAATGTCCACATCACGGAATTCCTAGATGGGATCTGTGCAGAATCATATATGAGGGCATTAATTCTAACACAAAACAGACCCTTGAATCCATGTGTCAAGGCACTTTCATGACCAAAGATGATGGGGAAGCTTGGAAATTCTTAGAAGATTTCGCTGAAAAATCTTTACAGTGGGAGGGTGTGAGTCAATCGTCTAGGAGGGGCAATAACCAATCTGATGTTTCCATAGTAGTTAGAGCTGAAATGTCCGCTATGCAAAAGAAACTCGAGACTATGGAAAATAATTTTTTAGCCGCCGCCCTAAATCAAATGTCACTCTCCAAAACTGTTTATGGATGCTGTTCTGATCCTTCTCATTTGACGGAAGAATGTCCATTGAATTCTCCGCTTCAAGGTCATGAGCATATCAAATCTGCTTTCCAACAACGACCTAGGAACGATCCATTTTCTTCCATATATAATCAGGGTTGGAGGAATCACCCTAACTTTGCTTGGAACCAATCACAAAATCAAAACACGATTCCAAACCAAAACAATTTCCAAAGGGCTCTTCCACCACAACAGCAACCACTTCAATTGAGTCAGCACCCCTTCCAATCACAAAACTTCCAAAATCCGGTCAACACACCTGCACCGTCTAGTCCTTTGCAGTTGACCGGGACTGATGAATCCTCTTCATTTGCACAATACATGAATTTGGTCCTAACAAATATCATGCAAGTTTCGGCTGAGATGAAGTCTTCTGTCGATGACATGAAAAGAAATACCGTCTCTCAAAATGAGACTATAAAATCTATAGAAGAACAAATTGCACAATTAAAAGCTGAAATGAGTGCAAGAGAGAAAGGGAAACTTCCAGCTCAACCTTTACCCAATCCTGGCTATTCACATCATGTGAATGCAATTACCAAGTTGAGATCTGGAAGAGTGCTTGACAATCACATTGGGGAAGAGATTGATGATACTGAAAAATCTATCGATGATACCCCGGATGAGACCTTTCCTTCCACTTCTACTTCTAATTCTAACCCCAGTTCTTCTACCCCACCACCTTCTTCCGAGCCTATTCTCCGTTTTCCCCAAGGCTCGACACCTCAGCCCACACTGAAAACGATCCCTACTCCTATTCTTAGATCATTCCCACCCACACGATCTTCTCCAATGTTTGACCCTGATCTTATTGCTCAAGCTCCTTACCGAATCGGTTAAGGGGAAACACACTAAGTCCACAAATGGAGAAGATCACGGAAATCTTTAAACAGGTTAACATCAACATCCCTCTTCTAGATGCAATACAATAAGTCCCCGCTTATGCGAAAGTTCTTAAAGACTTGTGCACTCGAAAGAGGAAGACTCAAGTACCCAAGAAGATATTCATGGCAAAGACTGTAGACACGGCTTTCCCCCAACAATTACTGAGGAAACGTAAGGATTCTGGCTATCCTACGATTTCCATTTCTATTAGGGAAAAACACATCAACCGTGCTCTACTCGACCTTGGCACAAGTGTTAACCTGCTTCTTTTCTCGGTATATGAGCAGTTAGGGATCGGAGAGTTGAAGCCAGCCCACTGCACTCTCCAGACGGCTGACCGATCAAGCACCAAACCTAGGGGTGAACTGGAGGATGTGTTAATAAAAATCGGGGAATTTGTATTCCCTGTGGACTTTATTGTAATTGATACACAGCCTGTAGCGAACCCACGGAATCAAATTCCGGTGATTTTAGGTCGCCCCTTTTTGGGCACTTCCAATGCAATAATCAACTGTCGTAATGGCTCTATGACCCTATCCTTCGGGAATAGGACAATTGAGCTGACCATTTACAAGTTGGGAAGTGTACCCTCTGAACCTACTGCTCAGGTCTATTCTGTCGAATTAATGGGTGTCGACAGCAGCGAATTTGACGATCCTCATGATACTGATCTTGACTCTTTTCATATGTTGTTGTTTGACCCAATTATGTATCATACACATACGGACTCTTCCACTGAGTTGTCCGGATCAACAACTAGCACTGATTATGAACCATTTTTGGAGTCTGAAGATCACCCCGCGCTTTGTGATGACATTATTCTTCGGGGTATTGATGAGACTTTTGAGGAGATCTTCGCTGATGAACTCGCATTTTTGAAAGACACGAGTGTTGAGATGAATCCACCTCAATACAAAGAAATTGAACCTCCACCCCTTCCTCTGGACTGTAAAAAGAATGCGAGTAATCCATCACAACCACTGAGTCGTCTCTCCAAAACGAGACGCAAACACATTCTATTCCACCACTTACCGTTTCCCCACTTCTTCTTCCACCAACCGATGCACTACATTGATAAAATTTTCGAATGGTTGGTGTTAACTTTCGGTCTTTGCAAAGCTTGGTATCGACCAATAATTTTTACCCCCTCTTGTGATTTTCAAAAGCTTACATTGTTTAATTCAAGTTTGGGGGGGTATAATCTGGCTTCTGAAAAGAAATTTTTTTACTCAAAATTGTGAGCCAAAAATAAGTTGGGGGGAGGATTTTCACTTAAATATTTTGCCCCCGTTAATAAATTTTCTCCCAAGCTTACAGGTTTTCGAGATCTAGCAGAAGGCAACAGTGAGGGCACCGTTGAAAACAAGTTTGGGGGAGGTTTGTGCTTATTTTCGCATCATTTGCATATCACTTTGCATAAGTACAAAACATTTTCTAAAAACCTCTAAAAAATTTAAAATTTTCAAAAAAATAAATATTTTGTACATAAATAAGATAATAAAAGATTAGATAGTGAAAAAAAAAATTACATCCAAAAGATTGGAAAAATTTAAGAAAACCAAGAAAATTAGAAGTTTTCTTATACGAACTAGTAATAAGTAGTTATGAGCCGTTGTTCCAAGGGTTAGTAAGATGAAGGAAGTCACTACTCTGAGGATAAAAATAAGTCTGAAAAATAGTTCCTATTCTGGAAGAAAACATTTTGAACGTTGATACCCTACTATTCGTACTTACACACGTCTTGAAACTCGGGATAGTAGAGGATACCTTGAAATGTTCTTGTCTAAAAACCAAAGTATGAAGGAAATAAAAAAATGAAGAAAATATAAAATTGGTGAAAAAAATAAACACTGGTTTTGTTATCACCAAGGCAGCAATAAAAAAATATAGCGAGGGTGCCTCTTCACCTAGTGCCTTAGACCAACTGGTCTGGGAGTCACCGCTAAGCCTTAGGTGGTGCAAGATGAGGAAATTACACCTAATAAGCAAGCACATGAGTAATCGGTCGGTTAGTACCTCAAGAAGTATTAACGGTCGCATGAAAATGTGCGAGCAATCTCATCTAATATTCATCAAAATTAAAAAGAACTGAGACAGATGGACAAGAGTATGATAGCTTGAATTGAATTCTCCGGGTGTAGGGATGTCTATTACACACACGTAGGGTTATATGATCGATGTTTGGAAGAAAGATAGGAATGAAGAATAAAGACGATGTTTTGTTGAGGGATGATGTGATTTCTAACATCTTTTCATGACTATTAAGATAGGGCTCATAACAACCGAAAAGCTAGCATGGTTGGAAACTCTAATTTTCAAAGTCTTTCTTTTATAATTCTTATCTTTATATGTAATCTTCACGGTCTTCCTTTTATTATTGGATTTTGTGGGTGCAATCCGCTGAAAACCCTCAGGAGACAACACTCCCCCTACTAGGGACACCTAGAGGTTTAAAAGCTTGTTGCACGTGCTCAGTGCAATCGTGTTGCCTATGAAAGTGTGCTAGTTAGTTTTTCTCTTTCTTTATTTTCTCCTTCTCTTTTTAATAAAACAGTTCACTCGAGACGACCGAAAATAAATTTGGAGGAATTTGATCAGTCGAAAATATTGCATTTTTAACACAACAATTTTCCTACCATTTGCACTCATCTATAGGTGTTCAGTATAAGTATAGCACATATTAGCAAAACATCTGTAAAATACAAAATAACTTGTGTTGTATACTAAAATCGGCATTTTTGAGGGAAATTGAGTGTTTATCATCGCATCGCATAATCTTTGTGTAGCGCAACACTTGCCTCGAGAATCTGTGCAGGAAATTCCAGGAAAAGAGCCGAAATTGTCAAAAGTGCTGTTAAAAATACGCCAAGTCCAAGACTTGAGATCTGGCAGTGAAATAGAGAGAATTATAACATTCCAAATATCAGAAAAGTGCTACAAAGCCAGTACAAAGCAACCCAGGAGTTTTGATGCATAGAGGCCACTATTGGGCCGCGGATCCGCGGCCAGAGCCCCCTTTGTGCGGCGGATCCGCGGTCACGTGATGGTGACATCAGCACATTTCAGCTTCAGAATTTTTCTCTCAAGGGCTACACTCCTTTAAGCAACTGCAAATTCCAGAATTCTCCAGAAGTTTCTGACAGAACAGCAAGGCTTATTGTTCAAGCTAAACATCCTCAAGCTTCCAAAGCAAGCTACTTAACTACCTAAGCCTAGAAGCTTCTCCCTAACCTCCAAGCTTATGAAGGAAGCTAACCCTAACTAACTAACTCTAGAACCTTCTACCTAACTACCAAGCTTACAAGGGAAGCTAAACTAAACCTAGCTTCTAAAGGAAGCTAATCCTAATCATGGCTATAAAATGGACCCTAAGGCTTCTATCTCAAGGTTGTAGAGTTGTTGAGTTGTTCTCCAATTCCCAACACAAGTTGAGTGACACAACTTGTAACCCTAACCCTAATTCAAAATCCAAGCCAAAATCAAGAACACCGAGTACCAAATCAAGCGAGAAATCAACAATCCTTTTTGGAGTGAAGCCGATCTTCATCCGAGCAAGTGGTCCAAGACGATCCGCGACTCACGGAGACGATGCGACGCTCAATTCAGCAATCTAGTTCTCTCCTCAATTTCTTGTAGTCTTTGAGCGAAGTGTAACGAATTGTTGAATAATAAAAGGTGAAGATCTTTTAATCTTTCTTTCTTTACATTCTTGCATCATGATTAGATCTCAATTCTTGATTGTGTTTCTTGTTATGGTGTTTGAGTAAAACTCCGCTGGTGAAGGAGTCGAGAGAATCAATAGATGATGATCTTACAAATCTTGAAACGATTCTTAAGTCCTATGAGTTTTGTAAATTTTAGTAAATTGAAGAATCGACAACCTAGTTTCGAGCGATCCTTTCTTGATTGTGTTCGCTCTTAATTAGTGATCCACGATCGATTCTTGAATTTACTAGAGGCTAGAATGTGAATGAAATCAACGAAAGGACATGATGAAACCCTAGTTTCCGCAAGAAATCTCTAATTCTCGTTGATCGTCATCGATCTAGTATTAAATCATCGATGGATAAGAAAACATAATCAATAGTTTTCATCACATCTATAGATTCGATCGATTCCTACAAGCCTCACTTCGATTCTTGATTACTAATTGGATTGGATATCATCAATTCTTGATTCTTGATTTTAATGTTTTCTTGTTATTAGATCTAGATTTTAATAATTCTTGAAATTCACTTTTAAATCTTGAATTGAATTGTCTTTTCTTTTCTTTTTAATCTTCAATTCATCTAATTCAATTACGAACGGATCACACTTTCCCTGTGGACGATCCGCACTCGCTAACGAACCTACAATTGACACCGTTATTGATTGCGGTTAACAACAATTCTTTGATTGTGATCTTTATATACAATTTCAAAACACGACACATCACGAAGAATCAAATCAATCAGATGATAATAAGGCTGTACGACTATCCTAGATTAATGCATATCCATGCTACAGAAAAGTAACACATAGCTACCGCACACTATGCCTTGACGGAAGCCAACAAACATAGCACGAATACTAGGCGCTACTTTTCTGAAATGATGGAGGGCTATGGCTGGTTTTTGGCGAAAAACCTTTAACGTAATGAACTTGATATCGTTGAAGGAATTCAAGTGGTTTTACAAATGTATGGGGGCGAAAAACCCTTGCTAAAGAGGTTACTCTCAGTGAAGGGATCTCGGCTCTTTCCTCGTCGAATGAGGTGCAGGATATTCCAAACTGAATTCCACTATGCAAAGCAAAAGAATCGACTATAGTGAAGTTATTACGCTGACGCAAACTTTTGCTCAAGGGGTCACTCCCGATGAAGGGATCTCGGCCCTTGCCTCGTCGAATGAGGTGCATGATATTCATAACCGAATACCACTGTGCAAAGCAAAAGAGAATGTCTGTAATGTCAGTTTTTTAGAAACTTGGTTCTAACAACATCATATAGGTTTGTTTTATCCTTGCATTGATTAGAATCAACGCAGTCCTATCAATTAATCACACCAGAAAAGAACGAAAATATATGATGTACGTATAAGCCATCCGCATTTGCCACTGGGCCCCGTCATCACCCGTTAGGTTACTTAACTAACGACAGAGTGGGGGCTGGACTAGCGCGGGTGCAAAACACATACAACATGTACTAGTATATATATAAATATATATATATATATAACATTCGTCCCAGGCATGATATAAGAAACATCACAGAAACATCACAGAACAACGGATAATCTAGGAGCCCCGGGTTTCCTTTGAGCCGCAAATGAAACCCAACGTTCCCTGTCGTGTGGATAACTTGTGCAATGAAAGCTAGACCCGTACGAGCACAACAAGTTACCCGCCAAAACCAGAAGTGAGGCAATCCCCTTCAACAACGTGAATGGGTCACCCAGCACTTCACGGAATCCGGTAACTTGAGCACCCATCCATGGGTTAACCTATACCCCCTACGAGTGCGGCGAATAGCCCGCCAATTCTAGAGTAAGGTCCCCTCCATCTCAACGCCATGAGATGCGGACCTGTTGCTCTCTAGAACCCGGCTATTCGTTGTTGGATATATATGCCCTAGAGGCAAGTATTGTATATGTATACATATGGATGCTAGGGATATGTATGTACAGGATAATCTTGCTCAGTTTTATAGTATATTATATGACTTGTCTTTGTCAGGATATGTGTATTTATTTCTATTGTTGTTATATCTAGTTTGCACATATTGATAAAGACTTGATACGGTAGTATACTATTATGGTTTGTCTTTATCTTAACATGGCATATGTCATACTATTTATTACATATTGCGGTTACATGTTGATAAAGCCCGTAGGATCTTGCTTGACTGCCTGCATTGTGATGACGATCATACTTATGGGAGCAGGGTATTCCATAAGCACATCCTTAAATGGTCCCTAGTCGCATGAATATCGAGACTGGGTATTGATAATCCAGAGTATACTAGTGTATACATTTCTAGCCCCGTCGGGGGATGGTTGGTCCTGCAGTCATTGGTCTGATGCACCTAAGATCGTATACAGGTGCTCACTGGGTGTGAGTACACTGGACGGACTCACCGAGAACTTCCATATGGTACTATACCTATCGTCAGATGGAAGTTCTCAGGTGACATGTGTACAGGTTAGTCTTTGGACCTGAGATCGGCATTTGTCTCGTGTGAGTTCCCACAGGGCTTTGATCACTACCCTACCACGGCTCTACTGAGTCGTGCAAACAGGTTTTGGTTGGGTACAGTCCCGAGCCATATGGAGGTAGTGAGCGATTGTAGGGGATCCGTCTCACCCGGTATTGGGAGTTGATATCGCACAATGATCGATTGGTCAGGACCATAAGACCCTGGCAAAGGCAGTTGGGATTTACTGATAGGTTGATCAGTAGTTTCCCGGATTGGTCCTGAGCCACATCAGCATGACTTATCGGGTTATTAGGGTATGACGTTTACCACCCCCTAGACCCGGTATGCGATACTCTTTGACGAAGAGACCAGACTGTACGGATATTGTCACGGATAGGCTCAGTAGGAGTTCGGATGAGTTTGCCCGTTGATTGAGACAATTTCCGGATTGTGTGTAAAAGCAAGTATTGAATCAATTGTTTCCCGATGTCGGTTTCATGTGATCGATAACAGTATCTTGTATCGGTATTTAGAAAATTGTATAAAGAAATCACAATCAAAAAAATTATATTTGACCGCAATCAATAACGGTGTCGTGTAGATTTCGTTAGCAAGTGCGGATCGTCCACAGGGATTGTGCGATTCGTTTCTGTATTTAATTTGTTTGAATCGAAAAGTTAATCGAAAAGGAAAGAAAACATGATTCAAGAGTTTATTGATTGATTCAGGTGTCACGATGTTTAATCAAGAATCAAGAAACTGATAAACAAATCAAGAATCGGTGTTTCGATGATATTTCCAACCAAAATGTCAAGAATCTAAATGAGGCTCGTAGGAATCGATCGGATCTATAGATGTAATGTAATCTCAAGATTTCGTGTTCTTGTCCTTCGAAGGATTGATACTAGATTGATGATGATCGACGAGAGTTAGGGCTTTCTTGATGAAACTAGGGTTTCATCTTTTAAACCCTTATTCTTTCGTTGATATCATTTGCATTCTAGCCTCTAACAATTTCAAGAAACGATCGTAACTTCCCAATCTCGAGCGATATCAATCAAGAAAGCATCGCAATGAATTGGGTCATCGATTCTTGAACTTGCTAGAGTTTACAAAACTCGTAGGACTCAAGAATCGATTTAAGATATATTACATCATCATTCTATTGATCGTCTCGACTCCTCGACGAGCGGAGTATTACTCAAACATCATCACACAGAAAGTATTCAAGAATTGAAAAGATATCATGATGCGAGAATTTAAAGAAAACAAGATAAAAGAATATCACCTTTTATTTATATCAACAATTTGATTACAGTCGCTCAAGAACTACAAGAGGAAGAACTAAATTGTTGAATTGGCGTCGCTCGGCTCCTTGAGTCGCGGATCGGCTTGGACCACTTGCTCTGTTGAAGATCGGCTCGGCTCATAAAAGGTTGCAAGGCTTCTTGCTTGATGGGTACTCGGGATCTTGGCTTTTGATTGGAATTTAGGGTTAGGGTTTCACACAAGTCTTCTCACTAGACTTGTGGAAGAAGATGAAGAAAGAGAGTGAATGGATCTATTGATTTCAATGAATGAATATAGAATTGCCTCTCTTTTACAAGTGAGCCTAGGGTCTTATTTATAGAGCACCCAAACCCTAAGCCTTTGAGTTCCCTCCAAAAGTTTGTTGAAAGACTTCTAGAAAGAGTTTGTTAGGCTTAGCTTAGGGTTTAAGCTAGGGTTTAGGGAGAAGGTTCTAGAATACAAGGCTAGTTTAGTGTTGATCCTAAAGCTTGCTGATCTGGCAGAATTCTCTGGAGTCTTCTGGAATTTGTTGTGCCTTTTTGAAGTCTGTACCCTGAGATAAGCATTATGGCCCAAATTTGAAGTGGTGACGTCAACAATCCGCCGCGGAACCGCGGCACAAGGCGGCTTAGGCCGCGGTTCCGCGGCCAAGTATGCTCCTTGGGCCTTTGTATTTTTGCAGAGGTCTTGGGCTACTATTTGGGGCTTCTTCTGATATGTTGATTTTTGTTTTCCCTTTTGGATTGATACCAGATCTGAAATCATTGAGTTGGCGTAACGTTTTAGCGGTACCCTGTAAATTTTGGCCTTTCTTCTGGATTTTCCTGCATAGATCTCAAAACAAGTGTTGCGCAATATAGAGATAATGCGATGCCATGAAATGCAGTCAATTTCCTTTATAGTGCCGGTTTTAGAGTCTAACACATGCAATCTGATATTTTGCGACAGTTTTGCTAATATGTTAAATATGAATACCGTATACTTCTAAATGAATGCAAATGATGAGGAAATTGCCGGCTGAAATATGCAATATTTTCGACTAATCAAATTCCCCCAAACTTAATTTCGATCGTCTCGAGCGGACTGTTAAAAAGAGAAGGAGAAAATAAAGAAAGAGAAAAACTATCTAGCACACTTTCGTAGGCAACACGATTGCACTGAGCACGTGCAACAAGCCTTTAAACCTCTAGGTGTCCCTAGTAGGAGGAGTGTTGTCTCCTGAGGGTTTTCAGCGGATTGCACCCGCAAAATCCAATAATAAAAGAAAGATGATGAATATTACATTTAAAGACAAGAATTGTAAAAGAAAAGCTTCGAAAATTAGGGTTTCCAACTAAGCTAGCTTTTCGGTTGTCATGAGCCCTATCTTAATGGTCATGAAAAGATGTTAGAAATCACGTCCTCCCTCAATAAAACATCATCTTATTCTTCATTCCTATCTGTCGTCCAAACATCGATCATATAACCCTGCGTGTGTGTAAAAACATCCCTACACCCGGAGAATTCAATTCAAGCTATCATACTCTTGCCCATCAGCCTCAGTACTTTTTAATTAATGAATGTTTAGATGAGATTGCTCACACACTTTCATGCGACCGTTAATACTTCTTGAGGTACTAACCGACCGATTACTCCTGTGCTTGCTTACTTGGTGTATTTTCCTCGTCTTGCACCACCTCAGGGTATAGCAGTGACTCCCAGATCAGTTGGCCTTAGGGCACTAGGTGAAGAAGCACCCTCGCTATACATTTTTTTATTGCCCTTGGTGATAACAAAACCAGTGTCCATTTTTCTCACCACTTTATATTTTCTTTATTCATCATTTTTTTCTTTTTATTTCCTTCATACATCGGCTTTAAGACAAGAACATTTCAAGGTATCCTCTACTATCCCAGGCTTCAAGACGTATGTAAGTGCGAATAGCAGGGTAGCAACGTTCAAAATGTTTGGCTTCCAGAATAGAAACTATTTTTCAGACTTATTTTTATCCTCAGATTAGTGACGTCCTACATCTTACTAACCCTTGGGACAACGGCTCATAACTACTTATTACTAGTTCGTATAAGAAAACTTCTAATTTTCTTGGTTTTCTTAAATTTTTTCTAATCTCATGGATGTAATTTTTCACTATCTAAACTTTTATTATCTTATTTATGTACAAAAATATTTTTATCTTTTTGAATTTTTTTTTAAAATTTTTATAGGTTTTCAAAAAAAATGTTTTGTGCTTATGCAAATGATATGCAAATGATGCGAAAATAAGTACAAACCTCCCCCAAACTTGTTTTCAACAGTGTCCTCACTGTTGCCAAATTCTATACCTACAAAAACTGTAAGCCTGGGGGGAATTATTAGTGGGGGCAAAAAATATATAAGTGAAGAACTTCCCCCAAACTTACTCTTTTCACTCACCTTCAAAAAATAATGCAATGATATACAGGATATGAAGGTGAGACGGAGGAATTTTAATCCAAATAAACTGGCTCTTGTAAGAACAAGAGCTCCTCCGTGGGGTCAGTGGAAAAATACGGCTTAAGTCTATGTCCATTTACTTTGAAAAAGGTGCCGTTTTTAACATTTTCTACTTCTACTGCCTCGTGCGGGTATACAGACCGCACAACAAAAGGTCCCTTCCATCGAGATCGGAGCTTACCCGCGTGAAGGTGTAATCGTGAATCATAAAGGACTTGTTGATCAGGTGAAAATGTTTTCCTTAAAATGTTTTTATCGTGAAAAACCTTAGTCTTATTCTTTGTGATTACAGCGTTATCATAAGCTTCATCGCGGAGTTCGCTTAGCTCATTTATTTGCAGCTTCCGAAAGTTGCAAGCAAGGTTTAGATCAAAATTTATTTCTTTTATAGCCCACAATGCTTTATGCTCTATCTCGACGGGTAAATGACATGCTTTCCCAAACACTATCCTATATGGAGACATTCCTAGGTCGGTCTTAAATGCAGTTCTGAATGCCCAAAGAGCATCCGTCAATTTGGTCGACCAGTCTTTTCTATTTTTAGCAACAGTTTTCTCCAGGATAAGTTTGATTTGTCTGTTTGAGATTTCAGCCTGCCCGCTTGTTTGGGGATGATAGGGTGTAGAAAGTCGGTGGTTGATTAAGTATTTTCGCATCAGAGTCTCGAAAGACCTGTTGCAGAAGTGTGTCCCATTATCGCTAATAATAGCGCGTGGGTTTCCAAATCGCGAGAAGATATTCTCTTTTAAGAACTTAATGACAACTTTCTTGTCATTAGTGCGACATGGAATGGCTTCTACCCACTTTGAGACATAATCAACCGCCAGCAGAATGTACAAATTCCCAAAGGAGTTGGGAAAAGGACCCATAAAATCAATGCCCCAAACATCAAATATTTCAACAACCAGAATGGGTTGCTGAGGCATTTCATTCCTCTGGGATATTCTACCCGCATACTGACATTGTGTACAGGTTTTGCAATGCTCAAATGCGTCCTTGAATAAGGTAGGCCAATAAAATCCACATTGCAAAACCTTCTCCGCTGTCTTTCTAGGACCGAAGTGACCCCCACAGGCCTGATCATGACAAAATGAAAGAACACTCTTGAACTCTTCATTCGGGACACATCGGCGAATGATCTGATCAGGACAATATTTAAACAAATAGGGCTCGTCCCAGTAAAAGTGTTTTACTTGGGAAAGAAAACGATATTTTTCCTGTTTTGACCAATCGCTCGGTATAAGTCCTGTGGCATGATAGTTCACAATATCCCTGAATCATGGTTCAGCGGATATGCTCAAGAGTTGTTCGTCAGGGAATGAATCATTGATCGGCAGGGTCACAGGAGAAGAAATGATGCGTGAAAGATGGTCAGCTACTACGTTTTCACATCCTTTCTTATCTTTGATAACAAGATTGAATTCTTGTAACAGAAGGATCCAACGTATTAGTCGACCTTTTGCATCTTTCTTCGCCAAAAGATATTTTAAAGCGGAATGGTCAGTATACACAACTATAGGTGAGCCAATTAAGTAAGGCCTGAATTTTTCTAAGGAAAATACAACCGCTAAGAGTTCTTTTTCTGTGGTTGTATAATTGATTTACGCATCATTCAGGGTCTTACTTGCATAGTATATCACGTGTGGCATCTTTTCGATGTGCTGTCCTAAGACTGCACCTACTGCAAAATCAGATGCGTCACACATCAGCTCAAAGGGGTAGTCTCAGTTTGGTGATGATAAAACGGGGGCTGAAGTGAGTGAGTGTTTAAGTGAGTCGAAAGCTGTCTCGCAGTCCGAGTCAAAATGGAAGGTCGTATCCTTGGCCAGGAGAAGAGTTAAAGGTCTAGCAATTTTGCTAAAGTCCTTAATGAATCTCCTATAAAAGCCCGCATGGCCAAGGAAAGATCGAATATCTTTGACGCTTTTGGGATGAGGTAGGTTTTGAATGACATCTATCTTAGCTCTGTCAACCTCAATGCCTTTCTGTGAAATGACATGTCCAAGTACTATTCCTTCTTGAACCATAAAATGGCATTTTTCCCAGTTCAAAGTTAAGTTCTTCTCTTTGCAACGAGTAAGAACAGCGTCAAGATTCGCTAGGCAATCAGAAAAAGAGTCTCCAAAAATCGAGAAATCGTCCATAAAGATTTCCAGAAAATTCTCCACCATATCAGAGAATATCCCCATCATACACCGCTGAAAGGTAGCGGGAGCATTGCATAACCCGAAGGGCATGCGACTGTAAGCAAAGGTACCAAAAGGACAAGTAAAAGTGGTTTTATCTTGATCCTTTTTGGCGATGGGGACCTGATTATAGCCTGAGTATCCGTCCATAAAACAATAATACTCTCGTCCCGCTAAGCGTTCCAGCATCTGATCAATGAATGGTAGAGGAAAGTGGTCTTTCCTCGTGGCAGCATTGAGTTTTCTATAATCAATACATACACGCCACCCTGTTTGGGCGCGTGTCTGAATCAATTCATTTGCCTCATTGGTTATAACAGTGATGCCGGATTTCTTAGGAACGACATGTATAGGACTCACCCACTGGCTATCGGAGATGGGGTATATAATACCATTATCAAAGCATTTGACGACCTCTTTCATGACCGCTTCCTTCATGACGGGATTCAACCGTCTCTGTGGTTCTCGGGTTGGTCTGGCATCATCCATCACATGTATATGATGTT
Source organism: Agapanthus africanus (assembly GCA_030015575.1). Taxonomy (NCBI): domain Eukaryota; kingdom Viridiplantae; phylum Streptophyta; class Magnoliopsida; order Asparagales; family Amaryllidaceae; genus Agapanthus; species Agapanthus africanus. The sequence goes on from CM057350.1 coordinate 485,209,616, forward strand.
CAACTATCAAGGGACTAATCCCTTTGATGTCCACCATACTCCAACCAAACGCCTCTTTGTTAGATCTCAATACCGATAAAAGTGCATTTTCTTGCTCTGATGCAAGAGAAGCGGATATGATAACCGGTAAAGGCTCATTCTCACCTAGATATGCATATTTAAGGTGAGAAGGTAAAATTTTGAGATCTAATTCAGGCGGAGAAATGATAGAAGGAGGGATCATTGAGTGATTCTTGGAGTTACAAAGAAGCTCAGAGCCTGTGAAAGATACAGACTCGGGTGGAGTAAAGTCAGGAGTGCAGGACTCAAGTGTAGAGAAAGTGTCCTCACTAAGATCATGTGTGAAATAAAACAGAGATGTGGTAATGTCATCGAGATCAGTAAAGCAAAGTTCCTCAGCTCCACAACTATCGGGAGCGATCTCATGAACAGAGCACACATCTAAAATATGAGCAGAGGGTTCTGATGGCTGACTTCCAACTTTGTAGATATTTAGTTCAATGGTCATATTTCCAAATGATAAATTCATTGAACCATTTCTACAGTTTATAACAGCGTTGGAAGTGGCAAAGAAAGGACGACCCAGAATCACCGGAATTTGGCCCCGGGGGTTTGCTACAGGATGTGTGTCGAGCACAATGAAGTCTACAGGGAAAACAAATTCCCCGACCTTTATCAACACATCCTCTAATTCACCCCTTGGTTTGGTGATAGATCGGTCTGCCATCTGGAGAGTGCAGTGAGCAGGTTTCAGCTCTCCAATCCCTAGTTGCTCATAGACAGAATAAGGGAGCAGGTTAACACTTGCGCCAAGGTCTAAAAGAGCACGATTTATGTTTTTACCCCCAATCGAAATCGATATTGTAGAACATCCTGGGTCCTTTCTTTTCTTTGGAAGCTGGGGTATAAAAGCAGTGCTGATATTATTAGACATGAAGACCTTCTTTGGCACTTGAGTCTTCCTCTTCCTAGTGCACAAGTCCTTAAGAATTTTCGCATAAGCGGGGACTTGTTGAATTGCATCTAGGAGAGGGATATTGATGTTAACCTGTTTGAACATTTCCAAAATTTTCTCCATATGAGGACTCGTTCTATTAGCCCTTAACCGGTTCGGGTAAGGAGCTTTCGCAATAAGCGCAGGGTCCATCACAGGAGAAGGGAGAGGGGGTAGACAAGGTCCTAAAAGAGGTGTGGGGACCGTCTGTGGAGAACTATAAGGGTTGGGAGAAGGTGTCGAGCCTAGTGGGAAATGGAGAATAGGCTCGCGAGAAAATGGTGTGGTAGAAGAAGAAGGATCAGAAGGAGAAGTGTGCGTGTGTGGAAAGGTCTCAGCCGGGGTGTTGATATGATTTTCAGTATCATCAATACCTTCCCCGACATGATTGTTCAGCACTCTTCCCGATCTCAACGTTGTGACGGCATTTACATTGTAATGCCCAGGATTCTGTAGTGGTTGAGAGGGAAGTTTCCCTTTTTCTCTCGCACTCATTTCGGCTTTAAGTCGTGCGATTTCAGCTTCCATCGTTCTGATACTCTCAGCTTGGGACACTGAGTTTTTCTTTATCTCACCGACGGAAGATCTAACCTCAGCCGAAACCTCTATGAAATTTGACAAAAGTGATTTCATGGTTTGAGTGAATTGGGAGAACTCGTCAGAATAGGTCATAGGATTAGACTGTGCAGGAGTGTTGACCTGATTTTGGAAATTTTATGACTGATAGGGGTGCTGAGTGAGTTGAAGGGGTTGCTGTTGTGGTGGAGGAAGAGCCCTTTGAAATTGATTCGTGTTTGGAACCGTGTTTTGAGATTGGTTTTGGTTCCAAGCGAAATTCGGGTGATTCCTCCAACCCTGATTGTACGTGGAAGAATAAGGATCGTTTCGAGGTCTTTGAAATGCGGCATTAGAATGCTCGTGACCTTGAAACGCAGAGTTTAATGGACATTCTTCCGTTAAATGAGACGGATCAGAACAGCACCCACAAACAGTTTTGGGGAGTGACACTGGGTTTAGGGAGGCTGCTGCAAATTTGTGTTCCATAGCGTCAAGCTTCTTTTGCATTGCTGCCATTTCAGCTCGAACACCTATGGACACATCTATTTGGTGTACGCCACCCCTATTCAATGGTTGGGTTCCACTCTCCCACTGTAGTGATTTTTCAGCGAACTCTTCTAAATACTTCCAAGCTTCCCCATCATCTTTGGTCATAAAAGTACCTTGACACATGTTTTCAAGGCTCTGTTTAGTGCTTGGGTTAATGCCCTCATAAATGATTCGGCACAATTCCCATCTCGGGATGCCGTGATGAGGACACTGAACCAATAGATCCTTGAAACGTTCAAAGCATTTTGAAAATGGTTCAGCAGGGAGCTAGGCAAATTGATTCAATTCGCTACGGATTCGAGTTGTCTTTTGTATTGGGTAAAATTTCTTAAGGAATGCCGCTACGAATTCTTCCCAATTTGTAATAGAGTGTGCGGTAGTGTTATATAGCCACTTCTCGACTATATCACACAATGTAAATGGAAGAAGTCGTAGACGCATAGCATCCACTGAAAGTTGTGACGTACCCATCATTGCGCATACGTTTTCAAATTTGGTAATGAAAACGTAAGCGTCCTCAGTCTCGAGTCCGTGGAATTTGGGTAAAAGATTGATATACTGGGGCTTAATCTCAAAGTTATCCCCATTGGCTGGCGGTGTGGATAAACAGGTCGAAAGAGGACCTCGAATAGGGTAGCACCTCTCCTGGAGAGAGATGCGGGGTGGATTCTGCGCACCAACGGACGGCGGCAGATTAGGGTTAAAGAAGTTTGATGGATTCGGATCCATCGGTGTGGGTGTGGTAGTGGGTAAAGAAAAGGTAAATGGAGAAATATCGACTTCGGAGTCGATAAAGGGTACGCGGACTAAACGGGCACTAGAATCCCGTGTCCAGCCTATCTTGCACTAAAATGGGTTAGTACAAGTGGCAGCGTTGACTTATAATTATGGGTAATGAATGAATGCGGTGCTTGCTTTTGAAAAAGGGAAGGATTTTTGAAAAAATGATGTGACAAAACAAATGCAGCACACAAACCCTAGAATCTAGTGGTCACCTAGGTCCGGCTCTAGACCGCTCCTAACTGCCAAAAGACAAGTCGCAGGATAGAATCCTCCACTGCCTCTTTGTCCCCCTGTGGCCGGATAAGTGCCAGGTAACTGGAAAGGTACTCCACTACGTAAGTAGTGGGCCTAATTAAAAACCACTAGCCTTAGACACACTCGCCTTAGGCACCATAAGAAAACGCAGATAAGCAATGAATTACCCACGGCCTTCTCTTGTCCTAATTGAGCGCGACAGTCCTTAGAGTCTTCTCTAGATTTCTTTTAGTTAATGTGGGTCAATGCGGATGCAAGTTTTGTGGTTTTCGGGGCCTAGGAAGGGTAATGAAATCCCCACCTAATTTGGATTTGGCCGTGCCCCTTAATTTCCGTATTTAGAATGCAAACAACCAAGAAATCAAAATCACGCACAAATTTAACTTTGCTTTTGCGGCGCTGCGATTATTTGCAAAGAATCCTGCAGCAAAGTGTTAGTTGGAGCTAAAAAGAGGAGAGAGGAGAAGGTAAGAATTCACCTGAAGCAAAAATTTTGCAGAGATCGCCCAAGCATGCCGCGGTTCCGCCGCAATTGGGCACTTAGGCCGCGCTTCCGCGGTCTCGTGATGAGATCACCCCACCAAAATTTTTCAGGGAGCTTCTGTAGACTCCCTCAACTCTCTGGTATTTTCCAAAAATTTTCTTCAATTGCCAAACAGCTCCAGATTTCCTTGCAATGAACCACAACAAATCGTTTAGGGTTTGCACGAATTTTGATCTCGAAATAACAATGGAATAATTCTTTCAATTCAAACTATAATATGAAACGAATTAGCGCGTAATCCCCGGCAATGATGCCATTTTGATAGAGACAATTTCCGGATTGTGTGTAAAAGCAAGTATTGAATCAATTGTTTCCCGATGTCGGTTTCATGTGATCGATAACAGTATCTTGTATCGGTATTTAGAAAATTGTATAAAGAAATCACAATCAAAAAAATTATATTTGACCGCAATCAATAACGGTGTCGTGTAGATTTCGTTAGCAAGTGCGGATCGTCCATAGGGATTGTGCGATTCATTTCTGTATTTAATTTGTTTGAATCGAAAAGTTAATCGAAAAGGAAAGAAAACATGATTCAAGAGTTTATTGATTGATTCAGGTGTCACGATGTTTAATCAAGAATCAAGAAACTGATAAACAAATCAAGAATCGGTGTTTCGATGATATTTCCAACCAAAATGTCAAGAATCTAAATGAGGCTCGTAGGAATCGATCGGATCTATAGATGTAATGTAATCTCAAGATTTCGTGTTCTTGTCCTTCGAAGGATTGATACTAGATTGATGATGATCGACGAGAGTTAGGGCTTTCTTGATGAAACTAGGGTTTCATCTTTTAAACCCTTATTCTTTCGTTGATATCATTTGCATTCTAGCCTCTAACAATTTCAAGAAACGATCGTAACTCCCCAATCTCGAGCGATATCAATCAAGAAAGCATCGCAACAAATTGGGTCGTCGATTCTTGAACTTGCTAGGGTTTACAAAAATCGTAGGACTCAAGAATCGATTTAAGATATATTACATCATCATTCTATTGATCGTCTCGACTCCTCGACGAGCGGAGTATTACTCAAACATCATCACACAGAAAGTATTCAAAAGATATCATGATGCGAGAATTTAAAGAAAACAAGATAAAAGAATATCACCTTTTATTTATATCAACAATTTGATTACAGTCGCTCAAGAACTACAAGAGGAAGAACTAAATTGTTGAATTGGCGTCGCTCGGCTCCTTGAGTCGCGGATCGGCTTGGACCACTTGCTCTGTTGAAGATCGGCTCGGCTCATAAAAGGTTGCAAGGCTTCTTGCTTGATGGGTACTCGGGATCTTGGCTTTTGATTGGAATTTAGGGTTAGGGTTTCACACAAGTCTTCTCACTAGACTTGTGGAAGAAGATGAAGAAAGAGAGTGAATGGATCTATTGATTTCAATGAATGAATATAGAATTGCCTCTCTTTTACAAGTGAGCCTAGGGTCTTATTTATAGAGCACCCAAACCCTAAGCCTTTGAGTTCCCTCCAAAAGTTTGTTGAAAGACTTCTAGAAAGAGTTTGTTAGGCTTAGCTTAGGGTTTAAGCTAGGGTTTAGGGAGAAGGTTCTAGAATACAAGGCTAGTTTAGTGTTGATCCTAAAGCTTGCTGATCTGGCAGAATTCTCTGGAGTCTTCTGGAATTTGTTGTGCCTTTTTGAAGTATGTACCCTGAAATAAGCATTATGGCCCAAATTTGAAGTGGTGACGTCAACAATCCGTCGCTGAACCGCGGCACAAGGCGACTTAGGCCGCGGTTCCGCGGCCAAGTATGCTCCTTGGGCCTTTGTATTTTTGCAGAGGTCTTGGGCTACTATTTGGGGCTTCTTTTGATATGTTGATTTTTGTTTTCCCTTTTGGATTGATACCAGATCTGAAATCATTGAGTTGGCGTAACGTTTTAGCTGTACCCTGTAAATTTTGGCCTTTCTTCTGGATTTTCCTGCATAGATCTCAAAACAAGTTTTGCGCAATATAGAGATAATGCAATGCCATGAAATGCAGTCAATTTCCTTTATAGTGCCGGTTTTAGAGTCTAACACATGCAATCTGATATTTTGCAACAGTTTTGCTAATATGTGAAATATGAATACCATATACTTCTAAATGAATGCAAATGATGAGGAAATTGCCGGCTGAAATATGCAATATTTTCGACTAATCACCCGTCGGCCTTCCTTTTCGACAGGTATCTGGGTAGCCATTACGTACAGCTAGTGCCGCTGACGTGCTTGTGGTTAAACCCACTGCCAGCGTAGTGTCGAGTCTTTAGAGTCCCACACAGAGAGTTTCCCTGCACTAGGCGAAAGGTGTAGAGGCCGTATGGTTTTACGGCAGGTCTTCGATCACTAACGTACACTTATGTGCGTATGATGATCGGGCGGATAATACTAGTGGGCTTTGGTTTAAGCCAGATCCTAGTATTATATTGATGGATCGGTTTCGTCTCTTTGTATTCGTGTTTCTAGGAACACGAATGCAGGTATGTATATACGGATGAGAGGAGCATAGAAAGAGACACCTCATTAGGGTTTTGACCATTTACTTGATTAAAACAATTATGAGGTGGAGGAAAGTATTTGTTATTTTGATAAATGATAATTGAGGCATGGCTATTAGTTTTTACTACTTGACTTTATTTTACAATTTTGATTTGGCTTGACCACTTAACTTGGTTTGATTATTTGACCTTGATATTTTGGTGAGATATTTTTACTTAGATATTTTGGTGAGATATTTTATGACCTAGATATTTTTGGTGCCATGCTTGTGGTCATGTCAAAGGAGCCATCTCATTTATCATTTATCTTTATCATTTGTCAAAATGATTTCTCTCTCCTCAAGTGAGCTCTCATGTTAGCTCTCTTCTTCTTCTTCACTACAAACCCTAAAAGCTCTCATATGTTGAGAATCCTAGGGTTTCAAGAGACAAATAAATCTATCTTCATACTCTACACGCTCTAGTTTACATAGATTAGCAAGCTAAGTATTCTAGTTACCTCAATTAGGAGGTAGGAGCTCTTGGTAGGCACTTTCGGGTGGATCATCATTGACGCGAGGAGGCCAAAGTTCAAGCACGATCCATACTTCCATCGAGGAGATTAAGGAGAGGATCAAAGACTTGAAGGACTTGGTTTCTCTAGGTATACTTTATATCATAGTAGATAGAACCCTTACATGCTAGTTAGGTTTATGGTTAAATATCTGGTTTAGGTTTATTCTAGCGCCAAGTTTTTAATCATAGAAAATTTTTTGTTCCTCATTTGGCCACGAAAGTTGGCCGGGGCGCTAGCGTAACCCTTCATGGTATCAGAGCCAGGTTATAAACCCTACACTAGCATGTTTAAACAATGTTAAAACAACGAAACCGAAAAAACTCTAAAACATTGGACCGCATATTCCAGTTTCTGTTGAATTTTTAGAGTCTTCAAAAAATTATTTTAGCAACTGCAGAAGACTACTTATATGACTACAAGAAGACACACCAAATACGAACCCATTCCACCGAATTTCATCCGAGCACATTGCTCATTTTCCTGAGCCGGCCGGCCCTGTGATGGAATTTGGGGTTCGTATTTTGTGTGTGGTTTGGTCTCTGGAATATTGGTTCAGTGGTATTGCTAGTTTAGTCCAGTTTTGATATTGCATTAACTAGTTGTTTGGGGCTATTCGGGGTGTTTCGAAATCGTTATATTTGACACTGTTTAATTGTTATCAGTACTTAGATTAGCAAATGCGACCGTGAATGTTATTTGATTGGTAAACCCGTCTATCTGCTATATGTTCTTTTAGATGGATTTGCGAACGTGACATTCACGTTGATGTTTCTGTGATTGTGCTAATATTGTGGTTGGCTTGTCGTGGTGGATAGCATGTGGTGCAATGTTAGCAGTACAGTTTATATTCATTTGTACATTTGTTATTGCGGGGAGAGCGTCCGACATGTGGACAGCCGTCTTTGCCATATTGTATATTATTTGATTGGGGCACGACCGGGTTAAGGTCGATGTCACCATTTGTACATATTATTTTCATTTTTTGTACTAGGATTACCCCGCGGTGGATTGCCCGAATAGCCGGGTTCTAAAAGGCAACAAGCCCGTATCTCATGGCATTGAGATGGTGGGAGCTTCATTCTAGAATTGGCAGGCTACTCACCGCACTCGTAGGGGGTATAAGATGACCCACGGAGGGGCGCCTAAGTTACCGGATTCCGTGAAGTGCTGAGTGGCCCATTCACTTTGTTAAAGGGGACTGCCTCACTTCTGAGATTGGCGGGTAACTTGCCGCGCTCGTAGGGGTCCAGGTTTTCATTGCACAGGCTATCCACACGACCGGGAACGTCGGGTTTTATTTGCGGCTCAAATGAAACCCAGGGCTCCAAGATAATCCACTATTCTGTATTGTTGGCTGAGATTCTGTGATGTTGCACATTATCATGCCTGGAACGAATGTTATATATACTTATATATATACTAGTAGATGTTGTATATATTTTGGACCCGCGCTAGTCCATCCCTCGCTCTGTCGTTAGTTAAGTAACCTAACGGGTGATGACGGGGCCCAGTGGCAAATGCGGATGGCATATACGTACATCGTATTTTCGTTCTTTTCTGGTGTGATAGGATTAAAATGATGGGACCACATTGATTTTGATTAATGCAAGAAAAAAAACATATATGATGTTGTTGGAACCAAGTTTATAAAAAACTGACATTACAGACGTTCTCTTTTGCTTTGCACAGTGGTATTCGGTTATGAATATCCAGCACCTCATTCGACGAGGCAAGGGTCGAGATCCCTTCATCGGGAGTGACCCCTTGAGTAAAAGTTTGTGTCAACGTAATAACTTCACTATAGTCGATTATTTTTTTTTGCATCGTTGTATTCAGTTTGGAATATCCTGCACCTCATTTGACAAAGAAAGAGCCGAGATCCCTTCATAAGGAGTGACCTCTTTAGCAAAAGTTTTTGCCATTATATATTTGTAAAACCACTTGGATTCCTTCAACGATATCAAGTTCATTACGTTAACGGATTTTTTCGCCAAAACCCCAGTCGTAGCCCTCCGTCATTTCGGATAAAAACACATAGTATTTATGCGGTGTTTGTTAGCCAAAGTCAAGGCATCGTGTATGGTAGCCGTATGTTTCTTATCCGTAGCATAGATAGTTGCATTGGTTTAGGACAGTCGTACCATCTTGTTGGCCAAAGTTAAGGGTGTGTGCGGGTGGGTCTAAATCAATCAGGACAATGACGGGTAGAACTTGACTTGCGCGTTATGATTTGTTGGCCAAAGTCAAGGTCATAAGCGCTTGGGGCAAAAACCACATCGGGAGTTTCAAACATATAGGAAACTTGCAGATTCAGTATACCTTCTGGAGTGTGGTGACTAGAGTGGATTCCATCTAGTGCATCACACAATGATAGTTGGATCCCGATCCTACTGATGAGTAGGATTACTCTCGGGAGATTATCACACTTAACAATCAATGCTATAAACCAAGTAGGTGTCTAGATAGGTGTTAGTGGGGTTACGCCTCCAGGGGAAAGAGGTTATATAATTATGAAACTTCACGAAAGCGTTGGAAAACCTCCCTCGAAGTACCTATACTAGCCTGGCTGAATGGTTAAGCAAGTATTATGACGTGCGATTAATCCTGACTAGTTATTCTTTTAGGGTTTGAAGAAGAATTCGAGGAAACAGTGGGAACCATCCTGGTTAGATAAATTAATAACCAATCTAATCTTGCAAGAGCGAACGCTGAGTGTTTCTTTCTCTCTCTCCAGGTAGCAACCATTTCACGCCCTAATCAAGATAATAAAATGTATCGCTTGACCGATTCGAATTCTTATTCAGGGCTGGGTAACGTCGGTTCGGCTCTAATTTATGACAACAGTCATGAGTATGAGTAAGGGAAAGAGAATTGTTTGAATTCCTTGGTAACCCCATCGAAGAAGAAACATACCATTGTCTCTTCTTTAGGTATTCTTGTTATTAAGAAATGTTTTTCGGTCAGTCCTACCTCCTGGGTACTCAATACCGGATCGGGATCTCATATTTGTAATTTATTACGGGGACTGAGAAAAAGTAGGATGGTTGGACCCGGTGATATGTCCCTTAGAGTAGAGAATGGAGCACAGGTTGATGCTTCTGCCATCGGTGAATATCACCTAGCATTGCCAAATGGCAATACTATGATTTTGAACAATTGCTACTATGTACCTTCTATGGTTTGCAACATCATATCAGTTTCTTTACTTGATAAAGATGGATATAAGTTTGTTCTTGATAGAAATATCATGAACATTTACCTTAATCAAGTATTGGTTGCAGAAGGTACACTGTGTAATGGTATCTATGTTCTTAATCAAAACACAGTTCTCAGTATACAAAACACACGCAAGAGGAAGAGTTCAGAAACGAACGAATCCTACTTGTGGCATTGTAAACTTTGTCATGTCGGAGAGAAAAGACTGAGTAAGTTACATTGAGATGGATATTTGAACACGTTCTAGTTTTCATCTTATGAAACTTGCCAGTCCTGTCTCAAAGGAAAGATGACCAAATCTCCGTTCACCGTAAACGGAGAAAGAGCAGGAGAGCTCTTGGGACTCATACACAGTAATGTATGTGGTCCAATGGCTATACATGCACGGAGTGGGTTCTCGTACTTCATCACATTCACTGACGATCTCTCTAGGTTCGGATATGTGTATCTGATGAAACACAAATCTGAAGCTTTTAAGAAATTCAAAGAATTTGGAAGCGAAGTAGAGAACTAGATTGGAAATAGTATCAAGATCCTCCGATCTGATAGATGGGGAGAGTACTTAAGTACGGAATTCCGAGGCTTTCTAAAAAAGAATGGTATTCTCTCTCAGCTTACTTCTCCGTATACACCACAGCACAATAGCGTATTGGAGCGAAGGAACCGTACCCTATTGGATATGGTTCGCTCCATGATCAGTAATGCCGAGTTACCTCTTTCTTTCTGGGGGTTTGCTCTTGAATCGGCTGCATTCATATTGAATATAGCACCATCCAAATCAGTGCCTACCACCCCATATGATATATGGAGTGGGAAGAGACCATGTCTTAATTACATTAAGATATGGGGGTGTCCTGTTTTTTTAAAAAGCAGAATCCAGATAAACTCGAGGCAAGGTCTGTATTATGCAAGTTTGTGGGATACCCTAAGCATTCTAAGGGGTATCTGTTTTACCACACTGAGGAACAGAAAGTGTTAGTATCTCGCCATCCTACCTTTTTAGAAAAGGAATTTCTTTCAAAGGAAATTAATGGGAGTACGGTGGAACTAGAAGAAATTCAGGAACCATAAACTGTAGCAGAAGATTTGGGAGAACCCTTAGATTCAGTAATACCCGATGAGCCTCAGCCACTCCGCAGATCTGGTAGGATTTCTCATCCACCCAAGAGATACTACTGCTTTCTCATAGACGGGGATCGAGAGGATTGCATCTTGGAAGAAGATGACCCTACCAGTTTCAGGCAGGCTATTATCAGTAGGGACTCTGATAAGTGGCTGGATGCTATGCGATCCAAAATGGAGTCCATGTACACCAATAAAGTGTGCACCTTGGATATTGCTCCACCTGAGGTAAAACCCGTTGGATGCAAATGGATCTACAAAAGGAACCTTGGTGTAGATAGGCAGGTGGAAACCTATAAGGCTAGACTCATTGCAAAAGGTTTTCGTCAAAGACCAGGTGTGGACTATGAAGAAACCTTTTCTCCAGTGGCTATGCTCAAATCCAATCAGATCCTACTTTCCATTGCTGCCTTCCATGACTATAAGATCTAGCAGATGGACGTAAAAACGGCTTTTCTAAACGGCAGTTTGGAAGAGTGCGTTTATATGGATCAGCCAGAAGGTTTTGTAGACAGTGGGAGCAGCGGGAATGTATGCAAGTTGCTTAAATTCATTTATGGATTAAAGAAAGCATCGCGGAGCTGGAACATATGTTTTGATGAAACAATCAAACAATTTGACTTCATCAAGAACGAAGATGAGCCATGTATATATAATAAGATTGTAGGACGGACTGTCGTGTTCCTAATCTTGTACGTGGACGACATTCTTTTGATAGGAAATGGCATTCCTATGCTACAATCGGTCAAGCTATTCGTATCACAAAGGTTCTCTATGAAGGACCTGGGTGATGCCTCGTACATTCTGGGGATCAAGATCTACAGAGATAGATCTAAGAGATTATTGGGACTTTTGCATTCCCAGTACATAGAGACCGTACTAAAGAGATTTAGTATGGAAGATTCCAAGCACGGTAGCATACCCGCATTGCACAGAATCACCCTCTCCAAGGAGATGTCTCCCAAGACAGACGAAGAGAGGGTTCGCATGAGCACTATACCCAATGCTTCGGTGGTAGGATCTATAATGTATGCGATGCTATGTACAAGACCAGATGTAGCTGTTAGTTATATGTATGCCCTAGAGGCCATTACTGTACATTGGATGTATATTGTAGTGGATGCTGGGACATATATAGGGAGGACTTTCTTGCTCGACATGATAGTATGCTATCTGGTTGCTCTTTACCTTAACGTGTATGCTGATTGTCTCTCTGTTACATATTGGTAAAGCCCTTATGATCTGTACTTGACTACCTGGACTATGATGCGGATCATACTAGTGGGGACATGGTAGTCCATAAGTACATCCTTCAAAGTCCCTAGTCGTGGGTGTATCGAGACGGGACATCGATATACCAGAGTAGACTAGCGTATACCTTCTCGATCCATACAGATGGGCGATGGATGATCCCATATCCATTGGTGTTTGACATCAGAGATGATATACGGGTGCTCAGTAGAGACTGGGTACACTGGACGGACTCGCCGAGAACTCCCAGATGGTATTATACCTCACGTCAGATGGCAGTTCTCTGGTGACACTGGTACAGAGTAGTCTGTTGACCCGAGATCGTCATAGAGTCTTGTGTGGTTCCCACTGTGCTTTGATTTCCATCTTACCACGTCCAAGAGGGCATGCAAAACGGTGGTTTTTGGGTACAGTCCCGAGTCACATGGAGGCAATGAGCGATAGGAGGGGATTCGTCTCTCCCGGTATAGGGGGTTGATGTTGCGCTGTGTTCGATTGGCTATAACAGGAAATCCCTGGCCAGGGTTGCTGAGATTTACTGGTAAGTGTTACCAGTAGTTTTTCGAATTGTTATAGACCTCATATCGACACGACTTATCGAGCTATTGGGGTCTGACGTTTACCACCCCTAGGCGAGATATGCGACAGATCAGACGATCAGACCGGACTGTACGGTAGTGTTACTGGTTGGATTCACAGGAGTGTGAGCGGGCTTGCTCGTCGATCTTCTGATCGCTCAATACCCGGGTGGCCGTTACGTTTGGCAGACCGCTTGCGGCTTGTGGATGTTTGATATGATCATCATCTGCTGCCGGCGTATTGACGAGTCTTTAGAGTCCTACACAGAGGTTTCCTGGTTCAAGCGAAACGAAATAGGAGCGCATATGAGATATGTGCGGGACCGAGAATAATGCGTGTATGTGATACCGTATTTCATACTCGCGATGAATGTATCGATTGGTTGTATGCGATATAACCTAGTTATCGAATCAAGGATTGATTCGATAAGCCGATACATTGTATACTAGTCGGTTGTGTGCGACATGACCGGATCGTTAAATCAAGTGTTGATTTAATGATTTAATGCATAATTATATATTTGATATATTACTTTGCACTAACTAGTATTGGTTCACTTTAAACGGATTTTCTCACTTGGTTTGTGCACATTGTATAAGTGATATACTTTTGTACACTTGATTGTATCATGTTTGATGATACATGTTTACTTGTGTTTGTGTGAAGATTGAACCATGGTTATATGAATGGCTAGGGTTATGATTATTTATTCATTCATTTATTTATATATATTCATTTTGGAAATTATTTAAGGATGGTGGCTTATTTTGTTTTATGTTAAAGCTTCTTGAAGCTTTGATCAAGTCAACCATTCTTATCTCATCCTTAACCTTAACCATTCCAACTAACCTTGGTTTAATCTCTACACTTGACCATGGTTTGCTTATGATAAGAATTGATTTTCTTTTCTATTTTATTATTCTTATCATAACAATTATCATCTTCTTCTTCTTCTTCTTCCTTGAAGAAGCTTGCATTCATCAATGGTGATTGATGATAAAGAGTGAGAAATCCAATTCTAAATAGAACCCACTTCCTATTTCTTCATCCTCTACCTCTTGCCAAGTAGTAGAGTGTGTTTCTTTCACAAGTTTTCTTGACTTGGTGAAGTTGGAGCTTGATCTAGCGATGCCTCGACGTAGATCATCTTCGGCACGTCGTCGATGACCTAGCCCGATTCTACTCCGATGAAGCCGACGCTAGAGCCCGGATCTTGATTTGGACAGCGGAGAGGACTTCATCACGGAGCCGTGGAGGTGGAGGACCGGATCTACAAAGGTTGTGTATCCGTTCTTTTAGTTTAAATGTATACTAGTTTCTTTTTCGCCTAGAAATCTAGCCAACGATCCGTTCTAGGGTTTCTCGGCACCGTTTAAATTTGAAATTGGCATGGTTGATGCCTTGTGAGACCTCATTAGGGTGCCTAGGAACCCTACAGTGGTATCAGAGCCTAGCTAGAGCCTTAGGCGAAGTCTAGACGGAATTTGAAGTCCGAACGAACCCGAAACCCGATCACAAAATGGCTCTCTGGACTTTTTCAAAAAACAGGGATTTTTCAGTATTAAAAATATGTAGAGAACACATCACAAACATCTAAGACTTACTGTGAAATTCGACAGTAAAATTCCACTAAGTAGCCGCGGATCCGCGGCATGAGCAATGCTCATGCGGCGGTTCCGCGGCCGTACGGCCGCATTATTTAAAGTTGTTTGCACAGTAATTCTTAGTTTCCAGTGGTGATTTTTCTGGGTATTTTTAATATTTTTTCTAGAGTTGAATTTTCTGGGATTGATTTGGGGATTCGGTGTTTCGATTGGAGTATCAAATTTTGTCTGTGTGGCTTTCCGGATAATTTTTAGAATATGTTAAAAAGTTCGACCGGATATAAATACCCAATTTTTCCCCTGTCGGGAAATTTCCAAGTGTTGGATTTTTCCGTAGTTTAACGACGTTCTAAGTAGTGCAAGTAACTCGATGGACCTTCTAGAAAACAACAAACCTTAACTCGATTATGTGACCGTCTTGAACTGCCCTTTGAACCTTCGGGTTTGGGGCAGTACGGCGTGCCACATGTGAGGCGTTGGCTTGACCCTTCTACGGCTGGACCGTTGGTACTGAGGCACGAACTGAATGTTGTTAAACTCATATTTCATGTGTTGATCTGTATCGGGAAAACTTGGGTGTTCGATTGTTCGATCGGAAAGTTTGACATTTTCTATTTATCCGGAATGGGATACAATAATTGGAATTCACAATAAGTTATGAGATAACTGAATGAATGTTGTAAATCTAGCAATTTAGTCTCACTTGATCGGTTGCCACGGAATTTTGATGTGATCAAAAGTCCATCGCAATCACGTAGCGTACACGGATACTCGTCGGGTAAACTTAATAGACAGCCTCACTCCATAGCCCCGACCAAGTGACTGTAGGAGAACCCCGTCGCCGAAAGCATCCGTTCTGGTGCTCGCGGTAGCGGTGTTCCGCCTTGGTGCACTTCGTCGACGGTATCAGGGGTGCAGCCGTCTACTGAAGTTTGCGACGAGCATTCGATCAGGATGTCGGGAATCTTGTTGAATTGCCCGACTTGATATTGAAAAGTGTTTTCGATTTTGAGACTAAAATGCGGGGTTTATAATTGTTAGGCATGCGATGTCTAAGGAATTCATTTGGTCAGGCATGCGATGTCTGAGGTGGTTGCGGATTCCAACTGTTGTAGTTTTACACTTTCTTTTCTATGACCGTAAGTGTAATATGTGATATCGCCGGTTTCGTTGCTATATGTCAACGACAATTGGGATGGACATATTTACTTACGTTGATGACATGTGATGTTATGTGTTGCTGGATATGTTATATTGGATCGTCGTGTTTGAATAGCCGGGGTTTTTTTTATGTGAGATGAGTGTTTTTCATTTTCATTCATGTAAAAACTTGTATGTAATATTCTTTTATTGGGGCGCTTCCAGGTTGCGGAAGTTGTTAACATTTGTATATTATTTACTTTTCCGCACTAGGATAGACCCAAGGAGGAGGGCACAAGTAACCGGGTTCTGGAGTCCAGTGGGAGACCAACTCGAGGAGTCGAGTCCGGGTCTCCTAACTCCAGAATTGGTAGGGTTGCTTGCCGCTCTCGTAGGGGTCTAGAGGTGTGGGTTTGGCTATTCATCACGACCGTGGAATCCGTGTTTTATACTGGCTCGTATTGAAAACACGGACGTCCTAGTATATCCAATATTTCATATGTTTCTTCTGCTGCGATATCTGTGATGTGATCATGTGATGTTCTGTGATAGATACAGTATATAGTATATGTGATATATTATATAGACGTTACTTATGTTTTACACCCGCGCTAGCCCTGCCCCGCTCTGCCGTTAGTTACCTAACCTAACGGTGCACGAGGGGACATCGAGGCGAATGCGGATGGCATAAGTGTACGTCGTATTTATCTGTGATGTTTAGGTACTTAAATGATGGGACTTCATTAATGTGATTAATGAAATAAAAGAAACCTAAGATGTTGTAGAATCGAATTTCAAAATAAAACAGGTAGCTACAGTTCTTGCTTTGCACAGCGGTATATGTGATATATCCTGCACCTTATTCGATGAGGAAAGGACCGAGATCCCTTTACCGGGAGTGACTCCTTTAGCAATAACTGGCAGATGCTACACACTCGGTTTGTCTTTTGATTGCTTTTAAGTGTTTTTGCTTTGCACAGTGATATATATGATATATCCCGCACCTCATTCGACGAGGAAAGGACCGACGATCCCTTCACCGGGAGTGACTCCTTTAGCAAAACTAGAAAAGCCTCAAAAGCACTCCATTTTTTAAAATCATTTGATTCAACAACGATATCAAGTTCATTACGCAATAGGTTTTCAGAAAAACCTGTCGTAGCCCTCCGTCATTTCAGATAAGTAGTAGTTAGTATTCGTGCTACGTTTGTTGGCCTGTGTCAAGGCGTAGTGTGCGGTAGCTAACTGGTGCTTATCTGCATAAGCATATGATGTGATTGGATTAGGGTAGTCGTGCGACTTTGTTGGCCTGCGTCAAGGGTCGTGCGGGTGGCTTTAATTCAATCAAGAAATGTACGGGTTGAACTTGACTAGCAGACTATGGGTTGTTTGGCATGCGTCAAGGTCATAGCGAGCTAGGGGCAAAATATTATCGGGAATTTCAAGTGTTGAAATTTGCAATGAGATTGCATACCTTCTATGAGATAGTTGGATCCCGATACCCGCTGCGAGTAAGAGTTACTCCTGGGAGAGTTTTATACATTACAATTAGCCGATCAAGTAGGTGTCTAGAAAGGTGTCAACGGGGTTACGCCTCTGGGAAAAGGAGGTTTACATTAATTAGGTTCGTGCGAAAGCACGGGGGACCTCCCTCAAAGTACCGACACTGGCCTGGCTGAAAGATTGGCGAACTTGTAGTGTGTAATTAATCCCGGCTAGTCTTTCTTTTTAGGGTTTGAAGGAAGATTTGATAAAAAGCAGTGGGAGCCATCCTGATTAGATAAAATAATAACCAATCTATTCTTGCAAGAGCGCACGCTGAGTGTTTTCTTCTCTCTCTCTCCAGGTAGCGACCATGTCATGCCTTAATCAAGATAATAATACGGATTATTGACCGAACCCGCTTGTTATACTGAGCTGGGGAACGTTGGTCCCGCTCCAACTTATAAATGTTATAAGACAAAGCAGGAAATAGGGGATTACCAGAATTCCCGTGCCGCCCAAACGAAGAGAGTGCATGCTGATGCATCATCTTCGGGTGTGTTCATTATACAGAACTGTTTCTCAATGTCCTTTACGTCCTGGGTATGTGATACCAGATCAGGATCCCGCATATGTAATATGTTACATGGGCTACAGATAGGTAAAGAACTGAGAACGGGTGATAAGTTTCATGAGGCAGAAAACGGGGCAAGTGTTGCAGCCAAGTCTGTTGGTCACTGTCACCCTGTATTACCAATACATTGATTCTGAACAGATGTTATTAGATACCGAACCTGATATGCAAAATCATATCTGTCTCTTTATTAATAAAGAAAGGATATAATTTTGTATTGTTGGATAATGTTTTGAACATTTCCTATATCAAAAGTTGATCGGTTCAGGCACGTTATCTAAAAGCATTGACGTTCTAAATCAAACTACAGTTCTTAGTATATGGAACACACATAAGAGGAAGAGTTTAGAAATGAACGGATCCTTCTTAAGGTATTGTAGACTAGGTCAGATCAATGTGACCCGACTAGCTGAAGTTACATGTAGATGCATATTTAAATCAGTTTGAATCTACATCTTGTGAAACTTGCCAGTCATGTCACAAAGATATAATGACACTAGCTCTGTTTATTGGAAACAGAGAAAGAGTTAGTGAACTCTTGGGATGATACATGTTGATGTATGTAGGTCCCCTGTCTACACATGCCAGGACTGGTTCTTTATACTTCATTACGTTCTCTGATAATCTCTCAAGATTCAGACGTATGTTCCTGTTGAAACACAAGTCTGAACCTTTTGAGATATTCACAGAATATAAGTTAGAAGTAGAGAACCAATAAGGGTACAAGTATTATGTCCTTTGATGTGATCAGGGAGGAGAATACTTGAGCACAGAATTCCTGGACTATTCTAAAGGAGAATGAGATTCTCTCTCAGCATTACTCCTCCGTATACACCATAGCACGATGGTATATCGGGGTGGAGCAATTACACCCTATGTGATAAGGTGTGCTCTATGATGAGTACTACTGAGTTACCTGTTTCTTTTTTGGGATTTATGCACTTGAGAAGCTGCATACCTATTGAATAGGGTTCGAATCAAATCAGTTGCCTACCACTCCATATGAGATATGGAAAGGGAAGAGCCCATGTCTTAAGCTAGTTAAGATTTGGGGTTGTCCGGCCTATGTCTAAAAGCAAAATCTGGACAAGCTCGAGGCAAAGTCTGCTATGTAGAACTGGAAAGGTTCCAGCTATACAAACTACAGCTGATGATTTGGTACAACCAAAGGATTCAGTAGATACCAACGAACCTCAGCCTCTCCGCCGATCTAGTAGGGTTCCTCACCCACCTGAGAGATACTTCGGTTTCTCTATGACAGTGGGAGCGAGGATTGCATCATGAGATGATGACCCAACTAGTTTCGAGCTGGCCATCGAGAGTAAGACTCTGTAAGAATAGCTGGATGTTTATCGATCTGAGATGGAATCCTTATACACCAACAAAGTATGGACTTTGGTTGCTATATCTGAAGGGTTAAATCCCCATCAGGAGCAAGTATATCTTGAAAAGATTACTTGGTGTATATGGAAAAGTTAAGACTTTCAAAGCTAGACTTGTTAAGGGTTTTCGTCATCGACCAGGCGTGGATAATGATGAAACCTTTTCCAGTACCTATGCTTAAGTCCATCCAGATACTACTTGCCACGGCTACATACCATGACTACGATATCTGGCGGTTGGGTATCATGACTGCTTTTCTAAATGATATTTTGGAAGAGAGCGTCTATAAGTACACAGCCAGAGGGCTTCGTAGACAGTGGGAGCAGCGAAAACGTGTGCAAGATGCTTTATAGGATAAAGCAGGCATCGCGGAGTTGGAACGTCTGTTTTGATGTAATAGTCAAAGAGTTTGACATCATCAAAATGGTAGATGAACCTTGTATAAACAAAAAGGTAGTAGGGAGTATGGTAATGATCCTCGTAGAGTACGTGGATGACATACTCTTGATAGGGAAGGAGTTTCCCATGCTACGCTCGATCAATCTCCGCTTATCACTATGATTCTCCATATAGGATCAAAATGATACCTCCTAAATCCTGAGTTTTGGATCTATGAGATAGATTTAATTGGATGTTAGGATTCTCACTAGTTATAGTGAGATGGTATCAGTTGATCCTGGGAAGAATCACTGGAAGGGTTCCAGGGTAATAAAGACGACTGAATGTCAGTCGCAGGCATTGTCTTTACCCTCAGTAAAGGGACGGTATGTTGGAAGAGTTCCAAGCTAGATACCGTGACATACTAGACGATAAAGGCAGGATACATCGCTACTTATGATGCTACCAAAGAGGCTGTCTGGATGTATATTAGTTCATGAGATGAACTTAGTTCCTCCCATTGTGTGACAATGGAGTTGTGGCTTATGCCAAGGAACGCCCGTCCCATCAGTGATCCAGACATGTTCTAAGGCAATATTACCTGATCATGGAGATGCTTGATCTCCAAGGGATAGAGGTTAGGAGAGTAGACTCAGAGGACAACACAGCGGATCCACTCACGAAGGCCTATTCCCAGAGAGAGACTTTTATGGGATGGTTGAGTATGAGATACTACAACCACTGCTACAGATGGCCCTAGTGCAAGTGGGAGATTGTTAGTTATATGTATGCCCTAGAGGCCATTACTGTACATTGGATGTATATTGTAGTGGATGCTGGGACATATATAGGGAGGACTTTCTTGCTCGACATGATAGTATGCTATCTGGTTGCTCTTTACCTTAATGTGTATGCTGATTGTCTCTCTGTTACATGTTGGTAAAGCCCTTAGGATCTGTACTTGACTACCTGGACTATGATGCGGATCATACTAGTGGGGACATGGTAGTCCATAAGTACATCCTTCAAAGTCCCTAGTCGTGGGTGTATCGAGACGGGGCATCGATATACCAGAGTAGACTAGTGTATACCTTCTCGACCCTTACAGATGGGCGATGGATGATCCCATATCCATTGGTGTTTGACATCAGAGATGATATACGGGTGCTCAGTAGAGACTGGGTACACTGGACAGACTCGTCGAGAACTCCCAGATGGTATTATACCTCACGTCAGATGGCAGTTCTCTGGTGACACTGGTACAGAGTAGTCTGTTGACCCGAGATCGTCATAGAGTCTTGTGTGGTTCCCACTGTGCTTTGATTTCCATCTTACCACGTCCAAGAGGGCGTGCAAAACGGTGGTTTTTGGGTACAGTCCCGAGTCACATGGAGGCAATGAGCGATAGGAGGGGATTCGTCTCTCCCGGTATAGGGGGTTGATGTTGCGCTGTGTTCGATTGGCTATAACAGGAAATCCCTGGCCAGGGTTGCTGAGATTTACTGGTAAGTGTTACCAGTAGTTTCTCGAATTGTTATAGACCTCATATCGACACGACTTATCGAGCTATTGGGGTCTGACGTTTACCACCCCTAGGCGAGATATGCGACAGATCAGACGATCAGACCGGACTGTACGGTAGTGTTACTGGTTGGATTCACAGGAGTGTGAGCGGGCTTGCTCGTCGATCTTCTGATCGCTCAATACCCGGGTGGCCGTTACATTTGGCAGACCGCTTACGGCTTGTGGATGTTTGATATGATCATCATCTGCTACCGGCGTATTGACGAGTCTTTAGAGTCCTACACAGAGGTTTCCTGGTTCAAGCGAAACGAAATAGGAGCGCATATGAGATATGTGCGGGACCGAGAATAATGCGTGTATGTGATACCGTATTTCATTCTCGCGATGAATGTATCGATTGGTTGTATGCGATATAACCTAGTTATCGAATCAAGGATTGATTCGATAAGCCGATACATTGTATACTAGTCGGTTGTGTGCGACATGACCGGATCGTTAAATCAAGTGTTGATTTAATGATTTAATGCATAATTATATATTAGATATATTACTTTGCACTAACTAGTATTGGTTCACTTTAAACGGATTTTCTCACTTGGTTTGTGCACATTGTATATGTGATATACTTTTGTACACTTGATTGTATCATGTTTGATGATATATGTTTACTTGTGTTTGTGTGAAGATTGAACCATGGTTATATGAATGGCTAGGGTTATGATTATTTATTCATTCATTTATTTATATATATTCATTTTGGAAATTATTTAAGGATGGTGGCTTATTTTGTTTTATGTTAAAGCTTCTTGAAGCTTTGATCAAGTCAACCATTCTTATCTCATCCTTAGCCCTAACCATTCCAACTAACCTTGGTTTAATCTCTACACTTGACCATGGTTTGCTTATGATAAGAATTGATTTTCTTTTCTATTTTATTATTCTTATCATAACAATTATCATCTTCTTCTTCTTCTTCTTCCTTGAAGAAGCTTGCATTCATCAATGGTGATTGATGATAAAGAGTGAGAAATCCAATTCTAAATAGAACACACTTCCTATTTCTTCATCCTCTACCTCTTGCCAAGTAGTAGAGTGTGTTTCCTTCACAAGTTTTCTTGACTTGGTGAAGTTGGAGCTTGATCTAGCGATGCCTCGACGTAGATCATCTTCGACACGTCGTCGATGACCTAGCCCGATTCTACTCCGATGAAGCCGACGCTAGAGCCCGGATCTTGATTTGTACAGCGGAGAGGACTTCATCAAGGAGCCGTGGAGGTGGAGGACCGGATCTACAAAGGTTGTATATCCGTTCTTTTAGTTTAAATGTAAACTAGTTTCTTTTTCGCCTAGAAATCTAGCCAACGATCCGTTCTAGGGTTTCTCGGCACCGTTTAAATTTGAAATTGGCATGGTTGATGCCTTGTGAGACCTCATTAGGGTGCCTAGGAACCCTACAGTAGCTTACGCGCTAAGCGTGGTGAGCCGGTATCAGTCGAACCCAGGTGAGGATCACTGGACAGCAGTGAAGAACATTCTCAATTATCCGAGAAGGACTAAGGAGATGTACCAGGTTTACGGTAATGGAGACCTCAGGGTCGAGTCCTTTACCGACTCAAGCTTCCAGAGTGATAAGGATGATAGCAAGTCTGTCTCGGGTTTTGTGTTTACCCTCAACGGAGGGGCGGTGTGTTGGAGGAGTTCCAAACAGGACACCGTCGCAGACTCGACAATGGAGGCTGAACATATTGCTGCAAGCGATACCGCAAAAGAAGAGGTCTAGATGAAGAAGTTCATAGCTGAACTTCAGGTAGTTCCATCTATTGTTGATCCGATACCTGTGTATTGTGATAACAATGGTGCTATAGCTTTAGTGAAGGAACCACGGTCCCATCAGAAATCTAGGCACATCTTAAGGCGGTATCATATGATCAAGGAGATCGTAGATCGCCAGGAGATCGAGGTCCGGAGAGTGGATACAAAAGAGAACACGGCAGATCCATTTACAAAGGCCCTACCTTAAGCACAGTTCGAGCGATTTTTTGAGATGTTTGGTATGCGGTACGCCAGCAGCGGGCCTTAGTGCAGACGTTGGGTATTCGGTACGCCAATTATTGGCCTTTAGTATAAGTGGGAGATTGTTGGATATATATGCCATAGAGGCCAGTATTGTATATGTATACATATAGATGCTAGGGATATGTATGTGCAGGACAATCTTGCTCAGTTTTATAGTATATTATTTGACTTGTCTTTTTCAGGATATGTGTACTTATTTTTATTGCTGTTATATCTAGTTTGCACATATTGATAAAGATTCGATACGGTAGTATACTATTATGGTTTGTCTTTATCTTAACATGTCATATGTCATACTAGTTATTACATATTGCGGTTACATGTTGATAGAGCCTGTAAGATCTTGCTTGACTACCTGCGTTGTGATGGCGATCATACTTATGGGAGCAGGTAGTCCATAAGCACATCCTTAAATGGTCCCTAGTCACGTGAGTATCGAGACTGGGCATTGATACTCCATAGTGGACTAGTGTATACGTTTCTAGCCCTGTCGGGGGATGGTTGGTCCCGTAGCTATTGGTCTGATGCACCTAAGATCGTATACAGGTGATTACTGGGTGTGAGTACACTGGACGGACTCGTCGAGAACTTCCAGATGGTACTATACCTATCGTCAGATAGAAGTTCTCAGGTGACATGTATATAGGTTAGTCTTTGGACCTAAGATCGGCATTTGTCTCGTGTGAGTTCCCACTGGGCTTTGATCACTACCCTACCACGGCTCTACTGAGTCGTGCAAACAGGTTTTGGTTGGGTACAGTCCCGAGCCACATGCAGGCAGTGAGCAATTGTTGGGGATTCGTCTCTCCCGATATTGGGAGTTGATATTGCACAGTGATCGATTGGTCAGGACCATAAGACCTTGACCATGGCAGTTGGGATTTATTGATAGGTTGATCAGTAGTTTCCCGGATTGGTCCTGAGCCACATCAGCATGACTTATCGGGTTATTAGCGTCTGACGTTTACCACCCCCTAGACCCGGTATGCGATACGCTTTGACGAAGAGACCGGACTGTACGGATATTGTCACGGATAGGCTCAGTAGGTGTTCGGACGAGTTTGCTCGTCGGCCTTCCTTTTCGACAGGTACCTGGGTAGCCGTTACGTACAGCTAGTGCCGCTGACGTGCTTGTGGTTAAACCCACTGCCAGCGTAGTGTCGAGTCTTTAGAGTCCCACACAGAGAGTTTCCCTACAATGGGCGAAAGGTGTAGAGGCCGTATGGTTTTACGGCAGGGCTTCGATCACTAACGTACACTTGTGCGCGTATGATGATCGGGCGGATAATACTAGTGGGCTTTGGTTTAAGCCAGATCCTAGTATTATATTGATGGATCGGTTTCGTATCTTTGTATTCGTGTTTCTCGGAACACGAATGCGGGTATGTATATACAGATGAGAGGAGCACAGAAGGAGACGCCTCATTAGGGTTTTGACCATTTACTTGATTAAAACAATTATGAGGTGGAGGAAAGTATTTGTTATTTTGATAAATGATAATTGAGGCATGGCTACTAGTTTTGACTACTTGACTTTATTTTACAATTTTGACTTGGCTTGGCCACTTAACTTGGTTTGACTATTTGATCTAGATATTTTGGTGAGATATTTTTGACTTAAATATTTTGGTGAGATGTTTTGTGACCTAGATATTTTTTGTGCCATTCTTGTGGTCATGTCAAGAGAGCTATCTCATTTAACATTTATCTTTATCATTTTTCAAAATGATTTCTCTCTCCTCAAGTGAGCTCTTATGTTAGCTCTCTTCTTCTTCCTCACTACAAAACCTAAAAGCTCTCATGTGTTAAGAATCCTAGGGTTTTAAGAGACAAATAAATCCATCTTCATACTCTACACACTCTAGTATACTTAGATTAGCAAGCTAAGTATTCTAGTTACCTCAATTAGGAGGTAGGAGCTCTTGGTAGGCATTCTCGGGTGGATCATCATTAACGGGAGGAGGCCGAAGTTCAAGCACGATCCATACTTTCATCGAGGAGCTTAAGGAGAGGATCAAAGACCAGAAGGACTTAGTTTCTCTAGGTATACATTCTATCATAGTAGATAGAACCCTTACATGCTAGTTAGGTTTATGGTTAAAGATCCGGTTTAGGTTTATTCTAGCGCCAAGTTTCTAATCGTAGAAAAAATTTTGTTCCGCATTTATCCACGAAAGTTGGCTGGGGTGCTAGCGTAACCCTTCATTCGTGCACTCCACTGCGGGGTAATCCTAGTACAGAAAAGAAAATAATATTTACAACAGTGACATCTACCTCAACCCGGTCATGCCCCAAACGAATATTATACAAATTGGTAGTGATGGCAGCCCACATGTCGGATGCTCGCCCCGCAATATCAAATGTATAAATGAAACTAAACTGTACTATCATTGCACCAAAGCTATCCATCACGACGATCTAACTACAATCACAGCACAACACAGAACATCAACGTGAATGTTACGTTCGCAAACCCGTCTAAAAGAACGTATAGCAATTAGACGAGTTGTACCGCTCGAATGACATTCACAGTCGCAGATAGTAATGCATGTACTATAAACATTTAAACAGTGTTAAATTATCGACTTTGAAACACCCCGAATTTCCCCTGAACAAAAGATAACAAAATATCCAAAATGGGCAGAACAAGCAATACCACTAAACCAATATTCCAGAGACTAGATTACCCTGTAAAATTCAAGTCCCAACTCCAATAAAAAACCGGTGTCACCCGTTTTTTTTGCAATTCTCGCTGGGTAAAATCCGAGGGATGGGGCCCGTTTTTGTAGGGTGTTCTATTTGTCTCATAAATAGCCTTCTGCAATTGCTTAAAAAGTTTTTTGAAGACTTTGAAAAATCGACAGAAACTGAAATATTCGTGGTATTCTTTCGGAGTTGTTTCGGTTTCGATACTTTAACATCATCTAAACAAGCTAGCTAAGGGTTTACGGGTTGGCTCTGATACCATGTTGGGTTACGGAAGTGCCCCGGCCGTCAAACCATGGCCAAATGCGGAACAAAAATTTTCTAAACTGGCGCTACCATGAGCCGATGCCCGGATCTATCCTAAACCCTATACTGGCAAGAAATATAAAGAAGTTAGAATGGTTATACCGAGTTGATCCGTGTCCTTTGGTCTTCAACCATCTTCCCAAGCTCCTAGAGGCTCCTTGATCAAGCTTGGTCGCCGGTCTCCCTCCATCGAAGATGATCCACCCGAGGGATGTAGTTATAGCTCTAGCTTCACATAATGGATGCAAGTGAAGCAACTAAGGTATCTAGGATGCTAATCTAGAAAGTCTAGGATGTAGTGTGTGAACTATGTGTAGGTCTATCTCATCTTACCTCCTCTCATGTTTCTCAACTCATGAGAGGGTTGAGAGGAGGTGGAGAATGAAGATGGAGGCAACCATGGAAAATCAAGAGAGGAGTGAAGCACAAAAATGGTGAAGAGAACAAAGCTTGCTCAAGAGAAAACCAACCATAAAAAATAATGAAGCTCTCATGAGAGAGAAAATCAAGCATGCTAGGTTTTGTAAAACAATATCTTTCATTTTAAAAAACCACCCATACTTGAATAGTATGCACAAATGAATTAATAATTCATTTCTGCACACTATGCAAGCATGGTCATCACCATACTCCCCATTTTCTAATTTCCACCTCATTTACCATTTTCTAAAAAATGGTCAAATCCAAAAATGAGGTGGCCACCTTCCAGAATGTTTTCCGGATAAAATACGGATTACATTCTACTGCATATACATACCTGCATTCGTACCGAAATACGAATACCCTAAGAGATAGAATAACACAAAGAATATAATACTAGAATATATGTATCGAAATACATATATGTAAATTATTAAATCAATACCTGATTTAATAATCCGGCTCAAACCCGAGCCGGTTAGTATTATCAACTGTCCGATCGAAAGTCCGGGTACAAAGTACATCAATCGATTGGAACCCTGCACATATCCAATACGGCTACAACATCATTTCGACAGAACCAGGGAAACCCTCTGTGTGGGACACTAAGGACTCGTCAATACGCTGGCATTGGGTTTAAACACAAGCACGTCAGCGGCACTAGCTGTATGTAACGGCTACCCAGGTATTGAGCCAAAAGGAGGCCGACGAGCAAACTCATCCTGAACCCCTACTGAGCCTGACAGTGACAATATCCGTACAGTCCGGTCTGTTCGTCTAAGAGTATTGCATATCGAGTCTAGGGGGGTGGATAAAGTCAGACCCCTAATAACGCGACATTTAGTATCGGTATGAAACCCATCACCACCTAAGGAACTATCGATCCTGGATCGGTAATTCTCGTCTACCCCGACCGAGGATTTCTGGTGATGGCCACCCATGCACAACGCGACATCAACCCCCAATACCGGAAAAAATAAATCCCCAACGATCCGCTAACTGCCTCTATGTGCTCGGGACTGTACCCAACTAAAACCTATTTGCACGACTCCTTTGAGCTGTGGTAGGGTAGTAATCAAAGCACAGTGGGAACTCACACGAGACAAATGACGATCTCAAGTCGACAGACTAACCTGTATACATGTCACCAGGGAATTGGCATCTGACAATAGGTATAATACCAACTAGCAGGTTCACGGCGAGTCTGTCCAGTGTACTTATAACCTAATGAGCACTTGTATACTATCTTAGGTGAACAAACTAACACCAATGGCTTGTGAGACCTGGCCACCGCCCTTCGTCGGGGTCTTGATCAGTATACACTAGTCTATACTGGAGTATCGATGCCCAGTCTCGAAACTCCCACGACTAGGGACATTTAAGGATTTTCTTATAGACCCTCAGCTCCCACATATATGATCGGCATCATAATGCCGGTAGTCAAGAAAGAATCCTATGGGCTCTATCAACATGTAATAGTGATGATAAATACAAACCGGATAGCATACTATCATCTCGAGTAAGACTGTTTTACCGGTATAGGTCCTCCCTCAATCATCACAATCACCTTCCTGCGACTACGATAATTGCCTTTAGGGCACTATAGCTGTCACGCCCCGCTTCCCAGAGTGCGCTAAGATCAGTACGTGACAGAGCCAACCATGCTACCTGTGGCTAGGAAACATCCCTCCACAGTTACATTACGGCTGTCTATAAGATATCAAGAACAGCAAAAATAAATAATCTATCTAGTACATGTCCATCTGCCAGAATAAAGAGTCAAGAAATAATATGCGGAAGAAATAAATCCAAATAACAATAACAATCTGGAATGTACGTCCCAAATACGGGCTCACATCAGGAAATGAAAATGCTGAAAGAAAATTAAACTAAAATACTAACAGGATCCTCGCTGCACTGCCTGTCGGCTAAAATACTCCTGGTCAGCCTGCGACAAAGATAGAGGATCTGGGCCATGCAAAATCCAGACGTCAGTGCGTCATAATATCAAACAATAAAAATATAATCAGGAGGTAACAAGATATGCGGGCATGAGTATGAACAGTAATAAGTGTATAACAGTAACATGAGTATAGAACAGTGAAGTGTATCAGTGTATGTGATGTGCGATGAGTAATCTAACTATATTACCGGGTTATCTACTCTCAAGTTTTTTAAATCAATTTGATGGAATCGTCGATGTAACTCAATAGTATCCCGTGCGTACCCGGGACCACGGTCCAGACTCTCGGGGCTGAATCCGAAATGTGCCGCTAAGCACAAAACATGAAACAAGTACAGACGAATGATGTCAGCAACATCATCCCGGGATTGGCCTAGCCCCCAAAACTGATCAGTATAAGCATCGAACTGTTGAGTTACAAGTCAGGTTTCATCATTGATTTCCCCTTACCCCCAAGTTATGTGTTCAAGTGAGGTATTGATAAATTTGGAGCTAATGCCAATACAGGATCAAGCAGGTACGGGTTTGTCTATGCAGAAAACAGGATATGTCCGTCAGGACAACATGTCAGGATTGTCGGCATTAGGAACAGGATTAGGTATAAAGTCAAGCAATAGTGTATCAGGTCATGTCAGGTAGTGCACATGCATCAAATGGATGCCCAACAGTAACATGTAGCAAGTATCGAATTAGGGTAAAAGTACGGATGTACGGTAAAAGTATGGATGCACAAATATCTATTAGGGGTTACATCATGACCATGTAGGATGCACATTATTAAGCATGGGGTACTAATGTAACAGTAATATGAATTAATATGACATGGCATGTAACTAGATATGTAGAATTAATGGTATGGATACACAATAAAATATGGATGCACAAATATCTATCAGGGGTTACATCTACAGCTCCATGACTATGTAGGATGCACATCATCACACATGGGGTGTTAATACAACAATAACATGAAATAATATGATCTGTAGATGCAGCTACATATATAATAAATGATATGAATGCATACGGGTATCCGAAAACAGTAAAGCATTAATATGGGTGTACAGTGCAATCAACATGTGATATTTTTATTCATATAGATGCAAAATAAGATACATAGCATGTAGCAAGATAAACTTGCCTGAACGGATCACACGACGAGATGCGCACGCTGCGTCCGACGTCGGGTAAACGTCACAACGCACACACGGCACACAGGACAGGTCCAGGTAAGGAAAGAAGGTAACCATGCTGGCTGGGAACGTCCACTGGGTTTTCCGGATCGGCAGCGACGAGCACGGCTCCGACGATCACCGGAAAACCAGATCAAGAAAAGAAAAGGAGAAAGAAAGAAGAAGAAGAAAAAGAAGAAGAAAGAAGAGAAGAACATAGAAGAGAGGGGATGGTTTGGTGTACAGGGTCCAGAGAGGAAGACGAGAGAGAGATGACGTGGTCGTGGGTCACCGGAGATGGTGCTTCACGGCCACGGCAGCAAGGGTTGCGGACAGCTGCAGGGTGTTAGGGTCCTTGGTGTGCAGGGAAAGAGCTCGGGGTTGGCTTGGGGGTGTTGGTGAGAAGGAAGGAAGGTGATGGTGGTGGTGATGAGGACGACGAAGAAGATCGGCGGCGAGGGAAGACGTGGGTACAGGCGAGGTCGGAGTTGTGGGAGTTGTGGGTTCTTGGGTTCGGGAAAAGATAGGTTGAGAAGGAGAAGTGGAGGAGGGTGGAGAGGAGATGAGGTGAGGTGAGCGGAGTCAAAGTCGAGAGTTAGACGGCGATGATGAGGCACGGGCGGTGAAGGACGAGCTCTCGAGGAGAGGCGCAGCGAAAAAATGAAAGAAAGAGGAAGACGAGGAAGAACGTGCGTGAAAAAAATAAAATAAGGTTATGAAATAATATATAAGTAGAGGAGAGAAAGAGAGAGTCACGAGAGAGAGTGTGAGAGAGAGTGAGAGTTCTGTTAATTTGATTTTTAAAAAATATTTTTAGTTATAAATTTTTTTTAAACAGTTAGAAATATTAAAAAATAATATTAGTTAATTTTGAGAATTTGGCTAATACAAAAATAGTCCAAAATACGCCCAGGTCGGATCTAAAATTACAGTTTGAAAATATGAATAATATACGTAGTAACCAAAACCAAAATAGGATATCCGGGTAACGAAAATGCATACCCCCAAGAACGGATGCACGCAACGTGCACGTAGCAATCCAAACGAGTCCGTTTCACTGAACGGGATGAGAACAAGATGCATGGATGCTACGACAGGGTTAGTGGTATCATGCAGGCTATGCTATATATTTTTAAAATATTTTACTTGATTTTATATGTTATATTGAAAAATATGCAGATGCCGGATAAAATGCCAGTATGCAGTATATAAAAAAATGAAAGTGCACGGATCCACATAACAAGCCGGAATAAATCATAAACAGGAATCAAGACAGGTTTTCAGCAAGCGGGTCGGGTCGGATGTAAATATAGATGTCAAATACACTATTCACACCCAAATAACAATAAATCAAGAAATAGCCATAAATAAAAAAATACCCAAAAATAGAACTGGTATAAATGAACTAGGGTGTTACATTATACCCAACTATAAAAAGAATTTCGTCCTCGAAATTCCAGGAACAAGAAAAGATAAACAAACATGAATCTACAAGAATAGGTGTGGAAACTTCTTTCGAATCTCGTCTTATCGTTCCCAAGTCGATTCTCCGTGAGAGCGATTTCCCCATGAAACAAGTACGAGAGGGATAACCTTGTTCTTGAGGACCTTTTTTCTTCGATCAACAATTGACATCGGTCATTCCTCATAGGTCAAATCCTCCCTTACAGTCAGCTCCGATTGATCTAGTACATGTGTTTCATCTTGAACATACTTACGGAGTTGAGATACATGAAACACGTCATGAATATTCGCCAAAGATGGTGGTAATGCCAATCGATAAGCCACTTCTCCAATACGCTCCATAATCTCGAAAGGCCCCACGAATCGAGGACTAAGCTTGCCTCGAATCCCAATACGAATCACTCCTCTAGTCGGTGATATCTTCAAGAATACCAGATCACCAACAGCGAACTCTAGAGGTCTTCTCGATGTGTCGGCCCAACTCTTCTGCCGATCTTGTACTGCCCTCATGTGATTCCGGATAGTATTAACCTTCTCTACAGTTTGCACGATCAAATCCGGTCCCAACAATCTTCGTTCTCCAACATCGTCCCAACAAACGGGTGAGCGACACTTGCGACCATACAATGCTTCGAATGGAGCCATCTGAATAGTCACCTGAAAGCTGTTATTGTAAGAAAACTCCACCAAGTGTAGATGATCCTCCCATGAACTCTTGAAGTCTAACATGCAAGCTCTCAACATGTCTTCAAGAGTTTGGATCGTTCTCTCCGGCCAGCCATCTGTCTGGGGATGATAAGCGGTGCTAAACTTCAATCGCGTCCCCAAACTTTCCTGTAAACTCCTCCAGAAGTGTGATAAGAATCGGGTATCACGATCGGAAACGATGCTTACAGGTACTCCATGCAATCTCACAATCTCCTGCATATACCGTTTTGCTAACACTTCCATCGATTGACCAACACGAAACGGTATGAAATGAGCTGCCTTGGTCAAACGATCAACAATCACCCAAACTGCATTGTTGCCCTTTAGACTCCGCGGTAAAACTGTCACGAAATCCATGGTTATATGTTCCCACTTCCATTGAGGAATCGGAAGTGGTTACAATAAACCAGCTACCCTTTGATGTTCAACCTTAACTTGCCGACACACCAAGCACTTCGCTACAAAACGAGCAATTTCCCTTTTCATACCTTCCCACCAGAAATGCTGTCTTAAGTTACGGTACATCTTCGTGCCTACTGGATGTACGGAATATGCGGAACAGTGCGCCTCCTTCAAAACATCTTTGCGAATATCTCCTTCTGGCACACACAAGCGACTACCATATCGCAACGAACCATCTTCATGAATCAATAAGTCTGTTCGAAGTCCCGCTTCAACCTGTTCTCGAAACTTTTGCAATCTTGGGTCCTTTGACTGCGCTGCTTTAATATTATCGATCAACGACGACTGTACTTGCAGCTGCATCAACTATCCCAAAGAATACGGTAACACGATCTCCAACTCGAATCTCCGAAAATCCTCGATAAGCTCCTTCTGTGCAGTCAACATCTGAATTGCTGGAAACCGACTAAGCGCATCCGGCACTACATTAACTTTCCCCGGATCGTACTTAAGATCCAGATCATAGTCAGCCATCAGCTCCAACCATCTACGATGCCTCATGTTGAGCTCTTTCTACATGAACACGTACTTTAGGCTTTTGTGATCGGTGAATACTTTGACCATTTTGCCCAATAAGTAGTGTCTCTAAATCTTCAAAGCGAAAATCACTGCTGCAAGCTCCAAATCATGAGTTGGGTAATTCTTCTCATGGGTCTTCAACTATCTCGATGTGTAGGCTATAACCTTTCCATGCTGTATCAAAACACATCCCAAGCCTTTCCCAGATGCGTCGCTGTGAATCACCAATCCTCCGGAACCGTCTGATACGGTCAAAATAGAAGCAGTTATCAATATTTGCTTCAACGCCTCCAAAGCTGACGCACAACGATCTGTCCATACGAACGATACCTCCTTCCGTGTAAGCTTGGTCAAAGGCTCAGCCAATCGAGAAAAATTCTCCACGAACCGTCTGTAATATCCGGCAAGTCCAAGAAAACTTTTGATCTCTGCTACATTCTTCGGAATCGGCCAATCTTAAACTGCAGCAATCTTTTCAGGATCAACGGCGATTCCATCTCCGGATACGACATGCCCCAAAAATTTCACTTCTTCAAGCCAAAACTCGCACTTGCACATCTTTGCATATAATCTTTCTTGCCTCAATGTCTGCAGTGCGATCTTCAAGTGTTCTGCATGCTCTTCTAGGCTCCTCGAGTAGACCAGAATATCATCGATGAACACCACTATAAACTAGTCCAAGAACGGTGAAAAGATTCGGTTCATCAAGTCCATAAATATCGCCAGTGCATTCATGACTCCGAATGGCATCACTAAATACTTGTAATGTCCATATCGAGTTCGGAACGCAGTCTTGCAAATATCCTCTGATTTAACTCGGACTTGATGATATCCGGATCGCAAATCCAGCTTCGAGAATACCCTCGCGCCACTGAGTTGCTCGAATAATTCGCCAATGCGAGGGATTGGGTACATGTTGTTAATAGTCACCCAGTTTAATTCTCAATAATCGATGCGCATCCTCCTTGTGCCATCCTTCTTCTTGACTAGAAGAACTGGAGCTCCCCAAGGTGAATTGCTGCTACGAATCCAACCCTTCTCAAGCAATTCGGTAACCTGCTTCTTTACCTCTTCCAACTCTACTGGTGACATTGGATAGTACGCCTTTGAGATTGGCGCTGCACCAGGAACAAGATCGATCGCGAACTCCACATCTCATTTTGGCGGTAAACCCGAGATGTCCTCAAACACGTCAATGAACTCTCGAACTACAGCTGGCGCTTCCTCCTTGTCAACATCCATCGACGAAAGAACACTGTTTGTCGGCCTAGCCATAAACTCGACTGGCCCGACAGAACTGCTTTCTCTAGCAAAAACAAACTCCGGATGTCCGGGAATCTGGAAAATCACTTTCTTTGCCCTACAATCAATGTGAGCGTGGAAAGTACCGAGAAAATCCATTCCCAAGGCAACGTCATAACTGCCAGTATCGATCACCAAGAAATCTACAAATAACTCCCGTCCGCAGATAACAACCGAACAATCTTTGCATTCACTACAAGATATAATCTTTCCAATCCCAGTGTGTATGTCCCAACAACTAGACAGGGTCGTGCAAGAAATCGAGTGTGCAGCAATAAACTTGGATGACATAAAACAATGGGATGCACCAGAATCGAATAATGCTGATGCGGGAAAATCATAGACAAGTAGGATACCTGAAACAACTTCATCTGAAGCCTTGGCCTCTTCAGCCGTTAGAGTAAAGGCTTGAGCTTGATTAGGTCCCTGAGTTGTCTGCTTCTGCCCATGGAACTGCCTCTGCGGTGGCCTCTGTACATCATCCTTCAAACGTAGCTTAGACGGGCAAACACTGACAGTATGATCAGCTGATCCGAAAACCAAACAAAGTCCAAGCATCCATCGACACTCCTTCTGCACGTGTCCGGGTAGATGGCAGTACCCACAAATCGTCCTTCCCTTTTTCTCGGGCACGACTGGCTTCTTCATCGGTACGATGCCACGTCTGTCCACCGGGATACCTCTACGTATAGGCGCTCGGTTCGGCGTAAACGCCGACTTCCATACCATAACTGCCTGCTGCTGCATACCCACTGTCTTCATTGATAAGCTTTGCTGCTCTCTGGCTGCTTTAAGAACTTGTGAGAAAGTGTTCAGTCCCAGAGATATAATGTGCCTCTGGATTTCCACATCCAAACTGCGCATGAACCTTCTTGCCCTATCAGCTTCTTTGGAAACCAAAGGTCCCACGAATCGGCTGAGCCGTGTCCACTCAGCCGCATGCGCGTCCACGGATCCGCCATTCCGCTTCAAGCTGATAAACCTTTCTTCCATTTCCTCCCGTTCAGTCTGCGGAAAGAACTTCTCCAAGAAACTCTGCGAGAAAGCATCCTAACTGATCGGCTTGGACAAACGGGTCTCTTCCACAAGCCACCACTCACGGGCATAGTCCACTAATTGGATGCATACGACATCCACTCTCTTGTCCTCCGGAATCTGTGCTACAACGAGCAGATTCTCTGTATCAACTAGCCACTGCTCCGCTGGCAACGACTCCTCCAAACCAGTGAAAATGGACGGACCAAGTCTCCTGAAATCCACCACGGTACCCACACGCTCTACTGGTTTGGCCGCAACATTGTTTACGGACTGCTGGACGGTCCGCAAACCTTCCTGAAAAGCTTCGGCTTTCCACTGGTTCAGCTCGGTTTGCCGCTTCTGGTTCTCCAGCATCCTACGAATTACTCCAAGAAATGCGGAGTCATTAACATGCCTCTGGTATGATCGTAGTTCTCTATCCGCCATAATTCTGAAGTCAAAACACTGAAGAGGATTAGCATGATAAACAAGATTCAATAAATAGGATACAAGAAGCAAGATAGTTATGGATTCAAGGATGGCAGGATAGCAATAAGGCAGGACATGCTCCTAATTACGAGTATTCTGATTCTTGTATTGGGTCCAATACCCAACTACAAAAAGAATCAAAACCGATTAACCTAAATCCTATGTCTCTGATACCAAACAAACCCTGTCATGCCCCGCTTCCCAGAGTGCACTAAGATCGGCACGTGACAGAGCCAACCATGCTACCTGTGGCTAGGAAACATCCCTCCATAGTCACATTACGGCTATCTGTAAGATATCAAGAACAGTAAAAATAAATAATCTATCTAGTACACGTCCATCTTCCAGAATAAAGAGTCAAGAAATAATATGCGGAAGCAATAAATCCAAATAACAATAACAATCTAGAAAGTACGTGCCAAATACGGGCTCACATCAGGAAATGAAAATGCCGAAAGAAAACTAAACTAAAATACTAATAGGATCCTCACTGCTCGGCCTGACAGCTAAAATACTCCTGGTCAGCCTGTCACGCCACGAAAAGTATGGAACATGACCGGCACTCAAATTACGAAACGTCTCGAGGCGTACGTAATCTGAGTAAGACAAAACCCAGAAATCAAAACCAATTAAAGCAGTAGAGTGAAAGAAAAATCAATTTAAAGCAAGTAATTTTAATAGCATAAGCCGAATTATGGGTTTTGAAAACATCAAGTCATTTCTGAAAATTTCGGCAGAGTTTCCTTTGTAAAAACTGGCCCCAAACGGGGTACATTATGAATAGTATACGAAATGATAAAAGGCATCCCAAAGCAGGAGATAGCTCTTCGTCAATCGACGGGCACAACCACACAAGTAATATAATATACAACGCCGAAAGGCGAGGATCAAAACTGAGAAAGGAAACTCAAATCCACAAAATACAACGCGTGACTCTAAGGTCGAAAGAATAAACACTGGTCATCTATCTCTATCAAATATACAAGTGTGGTTGATGGAATTTACTAGATACAACAAAATATGAATTTAAATACAAGGGTGGTCATGAAGCAAATGAAACCACCTACCAAAGCAATCATCCGGAAGGAACAGTGTGCCAGTAAGGCCGCAACGAAACCTGTACGGAAAAACCTGCAAGGAACTGTGGCACAACGGGGGTGAGTTTCCAAATCGTGAGTAGAAAATATTTACAAGCAGAAATCGCATGCATAACGCAATCCTAGGTCATACGATCAGTAATATCCTCAAATAGTAAATAAAAATAATATGGCCTGAAGCATAAAAATGGTAAGGGTAAACATCTATCCCTAAGTTTAATACGAAGTACTCGTGTCAGTGATTCGGGTAACAACATGTCAATAATATGAGGTACAAATGTCAGGTAGCAATATGTCACTAAAATGATGTGCAAATGCATAGAATGAGAACAAAGTACATCATGAATCAAGAACTGTTTTTCTTTATTTAGTGAGATTTTTATATGTATATAAATCGAGATATCATCAATGAAATAAACATAGAATCTGTGTCCAAAATCGACACAAAACATAAATCCTCATATCTCAGGCATCCGTATCATCTGCGGGATCGGCCCGCGGGCTCTGGCAGAACGGATCTACCTGTATCCATCTCATGACTCCGGCCGGTATCCTCCGGATAACCGACGAGTCTAAATAATATCACCGGTAGGTAGTGCTCCCCTGCCAGGCTCATCGAATACAACTCGAGCTTCTTGCCCCGGGGTACCATACCGGGCCCACCATGTACCCGAGACGGTTCATCCAACTCCTCGAATCGGGTCTTGAAATCCAACAGCAGTCCTAAAAACTCATGGTGGACGACTCATACATCACGAGAAAACCGCAACTTGCATTTTAAAAAGAGAGAGAGAGAGAGAGAAGTTTATATATATTCTTGCGGTTTTTCCCCAAATCCAGAAATCTCATGAAAATCCGAAATCCAAGAATCAAGAGTAAGTAAATAGTGAGTATCGGCATAAAAACCCAAAATACTGCATGACCAATGAATATATGAATGCCTCTGATATCATGCAATGAGTGCAATAGTTAAACTAGCATATGAAAATGATAACATATTGCAACTATCAGCTAGCAAGCTATGTCAATGAAATAGTATTTTCTAACTGTACGTGACATGGAAATTACCGATGATGATGTGTGTGAGCCGGCAAGTAAGTGTATGTAGAGCATACGCATCATCGGTAATGGTGCTGGTGTCCTGACAGCATGGTTTCATAATAATTACAGATAACATATGTATAAGCATGCAATGCGATGAAACATCATGAATATACAGAAAATGATATGGTAACAGCAACCCTGAAGGATATACCTATCCAATATACGAGTCATATAGCTTGGTATTTAAACTACTCACGATTCACTGCATTTGAAAACAGGTATGACTCGAGCCCAGTCAAAAGGGTAATGAAATCCACCTAGTCTGAGTCGATCTATATATATCCAGTAGTCGGTGATCTCGTCTCAATAGTATCACGTACGATACAATATACACAGATGACATCCTCGAGTCAAGAGTGCGGATCTAACATCATAATTATATCTTGTACGGTAAATCTATCGTACGGCATCCCAAATCTGGGTACGGTCAAATATCATATTTATCTCATTACTCATCTGATATCCTCATCATCACATATCGTGAACAGGGGGTACTGATCTACGTCTAGCACAATACTAATATCATCAACATATATGTATGCGTGTGTGCGAAACACATCGCCTAAAGATCCTCTATAACATCATATCGTATCCCCTAATACGAACCAAATCCCATCACCAATCTCACGGCATCATGCCCAATCCTAACGACTCATCCCATAATATCATATACCATCCTCATGATCCGTGTATATGTGTATGTATATATATAATATCACCAAAACATCCACATAAACCTATATATATACATATGACGTATACACCCAAAAACCATACCCCGTGTGTGTATATGTATGAGTACAAACTTACCATAGGGTTCACGACTAAGAAATCAACTAAATCACTTTCCTCAATCTCGCTAACACTAACTCAAGATCTCCTAACCTTATCTTGCTAAGGGTTCAATCTCTCCATAACATATAAATGCATATCAATATCATATCACAACATTTCTTACGACTTTGCGGGGGTGCTATAAGCCATCCACCCGACTTCTCCCCGTAGATATATATCTACTCACCTTTGCTTTCCGATGCCGATGTCGCCACGCGCTTGCTTGTCGCCTCTAAGTCTTCATGAGGGTACCTACATATAATAAACAATCGCAATTGCTATTAACATCAAGTCCAGAAACCAAAACGGCACACGGATTGCCTATGGGTCAAAACCTATAGCCCACGCGTGCAAAAACGACTAAACAACCCTTGTTGTTGATGTACAAACATGCAACAACCCAATACGAATCCAAATATCAAGAGTTAACATTTCAAAATATGGAAAATATAGCCAAAATCATACTAGAATGCTCCCAGATTTTGACTCAGGTCAAAAGTAGTTTCCAAAACAAGTCTAGGGTGTTGTATATGATGTATATGAGCTACTGGACCAACCCCGACACCCTACCCCACCAAGTGGCCAGCCCCTACCCCTAAAATTCCGAACTCACCGGCCCTGGGTGCTTCTCTGTGGTTCGTATTGCTACAGGGGGTTTCCAGGGTCAATTCTAGTCTACATGGGTTGTTTGCTTAACTCAAAACTATCCTAGATCATCCCAGATTCACCTGCACGCTCCAATTCCTCACAAAACGGCATGAAAGTTCTGAAATTCCGTATTTTAGGTTTCAGTTGGGCTTGGTCTGGATTTCCATCATTATAGGGGGTCTAAGGTCCTCAATAAGGCTCAAGTTCACCAACACAACTCAAATAAAATCCTAACCCTCTCTAGAATTTTCCAAAGTGCACAAAACTACACGAAATCGATTTTAATCTTGAATAGAGGCTAAAGCAATTGAAATACTATTCTATTTGTGAAGGGATTACCTCATTTGACACTCATGAATCCCCAAGATCATCAAAATCTAAATTTTCTTGGTCCAATGTGCTTCCCTTGAGCTTGTGCATGTTTTTAATGAAATGGGTATGAGGTTTTGGTGAAAATTTCATATGGGGGTCATGAGGGTAGAGGATGGAGGGAGATGAGGAAGAAGAAGAAGTAGAAAATGGTGGAGGAAATAATGAGGCAACACCCTCTCTCTCCTTTTCAATTATTCTCACTTCTCTCTCTCACTAAAAGTATATCTACCCTAATCATTATGTCCCCCTCTCTCCTCAAGTCATCATTCCCTTTCTTTTTTTTTCCTCTTCTTTTCTTTTCTAAAGTCAACAACCATGCATGATAAATGAAGAAAAGACCATTATAAAATGTAACATGTGTTAAAATAACTTGGTGCATGTCATGTGCACAAAACACGCTTAATACGCGATTAGCGATATTTAATCGCGATTAGCACTAAAAGTGAATATAATAAATTATAAATTTCATAATTTTCTTAAATCCAATAAAACACCCTTATTTTAGTAATTTCTATAATTTTTCCAATTTTTCCCAATTTATCGGTATTTAATTATACCGCCCTATTAAAATATTCATATTTTATTATTTAATTATAAAAATTCCCAAAAAGAATATTTTATTTTTCTGGAATGTTACAATCTTCCCCCTTAAAGAAATTCGGTCCCCGAATTTAAATTTAAACCTCTCAATACAAAAACATTTCAGTAAAAAGACTAAGTCGTCGGGGCTCCGAAATCATCAATACTTAAAAATACGTCGTAGCGCAATGCGTGCGCATGAACAATGAGCAGATAACTCAAAATCAAAACTCCATCAAGTATCCCGCAATTATCAGAGTCAAGGGGAAGACATCAATGTCTAGATCCAATACGGAAATCAACATGATATATGTCAAAACTATACATGTAAATATCATTAAAACATCGAAACAAATGCATGCCAAATTATTTTTTTTTCAAGTCGCAGTGCGATGTACGTCTCACTATACAGTGGCGGACGTCTGTCATAAGAAAATAATTATATCTATATATATCCTTTTGTTTAATATGTACGTCCCGCCATTTTGAAAACAATTTAGAAGGGTTTTATTATTTTAAACGTTTCGTGTCATCTCAGACACGTAGGTAAATACTGAGACTATAGCTCTTTTTTTGGAAATCCCTTCGATAACTATCAATGCATGCAAAAATATATCCAGGCACTATCCTCTGACTAGTCCTGCTCAGTACGAAACAAATAGTAAATATCATAAAAACGTACTGCTCCATAAGAAATCAATCCCAAAACGTGCATATGAAAGCTACGTGCGTCTGGTGCGCACGGAAATCAAAATCCATGAATGTGCCATACATGTGCATAGAAATGACATCTAAGTGCAATGGGTGTGCACGAAACACCTGTCAGAGGCAACGTGGGTGCTTGACAGCAAAATCGGGTGCATCTGATATGCACGAAGAATCTCGATTTGGTGCATCTGGTGTGCATCAATATCGCATCAAGCGCCCAAATATGCGCAAGAATCCAAATCCAGTACACAAGGTGCACGAAAACAATATCGAATATCGCAATCGAAATCGACGGTATACAACACATCTCAATCAAAATCCAAATCAGGTATACCGTGGTATATAATCTCACAACCGTGTGCATCGGCGTGCACAAAAGCAAATCAAAATAATAAAAGTGCATGAAAACTATGCCGAAAGCATAAGTCAAATCATATGCATGCCCTAGGCATGAAATCACAATCAATATCTCAAATGACATCAAAACGAAGTCAGGTGAAACCGTGGTATACAAAATCTCAATCATGCAAATAAATCACTCGAAACATCAGGCATGGAATCAAAATCAACCTCAAGTGCAATAAATACGCATAACTCATAAATCAACACGATGGTGTATAAGGCATATCTCAAGTGTAATAACTATGCAAGAAATATAAATACTCAGTAGGTGCAGCCATAGTGCACGAAAATAAATATCATGAAACCCAGTCATCAAAACTCAATCATGCAATAAATCACCCAAAATGCTGAAATCCAAACTGACTGATACGTGATAGTCAACTCACGAAATCACAATCGTAAATACTGTCGTCGATATGTCCTTCCTTCAAGGTCAAGAAGGTGTCAGTGCATCCAATGCCAGCAGAGCAAGATATCTACTTGCCTCCTGAACATGGCCTGTCGTCTGGTGCCCTTAGGTTATCGTTTCTCACTGCGGATTGCTAAGTACATAGCTCCCCGGCTCAACGGTCCAATATGCAAACGATAATG
The DNA here is from genome assembly GCA_030015575.1 of Agapanthus africanus. Classification (NCBI taxonomy): domain Eukaryota; kingdom Viridiplantae; phylum Streptophyta; class Magnoliopsida; order Asparagales; family Amaryllidaceae; genus Agapanthus; species Agapanthus africanus. The sequence goes on from CM057350.1 coordinate 485,251,602, forward strand.
GAAGTAGTCCGCTCTGGTACGTCCTCTAAAGATCTCTGGCCAACTCTTATGGTCACTCATAACATGTCTCGTCGACAATACTGAACTCTGACCTGCTGGACGTGTGCAATAGGACCGCTCCTGGGTCCGAGTCTTCTCTTAATTTATTCCAGAAAGGTCCCGTCGAGGTCTCCCCTAAATCTCGTCTCTGCCGAACTGTCCGGAGGTTACCACCCTTCACCGTATCTCTTTCTTGTTCCAGAACGGTTGCATACTCATCATGACTCCTCCTGGAAGGTATATCCATAGTCAATGCCTCTACTTGCGTATCACATCTCTGATGTCGGCAGAGTGGAACGTCATCTCATCAAGATCTCGTACGAACCTCTTACCCCATTTTTCTCTAATGTCGACTGATTCGGACTCATCTCCTCGTGGTTGCATGGACTGCACTCTAACGGCATACTCGTATCTGAAGTCTCCCAAGCAATGCATCCCCTTATATGATATCCGAATGAAGTCGAACCTTTCGATCGATTCGTCAAGTTCCATAATCCCCCAAGAGCTCAACATCTTGGGTACAGTTTAATAGTATCGAATATATGCCACAGCACCTATGGACCAACCGTAGAAGGGCAACCAAGCCTCACTAATGGCACCGCTGAACTGCCGCAAACCCTAAGGTTCACCGGCGTTCCATGGTCATTATGTCGAGTTAGGGTTTCATTCATCTAGAGGGTCCGTAGAATTACTTGCATTGTTTTCCGAATATTTTAAACTTGGAAATGGATTCCTGACATTCGATCGTCTATATCGACTCTCAACGTATCAACGTGAAGTTGTCTCTAGTAGGAAGCAATCTATTTGATGACCTCGCATCGGGGTAGGAAATGAATCACATGTCCTAGCCTTTCATCTTTGGTGACTAGCGATCTTCTATCATATCTCAAGTACAACTCGTATTGCAATAGCTCCAACATCTGGGGCGATATCTCGTCATTCGCAGCAGCAACTGGCTCATTCGTCTGCACGCTGAATAGTGCTTCAATCATCACAAATAGTCGGTGCATCGACGGTCATCACATTCTGGCTAGCCTCTATCAGTGGCCCAATCCTCTGGTGCTGATCTGCACGTCCGAGTAATCTCGTAAAGGCGCTCCATCAAACGCTCATGGCGCGAAAACACAATAACACGGCGCATCTATCAAATCAGGGTAAAAGTACGGATGTACGGTAAAAGTATGGATGCACAAATATCTATTTGGGGTTACATCATGACCATGTAGGATGCACATTATCAAGCATGGGATACTAATGTAACAGTAATATGAATTAATATGACATGGCATGTAACTAGATATGTAGAATTAATGGTATGGATACACAATAAAACATGGATGCACAAATATCTATCAGGGGTTACATCTACAGCTCCATGACTATGTAGGATGCACATCATCACGCATGGGGTGTTAATACAACAATAACATGAAATAATATGATCTGTAGATGCAGCTACATATATAATAAATGATATGGATGCATACGGGTATCCGAAAATAGTAAAACATTAATATGGGTGTACAGTGCAATCAACATATGATATTTTTATTCATATGGATGCAAAATAAGATACATAGCATGTAGCAAGATGAACTTGCCTGAACGGATCACACGACAGGGTGCGCACGCTACGTCCGACGTCGGGTAAACGTCACAACGTACACACGGCACATGTGACAGGTCCAGACAAGGCAAGAAGGTAACCACGCTGGCTGGGAACGTCCACTGGGTCTCCCGGATCGGTAACGGCGAGCACGGCTCCGACGATCACCGGAAAACCAGATCAAGAAAGGAAAAAGAGAAAGAAAGAAGAAGAATAAGAAGAAAGAAGAGAAGAACAGAGAAGAGAGGGGATGGTTTGGTGTACAGGGTCCAGAGAGGAAGACGAGAGGGAGATGATGAGGTCGTGGGTCACCGGAGATGGTGCTTCACGGCCACGGCAGCAAGGGTTGCGGGCATCTGCAGGGTGTTAGGGTCCTTGGTGTGTGGGGAAGGAGCTCGGGGTTGGCTTGGGGTTGTTGGTGAGGAGGTGAGAAGGTGTTGGTGGTGTTGATGAGGCCGACGAAGAAGATCTGCGGCGATCAGCGACGTGGGTGCAGGCGAGGTCGGAGTTGTGGGGTTTATGGGTTCTTGGGTTCGGTAAAAGATAGGGTGAGAAGGAGAAGTGGAGGAGGGTGGAGAGGAGGCGAGGAGATGAGGTGAGGTAAGCGGAGTCAGAGTCGAGAGTTAGGCGGCGACGACGAAGCGCGGGCGGCGAGGGACGAGCTCACGAGGAGAAGCGCAGCGAAAAATTGAAAGAAAGAGGAAGACGAGGAAGAACGTGCGTGAAAAAAATAAAATAGGGTTGAGAAATAATATATAAGTAGAAGAGAGAGAGAGAGAGTCACGAGAGAGAGAGAGTGAGAGTTCTATTAATTTGATTTTTAAAAAATATTTTTAGTTATAAATTTTTTTTAAACGTTAGAAATATTAAAAAAATAATATTAGTTAATTTTGAGTTTTTGGCAAATACAAAAATAGTCCAAAACACGCCCTGGTCGGGTCTAAAATTACAGTTTGAAAATACGAATAATATACGTAGTAACCAAAACCAAAATAGGATATCCGGGTAACGAAAATGCAGACCCCCAAGAACGGATGCACGCAACATGCACGTAGCCATCCAAACGAGTCCGTTTCACTGAACGGGACGAGAACAAGATGCGCGGATGCTACGACAAGGTTAGAGGTATCTTGCAAGCCATACTATATATTTTTAAAATATTTTACTTTACTTTATATGATATATTGAAAAATATGCAGATGCCCAATAAAATGCCAATATGCAGTATATAAAAAAATGAAAGTGCACGGATCCACATAACAAGCCGGGATAAATCGTATACAGGAATCAAAATGGGTTTTCAGCAAGCGGGTCGGGTCGGATGCAAATACAGATGTCAAATACACTATTCACACCCAAACAACAATAAATCAAGAAATAGCCATAAATAAAAAATACCCAAAAATAGAACTGGTATAAATAAACTAGGGTGTTACAATAGCCAACATCTAGCCCATTAGTTTAGCTTGTTAACTTCACTAATACCTTGATTAGTGAAGTGTGAGCTTGAGTGAGAGAGACTTCAAGGTGGATCATCTTCGGCAACGAAGTCAACAAGCAAGCTCGATCCTTTCTTCAAGTGGAGCCTTAAGAAGAGTTCTAGGGACTTCATCGCGGAGCTTTAGAAGTGAAGGATTTGACTACAAAGGTTGTAGTTTCCCATCACTTAGTTTAGAACATTACTTGCTTACTTAAAAACCTTAATTCTCTAGTTTGATTCTTATTTAGTATTTTTAGAACTCTAGATTTTTAAAATTGTATACTTGATGCTCATATAAACCTAGTAGAGCTGCAAAGACATACTTTCTGCCACTGGCACTCCTAAGAAGAGGAAGACTGCATCCACTTCTGGCATTGCATCTGGCCAGGAAGCCTAAGTTTCCCTGCAAGAAGGCATTTATGAACATGGGACAAATATCGATATCATCTTTCTGGAGACACCCGCCATGGAAGATGTTGATGCCGCGGCCATGATAGAATCAATGGCAAAAGATGGCGATGCTAATCTTCGGGCGGCACTATCCGCCTCTGAACAATTAACCGAACAAGAAGCAGAAACAATGCAGGTGCTTGCGTCAACTAATATATTTCTTCCACTTTTATTCACGCATTTTTTGTAATAAATGGCATTATGCATATCTCATTATTTTCCTCTTCCGCAGCGATCTGTTAGTTGTATGTATGCCCTAGAGGCCAGTATTGTACAGATGATGTATATTATATTGGATGCTTGGACATATATAGAGATGACTTTCTTGCTCGATATGATAGTATGCTATCTGGTTACTCTTTATCTTAACATGTACACTAGTCTCTTTATACTGTCTTATAGTTACATGTTGGTAAAGCCCTTAGGATATGTACTTGACTACCTGGACTGTGATGCAGATCATACTAGTGGGGACATGGTAGTCCATAAGTACATCCCTCATGGTCCCTAGTCGTGGGTGTATCGAGACGGGGCATCGATATACCAGTGTAGACTAGCGTATATGCTTCTCGACCCATGAGATGGGCGATGGATGATCCCATATCCATTGGTGTTTGACATCAGAGATGGTGTACGGGTGCTCAGTGGAGACTGGGTACACTGGACGGACTCGCCGAGAACTCCCAGATGGTATTATACCTCACGTCAGATGGCAGTTCTCAGGTGACACTTATACAGGTTAGTCTGTAGACCCGAGATCATCATAGAGTCTTGTGTGATTCCCACTGTGCTTTGATCTCCACCTTACCACGTCCATGAGGGCGTACAAAATGGTGGTCTTTGGGTACAGTCCCGAGTCACGTGGAGGCAATGAGCGATAGGAGGGGTTTCGTCTCTCCCGGTATTGGGGGTTGATGTTGCGCTGTGCTCGATTGGCCGTAACAGGGAAGTCCCTGGCCAGGGCTGATCAGAGATTTGCTGGTAAGTGTTACCAGTAGTTTCTCGACCCGTTATGAGCCTCACATCGGCACGACTTATCGGTTATTGGGGTCTGACGTATACCACCCCTAGACTTGATATGCGACATATCAGACGAATAGACCGGACTGTACGGTAAGTGTTACTGGTTGGATTCACAGGAGTGTGAGCGGGCTAGCTCGTCGATCTTCTGATCGCTCAATACCCGGGTGGCCGTTACGTTTAGCAGACCGCTTGCGGCTTGTGGGTGCTTGATATGATCATCATCTGCTACCGGCGTATTGACGAGTCTTTAGAGTCCTACACAGAGGTTTCCTGGTTCAAGCGAAACGAAATAGGAGCGCATATGGGATATGTGCAGGACCGAGAATAATGCGTGTATGTGATACCGCATTTCATTCTCGCGATATATGTTTCGATTGGTTATATTCGATATGACCTAGTTATCGAATCATTGATTCGATAAATCGATACATTGAATACTGGTCGGTTATGTGCGACATGACCGGATCATTGAATCAAATGTTGATTTAATGATTTAATGTGTAATTATATATTTGATATATTACTTTGCATTAGCTAGTATAGGTTCACTTTAAATGGATTTTCTCACTTGATGTGCAAGTTGTATATGTGATATACTTTTGTACACATGTTTGTATCATGTTTGATGATACTTGCTTTCATGGTTAAGTGTAAAGAATTAAACCATGGTTAAGTGTTGATTAGGGTTTGCAAATTCATTTATCTATTTATTTATTTATTTGAAATGGATTAAGATAAGAATGGTGGCTTTATTTGTTTTATGTTGAAGCTTCATGAAGCTTTGACCTTAGTGACCATTCTTGTCTTCATGCTTAACCCTAACTCATTCAAGTAACCATGGTCCATTCTCTACACTCAACTAAGGTTAGATTATGATAAGTATTGATTTCTTTTTTAATTTATCATAGAACTTATCATAACTAGCTTCATCTTCTCCTTCTTCTTCAAGAGAGAAAACTAGATGCCATCAATGGCAACTTGAGAAAAAGTGAGTGAAATCCAATTCTAAAGTGAACCCACCTCCTATTTCTTCACCCTCTACCTCTTGCCAAGTTGTTTTGGGTGTTTTCTTCACAAGTTTCACAACTTGGTGAAGTTGGAGCTTGAACTTGCGCAACCTCGACGTAGATCGTCTTTGACACGAAGCCGACGACCTATTCCGCTCATTTTCCCGATGAAGCCGACGAATAAGTCTAGGATTCGAAAAGGACAGCGAGAGGATGACTACGTGGAGCTAAGGAAGTGGATATCTGGATCTAAAAAGATTGTAGCATCTAACTTTTAGTTAAAGTGTTAACTAGTTTATAGTTTCGCCTAGAAATCTAGCCGATGATCCGTATTAGGGTTTCTCGGCACCCATAAAATTTTAAATTGGTATGTTCGATGCCTTGTGAGACCTCTATAGTGTGCCTAGGAACCCTACAGTGGTATCAGAGCCTAGCTAGAGCCTTAGGCGAAGTCTAGACGCAATTTGAAACCCGATCGAACCCAAAAACCTAACTTTAAGATGCTCTATGGACTTTTTCTAAATTCTGGGATTTTTCCAGATTAAAAATTGCTAAAAAATTCAGCAGGGAAATATATGAATTACGGTGCAAAAATTTCTTTATGAACAGTCTAAAGAGCGGCGGATCCGCGGCCTAAGCCTCCTTAGGCGGCGGATCCGCGGCAGCTTTATTAAATTATTATATAATTTTTGCACAGTAACTGATACCTTCTGGTGTTGGATTTTCTGGGAATTTTTAAAATTTATTCAAGAGTTGAATTTTCTGGGGTTGCTTTGGGGATTCGGTGTTTCGATCGGGGTATCAAATTTTGTCTTTGTGTATTTCCGGATAATTTTTAGAATATGTTAAAAAGTTCGACCGGATATAAATACCCAACTTTTCCCCTGTCGGGAAATTTTCAAGTGTTGGATTTTTCCGTAGTTTAACGACGTTCTAAGTAGTGCAAGTAACGCGATGGACCCTCTAGAAGACAACAAACCTTAACTCGATTATGTGACCGTCTTGAACTGCCCTTTGAACCTTCGGGTTTGGGGCAGTACGGCGTGCCACATGTGAGGCGTTGGCTTGACCCTTCTACGGCTGGACCGTTGGTACTGAGGCACGAACTGAATGTTGTTAGACTTATTTCATGTGTTGAGTTGTATCGGGAAAACTTGGGTATTCGACTGTTCGATCGGAAAGTTTAACATTTTCTGTTTATCTGGAATGTGATACAATAATTGGAATTCACAAGTAGTTATGAGATAACTGAATGAATGTTATAAATCTAGCAATTTAGTCCCATATGATATTGAAAAGAGTTTTCGATAATGAGACTAAAATGCGGGATTTATATCTGTTAGGCATGCGATGTCTAAAGAGGTTGCGGATTCCAACTGTTGTAGTTTTACACTTTCTTTTCTGTGACCGTAAGTGTAGTATGTACATATCGCCGGTTTCGTTGCTATATGTCAACGACAATTGGGGTATGCATACTTACTTACGATGATGACATGTGATGTTATGTGTTGCTGGATATGTTATATTGGATCGTCGTGTTCGAATAGCCGGGGGTTTTATGTGAGATGAGTGTTTTTCATTTTCATTCATGTAAAAACTTGTATGTAATATTCTTTTATTTGGGGCACTTCCAGGTAGCGGAAGTTGTCACCTTTTGTATATTATTTACTTTTCCGCATTAGGATAGACCCAAAGAGGAGAGCACAAGTAACCGGGTTCTGGGGTCCAGTGGGAGACCAACTCGAGGAGTCGAGTCCGGGTCTCCTAACCCTAGAATTGGCAGGGTTGCTTGCCGCTCTCGTAGGGGTCTAGGGGTGTGGGATTGGCTATTCATCACGACCGTGGAATCCGTGTTTTATACTGGCTCGTATTGAAAACACGGACGTCCTAGTACATCCAATGTTTCATATTTTTTTTCTGCTGCGATATCTGTGATGTGATCATGTGATGTTCTGTGATAGATACAGTATATAGTATATATGATATATTATATAGACGTTACTTATGTTTTGCACCCGTACTAGCCCTGCCCTGCTCTGTCGTTAGTTACCTAACCTAACGGTGCACGAGGGGACATCGAGGCGAATGCGGATGGCATAAGTGTACGTCATATCTATCTGTGATGTTTAGGTATTTAAATGATGGGACTTCATTAATGTGATTAATGAAATAAAAGAAACCTAAGATGTGGAATCAGATTTTAAACAAAACAGGTAGCTACAGTTCTTGCTTTGCATAGCGGTATATATGATATACCCTGCACCTTATTCGATGAGGAAAGGACCGAGATCCCTTCACCGGGAGTGACTCCTTTAGCAATAACTGGCAGATGCTACACACTCGGTTTGGCTTTGATTACTTTTAAGAGTTTTTGCTTTGCACAGTGATATATATGATATATCCCGCACCTCATTCGACGAGGAAAGGGCCGACGATCCTTTCACCGGGAGTGACCCCTTTAGCAAAACTAGAAAAGCCTCAAAATCATTCCATTTTAAAACTTCATTTGATTCTACAACGATATCAAGTTCATTATGCAATAGGTTTTCAGAAAACCTGTCGTAGCCCTCCGTCATTTCAGATAAATTACATATAGTATTCGTGCTACATTTGTTGGCTTTCGTCAAGGTGTAGTGTGCGGTAGCTATGTGCTGTTTATCTGCTGCATATGATGCGACTGGATTAGGGTAGTCGTACGGCTTTGTTGGCTTTCGTCAAGGGTCGTGCGGGTGGGTTTAATTCAGTCAAGAAATGTACGGGTTGAACTTGACTAGCGGGCTGTGGTTTGTTGGCTTTCGTCAAGGTCATAGCACGCTAGGGGCGAAAGCATTATCGGGAATTTCAAGTGTTGAAATTTGCAATGAGATTGCATACCTTCTATGAGATAGTTGGATCCCGATACCCACTGCGAGTAAGAGTTACTCCTGGGAGAGTTTTACACATTACAATTAGCTGATCAAGTAGGTGTCTAGAAAGGTGTTAACGAGGTTACGCCTCTGGGAAAACGAGGTTTACATTAATTAGGTTCGTACGAAAGCACGGGGGACCTCCCTCAAAGTACCGACACTGGCCTGGCTGAAAGATTGGCGAACTTGTAGTGTGTAATTAATCCCGGCTAGTCTTTTCTTTTAGGGTTTGAAGGAAGATTTGATAAAAAGCAGTGGGAGCCATCCTGATTAGATAAGATAATAACCAATCTGATCTTGCACGAGCATACGCTAAAGTGTTTTCTTCTCTCTCTCTCCAGGTAGCGACCATTTCATGCCTTAATAAAGATAATAATATGGATGTATTGACCGAACCCGCATGTTATACTGTGCTGGGGAACGTTGGTTCCGTTCTTTCCTATAAGAGTTATAGGACTGAACAGGATATAGGGGAATACCAGGATTCCCATGCCACCCGAATGAAGAAAGTACATGATGATGCATTTTCTTCGGGTGTGTTCGTTACAGAGAACTGTTTCTCCATTTGCCCTACGTCCTGGGTATTAGATACCGGGTCAGGATCCCATATATGTAATCAGTTACATGGGCTTAGGAAAGGTAGAGAACTTGGAGAAGGTGATAAAGACATTAGAGTTGGAAATGGTGCAATTGTTGCAGCTAAGACTGTCGGGGAATATCACCTTGTATTACCAACAGGTAATACATTGGTTCTGAACGAATGCCATTACATGCCAAACCTGATATGCAACATTATATCGGTTTCTTTGTTGAGTAAAGAGGGATATAATTTTGTATTACAGGACAATGTTATGAACATTTTCCGTAACCAAAAGTTGGTTGGATCAGGCACGTTGTGCAATGGCATTTATGTTCTAAACCAATCAACAGTTCTGAGCATAACAAACACACACAAGAGGAAGAGTTCTGAACTGAACGAATCCTTCTTGTGGCATTGTAGACTGGGTCACATCAATGCGACACGACTGGCTAAGTTGCATAAGGATGGGTATTTGAAACCATTCGAATTTTCATCTTATGACACTTGCCAGTCATGTCTCAAAGGCAAGATGACCAAAACTCCGTTTACAGGACACGGAGAAAGAGTTACTGAACTCCTAGGACTAGTACATAGTGATGTATGCGGTCCAATGTCTACACATGCCAGGGATGGTTCTTCGTACTTCATTACATTCACTGACGATCTCTCAAGATACGGACATGTGTACTTGATAAGACACAAGTCTGAACCTTTTGAGAAATTTAGAGAATATAAACAAGAAGTCGAAAACCAAACCGGAAAAAGTATTAAAATCCTTCGATCTGATCGAGGAGGTGAATACTTGAGCAATGAATTCCTGGACTTCCTAAAAGAGAATGGGATTCTCTCTCAGCTGACTCCTCCATATACACCACAGCACAACGGTGTATCAGAACGGAGGAACCGCACCCTATTAGATATGGTGCGCTCTATGATGAGCACAGCTGAGTTACCTATTTCCTTCTGGGGGTATGCGCTTGAGACAGCCATACATCTATTGAATATGGTCCCCACCAAATCTGTGCCTACCACTCCATATGAGATATGGAAAGGGAAGAGACCATGTCTTAACTATGTTAAGATATGGGGTTGTCCAGCCTATGTCAAACGACAAAATCCGGACAAACTCGAGGCACGGTCTGTTCTATGCAAATTTGTAGGATATCCCAAGAATTCTCAAGGGTATATCTTCTACCACCCTGAGGAACAAAGAGTATTTGTTTCTCGGCATGCCACCTTTTTAGAAAAGGAATTTCTTGAAAAAGAGATTAATGGTCATGAGGTAGAACTGGAAGAGATTCCAGCTGCAGAAGCTACAACAGAAGATCTGGTGGAACCAGAGGATTCCGTAGTTCCCGATGAACCCCAGCCACTCCGCCGATCTAGTAGGGTTCCTCGCCAACCTGAGAGATACTACGGTTTTCTCATTGACGGTGGAAGCGAGGATTGCATCATGGAGGATGATGACCCAACTAGCTTCGAGCAGGCCATCACGAGTAGGGACTCAGTGAAATGGCTGGATGCTATGCGGTCCGAGATGGAATCCATGTACACCAACAAAGTATGGACTTTGGAAGTTGCTCCTGAAGGGGTAAAACCCATTGGGAGCAAGTGGATCTTCAAGAAGAAACTTGGTGTAGATGGGAAAGTGGAGACTTTCAAAGCTAGACTTGTAGCAAAGGGTTTTCGTCAAAGACCAGGTGTGGACTATGACGAAACCTTTTCTCCAGTGGCTATGCTTAAATCCATCCGAATCATGCTTGCCATTGCTGCTTTTCATGACTACGAAATCTGGCAAATGGATGTTAAGACCGCCTTTCTAAATGGTGATTTAGAAGAGTGCGTGTACATGACTCAGCCAGAGGGCTTCGTAGACAGTAGGAGCAGCGGGAAGGTGTGCAAGCTGCTTAAATCCATTTATGGATTAAAGCAAGCATCGCGGAGTTGGAACATCTGCTTTGACGTCGTTATCAAAGAGTTTGATTTCGTCAAAAATCCAGATGAACCTTGTATCTACAAGAAGGTGGCAGAGAGTAAGGTTGTCTTCCTCGTATTGTACGTGGACGACATACTCTTGATAGGAAATGATATTCCTATGCTGCAATCGGTCAAGCTCTTCTTATCACAAAGATTCTCGATGAAAGATCTTGGTGATGCCTCCTGCATATTGGGAATTAGGATCTATAGAGATAGATCCAAACGGATTTTGGGATTGTCCCAATCCAGGTACATTGACACCATACTAAAGAGGTTTAGTATGGAAGAGTCCAAGCGTGGGAACTTGCCCACGATCTCTGGAGTCACTCTCTCCAAAGAGATGTCTTCCAAGACTGATTTGGAGAGAGCTCGCATGCAAGGGATACCCTATGCTTCGGCAGTAGGCTCTATCATGTATGCGATGCTATGTACCAGACCCGATGTAGCATACTCACTAAGTGTAGTGAGCAGGTATCAAGCTGATCCTGGAGAGAGTCACTGGACAGCTGTGAAGAGCATTCTCAAGTACTTGCGAAGGACTAGAGATATGTTCTTGGTGTATTGTAACGGAGAGCTCCAAGTGGAGTCCTTTACCGATTCGAGCTTCCAGAGTGATAAGGACGACTCTAAGTCGCAGTCGGGCTTTGTCTTTACCCTTTACGGAGGGGCGGTTAGCAGGAAGAGTTCCAAGCAGGAAACCGTGGCAGACTCGACGATGGAGGCTGAATACATCGCTGCCAACGATGCTGCTAAAGAAGCTGTTTGGATCAAGAAGTTCATTACTGAACTTGGTGTGGTTCCATCCATTGAGCATCCAATACCTTTGTATTGCGATAACAATGGAGCGGTGGCTTTGGCCAAGGAACCCAGGTCCCATCAGCGATCCAGGCATATTCTGAGGCGGTATCACCTGATCCGGGAGATAGTTGATCGCCGGGAGATCGAGGTCAGGAGGGTTGACATGAAGAACAACACCGCGGATCCACTCACGAAGGCCATTCCCCAGATACAGTTTGAGAGACTCTTCGGGATGCTCGGTATGCGATACTACAGCAGCTGGCCCTAGTGCAAGTGGGAGATTGTTAGTTGTATGTATGCCCTAGAGGCCAGTATTGTACAGATGATGTATATTATATTGGATGCTTGGACATTTATAGAGATGACTTTCTTGCTCGATATGATAGTATGCTATCTGGTTACTCTTTATCTTAACATGTACACTAGTCTCTTTATACTGTCTTATAGTTACATGTTGGTAAAGCCCTTAGGATATGTACTTGACTACCTGGACTGTGATGCAGATCATACTAGTGGGGACATGGTAGTCCATAAGTACATCCCTCATGGTCCCTAGTCGTGGGTGTATCGAGACGGGGCATCGATATACCAGTGTAGACTAGCGTATACGCTTCTCGACCCATGAGATGGGCGATGGATGATCCCATATCCATTGGTGTTTGACATCAGAGATGGTGTACGGGTGCTCAGTGGAGACTGGGTACACTGGACGGACTCGCCGAGAACTCCCAGATGGTATTATACCTCACGTCAGATGGCAGTTCTCAGGTGACACTTGTACAGGTTAGTCTGTAGACCCGAGATCGTCATAGAGTCTTGTGTGATTCCCACTGTGCTTTGATCTCCACCTTACCACGTCCATGAGGGCGTGCAAAACGGTGGTCTTTGGGTACAGTCCCGAGTCACATGGAGGCAATGAGCGATAGGAGGGGTTTCGTCTCTCCCGGTATTGGGGGTTGATGTTGCGCTGTGCTCGATTGGCCGTAACAGGGAAGTCCCTGGTCAGGGATGATCAGAGATTTGCTGGTAAGTGTTACCAGTAGTTTCTCGACCCGTTATGAGCCTCACATCGGCACGACTTATCGGTTATTGGGGTCTGACGTATACCACCCCTAGACTTGATATGCGACATATCAGACGAATAGACCGGACTGTACGGTAAGTGTTACTGGTTGGATTCACAGGAGTGTGAGCGGGCTAACTCGTCGATCTTTTGATCGCTCAATACCCGGGTGGCCGTTACGTTTAGCAGACCACTTGCGGCTTGTGGGTGCTTGATATGATCATCATCTGCTACCGGCGTATTGACGAGTCTTTAGAGTCCTACACAGAGGTTTCCTGGTTCAAGCGAAACGAAATAGGAGCGCATATGAGATATGTGCAGGACCGAGAATAATGCGTGTATGTGATACCACATTTCATTCTCACGATATATGTTTCGATTGGTTATATTCGATATGACCTAGTTATCGAATCATTGATTCGATAAATCGATACATTGAATACTAGTCGGTTATGTGCGACATGACCGGATCATTGAATCAAATGTTGATTTAATGATTTAATGTGTAATTATATATTTGATATATTACTTTGCATTAGCTAGTATAGGTTCACTTTAAATGGATTTTCTCACTTGATGTGCAAGTTGTATATGTGATATACTTTTGTACACATGTTTGTATCATGTTTGATGATACTTGCTTTCATGGTTAAGTGTAAAGAATTAAACCATGGTTAAGTGTTGATTAGGGTTTGCAAATTCATTTATCTATTTATTTATTTATTTGAAATGGATTAAGATAAGAATGGTGGCTTTATTTGTTTTATGTTGAAGCTTCATGAAGCTTTGACCTTAGTGACCATTCTTGTCTTCATGCTTAACCCTAACTCATCCAAGTAACCATGGTCCATTCTCTACACTCAACTAAGGTTAGATTATGATAAGTATTGATTTCTTTTTTAATTTATCATAGAACTTATCATAACTAGCTTCATCTTCTCCTTCTTCTTCAAGAGAGAAAACTAGATGCCATCAATGGCAACTTGAGAAAAAGTGAGTGAAATCCAATTCTAAAGTGAACCCACCTCCTATTTCTTCACCCTCTACCTCTTGCCAAGTTGTTTTGGGTGTTTTCTTCACAAGTTTCACAACTTGGTGAAGTTGGAGCTTGAACTTGCGCAACCTCGACGTAGATCGTCTTTGACACGAAGCCGACGACCTATTACGCTCATTTTCCCGATGAAGCCGACGAATGAGTCTAGGATTCGAAAAGGACAGCGAGAGGATGACTACGTGGAGCTAAGGAAGTGGATATCCGGATCTACAAAGGTTATAGTATCTAACTTTTAGTTAAAGTGTTAACTAGTTTATAGTTTCGCCTAGAAATCTAGACGATGATCCGTATTAGGGTTTCTCGGCACCCATAAAATTTTAAATTGGCATGTTCGATGCCTTGTGAGACCTCTATAGTGTGCCTAGGAACCCTACACGATCTCTACTGAAAAAGCCGTCCAAGTATCTTTCGATTCATATCGAGAAGAGATACACGGGAGACAAAAAGCCACCCATGGCCCTGGTATAATCTATTCTCCTCATGTTCCGCATTTGTGTTGAACTATTTATCTTGTCTATGTATTAATCTCTTTTCTCTTGCAGCGGTTTCCACAGCAGGTGATGGTGTAGGGAGAGTACGACCCCCTGGCGTTTATATTTCGATTGTCCCTCCCCCAACAACTGTTGTGCGCTCTTCAGGATTGCCAGCTCTTGTTCATGGTCCTTCCCGATTATCATGAGAAAGAGTGCTTAACCGGCCGATGCCGATCGCTTCCGACATTGAACCCTCTGACGACGAAGAGGCCCAATTGTTGCATGCCCATAGAAGATCTATACGGACGGCTCAGGTGGAGAAAGCATGTTGTCTCCGTAAGAAGGTTGAATTTCATGCTTCTTTAGGTATGAAATGCTCGTTTACTTTATTCATTCCGGCCCAAGTGATTACCTTATTAATCTCTTGACATATGTTCTTATAGCTGGCGCTAGTTCCAGCAGTCAGGCCCCTATTAACATTCCTGAAGAAGATGAAATACCTCTAATTGAGATCATCGCGCCACCCATGAAGCTAGCGAATAATGGTGATGAATAGAACAGCCTTTTGCATGACGTGGCTAAACCCGAACATTCTGTTTATGACACACATGATCCTGCCGTCAACATCTCAGAGGCCATGGATGTTGCTCCAGACGTCACTGTTTCTATAAGTGGATCTCAGACATCTGCCGGGGCGACCAGCGTAGCAATAGCGGATATTTATTCGAGGGCCACGAATCTTTCTTTTGATTCTACCTCTTCTACGGTAATGGAGACAGATGTAAGTGACTCTATTGAGGTGGGCGTTGAAGTTAGCAGCGCTCAGGAAACATTTGTGGTTCCTGCTTTATCGACTCTCGTAGGACCCATTGGTATCTTTTGTTGCACTGATCTTACGTTCATTTTATCTCCGTTAGACATACTTTCTAATGTTTTCTTCATTTCAGTTCCAGGCATGATAACTATTATATCGACCGAAACATCCAAGGCTACTGTCCCGTGACTTTTGGTGATCTACAAACTAGGGAGCCCTCATCGGCTGGCATCATGACCGTTGTTGGTAACTTTTCTTCTGATTTTACCATTTCTCATTTTTCACATTGACTTAACTCTTACGTCAACCACCTAAAGTTTTAGAGATGGGCTTGATGGTATCACGACTTGTCGGAATTATTCTGGAAAGGCTAGGTCATGGCCAAACCTCACGTCTGGTGCCCGAGTCCTGTATTGGTAAGTTTATCTCTTACCCATTCTTTTCAGTTCCTTTAAGAAATTAATATTCATAGTAGGAGTGATTTCTGATTGCAGTTTTTCAATTTATAGAAGATGAGAACTTAGAGGAGCCTCTCGCACTTCCCGATTTGTAACTTATAACAGCTCCGGCATATTCAATTCCTTTTTAGTCCTGCATAATCATGCCTGCAGAACCCTTTGCCCAACGTGTATCTCCCATATTGGCGGCGAACCGTGAACAGCCGCTGATGGATCTCATTGCGGAACTTAGTGCCAGTTTCATATTCCTCGGAAGAATTTGCTGAAAGTGTCAATCTCATGTTTGGTACCTTCAACATCTATCATGAAGAAAACATGGTTCGTGCCTGGGTTGACTATTGCCAGCAAATTGAATCCTTCCTTCACGAGCTTGCGTCTAAACGTTCTACCGTGGAAGCATCATTATTGAGGGCTCGGCTAAGTGAGCGGATCTAGTGGTGCGTTGCTCTTATTGAATCCGAAGAGCAAAAGCCGATTTGGAAGAAGTCGGGGGATGAAGCGGCTTTTAGGAGACTTGGTCATTTGAGAGAGCAGTGGTTGTTCAATGCTAATCAGATCCACGCACCCCGGAAGGTCCTCGCCCATGCCATGGCCAAAGGGTTGACCTTAAAGAAGGAAGTTGCTGCTATGGAAACGACGGTGCAGAACCATATAGCAGACAAGCTTGGGATTGAAAACAAGCTTGCTGAGCGCCGTCAACAGAAGGAAGAGGTGAAATCCCTGTTAGTTGCTTTGGAGGAGCGAGAAAACGAATTTCAGGAGAGGAGCAGAAATTTTGCTGACTTGTTGAGAGCTCTACCTTTTTGATTCTTTGTTGTACCCCTTTTCTGTAGATTGTATCTTTCCAGAATTCTGATTCATGAATAAAAGATATATATTTTTTATGTGCATCTCTCTATCTTTTGACTGCTCTGAAATGGTTTAGCTTAGTTTATTTACTTGTTCCGGAGCGTTCAGTTTACCCTTCCCTTAGGCTTATGGATAAACTTATCCTAACGTTAAATATATATAACCCCTTTTATCATAGGAGTCCGTTAGATTTGTGGTACTAGGTCACCTATGTAAGTGCTCACTTATATATGTGCGCACTTGAGTGAGAAATAACATTGAAGGTATGCACACATATATGTGCACGTGTGAAGATTAATGCATGACACGTACATAGCATACGTGTACATCATTGGCGTTCGCACTTAGTAGAAATTCCTAAGGGTAAAGTGCACGCGCAAAGCATATGCTCATACGCTTGCCATTTGCACGTGCAAAACATGTGTGCACATGCAAGATGCGCATATGTTTAAACGATGCAATCAGTGGAAGGACATTTGTTTGAGGTGAAATATTTATTAGTCAACAAAATGACTTTAAACAAACATCTTATTCTACAGGGAAGAGATCACCAAACATAGGATTGAGACTACAGGGGTTAACAAAACAGTATACAAAATTCTCTAACTCCCTCTCGGCCTTCTCTACCATATCGAAACAACGAGTCTCATGAAAAGTCGCTCTTTACCGATCAGCATCATGCTAGTCAGTAAAACCAAACATGACGGCCCATCGAGCCCGTATCTGACTCAGCAAGTGGACGGAGCGGTCCTTCAGGAACTTCTTAATCAGACCGGCCTCCTGAAAGCAATTAACTTTGTCCTTCGCTGCGTCGAGCATTGCCAAAGTCATCTCCGCCAGATGAGGAGTAATGTCGTCGAGAATGACAAGGAAAATCGTGCGAAGCTAGATGGAGCTGATAGGAAGGGAAGATCCCCTACAAATCATGAGCTCGTGCATCACCGTGTCACACTGAGTATCTGTAAGAGCGGGATTCGCCAAACGTGCAGCGAAACGAAGAATAATCTTCCCGATATGCACCTCCCATAGCTGTCGAGGAGCAAACAGGCGATCACAAACCATGATTCTTTCTCTGTGAAAGTGAAGGAGAAGATGAACATTTCTTCAAATTATGAAGAGAGTCATTCAAGTCTCGGTACAAAAAATGTTGCGCATGGTGTCAGTTGGAACGATTCCCAAACTCTGACCAAAAGAAAGTGTTGGAAAAGAAGAGGATGACTCAGAAAATCATAAGAAGAGATGAAATGGCTTCCACGTGTTGAACACGTGAGCGCTCACATGCAAAACATGTGACTTCCGGCTTTAGGGAGGACAAAATCCTGTGAAATGGCTCCCACGTGTTGCACACGTGAGCACTCACATGCAAAGCATGTGACCTCCGACTTCAATGAGGGTTAAACCCTGGGATAAAAGCCTCATGTGTTAAAAACGTGAGCGCTCAAATGCAAAGCATGTAAGCGCTGAATACAGATGAAATTAAAACCCAAACAGACCCCACGTATTAAATGCATGAGCCCTCACATGGAAAGCATGTGAGCGCTGCTGTCATTTATGAAAGTATTTCTTAGCACCTCTACCAGTTTTCTATGAACATCAAGTATGCAATTTTAAAATTTTAGAGGGCTAATTATACTAAACAAGATAATACTAGAGAATTGGGGTTTCTAATTTAACAAAAATGAAGTCTAACTATGTGAAGAGAGGCTACAACCTTTGTAGTCTAGTCCTTCACTTCAATTCAAGTAGAAGTCCCTAGAACTCTTCTTTGACTCCACTTAATGGATGGAACGAGCTTGCTCGAAGTCTTCATCGTCCAAGATGATCCACCTTGAAGTTTCTCACACTCTAACTCACACTTCACTAATCAAAGTATTAGTGAAGCTAACAACCTAAACTAGTTTGCTAGAATAGTGTAAGTTGATGAAGTAGGGTTTAAGCTCACTTAACAAAATCTTTTCTTTTCTCTTTTTCACTCTTAAGTGAATAGTATCACAGAAGAGATGAAGATGAGGAAGATGAAGATGGTGATGAGAGAATGAACCTTAAGGTGAGGATAAGCATCAAAGATTTTAACTTGTATGAACCAAATAGAAAAAGAAAAGGCGCACTACTACAATATGGGGTTGCCCCTACGGATAAAGAAATCCGTAGGGGCAGATTTTTCTTGCCCCTACGGACTAAGCCGTAGGGCCCAATGGTTGTCCCTACGGTGCCCGACGTTTTAATTTAAAAATATTAAATCGTAATTTGTTGTTTGGCCCTACGGAGCCGCAAACCAATGACCTACGGTTAAGTCCATAGGGGCATCTAAAAGGGAATTTAATAATAAAAAAAAGGCACAGAAATGCCCTACGCCTCGATCTCTTTCCCTCGTTCCCAAAACTCCCAAAATTCTCTCCCGTTCCCGCGTCTCCAATTTTCTCCTCGTCACCACCGCCCTCCGTTTGCGGCCCGCCACTGCCCTCGTTCTTCCTCGTCGAGTTCCTCGTCGCCGATTGCGCGCGTCGTCGACCGCCAAGCGTCTCCGTCGTCTCCTCCACCGCCTACAGGTTAGTAAATCTCCAATTAAACATAATTTTTATGATGTTAGAGCTAGGGTTCAGGGTTCGGGTAGGGATGAGGGTTAGGGTTAGGCATCGGGTTCAGTTTAGGTTAGGGTTAGGGTTAGGGTATGGTTGGTGTTAGGGTTGGGGTTGGGGTTCGGTTGGGGTTGGGGTTAGGGTTATGGTTAGGGTTCGGTTGGGGTTTGGTGTTGGGGTTAGGGTTCGGCTGGGGTTGGGGTTGGGGTTAGGGTTAGGGTTAGGGTTCGGTTGGGGTTGGGGTTCGGCTGGGGCTGAGGCTCTATCGTTTCATTAGCTCAGGGCATTTTCATCTTTAACATATTCTTTGTGAACAATAGTGGGTGCTTAAGGCTTTGCAAGAATGTAAAATTTGAAGCCGTAATCAAAAGTGAGCTCATATAAGATTGATCCCATCTAAAGTCGGTTGTTTTTGGCACAAATTAATACTAGTTAGATTACCAAGTTGAAACCATGTAAGGTCATTAGATCAATAGATTTTTACATATCAAAAACCATTTTGTTGAACGCAACAGGTGAAAGTTTAAAGTTGTTATAGATAGCTCTTACATGTTGTTTAATGCATGTACCATTGTTAAGAGAGTGCAAGGTGGAGAACAATAATTTGTTTCAACGGCACGTTTTTCAAGTTAAAACCAATATATGATACTCGATGATAATATGAAACTTTCATATTCTCATCGATACTCATATAAGAAACTCAAAGCGACACTTAGTCCCCGTCTATCGGTTAACATACATTCGATGTTCGTCGTGACATAGAACTATACGAAGGTTGTTAAATATCGGACGGTATAGCTCGGTACTAACAACCATCGTGTAGTCTATGTGACGAGAAGATTCAATCGTATGATAACCGATAGATTTGTCCCGTGTGGACAAGTTAGGAATGTATAAAGCAAACACCTGCATTCACTTGTGTTTTCATCCGTTTCGAGATATTTCGTCGGTACTTTTCCGCTGGTTCTCCATGTACAAAGATAGATTAGATGTTCATTTCAACGTCGTTTCACAGCTTTGAAATGATTATCTATTCTATTACAGTGTACTCGGAGAACAGCAGGGAGGTGCTGCCGAAATTTACTCGAAACGGTTGAAAGCACAAGCGAATGGGTGTCCGCTCTATACATTCTTAATGGGATAGAAGCCTTACCCTCGACAGACGAAACACACACATACAACAAGAATACACAACAAACACATCATTAGAGTGTGATTCAAGATATTCAAGTTAAAACCAATATATGATACTCGATGATAATATGAAACTTTCATATTCTCGTCGATACTCATATATGAAACTCAAAGCGCCACTTAGTCCCCGTCTATCAGTTAACATACGTTTGATATTCGTCGTGACATAGAACTATATGAAGGTTGTTAAATATCGGACGGTATAGCTCGATACTAACAACCGTCGTGTAGTCTATATGACGAGAAAATTCAATCGTATAATAACCGATAGATTTGTCCCGTGTGGACAAGTTAGGAATGTATAAAGCAAACACCATCATTCACTTGTGTTTTCATCTGTTTCGAGATATTCCGTCGGTACTTTTCCGCTGGTTTTCCGTGGACAAAGATAGATTAGATGTTCATTTCAACGTTGTTTCACAGCTTTGAAATGATTATCTATTATATTACAGTGTACTCGGAGAACATCGGGGAGGTCCTGCCGAAATTTACTCGAAACGGTTGAAAGCACAAGCGAATGGGTGTCCGCTCTATATATTCTTAATGGGATAGAAGCCTTACCCCCGACAGCCGAAACACACACATACAACAAGAATACACAACAAACGTATCATTAGAGAGTGATTCAAGATGTTCAAGTTAAAACCAATATATGATACTCGATGATAATATGAAACTTTCATATTCTCATCGATACTCATATATAATACTCAAAGCGCCACTTAGTCCCCGTCTATCGGTTAACATACGTTCAATGTTCGTCGTGACATAGAACTATACGAAGGTTGTTAAATATCGGACGGTATAGCTCGATACTAACAACCGTCGTGTAGTCTATATGACGAGAAGATTCAATCGTATAATAACTGATAGATTTGTCCCGTGTGGACAAGTTAGGAATGTATAAAGCAAACACCTTCATTCACTTGTGTTTTCATCTGTTTCGAGATATTTCGTCGGTACTTTTCCGCTGGTTCTCCGTGTACAAAGATAGATTAGATGTTCATTGCAACGTTGTTTCACGGCTTTAAAATGATTATCTATTCTATTACAGTGTACTCGGAGAATAGCGGGGAGGTCCTGCCGAAATTTACTCGAAACGGTTGAAAACACAAGCGAATGGGTGTCTGCTCTATACATTCTTAATAGGATAGAAGCCTTACCCCCGACAGCCGAAACACACACATACAACAAGAATACACAACAAACGCATCATTAGAGAGTGATTCAAGATATTCAAGTTAAAACCAATATATGATACTCGATGATAATATGAAACTTTCATATTCTCATACATGAGTATCCTCAAATCTTACTTTGATTATCGATAATTTATTTTTTTCAACGACAAACGCACACACAAAGCATATACACGGATTTTCTCCTTTGTCAGTAACCATCTCGTTCTTAGATTTCTCAATATAGTCATCATAACCTACAATTTATATGTTAAACAGTCTAACATGGCCCATGAGTACGTCAGAGTTAAGGACTGGATGTATGTGGATTGACAACAATGTATGCAACCTAAGTTTTTTGCAGGAGTTGCTGCTTTTATTGAATTTGCACGCGCACATAATAAGATCGTGATAGAGAAGATTCTCTACCCGTACGATAGATGTGGGAATAAGTACTGGCAGAAGGTAGAATTGGCAAAGCTTCATATCGTAAAAAATGGTTTTACTAGACTTTATACAACTTGGCTATATCACGGGGAAGGAGAAGAACGCAGTAATGTGGCAGAAGAAGAAGGAAAAGACGATAATTCGGCAGGAGAAGAAGGAGAAGACAGTAATGCGGTAGAAGAAGAAGACGATAATTTCTTTCCATCAGAAAAAATGGAGGATATGGTAGAGGCTGCCATAGGTGAATCTATTCGTACCGAAGATGACATTCCTTCCGGTCAAGGACCGTGTACTGATAAATATGAAAATTTCATGAATGATGCTAGAAAACCAATTTATGAGAATGCAAAGTATTCCACCCTCTCATGGTTCGTCCAACTTTTCCAGATTAAGTGCCTAAATGGATGGAGCAATAAGTCATTCACAATGCTTCTTTCGTTCTTGAAAGATTCTATGCCCCGGGAAATAACGTGCCCGACAGCTGATATGGAGCCCAGAAGATGATGTCTGATTTGGGTCTGAAGTGTGAGAAGATTCAAGCATGTCTTAAAAATTGCGTTTTATACTGGAAAGAGAATTCAGATTTGAAAGAGTGTCCAACATGCGTAGAGGCCAGGTGTAAGCCGAAAGATTCTGATATGAAGCTCGATATACCAGTCAAGATAGCACGATACTTTCCTATAACACAGAGCCTGCAGAGGCTATTCAGGTGCAAGAAAACAGCCGAGGCAATGATTTGGCATCACCGTGCTCCTCCAAGTGAAGATGGAAAAATGAGCCATCCAATAGATTCACCGGCATGGAAGGATTTCGATAGGAGGCATGCAATATTCAGTAGCAATCCTCGCAATGTCAGGCTCGGACTGGCTAGTGATGGCTTCTGCCCATTCAACTATATGGCTGGAAGCCACAGCACATAGCCCGTTGTAATGATAATTTATAATCTGTCGCCTTGGTTGGCTATGGACTAATCATACTTTATGATGCCTCTTCTTATCGACGGACCAAACTCACTGGGAAATAATATCGACGTCTATCTCCGACCTCTGATCGAGGAGTTAAAATCTTTGTTCATTGATGGTGTAAAGACTTACGATGCAAACACAAATACAACCTTCATACTGCGTGCGGCTTTAATGTGGATAATTAATGACTTTCCTGCGTGTGGAATGTTATCAGGTTGGTCCGTACATGGTCACAATGTATGTCCTCATTGCCATCAACATACAACATCGAGATTCTTGAATTTTAGCAGGAAGGTTTGTTATTACGGCCATCGACGTTTCTTGCCTCTAGACCACCCCTACAGGTTAGACGCTGTTCACATTGATGGTCATCAGGAGCTTCTTGGACCTCCATCCCCATCGTCTGGAGAGGACGTGACTTCCCAGTGGGATGGTTACAATAATGTGACCATCGGGATGGATCCGACAAAACAGGTCAAACCACCATTCTGGAACAAATTAAGCATTTTCTTTGAGCTTCCGTACTGGTCAACAAATTTAGTGCGTCATTGTCTGGACGTCATACATATAGAGAAAGGAGTATCCGAGCACATACTCAACTTGCTTCTATATAAAGACTGGAAATCGAAAGACAATCTCAATACTCGGATGGATCTATAGGACTGGGAAATAAGAAGTGAATTGCATCCTAAACCGGTAGCGGGTAAACCTGGAAAGTTTGTACTTCCCAATGCCGCTTATCATATGTCACAACCGGAGAAGAAAAGATTGCTACAGGTGTTGCATGATTTGAAAGTTCCCACAGGTTTCTCATGATCATTCAGTAAGAAGATAAAAATTATGAAAGGCAAGATCGATGGGCTGAAAAGTCATGATCACCATGTTATCGTGGAGCACCTTCTCCAATTAGCCCTCAGGACTTCTCTCCCCGAATTTGTTGGTCTAGTAATCAACGACCTATATTGTTTTTTCAGAGAGTGATGCGCTAAAACACTGGATGTTGTGACGCTGGATAAACTAGAAAATTCTATTGCGTTGATACTTTGCAAGTTTGAACGTATTTTCCCACCGTCATTCTTCGATATCATAATACACCTGACGGTTCATCTTGCAACTGAGGCTAAGTTAGCCGGACCGATACAATATCGATGGATGTATCCCGTCGAGAGGTACGTGGAATTTTTCGCTTCGCGTAAATTTTAAAATTATTGTTGTCCTGTATGCCCGTATTTATTTATTCAACATATTTTCTTTAGGTATTTCTACACTCTTAAAAAGTATATACGCAATAGAAATCGACTAGAGAGTTCTATCATGCAAGGTTATCTTCTAGATGGAGCAATCATATTTTGTTCTCGCTATCTGGACGAGAATATTGAGACGAGACTTAACCGGCCTCGAAGAATTCAAGACGGGCCATATGGTAAAGCCGATTATAAGAGGGTAGACACTATGTTTATTAATAAGATATACCGGTTTATCTTGCTTAATTGCGCATGTCTTGAAAAAATTAGAGAATAAGTTTTTTTTAGATTAATTGTTATATTTGTGTTTGTGTGTGCATGAAATAATATAATATTAATGTCATAATTTATTGTCGAGAACAGAATTCATTTTAACGAGGTACGTGAGGGGCATCCTGATTGGAACGATGAATGATTGGAAAAATATCATCAGGATAATTTTTGCGATTAGGTTGCAGATCATGTAAGTTATTCGAATAACACGTTATTGCTATTAGTTTTAATCTAAACTTATATCTTTATGTATTTGTCGTAAAATTTGTTTTGTTAGATCCACGATCCGAACTTGTCTGTATCATTAGAGAGTGATTCAAGATGTTTAGCTCAATTTCCTAGTATGGAGGTTGCATATTATAAAGGATTCGGTGTCCTTGGATACAAATTCGAAGTTAAGGACATAGAAACATTTAGAACCACTCAGAATAATGGGATTGCGACGGTAGGATCGGATGGTGTGATTTATTATGGATACTTATATTGTATACTCAGCATCCACTATCCCGGACGATCAGAACCCTTTTATATATTTCAGTGTACTTGGTACGATACGCGAACCGATACGGATAAGTGGAGAAGCAATCTTGGGACTTGGAAAGATGAATATGGATTGACCAGTGTGAACACACTTCGATTTTAAGTTCAGGAAGATCCGTTTATCTTTCCGAACCAAGCGTTCCAAGTATACTACTCATAGTGTTTGAAGCATCCGTGATGGAGTGTCGTATGCCGTTGGAAACCCAGGGATGTCTACGATGTCCCAGAACTCGAGGACAGCGATGAGGATGAAGAAGAGAGAAGACTTAGAGTGCTCCGACCGTCTATTTCAAAAGACGGGTTGTCTTCGGCTGATCATGAAGTTACGTGGGTTAGAAATGATATCGATGATGAAATCCAAGTAGATATGTCTAATGCGCCCACGAAACGAAAAAGGTTATCAGTAATGTTATATTATTACTTCATATTTTACGATCTATACATATATAGTCAATGCTTGTAATGATTGTCTAATACGTCCACGAACCGTTATATTATCAATGTTTGATTGTCTAGCTATTGGTGATGCGTCCACATCAGGGGCAGAGGCCACTCCCGCACCTCCAGGCATATTTATATATCATATAGTGCATGTATATTGATTTAGAATGCTATATCATAAATATACATATATTCATTTTGCTCTTACGTACTTACATCAGGGACAGAGGCCACTCCCGCACCTCCAGGTATGTTTATATATCATATACCTGCGGGTATGTTTATATATCCTATAGTGTATACATGTTGATTTAGAATGTTATATTATTGATATATGCATTCTTTTTGCAATTACTTATATAGCTGATACTTGATTGTCTAATTATAGGTGGTGCGTCCTCGTTGTTAGTTATATGTATGCCCTAGAGGCCATTACTATACATATGATATATATTGTAATGGATGCTTGGACATATATAGGGAGGACTTTCTTGCTCGACATGATAGTATGCTATCTGGTTGTACTTTATCTTAACATGTACTTTGATTGTCTCTATGTTACATGTTGATAAAGCCCTTAGGATATGTACTCGACTACGGTAGTCGACGAGTTCATCCTATAACTGTTCCTAGTCGAGGGTGTATCGAGACAGGGCATCGATACACCAGAGTAGACTAGCGTATACGCATCTTGACCCATATGATGGGCGATGGATGATCCCATATCCATCCGTGTTTGACATCAAGGATGGTGTACGGGTGCTCAGAAGAGATCGGGTACACTGGACGGACTCACCGAGAACTCCCAGATGGTATTATACCTCACGTCAGATGACAGTTCTCCGGTGACACTGGTACAGAGTAGTCTGTTGACCCGAGATCATCATAGAGTCTTGTGTGATTCCCACCGTGCTTTGATTTCCATCATACCATGTCCAAGAGGGTGTGCAAAAAGGTGGCTTTTGGGTACAGTCCCGAATCACATGGAGGCAATGAGCGATAGGAGGGGATTCGTCTCTCCCGGTATAGGGAGTTGATGTTGTGCTGTGTTTGATTGGCTATAACTGGAAATCCCTGGGCAGGGTTGCTGAGATTTACTGGTAAGTGTTATCAGTAGTTTCTCGAACTGTTATAGACCTCATATCGACACGACCTATCAAGCTACTGGGGTCTGACGTTTACCACCCCTAGACGAGATATGCGACATATCAGACGAAGAGACCGGACTCTACGGGAGTGTTACTGATTGGATTCGTAGGAGAATGTACAGGCTTGCTTGTTGATCTTCTGATCACTCAATACCTGGGTGGCTGTTACGTTTAGCTGACCGCTTGCAGCTTGTGGGTGTTTGATATGATCATCAGCTGCTACTGGCGTATTGACGATTCCTTAGAGTCCTACACAGAGGTTTCTTGACTCAGGCAAAATGGAGTAGGAGCACATATGTGATATGTGCAGGACCGAGGATAATGCGATATGAGATACTGTATTATATTCTCGCGTTATTTTGATATGATCCAGATCATCGGATCAAGTGTTGATTCGATAAATCGGTACATGATATATTAGTCGGTTATATTCGATATAGCCAGATTGTCGGATCAAGTGTTGATTCGATAATTTAATGTATAATAATATATATGATATATTGAATTGCATTATCTAATATTGGCTCGCTTTATTGATTCATTTTCTCACCGGGTAATACATTGATATATATATGCGATATATGTTAATTGTATTATTTTCTTTTGTTACAAATATATATTATATATGTGATATATAATATTGTAACATGATATGATTACTAATGCAACATGTTTAGTGGAGATTAAACAAGGTTAGGGTTTAATTTGGGTTAGATCTTTCTTGATGCTTCTAGAAGGTTTTAGTTTGTTTCTAGCAAAGATATTATGCTTGATATTTTCTAACCCAACCCAAACCCTTCACCTTTGGTTAAGTCTCTATATGGGTTAGCCTCTTCATAGTCTACCATGGTTGCATTATTAATGATTATGATATTTTTCATTATTCATCACAAAAGGATTTATTCATTGTTCATCTTCTTCTTCCTCCTTGCAAAGCTTTCTAGCTTTGATTCTTGTGATGAAAATGGGTGAGATTATGAAAATAAAATAGAGCTAAATTCCTACTTCATCATCCTAATCTATCCTAGCCATTTAGATTAGGGTGTTCACTTCATTTGAGAGTAAGAGCTTTTGTTTAAGAAACTTCAAGGTAGATCATCTTAGTTATCGAAGATCGGAAGCAAGTTTGCATCATTCTCTTCGTGGAGCCTCTCTAGAGTCTGGGTACATGATGATCGCAGCGAAGGGACCTCAACACGGAGCTTATGAAGTGAAGGACCGGACTATAAAGGTTGTAATCCCAAACTCTTAGATGTTAAAGTGTTTAACATGCTTTGTTTCGCCTAATCTCTAGTTTAAAGATCTTGGTTAGGGTTGTTCGGCATGGCTAAAATTTAAATCGGGCATGGTTGATACCTTGTAGAACCTTATTGGAGTGCCTAGTAACCCTACACTCGTCTGGTGCAGTGGCCACTCCCGTCACTTCCATACCCTTCGCTCAGTCTGCAGCTTTGTATGAATAAATATTAAATATTTATTCATTTTACATATCCTTTAAGAATAAACATGAACTTCATGTAATTTTATCGATGTTTATTTTCTAGTTGGAGATGCATCCACATCCGGGTCACCGGCTGTTCCTCACCGAAGGAACTATCGTCCCACTCGTGCTGCTGCCCGGGACCAGGCTCATGCTTTAGTCGCCGGAGGTATATATCACACTTCAATTTTCGTTAAACCTTGATTTCTTAATACCACTTTGTCTTAATATTGATTGTCTTGATATTTCTTGTAGACACAGGGCCTTCCCATCCCGAGAGGGGGACTCGAGGACGGAATCAGTCCCACAGGCTGAGACACGACAGAGCTAGGGGGAGGCAGCATTCCCCCTCTTTTTTACCCCCGATTATGGCTATACCGGCGATTATGCCGAGAGGTTCGGCCGGTATATGGGGGATGAGAGCCGCCTCGTGAAGAACTATCCACTTCACATTGAGTGGGGGGACCAGCACCGGCGCTCATTCGCCCTCTTTTGGGATCAGGCTCGGGTATTAATATATATTTTCATTTGATTTATCCAATATATTTATTATTAACACTTGCAATCTAATAACAATGTTTTTTTGTATTTTCAGTTGGATTACGATTTTCAGCCTGTACCCGACCCTGATCACCCTGGGAGGGTGCTCGATCTTCACGTTCTGTACAATGGCCTGATGAAGAACATGCAGACGAAGGTCCGATATAACAGGAATGAGCTGAAGATCGATTGCTATTCTCTGTGGATGGCGACCCCCGAGGCAGAGAGAGCGGCCCTCCTACATACTCCGGCCTTTGCGAGAGTCGACGTAGATACATGGCCTCTATTGTGCCAATATTTCGACTCTCATCACAAACAAGTATGTATTTTAAATGTAATTCATTGTTTAGTATATAATTTATTTTTTTGTGTTGCTTAATTAGAAAACTAAATCTGAATGTGTTGTGCAGAAACAGGCTGATCAAAATAAAGAGAATAGGAAGTCGGCGAAGAGCGGTCGCCCCACTTATACAGGTGCCTCGAGGAATATTACTCGGGCCATGGAGTTATCGGTAAATTACAATAGACCGGCCTTTGTGATATAATGTAATATTAAGAGTTATTTTCTAATATATCTAATATTAAGAGTTATTTTCTAATATTACAGAAAGCTCAGACCCTGGCTCAGGGTGGTACACCGAGCGTGCTGTCCGCGTATCTTGCCGTCCACGGCACCTCGACAGATCCCGCCACGGGCGAGCTTTGATACCCCGACACCGCTACCCAGGAGTATTGCGTAAATGTTAATATTTATTCAACCCCTATTTAAAATTTTTGTTCTGAAAGGTTCAAATTTAAATGATATACTTATATTTTACTGGTTAATGTGGGTGTAGGAGCGGGTGGTTGAGCAGGCGGAGACATCGGGGATCGATTTTACTGGACAGAACGATCCGATGCTGCTGACCTCAGTCCTAGACGCCGCACACGGAGGGCACCACGGAGGTTGGGAGAGAGGCCGGGGACTGGGTCCAAGCAGGGCCCATATGAGGCTGGACTCCACTCCGGCGGTTACTTTCTCTATCTCCCGTGAGCGATGTTTTGAGCAAGAACTGGACACCTTGAAGGCCACCGTTCAGGAGTTGAAAGAGATGTTGGTATGTATACTTAATAGTAAAATATTATGTCATATTATAGATAGCAACATATCCAATATTAGTACGTAGTCTGAGCTTATTTGGTTGTAGACTTAGCTTTGATTAATCATACATACATATCTAATTAAAATAAACTACGGTTTTCCAAACTAGATATCCAAACGAGGCCTAAGTCCCTAAGTATACATAGATTGGGGTTTTGCAATAACCTGATAATGATACGAATTCGACTAATACACGGTTCTTACTCGTTTATTACACACAAAATTGAACAGACGCGACAGGGTACATCGGTTGAGCCTCCACATGCATCTCCTTCGGCTGCGGCTCCGCAAGCCACTACCTCGGCTGCGGTTGCGCAGACAACTCCTATAGCTCCACTACCCGCTTAGACTCCTGCAGCTGCGGCTCCGCAAGCAACTATCTCGGCGGCGGTTGCGCAGACCACTCCTATAGCTCCACAGCCCGCTCAGACTCCCTCACACTCCGCATTGCTCGAGATATTGACTCAGGGTATATCCGAGGAGCAGGCGCGCCAGATTACGGCGTTTATCAGAGGTGGAGCTGGACCGAGCTAGGGTAGCTTTTTGATTCTTATATTTTAAACATGTATTTAATTATATGATACATATTGTATATATTTTGGACGATATTGATATTGGTGGTTTTTGCGTGTTTATATTGATTTAGATTGATATCGTATTCTGCTTGTTTATTTCTTTTGTATATTATGCGTGAGATTTGATTATGAATACTGCGGTATATATTCTGCGTGTTGATTAATTTTATATATGATGTATATATTATTGTGCACAGGGCAAGAAAAAAACAGGCAGCCCTTTTTTTAAAAAAAACCTGATAATATGTCCCTACGGATTAATCCGTAGGGCCCAACATTGCCCCTACGGATTAATCCGTAGGGGCAAAATATCAGGATACCTGATGTTTTGCCTCTATGATCTCAGTAAGAGGGGTTATACTTGTCCCTACGGATTTGACCGTAGGGGCTTAAACATGCCCCTACACAGGTATCCGTAGGGACAAAATATCAGGATACCTGATATTTTGCCCCTACACATCTGGACCTACGCATGTATCCGTAGGGGCATATATTTGGCCATACGGATAACTCCGTAGGGACAACTATTTTATTTTATAAACCGATAAATTAAATAACTTTTTTGTCCCTACAGTCTAATCCGTAGGGACATATGGACCTACACATTACGCCGTAGGGGCAGGTATTTAACCGTAGGGGTATGTTTAAGGTTAAGACTTGCACCTACGGCGTTTGCACCTACAGGGTAATTTCTTGCCCCTACGGATAACTCCGTAGGGGCAGTGAGTTGCTCCTACGGATAAATCCGTAGGGGCAACCCCTATTTGTAGTAGTGACGGGTCATTGCATCTCCAAGGTTAACCAAGAGTCTTGAAGTAATGACTCATTCTTCTTTTTCTAAATTCAAATAATAAATCATTTATCTCTTATGTTTAAGCCCAATGTGATTCTCATACATCCAAGTTCCATGTATCATCAACTATGATACAAAAATTTATATGTTGTTTATATCAAATATAAATAACATATAAAGAGTAGAAAATAATTTAAAGTGAGCATTATATATATATATATATATATATATATATATATATATATATATATATATATATATCAAATACATAAATATATATCAAATTATTAAATCAACACTTGATTCAATAATCCGGTTATATCATATATAACCCGGCTGATATAAAAAATGCTAGATTAGAATACGGTATCATATACACGTATTCAATCAAGCTCCCGCACATATCTCTATACATGTCCTACTTTGTTTCGCTTGAGCTAGGAAACCTTTATGTGGGACTCTAAAGACTCGCCAATATGCTGGCAGTAGGTAAAGATCACATTAAACACCCACAAGCCGTCAGCAGTACTAGCTGCACGTAACGGCTACCCAGGTATTGAACGAATAGAAGATCAACATGCAAACTTGTCCAAACACCCATAGAGCCTATAAGCAATACTTACCGTACAGTCCGGTCTCTTCGTCTGATATGTCGTATATCGAGTCTGGGGGGTGGAATATTCAGACCCCAATAACTCGATAAGTCATGCCGATGTGTGGCCTATAACCTTTCGAGAAACTACTGATAACACTTATCAGTAAATCTCATCGGCCCTGATTAGTACTTGCGGTTATAGCCAATCGCGCATGGCACAACATAAACTCCCAATACCGGGAGAGACGAAACCCCTCTTATCGCTTACTACCTCCATGTGACTCGGGACTGTACCCAAAAACCACCTTTTTGCATGACTCGGTAGAACTTCGGTAGGGTGGAAATCAAAGCACAGTGGGAACCATACATGGCATTATGACGATCTAGGGTCGACAGACTAACCTGTACAAGTGTCACTAGAGAACTGCTATCTGACGATAGATATGGTACCATCTAGGAGTTCATGGCGAGTCATGTTCGGTGTCCTCATTCTTTAATGAGCACATGTGTACAATATTTGATGTCAAACACTAATGGTTGTAGGATCAACCATCGCCCCATACAGGGTCAAGAAACGTACACACTAATCTACTCTGGAATATCGATGACCTGTCTCGATACTCCCTCGACTAGGAACTGTTAAGGATGTGCTTCTGAACTACTCAATCACCACTAGTATGATCTACATCATAGTCCTGGTAGTCAAGCCAATATCCTAAGGGCTTTATCAACATGTATCAAAGAGACAGTAAACTAAAACAAGTGCACATGTTAAGATAAAGAGCTACCAGATAGCACACTATCATGCTGAGCAAGAAAGTCCTCTCTCTCTCTCTCTATATATATATATATATATATATATATATATATATATATATATATATGAGAATAATGGAGGAAAGATGCCATAGGAAGGAAGTTCTTCCTACGGCGTTGAAAAAGTACGCCCTCCATCATGTTTTCCGACGATCGGCACCCATCATCTTCTTCGTTATGATCTAAGATATGGGTACACCAAATTTCATGTGATTCTACAACTTTTTCACCATTGAATTAGTGGGTTCAAAATTAACGGTTTACCGACAATAGAACTTTTTTCATTGATAAATCAACGGTGGAAAAGTTGTAGAATCACACGAAATTTGGCGTACCCACATCTTAGATGATAACGATGAAGATGATGGATTCCGATTGTCGGAAGATATGACGGAGGGCATACTTTTTTGACGCCATAGGAGGAAATTCTCTCCTATGGCTTCTTTCCTCCATTATTCTCTCTCTCTATGTGTGTGTGTGTGTGTGTGTGTCCAAGCATCCACTATAATATACAATAATGGCCTCTAGGGCATTCATAATCCTAACAATCTCCCACTTGCACTAAACCCAGTTGTTGTAGTATCGCATACCCAACATCCCAAAAGGTCTCTCGAACTGTGTCTGGGGGAAGGCCTTCGTGAGTGGATCCATCGTGTTGTCCTTTGTGTCTACTCTCCTGATCTCGATCTCGCGGCGAACAACTGTTGGGTTCACTTAGCACCTTCGCTAGGTTTCAGCAACCATCAAGTATGCAATTTCAAAAATCTAGAGTGCTAAGTAACCCGAACCAAGGATCTAACTAGAGAATTAGGGTTTTTAAAGCATGTAAACAACTTTAAACTAAGTGAACAAGGAATACAACCTTTATAGGCCGGTCCTTCACTTCTAAAGCTCCGTGTAGTAGTCCCTTAGCTCCAAGTAGTGGCCCCCCAAACTTTTCTTAGGCTCCACTAGGTGAAAGGAACGAGCTTGCTTAAGGATCTTCAAGGCCGAAGATGATCAACATCGAAGAATCTCTAACTCAAGCAACCTCTTCACTAATTGAGGAATTAGTGAAGTAAACAACCTATACTAAATGGCTAGTTTGGTATAGATTGATGAAGTATGAATTTTGCTCACTTGAGAATTATTTTTCTCCCTTTCTTTTTCACCTCACTCAAGAGCTAGAGAGCAAAGAAAGAGATGAAGAAGATGAACTAATGTCAACCCTTGGGTGAAAAAATATCTCATAGATATTTATAGATACTTAACCATGGCTAAAGATAATGGTTGGGTTAATAAATATTTAGAGTAAAACAAAATTAGTGGACTAAGTCAAGTTTTCTACATGCTTCCACAAGCATCCTAAACCATTCCAATTTCCACCTAATTTTGATTTATCCCTTAATAATTGAATCCCCAAATTATCTTTAGTTTGGTATGAGTCTCATACACCTATGTCCAATGTATCATCAAGCATGACACAAAATTAAATACATTAATATATATCACATATATATTTAAATGTATTAGTAGAAAAGAAATTCTTAAGTGAGCTAATATTAGTTAATATATAATAATATATCAAATATTAAATTATATATTAAATTATTAAATCAACACTTGATTTAATAATCCGGCTATATCACATATAACCGACTAATATCATTTATATCAACTTATCGAATCAACACTTAATTCAATAACCCGGCTATATCTCATATAACCGATTGATATCATATATCGCGAGATTAGAATACGATATCACATACACGTATTAATCTCGGTCCCGCACATATCACATATGTACCCTACTTCATTTTACTTGAGCTAGGAAACCTCTGTGTAGGACTCTAAAGACTCGTAAATAAACCAGCAGTAGGTAATGATCATATCAGTCACCCACAAGCCGTCAGCGGTACTAGATGGACGTAACGGCTACCCAGGTATTGAGCAATCAGAAGATCAACAAGCAAGCTTGTCCAAACTCCCATGAATCCAGTAAGTAACACTACCGTACAGTCTAGTCTCTTCGTCTGATATGTCGCATATCGAGTCTGGGGGTGGTAAACGTCAGACACCAATAACTTGATAAGTCATGCCGATGTGAAGCTTATAACGGGTCGAGAAACTACTGATAACACTTACCAGTAGATCTCATCATCAGCCCTGGCCAGGGACTTTTTGTTATAGCCAATCGAGTATAGCGCAATATTAACTCCCAATACAGAGAGAGACGAAATGCCTCCTATCGCTCATTGCCCCCATGTGACTCGGGACTGTATCCAAAATCCACCTGTTTGCACGCTCTCTTGAGCGTGGTAGGGAGGAAATCAAAGCACAGTGGGAATCATACAAGACTCTATGACGATTTCGGGTCTACAGACTAACCTGTACCATTGTCACCAGAGAACTGCAATCTGACGATAGGTATAATACCATCTAGGAGTCCTCAGCAAGTCCTGTTCGGTGTACCCATTCTGCAATGAGCACCTATGTACAATCTTTGATGTCAAACACCAATGGATGTAGGATCATCCATCGCCCCATACAGGGTCAAGAAACGTACACACTAGTCTACTCTGGAATATCGATGCCCTGTCTCGATACTCCTACGACTAGGAACAATTAAAGGATGAATTTGTGGACTACGCTGGCCCCACTAATATGATCTGCATCATAGTCCTGGTAGTCAAGTACACATCCTAAGGGCTTTATCAATATGTGAGAAAAAGACAGTATCACAATACCAGTCTATATGTTATGATAAAGAGCAACCATATAGCATAATATCATGTCGAGCAAGAATGTCCTCTCTATATATGTCCAAGCATCCATTATAATATACAATCATGTACAATAATGACCTCTAGGGCATACATACAACTAACAACTTCCCACTTGCACCAAGGACAGTTGTTGTAGTATCTCATACCCAACATCCCAAAGAGTCTCTCAAATTGTATCTGCGGGATGGCCTTCGTGAGTGGATCCACCGTGTTATTCTTCGTGTCAACTCTCCTGATCTCGATCTCCCGGCGATCAACTATCTCCCGGATCAGGTGATACCGCCTCAGAATAAGTCTGGATCGCTGATGGGACCTAGGTTCCTTGGCTAAAGCCACAACTCCATTTTTATCATAATACAAAGGTATTGGATACTCAATTGATGGAACCACTCCAAGTTCAGTTATGAACTTCCTCATCCGGACAGCCTCTTTGGCGGCATCGTTGGCAGCGATGTATTCAACCTCCATCGTTAAGTCTTCCACGGTATCTTTCTTGGAACTCTTCTAACATACTGCCCCTCTATTGAGGGTGAAGACAAAACCCGAGACCGACTTACTGTCGTCTTTATCACTCTGGAAGATAGAATCGGTAAAGGACTCCACTTGGAGTTCACCGTTACCATACACCAAAAACATTTCTTTAGTCATTCTCAAGTACTTAAGAATGTTCTTCATAGCTATCCAGTGATTCTCCCCAGGATCCGATTGATACCATCTTACAACAGCAAGTGCGTAAGCTACACCTGTTCTGGTACATAACATCGCATACATGATAAACCTGACTGCCGAACCATAGGGTATCCCTTGCATGCGAGCCCTTTCCAAATCAGTCTTGGGGGGCATCTCTTTGGAGAGAACGATTCCTAAGATCGTGGGTAAATTTCCACGCTTGGAATCTTCCATACTAAAGCTCTTTAGTATGGTTTCAATGTACCTGGATTGGGACAATCCCAACATCTGCTTAGATCTATCTCTATAGATCTTAATCCCCAGAATGTAGAAGGCATCACCCAGATCCTTCATGGAGAACCTTTGTGTTAAGAAGAGCTTGACCGATTGTAGTATAGGAACATCATTTCCTATCAAGAGTATGCCTTCCACGTAAAATACGAGGAAGACAATCTTACTCTTTACAACCTTTTTGTATATACACGGCCCATCTATGTTTTTTATGAAGTCAAACTCTTTGGCTGCCACATCAAAACAGATGTTCCAACTTCGCGATGCCTGCTTTAACCCGTAGATTGATTTAATCAGCTTGCACACTTTTCCGCTACTCCCACTATCTATGAAGCCCTCTGACTGTGTCATGTACACGCTCTCTTCTAAATCAGCATTTAGAAAAGCGGTCTTGACATCCATCTGCCAGATTTCGTAGTCATGGTATGCAGCAATGGCAATTAGGATCCGGATGGACTTAAGCATAGCCACTGGAGAAAAGGTTTCTTCATAATCGACACCAGGTCGTTGACGAAAACCTTTTGCTACAAGTCTGGCTTTGAAAGTCTCAACTTTTCCATCTACACCAAGTTTCTTCTTAAAGATCCAATTGCTACCAATGGGTTTTACCCCTTCAGGAGCAACTTCCAAAGTCCATACTTTGTTGGTGTACATGGATTCCATATCAGGTCGCATTGCATCCAACCATTTCATAGAGTCCCCACTCGTGATGGCCTGCTCGAAACTAGTTGGGTCATCATCTTCCATGATGCAATTCTCGCTCCCACCGTCTATTGGAAAACCGTAGTATCTCTTAGGTGGATGAGGAACCCTACTAGATCTGCGGAGTGGCTGAGGTTCGTTGGAGACTGTTGAATCCTCCGGTTCCACCAAATCATCAGTTGTTGTTTGTGTGACTGGAACTTCTTCCAGTTCAACCTCATGACCACTAATTTCTTTTACAAGAAATTCATTTTCCAAAATGGTGTCATGTTGAGCAACAAACACCTTTTTTCTCACTGTAGTAGAATATATATCCATATGAATTCTTTGGATAACCCACAAACTTGCAAACAACTGATCTTGCCTCGAGTTTTTCCGGATTTTGCTTTTTGACATAGGCCGGACAACCCCATATCTTAACTCGTTTAAGATATGGTCTCTTTCCACTCCATATCTCATATGTATTTTAGGCACCGACTTTGATGGAATTTGATTCAATAGGTATGCTGCTGTCTCAAGCGCATAACCCCAAATGGAAATAGGTAACTCAACGGTACTCATCACAGAGCGCACCATATCTAATTGGGTGCGGTTTTTCCGCTCCAACACACTGCTGTGCTGTGGTGTATACGGAGGAGTAAACTGAGAGAGAATCACATTCTCTTTTAAATAGTTCAGGAACTCCATGCTTAAGTATTCTCCTCCCCGATCAGATCGAAGGATTTTAATACTTTTACCCGTTTGGTTCTCTAATTCGTACTTGTATTCCTTGAATTTCTCAAAAGCTTCAGACTTGTGTTTCAACAGGAACACATGTCCGAATCTTGAGAGATCATCGGTGAATGTGATAAAGTACGAGTAACCATTCCCGGCATGTGTAAACATGGGACCGCATACATCACTATGCATCAATCCCAAGAGTTCAGTAGCTCTTTCTCCGTGTCCAGTAAACGGAGTTTTGGTCATCTTGCCTTTGAGACATGAATGGAAAGTTTCATAAGATGTAAATTCAAACTGATTCAAATATCCATCTTTATGTAACTTAGCTAGCCATGTCGCATTGATATGACCTAGTCTACAATACCACAAGAAGGATTCGTTCATATCTGAACTTTTCCTCTTATGTGTGTTCTGTACGTTTAGAACTGTATTCTGATTTAGAACGTATAAACCGTTACATAATGTACCAAACCCAATCAACATTTGATTTAGGAAAATGTTCATAATATTATTCTCTACTTCAAACTTATATCCTTCTTTATCTAATAAAGAAATCGATATTAAATTGCATATCATAGATGGTACATAATAACAGTCGTTCAAGATTAATGTATTCCTATTTGGTAATACTAGGTGAACGTATAAACCGTTACATAATGTACCAAACCCAATCAACATTTGATTTAGGAAAATATTCATAATATTATTCTCTACTGCAAACTTATATCCATCTTTATCTAATAAAGAAATCGATATTAAGTTGCATATCATAGATGGTACATAATAACAGTCGTTCAAGATTATTGTATTCCTATTTGGTAATACTAGGTGATATTCACCAACTGCTTTGGCTACAACATTTGCACCATTCCCTACTTTTAGAGAATGATCACCTTTTCCCAGTTCTCTACCTTTCTTTAGCACATGTAGCATATTACATATGTGGGATTCTGATCCGGTATCTAATACCCAGGACATAGAGTGTACTGAGAAACAGTTCTCGGTAACGAACACACCCGAAGAAGATGCATCAACATGCTCATTCCTCGTTCGGGTTGCGTGGGAATTCGGATATTACCCTATTTCCTATTCAGAATTATAACAATTATAAGATAGAGCGGAACCAACGTTCCATAGCTCAGTATAATAAGCGGGTTCGGTCAATACATCAATATTATTATCTTGATTAAGGTGTGACATGGTCTCTACCTGGAGAGAGAGAGAAGAAAATACTTTAGCGTATGCTCTTGCAAGATTAGATTGGTTATTATCTTATCTAATCAGGATGGCTCCCACTGTTTTTATCAAATCTTCCTTCAAACCCTAAAAGGTAAGACTAGCCGGGATTAATTACATTCTACAAGTTCGCTAACTGGTCAGCCAGGCCAGCGTCGGTACTTTGAGGGAGGTTCTCCGTGCTTACGCGCGGACCTAATTAAAATAAAGCTCGTTTTCCCATAGGCATTACCCCGTTGACACCTTTCTAGACACCTACTGGATTAGCTAAGTGTAAAGTGCAAAACTCTCCCAGTAGTAACTCTTAATCGCCGTGGGGACCGGGATCCAACTATCTCATAAAAGCTATGCAATCTCATTGCAAATTTCAACATTTGAAATTCCCAATAATGTTTTTGCCCCAAGCGATTTATGACCTTGACAAGGTCAAAAACCCATAAACCGCAAGTCAAGTTCAACCCGTTCATTTCGTGATTGAATTAAACCCACCCGCACGACCCTTGACAATGTCAACAAGGCCATATGACTACCCTAATCCAGTCACATCATATGCGGCAGATAAGCACTAATTAGCTACCGTACACTACGTCTTGATAAGGTCAACAAACGCAGCACAAATACTAAATAGTACTTATCTGAAATGACGGAGGGCTACGACAGGTTTTTTAGAAAACCTTTTGCGTAATGAACTTGATATCGTTGTAGAATCGGGTGATGTGAAAAGGAGTGGTTTAAGCTCCGCTTTTAAAATCGAGGTTTTCAAAACAAAGCGAGTGGGTGTAGCATCTTCTAGCTTTTGCTAAAGAAGTCACTCCCGGTGAAGGGATCTAGGCTCTTTCCTCATCGAATGAGGTGCTGGATATTCATCAAGGAATACCACTATGCAAAGCAAGAACTAGAGCTACCTTTTTGAAAATTTGATTCTACAACATCATTAGGTTTCTTTCCTTTTCATTAATCTCATTAATGAAGTCCCATCATTTATGCTTCCTAAGTATCACAGATGAAGAAATGAAAATAAAACGTACGCTTATGCCATCCGCATTCGCCATGGGGTCCCTTCATACACCGTTATGTTAGTTAACTAACGGCAGAGCGGGGGCAGGACTAGCACGGATGCAAAACATAAGCAGCGTTTATTATATATCATATATATAATATAATATATTCGACTCATGCAGTTATATGATCTCATCACAGAACATTGCAGCAGAAGTCAACATATGAAATATTGGATATACTAGGAGGTCCGTGTTTTAAATTAAGCCAGTAGAAAACACGGATTCCATGGTCTTGATGAATAGTCAAACCTACATTCCTAGACCCCTACGAGAGCGGAATGCAACCCTGCCAATTCTAAAGTTTGGAGACCCGGTCTCGACTCTTCGAGATGGTCTCCCACTGGACTCTAGAACCCGGTTACTTGTGCTCCCCGCCTTGGGTCTATCCTAATGCGGAAAAATAAATAATATACATCAATGGTGACATCATCCTCAACCCGGAAGTGTCCCAATAAAAGAATATTACATATAAATTTTTACATGAATGAAAATGAAAAACTCTCATCTCACGCAAAAAAAAACCCCGGCTATTCAAACATGACGATCCAATATAACATATCACAGCAACACATAGCACCGCATGTCATCAACATAAGTAAATATGCGTATCCCAATTGTCGTTGACGTATAGCAACGAAACCGGCGATACACCATGTATTACACTTACAGTCGTAGAAAAGAAACGAAAACTACAATAATTGGAATCCGCAATATTCTTAGATATCATAAACCTGAAATATCACATATTTCGGATTTCATGCCTAACCGTATAAATTCATTAGACATCATAAACCCGGAATATCACATATTCCGAATTTCATGCCTAACGTTATAAACCCGACAATTTAGTCTCAAATTGAAAACACTTTTCAATAACTAGTCGGGCAATTCAAAAAGATTCCTAACAACTGATCGAATGCTCATCGGAAACATTAGTAGGCGGTCGCACCCTCGATGTCGTCGACGAAGTGCACTTAGGAGGAACACTGCGGCCACGAGCACCCGAACGGGTGTTTTTGACGCGGGGTTCTCCTACAGTCACTTGGTCGAGGCTATGGAGCGTGGCTATCTAGTAGTGTTATCCGGCGAGTGTTCGCGTACTATACGAGAAGGCGATGGAGTTTTGATACAAATCAAAACCCCACGGCAACCGATAAAAAGAGACTAAATTGCTAGATTCACAAAATTCTAATTAGTTTTCACAAAATTAATTATTGTGGATTCCAAATATTGTATCACAAATCACAGATATCTAGACGATATTAAACATTTCGATCGATTTATCAAACACCCAAAATTCCCAGAGACCTCAACACTTGAGTCACACTTAAAAATACCCAGAATGTGCCACAAGTACCTACGGATCAGCACAAGAAGACACATTCCCTGCCTTAACAACGGCGCCGCGGAACCGCGGCTAAACCCATGGTTTGGCCGCGGTTGCGCGGCCGTTTGGTCGAGTTGGGCCATCGTTTTTCTTAGGGATCCATACAAAACTCTGCACAATTTTCTAGTAATTTTTAATCTGGAAAAATCCAACATTTAAAAAAATTTCCAGAGAGTGGGAAAAGTTTGGGTTTCGATGTTCGATCGAACACTTTAACGTCGTCTATGCCACTCCTAATGCTCTAGCTTGGCTCTGATACAACTGTTGAGTTCGCTTAGCACCCTCGCTAGGTTTCGACAAGCATCAAGTATGCAATTTCAAAAATCTAGAGTGCTAAGCAACCCGAACCAAGGATCTAACTAGAGAATTAGGGTTTTTAAAGCATGTAAACAACTTTAAACTAAGTGAACAAGGAATACAACCTTTGTAGACCGGTCCTTCACTTCTAAAGCTCCGTGTAGTAGTCCCTTAGCTCTATGTAGTGGTCCCCCGAACTCTTCTTAGGCTCCACTAGGTGAAAGGAACGAGCTTGCTTAAGGATCTTCGAGGCCGAAGATGATCTACGTCGAAGAATCTCTAACTCGAG
Organism: Agapanthus africanus; assembly: GCA_030015575.1. Classification (NCBI taxonomy): domain Eukaryota; kingdom Viridiplantae; phylum Streptophyta; class Magnoliopsida; order Asparagales; family Amaryllidaceae; genus Agapanthus; species Agapanthus africanus. The sequence goes on from CM057350.1 coordinate 485,293,548, forward strand.
ATAGCTCTTCACTAATTGAGGAATTAGTGAAGTAAACAACCTATACTAAATGGCTAGTTTGGTATAGATTGATGAAGTAGGAATTTTGCTCACTTTAGAATTATTTTTCTCTTTTTCTTTTTCACCTCACTCAAGAGCTAGAGAGCAAAGAAGGAGATGAAGAAGATGAACTAATATAACCCCTTGGGTGAAAAAATATCTCATAGATATTTATAGATACTTAACCATGGCTAAAGATAATGGTTGGGTTAATAAATATCTAGAGTAAAACAAAATTAGTAGACTAAGTCAAGGTTTCTACATGCTTCCACAAGCATCCTAAACCATGCCAATTTCCACCTAATTTTGATTTATCCCTTAATAAACAAATCCCTAAATTATCTTTAGCTTGATATGAGTCTCATACACTCATGTCCAATGTATCATCAAGTATGACACAAAATTAAATATATTAATATATATCACATATATATTTAAATGTATTAGTAGAAAAGAAATTCTTAAGTGAGCTAATATTAGTTAATATATATTAATATATCAAATATATAATTATATATAAATTATTAAATCAACACTTGATTTAATAATCCGGCTATATCACATATAACCGACTAATATCATTTATATCAACTTATCGAATCAACACTTGATTTAATAACCCGACTATATCTCATATAACTGAATGATATCATATATCGCGAGATTAGAATACGGTATCATATACACGTATTTATCTCGATCCCGCACGTATCGCATATATGCCCTACTTCGTTTCGCTTGAGCTAGGAAACCGTGAGATTAGAATACGGTATCATACCAGTCACCCACAAGCCGTCAACGGTACTAACTGGACGTAACGGCCACCCAGGTATTGAGCGATTAGAATATCAAAAAGAAATCTTGTCCAAACTCCCGTGAATCCAGTAAGTAACACTACCATACAGTCCGGTATCTTTGTCTGATATATCACATATCGAGTCTGGGGGTGGTAAACGTCAGACCCCAATAACTTGATAAGTCACGCCGATGTGAGGCTTATAAAGGGTCGAGAAACTACTGATAACACTTACAGTAAATCTCATCATCATCCCTGGCCAGGGACTTCCTGTTATAGCCAATCGAGCATAGCACAACATCAACTCCCAATAGCGGGAGAGACGAAACCCCTCCTATCGCTCATTGCCTTCATGTGACTCGGGACTGTACCCAAAATCCACATGTTTGCACGCTCTCTTGAGCATGGTAGGGAGGAAATCAAAGCACAGTAGGAATCACACAAGACTCTGTGATGATCTCGGGTCTACAGACTAACCTGTACCAGTGTCACCAGAGAACTGCTATCTGACGATAGGTATAATACCATCTAGGATTCCTCGGCGAGTCCTATTAGGTGTACCCATTCTCCAATGAGCACATGTGTACAATCTTTGATGTCAAACACTAATGGATGTGAGATCATCCATCGCCCCATACAGGGTCAAAAAACGTACACACTAGTCTACTCTGGAATATCGATGCCATATCTCAATACTCCCACGACTAGGAAAAATTAAAGGATGAACTTGTGGACTATCCTGGCCCCACTAGTATGATCTGCATCATAGTCCTGGTCGTCAAGTACACATCCTACGGGCTTTATCAACATGTGAGAGAAAGAGAGTATCACAATACCAGTCTACATGTTAAGATAAAGAGCAACCAGATAGCATACTATCATGTCGAGCAAGAATGTCCTCTCTATATATGTCTAAGCATCCATTATAATATACAATCATGTACAATAATGGCCTCTAGGGCATACATACAACTAACAACAACTATCTTCCGAATCAGGTGATACCGTCTCAGAATATGTCTGGATCGCTGATAGGACCGGGGTTCCTTGGCCAAAGCCATAGCTCCATTGTTATCACAATATAAGGGTATTGGATCAACAATGGATGGAACCACACCAAGTTTAATTATGAACTTCTTCATCTAGACAACCTCTTTATCAGCATCGTTGGCAGTGATGTATTCAGCCTCCATTGTCGAGTGTGCAATGGTATCTTGCTTGAAACTCTTCTAACATACCGCCCCTCCATTGAGGGTGAAGAAAAAACCTGAGACAGACTTACTGTCATCCTTATCACTCTAGAAGCTCGAATCGGTAAAGGATTCTACTTGGGGTTCTCCATTACCATACACCAAGAACATTTCTTTAGCTCTTCGTAAGTACTTAAGAATGTTCTTCACAGTTGTCCAGTGCTTCTCCCCTGGGTCTGATTGATAGCTACTTACAACACTAATTGCGTAAGCTACATCCGGTCTGGTACATAATATCGCGTATATGATAGACCCAACTGCTGAAGTATAAGGTATCACGTTCATGCGAGCCCTCTCCAAATCAGTCTTAGGAGACATCTCTTTGGAGAGAGTGATCCTGAACAAGCGGGTAAATTACCACGCTTGGAATATTATATAATAACCTCATTAGTATGGTGTTTATGTATCTGGATTGGGACAATCCCAACATCCTTTTAGATCTATCCCTATATAGATCTTTATCCCAAAGATGTAGGAGGTATCACCAGATCTTTCATGGAGAACTTTTGTGATAGGAAGAGTTTGACCGAGTGCAGTATAGGAACATCATTTCCTATCAAGAGCATATCATCCATATACAATACGAGAAATACGACCTTACCCTCTACTGCCTTTTTATATATAAATGGTTCATCAACGTTTTTTATGAAGTCAAACTTTTTGACTGCTACATCAAAACAGATGTTCCAACTCCGTGATGCCTGCTTTAATCCGTAAATTGATTTAAGCAGTTTTCACACCTTTCCGCTGCTCCCACTATCTACGAAGCCCTCTGGATGTGTTATATACACGCTCTCTTCTAAATCACCATTTAGAAAAGCTGTCTTGACGTCCATTTGCCAGATTTCATATTCATGATATACAGCAATGGAAAGTAGGATCCTGATGGACCTAAGCATAGCCACTGGAGAAAAGGTCTCGTCATAGTCGACACCTGGTTGTTGACGAAAACCTTTTTCTACAAGTCTAGTTTTGAAAGTCTCGACCTTTCCATCTACACTAATTTTCTTCTTAAAGATACATTTGCTCCCAATGGTTTTACCCCTTCAGGAGCAACCTCCAAAGTTCATACTTTGTTGGTGTACATGGATTCCATCTAAGATCACATAGCATCCAGCCATTTCACAGAGTCCCCACTTGTGATGGCCTGCTTGAAACTAGTTGGGTCATCATCTTCCATGATGCAATCCTCGCTCCCACCGTCTATGAGGAAATAATAGTATCTCTCAGGTGGGTGAGAAACCCTACTAGATCTGCAGAGTGGCTGAGATTCGTCGAGAACTATTGAATCCTCTGGTTCTACCAAATTACCAGTTGTAGTTTATGTATCTGGAACTTCTTCCAGCTCTACCGTGCTCCCACAAATTTCTTTTGCAAGAAATTCTTTTTCCAAAAAATAGCATGCTGAGCAACAAACACCAGCTGTTCCTCGGTGTGGTAGAAGATATGCCCTCGCGAATGTTTAGGATATCTAACAAACTTACATAAAACAGACCTTGCCTCGAGTTTTTCCGGATTTTTCTTTTTAACATAAGCCGGACAGCCCCATATCTTAATGAAATTAAGATATGGTCTCTTCCCCTCCCATAACTTATATGGAGTGGTATGCGCAGACTTAGTAGGAACCCTATTCAATATATAAGCAGCCATTTCAAGTGCAAATACCCAAAAGGAAATAGGTAATTCAGCAATACTCATCATAGAGCGCACCATATCTAATAGAGCGCGATTCCTTCGCTCCGATACAACATTGTGTTGTGGTGTATACAGAGGAGTACGCTGAGAGAGAATCCCATTCTCTTTTAAATAATCTCAGAATTCTGTGCTTAAGTATTCACCTTCTCGATTAGATCGAAAGATTTTAAAACTTTTACCCGTCTGGTTCTCTACTTCGTTCTTATATTCCTTGAATTTCTCAAAAACTTCATATTTGTGTTTCAACAAGAGCACATGTTCGAATCTTGAGAGATCATCTGTGAATGTAATGAAGTACGAGGAACCATTCCTGACATGTATAGACTTAGGACGGCATACATCACTATGTATCAGTCCCAAGAGTTAAGTAGCTCTAGCTCCATGTCCTGTTCGTTTTGGTCATCTTTCCTTTGAGACATGACTGACAAGTTTCATAAGATATAAATTCGAACGGATTCAAATATCCATCTTTATGCAACTTAGATAATCTGGTCGCATTGATATGACCAAATCTACAGTGCCACAAGAAAGCTTCGTTCATTTCTAAACTTTTCCTCTTGTGAGTGTTTTGTATATTTAAAACTATATTTTGATTTAGAACATATAAACCATTACACAGCGTACCAAACCCAATCAACACTTGATTTAGGAAAATATTCATAACATTTTTCTCTAATGCAAAGTTATATCTATCTTTATTTACTAAAGATATGGATATTATATTGCACATCATAGATGGTATGAAATAACAGTCATTCAAAATCAATATATTACCTATTGGCAGTACAAGATGATATTCGCCGACAACTTCGGCAGCAACAATTGCTCCATTCCCTACTCTGAGAGACATATCACCCTTTCCCAGTTCTCTACTTTTCTTTAATCCTTGTAATAGATTACAAATGTGGCATCCTGATCCGGTATCCAATACTCAGGATATAGAGCAGACTAAGAAACAGTTCTCAATAACTAACACACCCAAAGAAGATGCATCAGAATGCTCCTTCTTCATCAGGGTTGCGTGGAAATCCTTGCAATCCCCTATCCCTTGCTCAGATTTATGATAGTTGTCATAAGATAGAGCGGAACCAACGTTTCATATCCCAGTATAATAAGCGGGTTCGGTCAATACATCCATGTTATTATCTTGATTAAGGCGTAACATGGTCTCTACCAAGAGAGAGAGAAGAAAACACTTTAACGTATGCTCATGCAAGATAAGAATGGTTATTATCTTATCTAATCAGGATGGCTCCCACTGTTTTTATCAAATCTTCCTTCAAACCTTAAAAGGTAAGATTAGCCGGGATTAATTACACCCTATAAGTTCGCTGATTTTTCAGTCAGGCTGATGTTGGTACTCCGAGGGATTCTCCCCGTGTTTTCGCATGGAACTAATTAAATAAACTCATTTTTGCAGGGGCATAACCCGATTAATATCTTTCAAGACACCTACTGGATTAGCTAATTGTAAAGTGGAGAACTCTCCCAAGAGTAACGCTTAATCGCATTGGGTATCGGGATCCAACTATCACATAGAAGGTTTACAATCTCATTGCAAATTTCAACACTTGAAATTCTCGATAATGGTTTTTACCCTTAACGACCTATGACCTTGACGGAGATCAACAAACTATAGGCCACCAGTCAAGTTCAACCCGTCATTTTTTGATCGATTCGAACCCATCCACACAAACTATTGATGGACGTCAACAAGGCTATGTGAATGTCCCTACCGATCGCATCTATATGCTGCAGATAAGTATTACCCAGCTACCGTATACTGTACCTTGACGAAGGTCAACAAACACAGCACGAATACTAAACACTACATATTTGAAATGACGGAGGGTTACGACTAGTTTTGAAGAAAACCTTTAATGTAATGAACCTAATATTGTTGTAGAACCTAGTGATTTGAAAAGGAGTGGTTTAAGCTCCGCTTTAAAAATCGAGTAGTTTTTTAAAACAAACCGAGTAGGTTGTAGAATTTGCTAGTTTTTACTAAAGAGGTCATTCCCGGTGAAAGGATCTAGGCTCTTTCCTCATCAAATGAGGTGCTGGATATTCATAATGGAATATCACTATGCAAAGCAAGAACTAGAACTACCTTTTTGAAAAAGTGATTCTACAACATCATTTAGATTTCTTTTCTTTTCATTAATTTTATCAATGAAGTCTCATCAATTATGTTTCCTAAACATCACAGAAGAAACGAAAACAAAACACATATATATGCCATCCGTATTCGCCACAGGGACCCGGGTCTTCACCGTAAGGTTACTTAACATACGGCAGGGCAGGTTTAGGACTAGCGTGAATGCAAAACATATATAGTGTCTACTAATATATCATATATATAAGCAGCATTCATCTCAAGCAGTTATATGATCATATCACATCACAGCACAGCAGAAGCAGGTATATGAAATATAGGATATCTTAGGAGGTCCGTGTTTTAGATTAAGCCATTAATGAAAAACACGGATTCCACGTTCATGATGAATAGCCAAGCCCGCACCCCTAAACCTCTGTGAGAGCGGCAAGCAAACTCTGCCAATTCTAGAATTTGGAGACCGGTCTCGAATCCTCGAGATGGCCTCCCACTGGACTCTACAACCCGGTTACTTGTGCTCTCCGCCTTAGATCTATCCTAATACGGAAAAGTAAATAATATACATCGAATGGAGACAACAACCTCAACCCGGAAGTGTCCCAATAGAAGAATATTACATACAACAATTTACATGAATGAAAATGAAAAACTCTCATCTCACATAAAACCCCCGGCTATTCAATCACGACAATCCAATATAACATATCGATATAGCAACACAATAACATCACATGTCATCAACGTAAGTAATTATGCGTATCCCTAATGTCATTGTCATATAGCAACGAGATCGGGCATACTGCCACATATTACACTTACGGTCACAGAAAAGAAATGAAAACTACAATAATTCGAATCCGTATCTATAAACATCATAAACCCGGATTATCACATATTCTGAATTTCTTGCCTAACGCTATAAACCATACATTTAAGCCTCGAATTGAAAACAATTTTCAAAGTTATGGCCGGGCAATTCAACAGGATTCCTGGTTAAAAGATCGAAGGCTCGTCGGGAAATTTAGTGGATGGCCGCACCCCCAAGGCCGTCAACGAAGTGGACTTGGGCGGAACACCGTGGCCGCGAGCACTCGAGTGGATACTCTTGGCCATGGGGTTCTCCTATAGTCACTTGGTCGGGACAAAGGGGCGTGGCTCTCTACTAGTGTCTCACAGCGAGTATTCGCGTATGAGACGAGATTACAACGGGGTTTTGATCCAAATCCAAACTCTGTGGTAATCCATTATTTGAGACTAAAATATGAGATTTACAAATTGACAACTAGTTTTGGCAAAATTAATCAATGTGGATTCCAAAAATTGTATCACATAACCAAAGCAATTAGACAAAGTTAACATTTCGATCGATGTTTCAATCAACAACAATTCACAGAGACCTCAACCATTTGAGCCTCATCACAAATATCCATAAAATCAGGTAGGAGAAAAAGAAGCAACACAAGAAAACTGGAGTTCTAACTCCATAAGTACACCACGGAACCGCGGTTAGAGCATGGTCTAGGTGGCGGTTTCGTAGCCACTTGGTGGAACTAGTTGCTCTTATTTCTTGTGCCTCCTTAGAATAGCATGCATGATTTTATGAGCAATTTTAATCTGAAAAATCTCAAAGTTTTAAAAATTGGACAGAAACTAGAATTGTTCAGAGTTAAAACGTCGATCGAACACTTTAATTTCGTCTAAACTACTCATAAGCCTCTAGTTTGGCTCTGATACCATGAAAGTATTTCTTAGCACTTCTACTAGTTTTCTATGAACATTAAGTATGCAATTTTAAAATTTTAGAGGGCTAAGTATACTAAACAAGATCATACTAGAGAATTAGGGTTTCTAATTTAGCAAAAATGAAGTCTAAATAAGTGAAGAGAGGCTACACCCTTTGTAGTCTAGTCCTTCACTTCAAAAGCTCCAAGTAGAAGTCCCTAGAACTCTTCTTTGACTCCACTTGATGGATGGAACGAGCTTGCTCAAAGTCTTCGTCGTCAAAGATGATCCACCTTGAAGCTTCTCACACTCAAGCTCACACTTCACTAATCAAAGTATTAGTGAAGTTAACAACCTAAACTAGTTTGCTAGAATAGTATAGGTTGATGAAGTAGGGTTTAAGCTCACTTAAAAAAATCTTTTCTTTTCTCTTTTTCACTCTTAAATGAATAGTGTCACATGAAGAGATGAAGATGAAGAAGATGAAGATGGTGATGAGAGAATGAACCTTGAAGTGAGGATAAGCATCAAAGATTTTAACTTGTATGAACCAAATAGAAAAAGAAAAGACGAGTCATTGCATCTCCAAGGTTCTCCAAGAGTCTTGAAGTAATGACTCATTCTTCTTTTTCTAAATTCAAATAATAAATCTTTTATCTCTTATCTTTAACCCCAATGTGATTCTCATACATCCAAGTTCCATGTATCATCAACCATGATACAAAAATTTATATGTTGTTTATATCAAATATAAATAACATATAAAGAGTAGAAAATAATTTAAAGTGAGCATTATATTAGTTTATATATATATATATATATATTAAATTATTAAATCAACACTTGATTCAATAATCCGGTTATATCGTATATAACCCGGCTAATATAAAAAACGCTAGATTAGAATACGATATCATATACACATATTCAATCAAGCTCCCGCATATATCTCTATACATGCCCTACTTCATTTCACTTGAGTTAGGGAACCTCTATATGGGACTTTAAAAACTCGCCGATACGTTGGCAGTAAGTAATGATCACATCAAACACCCACAAGCCGTCAGCGGTACTAGCTGCACGTAACGGCTACCCAGGTATTGAACGAATAGAAGATCAACAAGTAAACTTGTCCAAACTCCCATAGAGCCTATAAGCAATACTTACCGTACAGTCCAGTCTCATCGTCTGATATGTCGCATATCGAGTTTGGGGGTGGAATCATCAGACCCCAATAACTCGATAAGTCATGCCGATGTATGGCCTATAACCTTTCGAGAAACTACTGATAACACTTATCAGTAAATCTCATTATCCCTGTCCAGGGACTTGCGGTTATAGCCAATCGCGCATAGCAAAATATCAACTCCCAATACCGGGAGATACGAAACCCCTCCTATCACTCACTGCCTCCATGTGACTCGGGACTGTACCTAAAACCAACTGTTTGCACAACTCAGTAGAACCGTGGTAGGGTGAAAATCAAAGCACAGTGGGAACTACACAAGACATTATATCGATCTAGGGTCTACAGACTAATCTGTATAAGTGTCACCAGAGAACTGCTATCTGATGATAGGTATGGTACCATTTAGGAGTTTTCGGCGAGTCCTGTTCAGTGTCCTCATTCTTTAATGAGCACCTGTATACAATCTTTGATGTCAAACACCAATGGTTGTCGGATCAATTATCGCTCCATGCAAGGTCAAGAAACATACACAATAGTCTACTCTAGAATACCGATACCCTGTCTCGATACTCCCTCGACTAGAAACCGTTAAGGATGTGCTTGTGGACTACTCAAGCACCACCAGTATGATCTATATCATATTACAGGTAGTCAAGCCAACATCATAAGGGATTTATCAACATATATCAAAGAGACAGTAAATTAAAATAAGTGCACATGTTAAGATAAAGTGCAACCAGATAGCACAATATCATGTTGAGCAAGAAAGTCATCTATATATGTGTGTGTGTGTGCGCGCGCGCGTGTGTCCAAGCATTTACTATAATATACAATAATGGCCTCTAGGGCATACATATTCCTAACAATTTATATACGACAGCCCTCACGTGAAAGCCACGTGAGCGCGTCAGTTTAAAGCGCTAGCTTCAGATAAAATTAAATTCTATTTAGAACTAAGTTCTATTTGGGAAATGTTTCCTCCTGATCTTTCTAATACTAGAAAAAATTTCTCTGTTAAACAGAGAGCCTTTGGATTCAAAATCCAACGGTAATTATAATATCACCAACCAAATCAGAAGATAAAATCAAATTCGTTGTTCGGAAAATATTTTCCTGATCTTGCTAAAACAAACAGAAAATATTTTCTGTTAAACAGAAAGCCACTGGATTAAAGATCCAACGGTGGACAAAATTCTCCGGGTCATCTTTAAGATCAATTAAATCAATTGACATCTCTCAATGAGAGATTTTCTCAAACTAATTGATAGCTTTTCCTCCCCTATATAAAGAATCCGAGACTTCAAGTCTCATATACAGAATCAACCACATAAGGTGATTGTTTACGGTCGAAAACAGAGACGAGATGGGATTGAACCTTTTGCCTGAATTTAGGGGCAGATATAATTTGGACAGATCCATCCACCTCTCCGAAGATACCAAGTTGACTTTATCAGATTCCCCCTTATTTGTGAGGGGTTTTTGATTGTGGAGACGCTCTTTCATGCAGGTGTAAGCCCCTGCAGTTAATTACGTTATCGCTTTGTAATAACCACTTTCTCCTGCTCCAGTCATTCACTTTGTCGTGTTGTATTTTGTTTATTTTAGTTGCCTGTGGATTATATACGGAGATTAATTTATGTTGTCGCCCGTAGAGCGCGGATCAGTCCAAATCCATATATTTATGAATTTGGGTTTTGAACTTGGGTTATATGTTCTTTTAGTTCAAAGAATATTTTGTTTTATTTAAGGACCGTTAATCTATTTTTAGATTAAGATCAACTTAAATATATGAGTATTTGAGCTCAATTTATTTTAACTAAAAATATGTTAGTCTTATTTAAGACTAAGATCAACTTAGCAACATTTTCAGAATCATTAAATTTTATTAAGATCTAACAACAGAGCATTTAGGCTCAGTTGCAAGATAATTCCAGAGGGACTTAACCAATTTGGGCTTGGTCTGCTCAATCTTTTTCCTTTTATTCAGAAGTGCTAAGTACTTATTTGTGGCTCTGGCACTCACGTGGGAAGCACATGAGGCGCTAAGACATGGGCGCTGCCCAATCAGTGCCAACGCTTAGTCAACTAGGTATATATAGTGCTATGCTCTTTGTATGGTGCTCACATGGAAAGCACGTGAGGCGCTGAGCCTTCTGTTTTGGGCACTCACGTGGGAAACACGTGAGGCACTATAATAGTGCTAGGCACTAATTTTTCTTTGGCACTCACGTGTGTTTCATGTGAAGCACCAAGTTCTTTTCTTTCTAGAGATTTAATCTATGTTGATATTTTCTAAAGAAGTTTTAACTTCTACTAATGGCATTTCGACCATTAATGATCACTAAGATCTCTGTTTTGAAGATCTGGGATCGGTTTTTTGGAGAACTAAGTTCTTCTGTTCTTTTTGTAAGAGCTAAGTTCTTTATGTACGCTTAAATCTTGTTTTTGGAGGAATTAAATTCCTAGACAATTTGTCTTTTCTTTTTTCCGAAATTTTGATTCTGAAGAACAGAACCTCCCCAATGAGAATTAAATTCTGAACTTGCGGGAAGATTTTCTTTTCAGATCTCAGATCAGAGAAAGAACTAAGTTATTTTTATGAAGGGTTAAACCCATGTTTTCCTTTTATGCTAGGCAAAGGAGATATGTTTATCTCTACTTTTCTTTACCTAAGATTTGAGAGAGCGAGGAGGCCTTCATCTTTTTTCAGGAGAATTTAATTCTCAGTTCTTGTAGAAAACTTATGGGGTCGATTCTCTCCTTCTGAGACTTGAAGCCGCGGATCCTTTATATAAGAGAAGTAAATTTTTAATTAGTTTGAGAAATCTCTCATTTGAGATATACCAATTGATTTAATTGGTCTCAAAAATTGTTCGGGGAGATTTTATCCACCGTTGGATTTTTTATCTAGAGAATTTATATTTTACAAAATATATATTCTTGTTTTTAATAAGATTAGAGATATATTTTCCTATATACAGAATTTAATTATGTCATACGGTGATTTTTTAATCACCATTGGATTTTTAATCCAAGAGTTCTCTGTTTAACAGAGCACAATCTTTCTTTGTTTAGAATGATATAGGGAAATATTTTCCCATCTTATTGGATGTTTGATCAACAGCTTTCTGTTTAACAGAAAATATCTTTCTCATTTAGAAACATCAGGGAGATATTTTCTCCCAATAGAATTTAATTCTATATTCGATAATTTTTAATCACCATTAGATTTTTAATCTGACGGTTCTTTATATAGATTTTAATTCTATGAGAAGCTAAAAAGTATGTTCTCACGTGTTTAACATGTGACCCCAGTGTGGGTTTTAATCTGCTTACATATGAGCGCTCACGTGTTTAACACGTGAGGCTGGTTTGCCCTCCTTTAGTTGTTTATTCTCAGTGCTTAAGCGCTCACGTGAGGCTAATTTGGCCCTTTTGGTTATTTGTTTTTAGCGCTTATATGATTTGCACGCCGGTGCTCACGTATGTTTCACGTGAGGCATTGTCTCGATTATTATTTTTCCTAAGTCAACATTTTCCTTTCCAACGCCTTCTTTTAGTCAGAGATTGGAAATAGTTCCACCATGCACAATATTTTCTGTGCCGAGACTTGAATGCTTTCTCTTTATAATGTGAAGCAATGTTCTTCTTCTCCTTCACAAGGAAGGAACCATTTTAACAGAGCAAGAGTCATGGTCTGTAATTGCCCACTTGCTCTTCGGTAACCATGGGAGGTGCCTATCGAGGAAATTATTCTTTATTTGCTGCACGCTTGGCGAATCCTAATCTTACGGATGATCAATGCGATATGGTGATGCACGAGCTCCTGACCCGTAGGGGATCTCCTCTCCCCAGCGGCTCTATTTGGCTCCGAGTGATCTTCCTGGCCGTGCTTGATGATATTCCTTCTCATCCCACAAAGATGACTCTGGCAAAGCTCGACACAGCGGAGGACAAGATCGACTGCGTTCATGAGGCATGCTTGATTACCAAGCCTCTGAGAGATCGCTCCCTTCATTTGCTGAGCCAGATACAGGCTCAGCGGGCCATCATGTCTGCTTTCGCCGATAAGCACGACATTGATCAATGGGGAGTGACTCTTCGTGAGGATCGCCACTTTGATATGGTGGAGAAGGCTAAGAGGGCTTTAGCAAACTTTATTTATTGTTTTGTAAACCCTTGTAGTTTTGATCCCATATTTGGTGATCTCTTCCCCGTAGAATAAAATGTTTATTTAAATACATTCCTTTTATCGTTGACTACCGAATGCTTCATTTCCAATACATGCATGTTCTTCCTCTGATTGTATCATTTAAACATATATGCATCCTGTACGTGTGCACATGTCATGCGCTAACCTTCCACACGCGTATATAAATCAGCAAGATTTCAACGCAATTTCTCATCCAAGTATGCATATGTTTGTAAGTGAACACTCAAACAGGTGAGAACAAATCCCCCCACTAGTTTGCTCACGGAGATATATACGTGAGTGAAGTAGTGTAGAGTGATGCATAGCATACAGCCGGTTTCAGGCTGGCGTATCGTACATAACTTTTAGAATTTCAATTTGAGAAAATAGCGAGAGGGCACCGGCGCCGTCATCTATCATTGACTCAAATCTCAATTCTTAAGAAATGTAGTTCTAAGCCCTGAGGCCTGTGAGTTACACCTTTCTGTTTTGACGGCGGCGTCTTCTATCAATTTTGTCGAATATGTCCCATGGATAGTATACAAGAGTCAGTCTTGACCTCCTTGTAGGGCAACAATGCTTAAGAAACAGGTCAATATCCCCGTCGTCTAAGGCTTTTCACCTTTATGAGACGTGAAGGTCTCATAACGATGTTTCTTCCTACGAGTCGAGAGGATCTCGTAGGTGTATCCTAACATAAAATGTAGATAACCTCTACGCTTTTACAATAGGGGTCCATTAGGTTTGTGGTACGAGGTTTAAGTCCATCGTACCGTCGCGTTGGCTGATTTATTTCTCGATAGGCAGTCCCTTGGGTTGCTGCTCGAGTAGCCCCGTGACTGTCGTATCTCTGATCTCTTCTGAGGTTGGACAAGACATCTTCAAGTAATCTTCTTAGGTTGAAATATCTGTATTACCATCGGAAGAACAAGCGTTAGATATTTACCGTGGTTCTTTTTACTTGAGATTATGCTCAATTTAAAGCCCCGATGAGTCGTAACCGCATCCTTCTTGGGTGGGATGATCTCCAATGGTCTTTAGGCCTTGTATTGCCGTCAAGAGCCAAAGCCAGGAATATACCGTCACTTCGGTTTTTTTCTTTGATGATGTTATATCTATTTTTTGCTGAAGTAGGGTAAACATATGTGTGATCTCTATGTTGTATATATCGCAGTCGAGGTCAAGAGCTAAGAATATGCCATTGCGTCAATTACATTTGATAGCTGCGTCCGCACCCTGCTGGAATGAGGAGGAATGTCGAGATGGTCTCTAGGCTATAGATGTTGCCATCAAGATCTGAAATTAGGATTTTGTCGTCACTTCACCTTTATTTGATCCTTGGGTCCTTTTTGACACCGCGTCTGTACTTTGCTGGAGTAAGAAGGACGTCCAAATAGTCTCTAGGTTGTATATGTACCATCAAGACTTGGAGCTAGGGTTTTGCCATTACTCTATCTTTGCTTTGACCCTTGGGACTTTTTGATGACGTCGGTCTGCATCCTGCTGGAATGAGAAGAATGTCGAGTTGATCTCTAAGTTGTAAATGTTGCCATTGAAATCTGGAGCCATTTTGATGCAGCGTGGTGGGAAAATATGGTTCCCTTTCATTTGTGCTATTTGTGCCCATGGATTGTATACAAGCGTCAGTAAGGAACTACTTGCAGGGCAAAAAAAATTTATTTTATAATATATGTTTTTATTTATTTCGGTGATGCTCTATCTTTTCAGCTTTTATATCACGAAAGTCGCAATTTCCAATCATTTCAGCTATTTTTCGCGGTGCCCAATCATTTCGGCTATTTTATATGCATATATATTTTTTGCTCGCTGATTTTTATTGCGAGTGGCCCCATCATTTCAGCTTTTTTTTTAATTTGTTACTCGCTGCTTTTTATTACGAGTTGAGAATTTGGAATCTAATACCAATCATGACATCAATATCGCTACAACTGAAATATTGGCAGGAGCGAATCATCATTTGCATTTGTTGATTTGGACAAAAGTAGGCTAGCAAACAAGGTTAAATCCTGTCGACTAAGGCTTTTTGATTTTATGAGCCGTAAGGGTCTCATAAAGGTATTTCTCCCTATGAGTCATGCGGATCTCATAGGTGTGTTTTCTCCTTAGGAGTCGTGGGGATTCCTAAGTGTGTTTTCTCTTATAAGTCATAAGGATCTTACAAGATTACTTTCTCCTTAAAAGTCGAGAGGTCTTACAAGTGTCGTTCACCATATAGGGATATTTCTCGCTATTGGAGGAACTTGGTGGGGAATATATTTATTTATGCTCATGGATTGTATACAAGAGTCGATATTGGTCCACTTGTAGGGCAGAAAAGTTTTGTGGGGTTTTGGTGGTTTAAGAACAGGTTCAGATCTCTTTAACTTAAGGCTTTTGAATGCTATAAGCCGTGAGAGTCTTATAGAGGGTATATTCTTCTTACGAGTTGTGAGGATCTCGTAAGTGTATTTTCTCCTTAGGAATTGTATGGATTCCTAAGTGTGTTGCTCCTTTGTGAATCGTAAGGATCTCACGCGGGTGTTTTCTCCTTACAAAATTGTGAGGACTTTGCATGTGCTTTTTATTAACAAGTTCACGCCCTTTCGGGTTTTCACGAGCTCCCCGGTATCCCTGCTGTTTTTACTCACGGCGCCCTTTCAGATTTTCATCCATCCCCATTTCACTTGTGGACATTCCATTTTTTAGGTGGCCTGTATGGTAACGCACCCTTACCTGTAGGCCATGAACTTTTCTGAAGGACCGCGTCATGTAGAATGTGGAAGAGCTATGAATTGTTTATACCCGTGAATTGTATACGGTGGTCAATATAGAGATCTACCATAGGGATAAATGTGTTATTTTAAGGACATGATGGTCCATTATCGCCGTATTTTGAGGCGAGTATTTAGTTTAATGACTTTTCGGTCCAATATTAGTTTTAGGATTTCTCGGTCCATTATCGCCGTATCCTTAGGCGAGTTTCTTTTAGTACTATATTCAAAGTTCTGACTGAGGAAGATAGTGAGTGGACACAAGCGTCATCATCTTCATTGACCTAAGTCATGATTTTTCAAGCGTAGTAATTTTTAAGGAATCGTCCGTTCATTGGCCAGAATGGCCTTTCGCCGTGCATATCCATGAACATGTAAGCTCTACCTTGGTAGACTTTGTCTATGATGTACGGGCCTTCATAGTTTGGCTTAAACTTTCCCTGTTTTGCACGATTGGGGATCATTGGTCTTTTGATGACTAGCATGAATTCGCCTTGGCGGAATGTTCTCAGCCAGGTCAATCATTCATATGACCGTGTCATCCTTGCCTTATAAGCCTCCAGGTTCTGTTGTACTATCAGGATGGTTTCGTCAAGGGCGTCGATCTCCTCAAACCTAAGATGAGCATTTTCTTCATTTATCAGCTCGTATTGAACCACTACTCGTAGAGAGGGGAGTTCTATTTCTAATGGAAGTACTGCTTCCGTGCCGAACACTAGTGTGCATGGTGTTGTATTCATGGCCGTCATGAACGTTGTTCGGTACACCCAGAGAGCTTCATACAGCTTTTCATGCCAGTCTTTTTTGTTTCTGGACAGTGACTTTTTTATAATCTTGGTCAGGGTCTTGTTGAAGGCTTCAGGGAGATCGTTGACCCAAGAATTATAGACTGAAAAGTATCTCCAATCTATTCTATGCTGCTGTGCGAAGCGGCTGATTTTATGGCTTCTGTAAGCTGGTCCATTATCCGAGATAATTCGTCGCGGAGTGCCGAAGCGATAGATGACATGGGTTTTGAAGAAGTGGAGGATATCCTCCGTCTTCACCTCCTTTAGTGCTACTGCTTCTATCCAGTTAGAGAAGTAATCAGTATTTGCCAATATAAATCGATGTCCTTTAGATGACGCCAGTTCGATGGGGCCAATTATATCGGTTCGCCACATTTCGAACGGCCAGTTGGCCACTGACAGGTGCAGCGGATTTGGGTGCTGATGTATGAAGTCTCCGTGAATTTGGCACGAGTGACACTGCTTCGCATATTCGAGACAGTCCTGAGTCATCGTGGACCAATAGCAACCCATTATTTTTATCTTCAGCTTCATCTTCGGACCTGCTTGATGGGAGCCGCAAAGTTCATGGTGTATTTCTTGGACGACTTTCATTGCTTCCTTCGGCCCTAGGCACCTTAGACATAAGAGGTCGAATGATCTCTTATATAGGGTATCATTGAAGAAGGTGAAAGGAAAAGCTCATTTCATGAGTTGAAGTCTAGACGACGCATTTTCGGTCGTTCATTGGGACTTGAAGTAGTCTATGAAGACTTCCCTCCAGTCCTTGACCTTTTCTTCGTCCTCTATTTGAGGAGCTACTTGTTCGATCATTTATTTTTTTTCGAATGGCTCTATCAGGTCTTTCAAAGATATATTTGTTGGCGCGAGGACCCTGCGGCTTTGCACGATGATCCTTACATCATCGAGGTCTTCATTAGCCAATTCCTTAGCCAATTTGGCCAACTCATCCGCTTTGTTATTTTCCGCTTGCGGTATGCTTTTCAGGGTATAGGAAGAGATTTATGTCAGCAGTTGCTGCACCTTTTCTCCATACTTTATCAACTCTGACTTGCATGTTTGATCATCGCCATTTACTTGACTAACGATCAACTGGGAGTCTCTATATATGAGGAGGTCTTTGATTCCCATATCGATTGCGATCTCAAAACCGGCTATTTAAGCTTTGTATTCAGCTTCGTTGTTAGTCCTTGGCTCCGTTAAGGAGAGGACATAACGCAATATCTCTCCTTCCGAGGTCACGAAGATAAGGCCTACTCCAGCTCTGATTATGGGGGTGTTTTGCTTTCGCCGCTTCATGGAGGATGCTCCACCGAAGAAAAGCTCCCACTAAGGCTTATCTTCTTCTTTTTCTTCTTCAATTGCGTCGAATGCGTGCTCATCCGGCAACTCGCGATTTAAGGGGGAGTCAGCTGGTATCGGATTCTCCATGAGAAAGTCGGCAATGGCCTGTCTTTTCACTGCTTTGAAAGGTCGATACGTTACCGAGAACTCCATCCGGAGGAGGGCCCATTTGGCAAGCCTTCGTTTCAGTATGGCCTTTGATATTAGATATTTGAGATGATCCACCTTCGATATGAGGTGGACCTCATGTGCCAAGACGTAATGTCCGAGTTCGTTATTGCGAAGATCGGCGTCAGGCAATGATTTTCGGTGGAGGAATAGTTTCTTTCTGCCCCTAAGAGAACTTGACTAAAATAGTACATAGCTCTCTTTTTTCCTTGATCGTTCTCTTGCATCCACAATGCGCCTAGAGAACCCTCAAAGGCCATTATATAAAGGATAAGGGATTTTCCCTTACCCGGGACGGCCAATACCGGCATATTTTGCAGGTATTGCTTGATTTCGTCTAATGAGTTTTGGCACTTCTTATCCCAAACGAACAGGGTCCCCTTCTTCATCAGATGACTGTAGGGATGGTATTTTCCGAAGAGATTGGTTATGAAACGCCAGATATACGTGAGCTTTCCTTGGAGAGATCGCAGTTGTTTGAGGGTTCTTGGCGTAGGCATCTCTATAATCATCTTGATCTTTGAGGGATCGATTTCGATACCTCGGTAACGTATGATGAATCCTAGGAATTTGCCTGAGGAAACTCCAAACGCGCATTTTAAAGAGTTCATTTTCAGATTATACTTCCGAAGATGTTGGAACACTATTTTTAGATGTTCCCAATATTTCTCATGAGATTTACTCTTCACTACGAGATCTCCGATATAGCATTCGACGATCTTGTGTATGAGGTCATCGAAGATCTTTGTCATGGCCCTCTGGTAAGTAGCGCTGGCATTCTTCAAACCGAAGGGCATCACTTTATAACAGAATATGCCCTACGGGGTCTGAAAGGTGGTGTGCTTTTCGTCTACAGGATCCATTTTTATTTGATTGTATCCTGGGGATCCATCCATGAAGGATAAGACCTCGTGGGTGGACGTGTTATCGATCATCAGCTCGGTAACGGGTACTGAGAAGTCATCTTTCGGGCATGCTTTGTTGAGGTCCCAAAAGTCCACGTAGATGTGAACTGCCCCATTTTTCTTCATCACTGGAACGATATTAGCGATCCAGTAGGGATATTGAATCTCTTGGATGAAGCCGGAGTCGATTAGTTTCTTGATTTCAGCGTTGATACTCTTCTCAAGTTCAAGCCGCATCTTTCTTGGTGCCTGTTTGATCGGCTTTATGTCTGGTGATATGGCCAGTTTATGTACCGTTACTTCTAGATCTAGACCCGGCATTTCGGAGTAGTTCCATGCGAAGCATTCCTTGTATTGCATAAGCACTTCTTTCAGTGTGGCTACTTGTTTTTCCGATAGTAGCTCACTGACGAACGTCGACCTCGGATCGTTCTCTGTTCCTAAGTTGATTTTCCTTTAGTTGTCCGTTGTGGTGTGTATCCCGTCGTCCATCTTTTTTTGTGCCATTGGAAATTCTGAGATCACCTCATCCTCCTCTTCATTTGAAAAGCACCCGAAGAGGTCAATCATATCCTCGTGCCCCTCTTTTGAGAGTGTTATCAAATGGTAGGTATGAACCCGCTTCCATTTTCGCGGTCGAGCTGGTCCTATCCTGACGGTATAGGTCTTCTTTGGCTTATGTTTTGGTAGCGGTGTTACCCTCCAGCCGTCGGTAGGATAAACCTGCCTTATTTATACTGGTCCTCGACCCAGTCCATGAATGTGAAGCAATCCTCAAAGGGATGTCCTATTGTTCTGTGATAGGAGCAATAATCCAGGTGATGGACCTCGTTTATTTGTTCGGGTTGCCGAGACTCCAGAAACATCATCATTTAGTACTTCATGACAAGGTTGAATGTTTTCCCTGTCTTGTCTTGAGAGAAAGAGTATTTCCGACCCATCTTCTTCATAAAGGACGGGCTCCAATCGAGCTTTTCTCGATTGAACAACGTCTTAGATCTGCTTTGTTGTCTTTGAACGTTGCTTGCGTTCTTTTCCCTGTTTTTATCTCTATTTCAGGATTTTCCCCTTTCGCTAGAACACATAGCAGCTGGGGATTAAGAGCGTTATGGTCTATTTCCTCCGCAGATTGCTGACTGAGACACTGCGTCCTGGCCCTTTCGTATATGGCCATTTCGCGGCTATGATTGTCTCGGCTCGTTTGACAAGCTTCTTTAATTAGCTTGTCGATTTGTTCTTCGAGCGACAGACTTAACGTTTTCAAAGTGGGGTCTTGCTCCGATTCAACATCACGACTATCTAGAAGGATATTTTCTTCTTCACTCAAGTTGTTTATGACATGACAACTATTAACTTGCTCCCATTTCTTAGACCGAATATATCAGAGTCCAGTTGTTTCCATCTTCCCGTTGGGCTTTTTTCGCCGAGTCCCGGGAATATCCTAATCTTTTTGTAGAATTAGGTATGCCGAACTGTTTGTTCGAGATGTATGCCTTGACGCTTTAACAGTTTCTTTAATCCCTCCGCATAATGTCTTGGCATACGAATGTGATGGAAGCTGTCAAGAGCGGGATTGACACCATGCCAGACTTATTTTTCTACTCTGGTCTCCGTAGATTTGTAGAAGAGAATCTTCTTTTCATCTCTTCGCCTAGGAGGCACGTAGAAGATCTGCAATTCTTGTACGCTATATGTATCGAGCGTATCAAGTTCCTTATAGTGTCGAGGCAGAGCCATTGTAACTTGTAGACTTTGATCTGTTTCGGCGAGAGCCTGTATTGACAGGCGAATGGAGAACACTGCATTAGTTTCATCCTCAGAATCATTGCCAAAGACCAGGATCGTGGTAGATGGTCCAGGCTTATTGTTTTCTTTTTGGGTTGCCCCGAGTAGACTATTTCTTCGTCTTCCTCGGTATCGCTCCCAAAGATCGGGATAGTGGCGATGGATTTTTGTTTACTCTCTAGCCTGTTGCACCTTTTAGTATCCTCGAAGTCTGGTAGAAAGTACTTTGCGTCTTCGTATTTCCGGATTTCGTTTACGGAGAACGGATTTAGCTCTCCCATGACGGTGTACTCCGAGGCATCCTCGAAACACTTCATACACTGATGTTGGATAGAAGAGAAGATATTATAATCTTGTAAGCAAGGCCTACCGAGTAGGGCATTGTAGCAAGTCTTAGCGTCAATGACATAAAATTTGATGTCAGTGACGATCAGCCTAAAGCTGTATTACGAACCCAAGCATCCATAATGACTGTGAGTCGAACCAGGAGATGGTAATTATCTCTCGGGCAAGGTGCCGAACATTCATGCAAATCTCCTTCAGCACTCTAACATTGAGAAAGTTAGCGGAAGATCCGTTTTTGACAAGGATTTTCCCTATCTTGATATCGTGGAAATACCCAGTGACGTATAATGGGCGATTACGTTCGCACATACCGAGGAGTAGATTTTCATCGCTGAATGTAATATCAGCCGTGTGGAACTTTGCTGGTTCATATTTCATCTTCTCTTCTGCGAGGAATGCTTAGAACTGATCGGACTCTTGTAAGGACTTGATCAGGGAATCTCGTGCTTCTTTGGACAGGAGGAGAGCATCCAATATACTTAGCTGCGAGGGTATTTTCCTTATATGTCCTAGGACGTCGTAACCCACCTTATTTTTCTTAGACGGGTCCTTTATGGAGAGCACTTTGACTGCTTCTTCCTCAATGGCGATTTTCCTTTTGTCCTTTTTGTTTAACCTTTGTTTGCATATCCGAGGTTCTTCTCAAGTAGAGTACGGTTACGTAGATGAATGTTCTTGAATTCTTCTCCTCCTCCTCTTTCCCTAAGGCAGAGTCTTCAAAGAGAGAATCGATGGGTGTTTCGTCCTCAGAATCGCTCCCAAAGGTGAGAACATGCGGTTTCTCCCCTTCCGAACTGGTATCGACTATGTGATAGTTACCAGTCATTTCTTCATGCGCTTTCGTCTCACCATTTTGATGTCGACGAGCGCGAGCATCGCGCTTCTCCTTCGTAAAGTGTTTTCGATGGGCAACATATCTTTGCCACCACTTCTTGAAGGTGTTGCACTCCTCGATGGTGTGAGCGACCCTTCGATGATAGAGGCGATATTTTGAATGTTTCCGTCGAAGCATGGGACTCCAGGAGTGTACCTCCTGAGAGGTGGTAGCTTCATCCTCAGTGATTGGGCTTTGGCGAACCGCTTCTCAGTTTTGATCATGTTCTTATTTGTTGCAGGTGTGCTTTGGTTTGGTCGGAGAACTTTACAATTCTTCCTCACCACAGCTTCTTTATTCATACGCTGACACTTAGCCTTTTCATATATGGCTGTCTCGTGTTCTCGATCGTCTTTGCTTTTTTGAAAGACTTCGTTTAAAAGTCTCTCAATCTGGTCTTCTTATGGCAGTTTCAGGGATTTTAGCGCCGATTCTGCCCCCAGTTCCTCTACGTTGTTTTCTGATGCCGAGAGAGCTTCTTCGTCATATAACGACAAATAGGAGACCATGTGGCAACTTGCTACATAGTCTTCCACATCTTCTGATGAGTCATTTCCCTCATCATTGTCACTTTCTCCATCCTTAAGAATATGCTTGAGGAATTCTTCGAGTGTGACTGTTGTCCGCGTCTTCTGGTTATACTCCTCCAGCGCGTCTATGTATTTTTGTAGATCTGTGCACTTGTCATCATACACGGCGGGCTGCATTGGTTTCATAGTCTTCTTCTTTTTCTTAGAAGACATTGAAGGCTTGACTTGGGGGCTTTTCCCCTTCTCAGTGGTTTTCGGCGTGGGATGGGGTTTTAGCATCCCTTCGATTATTTCAGGTTCAAGTGGGCTTTTCCACCTAACTTCCGGACATTCTTGTAGATCCTGCAGTATTCTTATAATTTTTTTTGAAAGTGCTTCTTCCCATGGAGCTTCTTCCATGAGTGAGCATGATGCCCCCTGTGCGTCCACCTTTTTGGGAGCATGCGTCTGGTACGGGTTTACCCTCCAGTTATCAGACAGCGCGAACTTTCCCTGTTGGTACTGATTTTCAACCTAATTTTTGAAGATGTAACAATCCTCAATCAGATGGCTCACTATTCTATGATAAGATCAGTAATTGGGGTTGTTGATATCGCCGGGTTGCACTGGACGCCGCAGGTATGGCAATGTGATTAGGTTATTACGCATTGCTAGTTCCAACAGACTTCTCATCTTGTCGCGAGGGAACGAGTAAGCACGTCCTAGCCTTTCTTCCGAGGATGGACACGGACGAGCGTTTTTTTAGCGAGCAGACGGTTTTGGGCCTCTCAGTTGTTGTTGCGTATTGGCAACGACCGTTGTTTTCCCTTTACCCCTGTTATTTCGAGGGTCCTTATTTGAGGAGGAAGGTATATGGACCATCTGATCCATTTGGGCCAACTTGTCTATCAGCACCTTGAAAGTGGTGGGTTTGAAGAATGTCATGAACTGGGACATAGTCGATTAAGAATCGAGGATCCCGATGAACATGCCCATGGCAGGAGATTGTTCAATGCGCTGTTCTCACTTAGACCATAGGTTCCACCACCGGATCACGTATTGGACCCAAGTTTCTCTCGGCTTTACCCTGGCATTGATTAATGCCATGATCGGAGTGCATTCGCTCGCACTAGCGAACCGTTGCATGAACAACAGTTCCATTTCTGCGAAGGTTTTCACGGAGCCATTTGAGATAACTGAGTACCATTCGAAGGCTATCTCTAACAAGCTTCCGACAAATTGGCAAAATAACAGTTTGTCGTCACCTCCAGTATTGCCGCATAGTGCTCTGAATTAGTACCTCGAATCCAAGGGCAAACATAACGAACCGCGATTTTGTTCGTGATCATGACACACGAAGTGTGGAGTGGAAAGAGAAAGAGGTCCCACCGGGCGTGTCAGAATCTATTTACCGCCGAAAATAAAGACGAACTGGGATTGAACGTCTTGCCTGAATTTAGGGGAAGATGCTATTTGGACATGTCCATCCACCTCTCCGAAGATACCATGTTGATTTATGGTACCGTATATCGAAGATTTGGATAGATGTGACAGATGTAGCAGATTTATCAGATTTTCCCTCATTTGTGAGGGGGTTTTTATTATGGAGGCGCTCTTCCCACCAAGCGCAAGCCCCTGCAGTTAATTACGTTATCGCATTGCGATAACCACTTTCTCCTACTCCATTCGTTCACTTCGTGTCATATTGTATTTGGTTTGTTTTAGTTTCCCGTGGATTGTATACAACAACAACAACTGAGCCTTTTATCCTAAGCATATGGGGTAGGATACATGAACCAACATGAGAATCACGCCGGGTCCAGCACATGAATCCTCTGTCTCCACTCACTTCTATCGAACAATATACTTTCATTGAGTCCTTTGGCAACCATATCGTTTCGTATCACCTCCATCCATGTTTTCTTTGAAAGGTTCCTAGGCACTCCCAAGAGGTCTCACAAGGCATCAACCATGCCAATTTCAAAAATTAACGGTGCCGAGAAACCCTAGACGAGATCGTTGGCTAGATTTTTAGGCGACAAAGCAAACTAGTTAACACTTAACTACTAGAATACGGAAATACAACCTTTGTAGATCCGGTCCTCCACCTCCACGGCTCCGTGATGAAGTCCTCTCCGCTGTCCAAATGCAATCCCGGGCTCTAGCGTAGGCTTCATCGGAGAAGAAGCGGGCTAGGTCATCGACGACGATGCCGAAGATGATCTACGTCGAGGCATCGCTAGATCAAGCTCCACCTTCACCAAGCCATGAAAACTTGTGAAGGAAACGCACTCTACTACTTGGCAAGAGGTAGAGGATGAAGAAATAGGAAGTGGGTTCACTTTAGAATTGGATTTCTCACTCATTTTCACATTCCACCATTGTTGGTAGAAAGCTTTCTTCAATGTTGAAGATGAAGAAGAAGAAGAAAGAATATCATAAGTATATCCAAAATGAATAATAAAATGAATACTTATCATATCCTAACCTTGGTTAGGTGTAGAGAATAGACTAGGGTTAAATGGAGTGGTTAGGGTTAAGCATGAGACAAAATGGTCACTTTGGTCAAATGTTCAAGAAGCTTCAACTAGAAAACAAATTAAGCCACCATTTTCCCTTTATGCTTATCATTTTCAAAATGAATAACTAAATAAGATAAATCAAAAAGAAAACAAAACCCTAACCATTCATATAACCATGGTTTAGTCTTTACACAAACCCAAGTTAGCATGCATCATCAAACATGATACAAACTTGTGTACAAAAGTATATCACATATACAATGTGCACAAACCAAGTGAGAAAATCCATTTAAAGTGAACCAATACTAGTTAATGCAAAATGATATATCAAATATATATAATTATACATTAAATCATTAAATCAACACTTGATTCAATGATCCGGTCATATCGCATATAACCGACTAGTATCCAATATATCGGCTTATCGAATCAACCCTCGATTCGATAACTAGGTTATATCGCATATAACCATTCGATACATACATCGCGAGAATGGAATACGGTATCACATACACGCATTATCCTCGGTCCCGCACATATCTCATATGCGCTCCTATTTCGTTTCTCTTGAGCCAGGAAACCTCTGTGTAGGACTCTAAAAACTCGTCAATACGCCGGCAGCAGGTGATGATCATATCAAACACCCACAAGCTGCAAGCGGTCTACTAAACGTAACGGCCACCCGGGTATTGAGCGATCAGAAGATCGACGAGCAAGCCCGCTCACACTCCTGTGAATCCAACCAGTAACACTACCGTACAGTCCGGTCTCGTCGTCTGTTATGTCGCATATCTCGCCTAGGGGTAGTAAACGTCAGACCCCAATAGCTCGATAAGTCGTGTCGATATGAGGTCTATAACAATTCGAGAAACTACTGGTAACACTTACCAGTAAATCTCAGCAACCCTGGCCAGGGATTTCCTGTTATAGCCAATCGAACACAGCGCAACATCAACCCCCTATACCGGGAGAGACGAATCCCCTCCTATCGCTCATTGCCTCCATGTGACTCGGGACTGTACCCAAAAACCACCGTTTTGCATGCCCTCTTGGACATGGTAAGATGGAAATCAAAGCACAGTGGGAACCACACAAGACTCTATGACGATCTCGGGTCAACAGACTACTCTGTACCAGTGTCACCAGAGAACTACCATCTGACGTAAGGTATAATACCATCTGGGAGTTCTCGGCGAGTCCGTCTAGTGTACCCAGTCTCTACTGAGCACCCGTATATCATCTCTGATGTCAAACACCAATGGATATGGGATCATCCATCGCCCATCTGTATGGGTCGAGAAGGTACACGCTAGTCTACTCTGGTATATCGATGCCCCATCTCGATACACTCACGACTAGGGACTTTGAAGGATGTACTTATGGACTACCATGTCCCAACTAGTATGATCCGCATCATAGTCCAGGTAGTCAAGTACTCATCCTAAGGGCTTTACCAACATGTAACAGAGAGACAATCAGTATACACGTTAAGGTAAAGTTCAACGAGAAAGCATACTATCATGTCGAGCAAGAAAGTCCTCCCCATATATGTCCCAGCATCCACTACAATATACATCCAATGTACAGTAATGGCCTCTAGGGCATACATATAACTAACAATCTCCCACTTGCACTAGGGCCATCTGATAGCAGTGGTTGTAGTATCTCATACTCAACCATCCCATAAAAATCTCTCTCTGGGAATAGTCCTTTGTGAGTGGATCCGCTGTGTTGTCCTCTGAGTCTACTCTCCTAACCTCGATCTCCTTGGAGATCAACCATCTCCATGATCAGGTGACACTGCCTTAGAATATGTCTGGATCACTGATGGGACCGGCGTTCCTTGGCATAAGCCACAACTCCATTGTCACACAATGGGAGGAATAAAGTTCATCTCATGAACCAATATACCCCCAAACAGCCTCTTTGGTAGCATCTTAAGTAGCGATGTATCCTGCCTTTATCTTCTAGTATGCCACGGTATCTAGCTTGGAACTCTTCCAACATACCGTCCCTCGATTGAGGGTAAAGACAATGCCTGTGACTGACACTCAGTCGTCTTTATCACCCTGGAATCTTTCCAGTGATTCTCCCCAGGATCAACTGATACGTTCTCACTACATCTAGTGAGTTTCCTAACTTCCATTTAGATCTATCTCATAGATCCAAACACCAGGATTTAGGAGGTATCACTTTGATCCTATATGGAGAATCATTGTGATAAGCGGAGATTGATCGAGCGTAGCATAGGAAACTCTTTCCCTATCAAGAGTATGTCATCCACGTACTCTACGAGAATCGCCACCATACTCCCTACTACCTTTTTGTATATACAAGGTTCATCTACCATTTTGATGATGTCAAACTCTTTGACTACTTCATCAAAACAGATGTTCCAACTCCGCGATGCCTGCTTTACCCTATAAAGCATCTTGCACACGTTTCCCCTGCTCCCACTGTCTACGAGGCCCTCTGGCTGTGTACTTATAGACGCACTCTTCTAAAACATCATTTAGAAAAGCAGTCATGACACCCAACCGCCAGATTTCATAGTTATGGTATGTAGCCGTGGCAAGTAGGATCTGGATGGACTTAAGCATAGGCACTGGAAAAGGTTTCATCATTATCCACGCCTGGTCGATGACGAAAACCTTTAACAAGTCTAGCTTTGAAAGTCTCAACTTTTCCAAGTACACCAAGTAATCTTCTCAAGATATACTTGCTCCTGATGGGGATTTAACCCTTCACATATAGCAACCAAAGTCCATACTTTGTTGGTGTATAAGGATTCCATCTCAGATCACTAAGCATCCAGCCATTCTTACAGAGTCTTACTCCTGATGGCCAGCTCGAAGCTAGTTGGGTCATCATCTCATGATGCAATCCTCGCTCCCACTGTCATAGAGAAACAGAAGTAACTCTCAGGTGGGTGAGGAACCTTACTAGATCGGCGGAGAGGCTGAGGTTCGTTGGAATCTACTGAATCCTTTGGTTCTATCAAATCATCAGCTGCAGTTTGTATGGCTGGAACCTTTCCAGTTCTACATTACAGACCATGCCTTGAGCTTGTCCGGATTTTGCTTTTAGACATAGGCCGGACAACCCCAAATCTTAACTAGCTTAAGACATGGGCTCTTTCCTTTCCATATCACATATGAAGTGGTAGGCAACTGATTTGATTTGAACCCTATTCAATAGGTATGCAGCTTCTTAAGTGCATAACTCCCAAAAGGAAACAGGTAACTCAGTAGTACTCATCACAGAGCACACCATATCATATAGGATGTGATTGCTCTGCCCCGATATACCATTGTGCTATGGTGTATACGGAGGAGTAATACTGAGAGAGAATCTCATTCTCCTTTAGAATAGTCCAGGAATTCCATGCACAAGTATTCTCCTCCTTGATCTCATCAAAGGACATAATACTTATACCCATATTTTGGTTCTCTACTTCTCGCTTATATTCTGTGAATATCTCAAAAGGTTCGGACTCATGTTTCAACAGGAACATATGACTGAATCTTGAGAGATTATCAGAGAATATAATAAAGTATAAAGAATCAGTCCTGGCATGTGTAGACAGGAGACCTTACATACATCATCATGTATCAGTCCCAAGAGTTCACTAACTCTTTCTCTGTTTCCAATAAACAGAGCTGGTGTCATTATATCTTTGTGACATGACTGGCAAGTTTCACAAGATGTAAATTCAAACTGATTTAAATATGCATCTAAATGTAACTTCAGCTAGTCGGGTCGCATTGATATGACCTAGTCTACAATGCCTCAAGAAGGATTCGTTCATTTCTGAACTCTTCCTCTTGTGTGTGTTCTGTATACTAAGAACTGTAGTTTGATTTAGAACGTCAATGCTTTTAGACAACGTGCCTGAACCGATCAACTTTTGATATAGGAAATGTTTAAAACATTATCCAACAATACAAAATTATATCATTTCTTTACTAATAAAGAGACTGATATGATTTTGTATATCAGGTTCGGTATCTAATAACATTCATTCAGAATCAATGTATTGGTAATACAGAGTGACAGTGACCAACAGACTTGGCTGCAACACTTACCCCGTTTTCTGCCTCATGAAACTTATCACCCGTTCTCAGTTCTCTACCTTTCTGTAGCCCTATGTAACAGATTACATATCTGGGATGCTGATTTGGTATCACATACCCAGGACGTAGAGGATACAGAGAAACAGTTCTTTGTAATGAACACACCCGAAGATGATGCATCAGCATGCACTCTCTTCGTTTGGGCGGCACGGGAAATCTGGTATTCCCCAATTTCCTGCTCAGTCTTATAACAATTATAAGTTGGAGCGGGACCAACGTTCCCCAGCTCAGTATAACAAGCGGGTTCGGTCAATAATCCGTATTATTATCTTGATTAAGGCGTGATATGGTCACTACCTGGAGAGAGAGAGAAGAAAACACTCAGCGTATGCTCTTGCAAGAATAGATTGGTTTTATTTTATCTAATCAGGATGGCTCCCACTGTTTTTTATCAAATCTTCCTTCAAACCCTAAAAGGAAAGACTAGCCGGGATTAATTACACACTACAAGTTCGCCAATCTTTCGGCTAGGCCAGTGTCGGTACTTTGAGGGAGGTCCCCCATGCTTTCGCACGAACCTAATTACAGTAAACCTCGTTTTCCCAGAGGCGTAACCCCGTTGACACCTTTCTAGACACCTACTTGATCGGCTAATTGTAATGTGTAAAACTCTCCCAGGAGTAACTCTTACTCACAGCGGGTATCGGGATCCAACTATCTCATAGAAGGTATGCAATCTCATTGCAAATTTCAACACTTGAAATTCCCGATAATATTTTGCCCCTAACCTCCTATGACCTTGACAAAGGCCAACAAACCATAGGATGCTAGTCAAGTTCAACCCGTCATTTCCTGATTGAATTAAACCCACCCGCACGGCCTTTGACAAAGGCCAACAAGGTCGCACGACTACCCTAACCCAATCTGCATCATATGCATAAGCAGATAAGCACCAGTTAGCTACCGCACACTACGCCTTGACAAAGGCCAACAAACGCAGCACGAATACTAACTACTACTTATCTGAAATGACGGAGGGCTACGACAGGTTTTTCTGAAAACCTATTGCGTAATGAACTTGATATCGTTGTAGAATCAAATGATTTTAAAATGGAGTGTTTTTGAAGCTTTTCTAGTTTTGCTAAAGGAGTCACTCCCGGTAAAGGGATCGTCGGTCCTTTCCTCGTCGAATGAGGTGCGGGATATATCATATATATCACTGTGCAAAGCAAAAACTCTTAAAAGCAATCAAAAGACAAACCGAGTGTGTAGCATCTGCCAGTTATTGCTAAAGGAGTCACTCCCGGTGAAGGGATCTCGGTCCTTTCCTCATCGAATAAGGTGCAGGATATATCGTATATACCGCTGTGCAAAGCAAGAACTGTAGCTACCTGTTTTATTTTGAAATTCGATTCTACAACATCTTAGATTTCTTTTAATTTCATTAATCTCATTAATGAAGTCCCATCATTTAAATACCTAAACATCACAGATAAATACGACGTACACTTATGCCATCCGCATTCGCCTCGATGTCCCCTCGTGCACCGTTAGGTTAGGTAACTAACAGCAGAGCGGGGCAGGGCTAGCGCGGGTGTAAAACATAAGTAACGCTTATATAATATATCATATATACTATATACAATATCTATCACAGAACATCACATGATCACATCACAGATATCGCAGCAGAAGAATCATATGAAACATTGGATATACTAGGACGTCCGTGTTTTCAATACGAGCCAGTATAGAACACGAATTCCACGGTCGTGATGAATAGCCAAACCCACACCCCTAGACCCCTACGAAAGCGGCAAGCAACCCTACCAATTCTAGAGTTAGGAGACCCGGACTCGACTCCTCGAGTTGGTCTCCCACTGGACTCCAGAACCCGGTTACTTGTGCCCTCCTCCTTAGGTCTATCCTAGTGCAGAAAAGTAAATAATATACAAACGGTGACAACTTCCGCAACCTGAAAGCGCCCCAATAAAAGAATATTACATACAAGTTTTTACATGAATGAAAATGAAAAACACTCATCTCACATAAAAAACCCGGCTATTCAAACACGACGATCCAATATAACATATCCAGCAACACATAACATCACATGTCATCAACGTAAGTAAACATGCGTATCCCAATTTTCGTTGACATATAGCAACGAAACCGGCGATATCACATATTACACTTACGGTCACAGAAAAGAAAGTGTAAAACTACAACAGTTGGAATCCGCAACCACCTCAGACATCGCATGCCTGACCAAATGAATTCTTTAGACATCGCATGCCTAACAATTATAAACCCCGCATTTTAGTCTCAAAATTGAAAACTCTTTTCAATATCAAGTCCGGCAATTCAACAGGGTTCCCGACATCCTGATCGAATGCTCGTCGCAAACTTCAGTAGACGGCCGCACCCCCGACGCCGTCGACGAAGTGCACCAAGGCGGAACACCGCTGCCGCGAGCACCCGAACGGATGCTTTCGGCGACGGGGTTCTCCTACAGTCACTTGGTCGGGGCTATGGGGTGAGGTTGTCTATTAAGTTTACCCGGCGAGTATCCGCGTACGCTACGTGATTGCGACGGACTTTTGATCACATCAAAATTCCGTGGCAACCGATCAAGTGAGATTAAACTGTTATGTTTATAACATTCATTCAGTTATCTCATAACTACTTGTGAATTCCAATTATTGTATCCCATTCCGGATAAATAGAAAATGTCAAACTTTCCGATCGAACAATCGAACACCCAAGTTTTCCCGATACAGATCAACACAAGAAACAAGTCTAAAAACATTCAGTTCGTGCCTCAGTACCAACGGTCCAGCTGTAGAAGGGTCAAGCCAACGCCTCACATGTGGCACGCCGTACTGCCCCAAACCCTAAGGTTCAAAGGGCAGTTCAAGACGGTCACATAATCGAGTTAAGGTTTGTTGTCTTCTAGAGGGTCCATCGAGTTACTTGCACTACTTAGAACGTCTTTAAACTACGGAAAAATCCAACACTTGGAAATTTCCCGACAGGGGAAAAATTGGGTATTTATATCCGGTCGAACTTTTTAACATATTCTAAAATTTATCCGGAAAGCCACATAGACAAAATTTGATACTCCGATCGAAACACCGAATCACCAAAACAACCCCAGAAAATTCAACTATTGAATAAATATTAAAAATTCCCATAAAACTCAGCACCAGAAAAGAGGAATTACTGTGCAAAAAATATTGCGCATTGTGAACAGTAGGCGGCGGAACCGCGGCAGAAGCCATGCTTCTGCCGCGTTTCCTCGGCGGTTTAGACGCATCATGAGCTCGTTTTGCACCATAATTCTTATATCTTCCTGATGATATTTTAAAGAATTTTTAATATGGAAAAATCCCAGTTTTTAGAAAAAGTCCAGAGAGCATGGATTGTGTTAGGGTTTCGGTTCGTTCGGGTTTCAAACTTCGTCTACGGTTCGCCTAAGGCTCTAGCTAGGCTCTGATACCAATGAAAGGTTCCTAGGCACTCCCAAGAGGTCTCACAAGGCATCAACCATGCCAATTTCAAAAATTAACGGTGCCGAGAAACCCTAGACGAGATCGTTGGCTAGATTTTTAGGCGACAAAGCAAACTAGTTAACACTTAACTACTAGAATACGGAAATACAACCTTTGTAGATCCGGTCCTCCACCTCCACGGCTCCGTGATGAAGTCCTCTCCGCTGCCCAAATGCAATCCCGGGCTCTAGCGTCGGCTTCATCGGAGAAGAAGCGGGCAAGGTCATCGACGACGATGCCGAAGATGATCTACGTCGAGGCATCGCTAGATCAAGCTCCACCTTCACCAAGCCATGAAAACTTGTGAAGGAAACGCACTCTACTACTTGGCAAGAGGTAGAGGATGAAGAAATAGGAAGTGGGTGTAGGGTGTTTTTCGTCACCCCATTGAGATGGGAATACGCGCACGCTTGTCAGGCATACTACAGATTCCCCCTGCCTAGGATAGGCCGGGGTTTAATGATTGTGGGGATCCAAATCTCCGGCAGCCGCGAACTAAGCTGCCGTTAATTACCCCTCGCCTTTGGGGCGAGGGAACCTCCGATTAACGGGTTAAACTGGTCATGCGAACTCAATGTGCAGTGTACGTGTGTTTTTTTTGAAAGGGGGTTTTGGATATATCGGGAGCCACGCAGATTTTTTTACGGGGGTATGTATATGTATGAGTTTGTATACATATATATATGTATATGTATGTACATAAAAAGAGGGGGAAAAGGCATCCAAGGGATGCGTGGGGCCAGCGCCTTGAGCGCTGTGCGCTTAGGTGCTGTGCGCTCAGGCGCAAGCGCGCCACGTGTCGGCACGTGGGCGCTTTGCGCATGAGCGCTGCGCGCAGGTGCGCAAGCGCGCGCGTGCCACGTGTCGGCACGCGGGCGCTTTGCGCACGTGCGCAAGCGCGCAGGTGAGCAAGCGCGCGCGCCACGTGTCGGCACGCGGGCGCTTTGCGCACTTGCGCTGCGCGCTGGAGCGCAAGCGCGCGCGCCACGTGTCGGCACGTGGGCGCTTTGCGCATGAGCGCTGCGCGCCGGCGAGGATAAGAGGCTTTTAGCCTGAAAAAAAAAGATTTCTCAAAAGAGAAATCAGAGAGGAGTCGGGCTCCTGAATGTGTTTTGGGTTTAATGGAAGTGGTTCTTCTTCTTCCTCCTGTTGCTTGCTGGATCTTGAAGATCAAGAGATGTGAAATCTCAAAATCTCTCCTTTTTAAGATCTGATGACAGATCCAAGTTCCCCTTTGTGGGTTTGTGGTGAAAAACTAATTTGTTTTATAAACAGAAGAGTAAAACTCTTGATTTAATTCAAGAGAAAGAAGAAGGTTTTGGAACCTTGAAGAAGAAGAATAGATCTCAGATCTGGAAACTTTTTTTTTTAGAGAGAGAAAAAGTTGTGAGATATTTTCATTATCTTTGCCTTTATAGGCCATACATTTTACACATAGCCCCTTGGGCTTCACAAAATGGCATTTTGCCTATCCCATGGCTCATGTGCCATTTCTTTTTGCACATAAGCCATGGGCTTTACAAAAATTTGGCTTTATGCCTATTTTTCTTACATTTCTCCATAAAACAAAACAAAAGAAATACAACAAAATTATTTATTACAAAATTTTAATCTTGGCATGGGGGAAGCCGGCCGCTTCATGTTCGGGCTCGACCCGGGCATGGGCCCACTGGATCTGGGCTTGGGCCCACTTGGCCTGGGGTTGACTTTGATTTTGACTTGGCCAACCGGGGTGTAAATTTTTACCCCAACAAATTGCCCCCCATCAATACATGCACACCATATATGTGGGTCGTGTGCATGGAATTGATAGATCTTCTTTTACTTGGGGGCGACCTGATTTGGCTCCCGCTTTTTGGGAAGCTAGCACTGTCTTTTTTATGACATGGACGGTCGTTGCTTGACATGTCTCCGAGATGGAGTGTCCGTGATAAACGTTTCCCTGGCCCGGAGTGATTTGGTTCCCGCTTTGTAGGAATCCTGCGCTGCCCTTTTTATGACATGGACGGTCGATGCTGCCCTTTTAGCGACTTGGATGGTCGATGCTGCCCTTTTAGCGACTTGGACGGTCGATGCTGCCCTTTTTGCGACGTGGACGGTCGGTTCTGCCATTTTAGCGACGTGGACGGTCGATGCTGCCATTTTAGCGACGTGGACGGTCGGTTCTGCCCTTTTTGCGACGTGGACGGTCGATGCTGCCATTTTAGCGACGTGGACGGTCGGTGCTGCCATTTTAACGACTTGGACGGTCGATGCTGCCATTTTAGCGACTTGGACGGTCGGTGCTGCCATTTTAGCGACTTGGACGGTCGGTTCTTCCCTTTTAGCGACGTGGACGGTCGATACTGCCATTTTAGCGACGTGGACGGTCGGTGCTGCCATTTTAGCGACTTGGACGGTCGGTGCTGCCATTTTAGCGACTTGGACGGTCGGTTCTGCCTTTTTAGCGACGTGGACGGTCGATGCTGCCATTTTAGCGACGTGGACGGTCGGTTCTTGATTTGACTTGCTCTGCTTCTTGCAGTGTCAGGGGTAGACTTGACTTGCTCCGCTTCTTGCGGTGTCGAGATTGGATTCTGACTCGCTTCGCTTTCTGCGGTGTCGGAGTGGAAGTTGACTTGTTGATTTTGATTTGGGTTGACATCAGCATCGCTACATTGGGATATGGTACCAGGAGCGAATCGTCATCTGTCTTTGAGAGGATTTGGGAATTGGGGTTTTTATTTGGCATCTGCATTGCTGCACTGGAATAATGCCAGGAGCAACTCATCATTTGCCCTGAGAGGATTTGGGAATTGGGGTTTTTGTTTGGCATCTGCATTGCTGCACTGGAATAATGCCAGGAGCAACTCATCATTTGCCCCGAGAGGATTTGGGAATTGGGGTTTTTGTTTGGCATCTGCATTGTTACACTGGAATAATGCCAGGAGCAACTCATCATTTGCCCCGAGAGGATTTGGGAATGGGTTTTTGTTTGGCATCTGCATTGCTGCACTGGAATAATGCCAGGAGCAACTCATCATTTGCCCCGAGAGGATTTGGGAGAAATTGGGATTGTTTTACGCCCGTGGATTGTATACGGTTTTGCAGGATGTATGATCCAGACCGTAGGGCCGGAAAAATTTCGGGACTTT
Source organism: Agapanthus africanus (assembly GCA_030015575.1). Lineage (NCBI taxonomy): Eukaryota > Viridiplantae > Streptophyta > Magnoliopsida > Asparagales > Amaryllidaceae > Agapanthus > Agapanthus africanus. The sequence goes on from CM057350.1 coordinate 485,329,319, forward strand.
GCCGGCGTCTGCATCGCTGCACTGGAATATGGTACCAGGAGCGACTCATCACTCGCCGTTAGGGTATGGGATTTGGAATTTGGTTGGCGTCTGCATCACTGCACTGGAATATGGTACCAGGAGCGACTCATCACTCGCCGTTGGGGATTGGGATTTGGAATTTGGTTGGCGTCTGCATCGCTGCACTGGAATATGGTACCAGGAGCGACTCATCATTCGCCGTTGGGGATTGGGATTTGGAATTTGGTTGGCGTCTGCATCGCTGCACTGGAATATGGTACCAGAAGCGACTCATCATTCGCCACTTGGGGATTGGGGAGTGATGGCTTAGGAGACAGGTTTGGATCCCTATCACCTAAGACTTTTCAATTTTATGGGCCGTGAGGGTCCCATAAAAGCATTTTCTCCCTACGAGTCGTAAGGATCCCGCAGGTGTATATTCTCCTTAGGAGTCGTGAGGACTCCTAAGTGTGTTGCTCCTTTGTGAGTCGTAAGGATCTCACGCAGGGGGTTTCTCCTCACAAGGTCGAGAGGACTTTGCGAGTGTATTTCATCTCTTTTCACGAGTTTGTGCCCTTTCGGGTTTTCACAGACTCGCCGGTAGTCCTGCTGTTTTTACTCACGGAGCCCTTTCGGCATCCGTGCCCATTTTGCTTGTGGACATACCGTTTTTTTTGTTTTTGTTTTTTGCCGCTGGTGGGACTTTAAAGTAGTCTCACCGGCAGGATTTGGGAGAAATAGGGGTCATTTACGCCCGTGGATTGTATACGGTTTTGCAGGATGTCTGATCCAGACCGTAGGGCTGATGTGCTCAATTCGCCTGCGACTTGGAGCATTCATGAGTAGTATTTCTTGAGATATCGGCCATTGATGGGTGGCATGGGCCTTTCTCCCTCGGCACTTATTAGTTGGTAGGATCCTCCGTCGAACACTTTCTCGATGACGTATGGTCCTTCCCTGTTCGGCTCGAATTTTCCCTTGGCATGTCGATTGGGGATGATCGGTCTTTTGAGGACCAACACCAATTCACCTTTCTTGAAAGCACGGAGATGAGTTATCTTGTCATAGGCCCGTGACATTTGGGCTCGGTATAGCTCCAGATTTTGCTGCACCGCGAGCCTCTTTTCTTCGAGGGCATCGAATTCTTCAAGTCGAAGGAGCACGTTTTCCTCTTCTGTCAACTCATGCTGAACGGCCATTCTTAAGCTTGGAACTTCGACTTCGAGGAGGAGGACCGCCTCCACTCCGAAGAGCAATGAGTATGGAGTGGACTGAGTTGGAGTACGGTGCGTGGTACGATATGCCCACAATGCCTCGTGAAGCTTGAGATTCCAGTCTCTCTTGTTGGCTGAAGCATTTTTCCTCAGGAGCTTGCATAGAGTCTTATTGAAGGCTTCGGCTAGCCCATTGGCTCTTGGATTATAGATGGAGGAATATCTCCAGTCTATCTTGTGCTGAGTAGCGAACCTTGAGACATTGAAGCTCTTGAAAGAAGGCCCGTTGTCAGAAATGATTCTTCTTGGTGTACCGAAGCGGTATAGAATATTATGCTGGAAGAATGTCAGAATATCTTTTGTCTTGACTTCTTTTAGCGGGACAGCTTCAGCCCATCTGGAGAAGTAGTCTGTCGCGGCCAGTATGAACCGGTGGCCTTTAGATGACGGAGGATCAATTGGGCCAACAATGTCGGTGCCCCAGACTTCGAAGGGCCACGACGCCACCGTAGGATGCAATGGGTTGGGATGCTTGTGAATGAAATCACCATGGATTTGGCAGATCTGACATTTCTTTGCATGCTCTCCGCAATCCCGTATCATGGTGGGCCAGTAATACCCAAGCCGTTTGATTTGAAGTCGCATCTTGGGGCCAGATTTGTGAGCACCGCAAACGCCCGAGTGAACTGTTAGTTATATGTATGCCCTAGAGGCCATTACTGTACATTGGATGTATATTGTAGTGGATGCTGGGACATATATAGGTAGGACTTTCTTGCTCGACATGATAGTATGCTATCTGGTTGCACTTTATCTTAACATGTATACTTTCTGTCTCTCTGATTACATGTTGATAAAGCCCATAGGATGTGTGCTCGACTTCCAGGACTATGATGTAGATCATACTAGTGGGGCCTGGGTAGTCCATGAGTACATCCTTGAATTGTTCCTAGTCGTGGGAATATCGAGACGGGGCATCGATATTCCAGAGTAGACTAGCGTATATCTTCTCGACCCATGTGATGGGCGATGGATGATCCCATATCCATTGGTGTTTGACATCGAAGATGGTATGCGGGTGCTCAGTGGAGACTGGGTACACTGAACGGACTCGCCGAGAACTCCCAGATGGTATTATACCTCACGTCAGATGGCAGTTCTCTGGTGACACTGGTACAGCTTAGTCTGTTGACCCGAGATCGTCATAGAGTCTTGTGTGTCTCCCACTGTGCTTTGATTTCCACCCTACCACGGCTCTACTGAGTCGTGCAAACAGGTGGTTTTTGGGTACAGTCCCGATTCACATGGAGGCAATGAGCGATAGGAGGGGATTCGTCTCCCCCGGTATTGGGGGTTGATGTTGTGCTATGCTCGACTGGCCATAACAGGAAATCCCTGGCCAGGGTTGCAGTGATATACTGGTAAGAGTTATCAGTAGTTTCACGAATGTTATGGACCTCAAGTCGGCATGACTTATCGAGCTATTGGGGTCTGACGTTTACCACCCCTAGGCGAGATATGCGACATATCAGACGAACAGACCGGACTATACGATAAGTGTTACTGGTTGGATTCACTGGAGTGTGAGCGGGCTTGCTCGTCGATCTTCAGATCGCTCAATACCCGGGTGGCCGTTACGTTTAGCAGACCGCTTGCGGCTTGTGGGTGTTTGATATGATCATCATCTGCTGCCGGCGTATTGACGAGTCTTTAGAGTCCTACACAGAGGTTTCCTGGCTCAAGCGAAACGAAATAGGAGCGCATATGAGATATGTGCGGGACCGAGAATAATGCGAGTATGTGATACCGTATTCTATTCTCGCGATGAATGTATCGAATGGTTGTATGCGATATAACCTAGTTATCGAATCAAGTATTGATTCGATAAGCCGATACATTGAATACTAGTCGGTTGTGTGCGACATGACCGGATCATTGAATCAAGTGTTGATTTAATGATTTAATGCATAATTATATATTTGATATATTACTTTGCGTTAACTAGTATTGGTTCACTTTAAATGGATTTTCTCACTCGGCTTGTACACATTGTATATGTGATATACTTTTGTGCACATGCTTGTATCATATATGATGATATATGATAGCTAGGGTTTGTGTAAAGAGTTAATACCTTGGTTAAATAAATGGTTAAGGTTTTTATTCATTTTATTCATTTATTCTTTTATTCTTTTAGAAAAAGAAAAAGAAATGAGATAAATGGTGGCATTCTTTTCATTCATGAAGCTTCATGAATACTTTGACCATGTCACCATTTTTGTCTTCTTTTTAAACCTAACCATTCTCATTAACTCAAGTTAGCTCTCTACACTTTACCATAGTCATTATTATGATAAGAATTATCATTCTAATATATTCTATTATTCTTATCATAATTTTTTAGCTTCTTCTTCTTCTTTCTTCAAGTGAAGAAAAGCTTGACCATCAATGGCAACTTGATTAAATGAGTGAGAAATCCAATTCTAAAGTCTACCCACTTCCTATTTCTTCATCCTCTACCTCTTGCCAAGTAGTAGAGTGTGTTTCCTTCACAAGTTTTCATGGCAAGGTGAAGGTGGAGCTTGATTTAGCGATGCCTCGACGTAGATCATCTTCGACATGGACATCAACGACCTAGGTCGCTTATTCTTCGACGAAGCCGACGTTGGAGTCCGGATTCTTTTTGGACAGCGGAGGGGACTTCGTTGTGGAGCTTAGGAATTGGCGGACCGGATCTACAAAGGTTGTAGCCCCTTTCTTTTAGATACATTTCCGTTTACTTGCATGCTTTGCCTAAATATCTAGTAAACGATCCGTTCTAGATTTTCTTGGCACCGTAATTTTTAGAAATTGGCGTGTTTGATCACTTGTGAGACTTCACTAGAGTGCCTAGGAACCCTACAGTGGTATCAGAGCCTAGCTAGAGCCTTAGGCGAAGTCCCGACGGAGTTAGAAGTCCGATCGACCCAAAACCCGACTTTGAAATTGCTCTCTGGACTTTTCTGTAAAATGTGGATTTTTTGGAATTAAAAATATCCAGAAATATCAGCAGGAAAATATAAGAGTAACTGTGCAATTCGTAACCCTAACTCCATTAAACAGCCGCGGTTCCGCGGTACGAGCGTGGCTCGTGCGGCGGTTCCGCGGCTATTTTGTCGTATCTTGCAGAGAATTTGGCACAGTAACTCATATTAAGTAGTGCTGGTTTTCCTGGGGATTTTTAATAATTTATTCCAGAGTTGTATTTTCTGAGTTGTATTGGGGACTCGGTGTATTCGATCTGACTGTCTAATTTTGTCGGTGTGCTTTTCCGGGTATTTTTAGAATATGTTAAAAAGTTCGACCGGATATAAATACCCACTTTTTCCCCTGCCGGGAAATTTCCAATTGTTGGATTTTTCCGTAGTTTAACGACGTTCTAAGTAGTGCAAGTAACGCGATGGACCCTCTAGAAGACAACAAACCTTAACTCGATTATGTGACCATCTTGAACTGCCCTTTGAACCTTCGGGTTTGGGGCAGTACGGCGTGCCACATGTGAGGCGTTGGCTTGACCCTTCTATGGCTGGACCGTTGCTACTGAGGCACGAACTGAATGTTGTTAGACTTATTTCATGTGTTGAGCTGTATCGGGAAAACTTGGGTGTTCGATTGTTCGATCGAAAAGTTTAGCATTTTCTATTTATCCGGAATTTGATACAATAATTGGAATTCGCAAATAGTTATGAGATAACGGAATGAATATTATAAACATAGCAGTTTAGTCTCACTTGATCGGTTGCCACGGAATTTTGATGTGATCAAAAGTCCGTCGCAATCACGTAGCGTACGCGGATACTCGCCGGGTAAACTTAATAGATAGCCTCACTCCATAGCCCCGACCAAGTGACTGTAGGAGAACCCCGTCGCCGAAAGCATCCGTTCGGGTGCTCGCGGTAGCGGTGTTCCGCCTTGGTGCACTTCGTCGACGGTATCAGGGGTGCGGCCATCTACTGAAGTTTGCGACGAGCATTCGATCAGAATGTCGGGAATCCTGTTGAATTGCCCGACTTGATATTGAAAAGTGTTTTCGATAATGAGACTAAAATGCGGGGTTTATAATTGTTAGGCATGCGATGTCTAAGTAATTCATTTGGTCAGGCATGCGATGTCTGAGGTGATTGCGGATTCCAACTGTTGTAGTTTTACACTTTCTTTTCTGTGACCGTAAGTGTAATATGTGATATCGCCGGTTTCGTTGCTATATGTCAACGACAATTGGGATACGCATGTTTGCTTACGTTGATGACATGTGATGTTATGTGTTGCTGGATATGTTATATTGGATCGTCGTGTTTGAATAGCCGGGGTTTTTTTATGTGAGATGAGTGTTTTTTCATTTTCATTCATGTAAAAACTTGTATGTAATATTCTTTTATTGGGGCACTTCCAGGTTGCGGATGTTGTCACCACTTGTATATTATTTACTTTTCTGCACTAGGAAAGACCCAAGGAGGGGAGCACAAGTAACCGGGTTCTGGGGTCCAGTGGGAGACCAACTCGAGGAGTCGAGTCCGGGTCTCCTAACCCTAGAATTGGTAGGGTTGCTTGCCGCTCTCGTAGGAGTCTTGGGGTGTGGGATTGGCTATTCATCACGACCGTGGAATCCGTGTTTTATACTGGCTCGTATTCAAAACACGGACGTCCTAGTATATCCAATATTTCATATGTTTCTTCTGCTGTGATTTATCTGTGATGTGATCATGTGATGTTCTGTGACAGGTATTATATATAGTATATATGATATATTATATAGACGTTGCTTATGTTTTACACCCGCGCTAGCCCTGCCCCGCTCTGCCATTAGTTACCTAACCTAACGGTGCAGACAGGACATCGAGGCGAATGCGGATGGCATAAGCGTACGTTATATTTATCTGTGATGTTTAGGTGGACTTAAATGATGGGATATTCATTAATGTGATTAATGAAAGAAAATAAACCTAATTGATGTTGTGGAATCGAATTTTAAAATAAAAACAGGTAGCTACAGTTCTTGCTTTGCATCGCGGTGTTTCTTGTAGAACATCCTGCACCTTATTCGATAAGGAAAGGACCGAGATCCCTTCACCGGGAGTGACTCCTTTAGCAATAACTGGCAGATGCTACACACTCGGTTTGTCTTTGATCGCTTCTATAGTTTCCGCTTTGCACAGTGATATATATGATATATCCCGCACCTCATTCGACGAGGAAAGGGCCGACGATCCCTTCACCGGGAGTGACCCCTTTAGCAAAACTAGAAAAGCCTCAAAAACATTCCATTTAAAAACCATTTGATTCCGCAACGAGATCAAGTTCAAAGCGTTAAAGGTTTTCACAAAAACCAGCCGCAACCCTCCGTCATTTTAGGAAGTAGAGTACTTAGTATTCGTGCTGTGTTTGTTGACCATAGTCAAGGCACAGTGTACGGTAGCTAAGTGATGTCTTCCTACACCGCATATGATGCGATTAGTTAGGACAGTCATGTGGCTTTGTTGACCTTAGCCAAGGGTCATGTGGGTGGGTCTAATTAATCACGAAATGACGGGTAGAACTTGACTAGTACCTATGATTTGTTGATCTTAGCCAAGGTCATAGGTGCTAGGGGTAAAAACCTTTATCGGGAGTTTCAAGTGTTGAAACTTGCAATGAGATTGCATACCTTCTATGTGATAGTTGGATCCCGATACCCACTGCGAGTAATTGTTACTCCTGGGAGAGTTTTGCACTTTGCAATTAGCCGATCAAGTAGGTGTCTAGAAAGGTGTCAACGGGGTTACGCCTCTGGGAAAACGAGGTTTACTGTAATTAGGTCCGTGCGAAAGCACGGGGAACCTCCCTCAAAGTACCAACACTGGCCTGGCTGAAAGATTGGCGAACTTGTAGAGTGTAATTAATCCCGGCTAGTCTTTCCTTTTAGGGTTTGAAGGAAGATTTGATAAAAACAGTGGGAGCCATCCTGATTAGATAAAATATATAACCAATCTGATCTTGCAAGAGCGCACGCAGAGTGTTTTCTTCTCTCTCTCTCCTGGTAGCGACCATATCACGCCTTAATCAAGATAATAATACGGATGTATTGACCGAACCGGCTTGTTATACTGAGCTGGGGAACGTTGGTCCCGCTCCAACTTATAATTGTTATAAGACAGAGCAGGAAATTGGGGAATACCAGAATTCCTATGCCGCCCAAATGAAGAAAATGCATATGATGCATCTCCTTCGGGTGTGTTCATTACAAAGAACTGTTTCTCAGTATCCTCTGCATCCTGGGTATATGATACCGGATCAGGATCCCAGATATGTAATCAGTTACATAGGGCTACAAGAGGGTAGAAAAACTGAGAACGGGTGATAAGTTTCATGAGGCAGAAAACGGGGCAAGTGTTGCAGCCAAGTCTGTTGGTCACTGTCACCCTGTATTACTAATACATTGATTCTGAACAAATGCTATTAGATACCGAACCTGATATACAAAATCATATCAGTCTCTTTATTAGTAAAGGAATGATAAAATTTTGTATAGTTGGATAATGTTTTGAACATTTTCTATATCAAAAGTTGATCGGTTCAGGTGCGTTATCTAAAAGCATTGCTGTTCTAAATCAAACTACAGTTCTTAGTATATGGAACACACACAAGAGGAAGAGTTCAGAAATGAACGGATTCTTCTTGAGGTATTGTAGACTAGGTCAGATCAATGCGACCCGACTGGCTGAAGTTACATTTAGATGTATATTTAAATCAGTTTGAATTTACATCTTGTGCAACTCGCCAATCATGTCACAAAGATAAGATGACCATAGCCCTGTTTACTAAGAAACAGAGAAAGAGTTAGTGAACTCTTGGGATGATACATGTTGATGTATGTAAGGTCCCCTGTCTACACATGCCAGGACTGGTTCTTTATACTTCATTACGTTCTCTGATGATCTCTTCAGATTCAGACATATGTTCTTGTTGAAACACTAGTCCGAACCTTTTGAGATATTCACAGAATATAAGTTAGAAGTAGAGAACCAAAATACGGGTATAAGTATTATGTCCTTTGATGTGATCAAGGAGGAGAATACTTGAGCATGGAATTCCTGGACTATTCTAAAGGAGAATGAGATTCTCTCTCAGCATTACTCCTCCGAATACACCATAGCACGATGGTATATCGGGGCGGAGCAATCACACCCTATATGATATGGTGTGCTCTATGATGAGTACTACTGAGTTACCTTTTTCCTTTTGGGAGTTATTCACTTGAGAAGCTGCATACCTATTGAATTAGGTTTGAATCAAATCACTGCCCACCACTCCATATAAGATATGGTGTAGGAAGATCCTATCTCTTAAGCGAGTTAAGATTTGGGGTTGTCCGGCCTATGTTTAAAGCAAAATCCGGACAAGATCGAGGCAGGATCAGTTCTGTAGAACTGGAAAGGTTCCAGCTATACAAAACTGCAGTTGATGATTTGACAGAACCATAAGATTCTATAGTTCCCGACGAACCTCACCCTCTCCGCCGATCTAGTAGGGTTCCTCATCCGCCTGAGAGATACCTCGGTTTCTCGATGACAGTGGGAGCAAGGATTGCATCATAAGATGATGACCCAACTAGTTTCGAGCAGGCCATCGAGAGTAGGGACTCTGTAAGAATGGCTGGATGCTTAGCGATCTGAGATGGAATCCATGTACACCAGCAAAGTATGGACTTTAGCTGCTATATCTGAAGGGTTAAATCCCCATCAGGAGCAAGTATATCTTGAGAAGATTACTTGGTGTAGATGGAAAAGTTGAGACTTTCAAAGCTAGACTTGTTAAAGGTTTTCGTCATCGACCAGGCGTGGATAATGATGAAACCTTTTTCCAGTAGCTATGCTTAAGTCTATCCAGATCCTACCTACCACGGCTACATACCATGACTACGATATCTGGGGTTGGGTGCCATGACTGCTTTTCTAAATACTGATTTAGAAGAGAACGTCTATAAGAACACAGCCAGAGGTCTTCGTAAACAGTGGGAGCAGCGGAAACGTGTGCAAGTTGCTTTACATGATGAAGTAGGCATCGCGGAGTTGGAACGTCTGTTTTGATGTGATAGTCAAAGTGTTTGACTTCATCAAAATGGTAGACGAACCTTGTATATACAAAAGGGTAGTAGAGAGTAAGGTGGTCATCTTCGTATTGTACGAAGACAACATACTCTTGATAGGAAGAGAGTTTCCTATACTACGATCGATCAATCTCCTATTATCACAAGGATTCTCCAAATAGGATCAAAGTGATACCTCCTAAATCCTGAGTTTTCATCTATGAGATAGATGTAATTGGATGCTAGGATTCTCACTAGATGTAGTGAGATGGTATCAATCGATCCTGGGGAGAATCACTGGAAGTGTTCCAGGGTGATAAAGACGACTGAATGTCAGTCACAGGCACTGTCTTTACCCTCAGTAAAGGGACGGTATGTTGGAAAAGTTCCAAGCTAGATACCGTGGCAAACTAGACGATAAAGGCTGGTAACATCGCTATTGAAGATACTACCAAAGAGGAAGTTTGGGTGTATATTGGTTCATAAGATGAACTAGGTTCCTGCCATTGTATGACAATGGAAGTATGGCTTTGGCCCTGGAACCCTGGTCCCATCAGTGACCCAAACAAATTCTGAGGCAGCATCACCTGATCATGGAGATAGTTGATCTCCAGGGTGATCGAGGTTAGGAGAGAAGACTCAGAGGACAACACGGAGGATCCACTCACGAAGGCCTTTTTCCCAAAGAGAGACAATTTAGGGGATGGTTGAGTATGTGATACTGCAACCACTGCTACAGATGGCCCTAGTGCAAGTGGGAGATTGTTGGTTATATGTATGCCCTAGAGGCCATTACTGTACATTGGATGTATATTGTAGTGGATGCTGGGACATATATAGGTAGGACTTTCTTGCTCGACATGATAGTACGCTATCTGGTTGCACTTTATCTTAACATGTATACTTTCTGTCTCTCTGATTACATGTTGATAAAGCCCATAGGATGTGTGCTCGACTTTCAGGACTATGATGTAGATCATACTAGTGGGGCCTGGGTAGTCCATGAGTACATCCTTGAATTGTTCCTAGTCGTGGGAATATCGAGACGGGGCATCGATATTCCAGAGTAGACTAGCGTATATCTTCTCGACCCATGTGATGGGCGATGGATGATCCCATATCCATTGGTGTTTGACATCGAAGATGGTATGCGGGTGCTCAGTGGAGACTGGGTACACTGAACGGACTCGCCGAGAACTCCCAGATGGTATTATACCTCACATCAGATGGCAGTTCTCTGGTGACACTGGTACAGCTTAGTCTGTTGACCCGAGATCGTCATAGAGTCTTGTGTGTCTCCCACTGTGCTTTGATTTTCACCCTACCACGGCTCTACTGAGTCATGCAAATAGGTGGTTTTTGGGTACAGTCCCGATTCACATGGAGGCAATGAGCGATAGGAGGGGATTCGTCTCCCCCGGTATTGGGGGTTGATGTTGTGCTATGCTCGACTGGCCATAATAGGAAATCCCTGGCCAGGGTTGCAGTGATATACTGGTAAGAGTTATCAGTAGTTTCACGAATGTTATGGACCTCAAGTCGGCATGACTTATCGAGCTATTGGGGTCTGACGTTTACCACCCCTAGGCGAGATATGCGACATATCAGACGAACAAACCGGACTATACGATAAGTGTTACTGGTTGGATTCACTGGAGTGTGAGCGGGCTTGCTCGTCGATCTTCAGATCGCTCAATACCCGGGTGGCCGTTACGTTTAGCAGACCGCTTGCGGCTTGTGGGTGTTTGATATGATCATCATCTGCTGCCGGCGTATTGACGAGTCTTTAGAGTCCTACACAGAGGTTTCCTGGCTCAAGCGAAACGAAATAGGAGCGCATATGAGATATGTGCGGGACCGAGAATAATGCGAGTATGTGATACCGTATTCTATTATCGCGATGAATGTATTGAATGGTTGTATGCGATATAACCTAGTTATCGAATCAAGTATTGATTCGATAAGCCGATACATTGAATACTAGTCGGTTGTGTGCGACATGACCGGATCATTGAATCAAGTGTTGATTTAATGATTTAATGCATAATTATATATTTGATATATTACTTTGCGTTAACTAGTATTGGTTCACTTTAAATGGATTTTCTCACTCGGCTTGTACACATTGTATATGTGATATACTTTTGTGCACATGCTTGTATCATATATGATGATATATGATAGCTAGGGTTTGTGTAAAGAGTTAATACCTTGGTTAAATAAATGGTTAAGGTTTTTATTCATTTTATTCATTTATTCTTTTATTCTTTTAGAAAAAGAAAAAGAAAAAGAAATGAGATAAATGGTGGCATTCTTTTCATTCATGAAGCTTCATGAATACTTTGACCATGTCACCATTTTTGTCTTCTTTTTAAACCTAACCATTCTCATTAACTCAAGTTAGCTCTCTACACTTTACCATAGTCATTATTATGATAAGAATTATCATTCTAATATATTCTATTATTCTTATCATAATTTTTTAGCTTCTTCTTCTTCTTTCTTCAAGTGAAGAAAAGCTTGACCATCAATGGCAACTTGATGAAATGAGTGAGAAATCCAATTCTAAAGTCTACCCACTTCCTATTTCTTCATCCTCTACCTCTTGCCAAGTAGTAGAGTGTGTTTCCTTCACAAGTTTTCATGGCAAGGTGAAGGTGGAGCTTGATTTAGCGATGCCTCAACGTAGATCATCTTCGGCATGGACATCGACGACCTAGCTCGCTTATTCTTCGACGAAGCCGACGTTGGAGTCCGGATTCTTTTTGGACAGTGGAGGGGACTTCGTTGTGGAGCTTAGGAATTGGCGGACCGGATCTACAAAGGGTGTAGCCCCTTTCTTTTAGATACATTTCCGTTTACTTGCATGCTTTGCCTAAATATCTAGTAAACGATCCGTTCTAGGTTTTCTTGGCACCGTAATTTTTAGAAATTGGCGTGTTTGATCACTTGTGAGACTTCACTAGAGTGCCTAGGAACCCTACATGAACATCTTTCATGACCTTTTGGGCTTTGGCCAATGACAGGCACCTGAGCCAGAGTTGGTCATATGACCTGCGGTATAACGTGTCATTTACAAACACGTATCGGAGAGCTCTTTTCTTCAGCTGAATCCTCGCAGATTTTTCTTCGGGCAGCTTGTCGTATTGGAGGTACTCTATGAAGGGTTCTCTCCAATCGGTCTCATCTTGGATGATCGAAGCTTCTTCCGCAGGACTGCTCTTCTGTTCCGCGCTTTCCTCTTCTCGTAGAGAGACTGGGGGTAGAATTTGCCGGCTCCTGACTGTGATCAGAATTTCGTCCATGTCAGGATCAGCCAGCTCCTTGGCCAAGCGAGCGAGTACATCAGCCTTTCCGTTCAACGCTCTAGGGACTCTCGTTAGTTCAATATGAGTGAACCGTTTCATGAGTTCCACCACTCGACCTTTGTATCGAGCTAACTCGGGTTTGTATATCTTATAGTCGCCGCTTACTTGGTTGACGACAAGCTGGGAGTCACCGTAGACTCGTAGCCGACGGATTTCCATTTCTACGGCAAGCTCCAAACCAGCTATCAGAGCTTCATACTCAGCTTCATTGTTTGTCCGAGGCTCGGTGAGAGAAAAAGAACGCCGTAGGGTTCCCATTGATGGTGTGATGAACACCAATCCTACCCCTTCTTTTATCTCCGGGATGCTTGATTTACTGGAGGTCCTTATTGACGAGGCTCCATCGAAGTAGAGCTCCCAACATGGCTCATCTTCCTCGAGGTGCAGCACTTGTTCATCGGGTAACTCACAATTTAGCGGCGACCCTTCTGGTATGGGATGAGCGGCGAGAAAGTCTGCAATAGCTTGCCCTTTTACTACTTTCTGAAGGGTATAAACTATGTCAAACTCAAGTAGCATAACAGCCCATCTTGCCATTCTGCCGGCTAGGCTCGCTCTGGTCATCAAGTGTTTGAGCGGGTCGACCTTGGAGATCAGCATAACCCGATGAGCGAGCAGATAGTGCCTCAGCTTCTTCACAGCAAATATCAGAGCCAGGCATTGCTTTTCGATTGGGGAGTAGTTGTGTTCCGCCCCGACTAGAGTTCGACTGAGGTAGTAGAGGGCATTTTCTTTTCCCTCCTCGTTATTCTGCGCAAGGAGCGCACCAAGTGACACATCTAGCGCGGCAGTGTAGAGAATCAGCGGTTTATTTGGAATGGGAGCGGCCAGCACTGGAGGGTGCAACAAGTATTGTTTGATGCTTTCGAACGCTGCTTGACTTCGGCATCCCAAATAAAAGGAGCTCCTTTCTTCATGAGCTTTGAGAAGGGCCTACATCTCCCTGATAAATTTGAGATAAACCTCCGTATATAAGCAAGCTTGCCTTGAAAAGATCTTAGCTGTGTCAGACTCTTCGGAGGGGGCATCTCCATGATGGCCTTTATCTTTGATGGGTCAACTTCGATCCCTCGATGTCGGACTATGAAGCCCAGGAATTTTCCCGATGACACGCCGAAAGCGCACTTCAGAGGATTCATCTTCAGATCGTATTCCCTCAGTCTGGTGAGAACGGTCCTAAGATCTTGGATGTGATTGGCCTTGGTTTCAGTCTTAACGACCAGATCATCAACATAACATTCGACGACTTTATGAATTAGGTCATCGAAGATATTGGTCATTGCCCTTTGATATGTAGCACCTGCGTTCTTCAATCCGAACGGCATCACCTTGTAGCAATATATTCCGATCGGGGTTCGAAATGCTGTGTGCTTCTCATCCTCAGGCGACATCTTGATCTGATTATATCCAGACGAGCCATCCATAAAGGTGAACAGCTCGTAATTTGAGGTGTCATCGACTATCATTTCCATGACCGGTAGCGGGAAGTCGTCTTTAGGACATGCTTTGTTGAGGTCCCTGAAATCGACACAAACTCGGATCTGCCCATTTTTCTTCTTCACTGGGACTATGCATGCGATCCAGTCTGCATATTTCTCTTCCCTGATGAAGCCGGCATCGATGAGCTTCTTGGTTTCCTCGACGACCTTTTCTTCCAACTCCCTTCTCATTCTTCGAGGAGCTTGTTTGACTGGCTTAGCATCAGGAGATATAGCCAGCGTATGCACGGCTACCTCAGGGGAAAGGCCAGGCATTTCTTTGTATGTCCACGCGAAGCAGTCGACGAACTCATGCAGCAGGGCGATTATCTGCGCTTTCATTTCCTCTGACAAGAGAGAGCTGATGTAGGTCGGCCTTGGATTATCGGGCGTTCCTAAGTCAATCTCGGTTAGCTCGTCAAAGGTTGCTTGTCCGCCATCTTCGAGCTCTTGAGGAGCTTCTTCTGGCTCGGCTATCTCGTCGTCATTATTTGATCTTTCGCTGGCCTCACCAACATGGATCATGTAGCACGCTTTGGAATTAGGTTGAATGTAACCTATTCCCCGTCTGTCTGGAATTCGTCCATCGATGAGTGCTCGGACTTGGGGTGGATGCCATAGCCCTTCGTAAAACTTTGCTTCGGACTCCGTTTGATATAACCGGCATCCGCACTTTTTAAAGTATTCCCGCATCTCGGGCGCATAGTATCTGGGATTGAGAACGGCTCTTATGCCTCTCTCATAGGGAAGGCACGCGACAGAAAGATCGTCCGGGTGCACAACGGGGTTTGACCCGTAAAACAGGATGCCCTTCTGTCCATTTTTCCTCCCAGGAACGTAGAAAGTTTTCAGCTGGTCTACGGTGGAGACTAACAACGCATCGAGCTCTTTGCACATTTGCTCTGGTACCCTTGTGACGGCTAGGGACCCTTCTGCAACTTCGAAGGTCTCTCGTAGTTTCGCTTGTTGCGTGGGGGTCCAATCTGCACCGCTGTTGCACGACAGGTCCTCCTCCTCTGACTCTTCAGTGTCGCTGCCAAGATGAGGGCGGACTTTACTCCTAGATGGGGCTTCAGTGACGGATTCATCCGTATCGCTGCCGAAACGAGGGCGAGTTTTATGGAAGGACGGGCTTCCAGCGTCGGACTCATCAGTGTCGCTACCGAAATGCGGGCGCACTTGGGCATTTTTGCTTTTGAAAGTGACAGCCGGCGCAGATTTACTTTTGAGCCTTGGGGCTGGTCTATCCTCAATCAGTTGTGGCTTAGCATTTTGGTGGTTCATAAAGTACCGAGAATCTTCATATCGGACTTCATGCACACCGAACGGCTGGATGTCTCCGTCAATGCGTCTTTCTTCGCCATTTTTAGTATACTTCATGCATTGATGGAGAGTTGACGGAATGATGCCATAATCGTGGAGCCACGGCCGCCCCAAGAGAATCTTATAAGACGTGTCGGCGTCGATCACATATATCTTAGCTTCAGTTTGCAGATCCCCGAATTTGATTGGCAAAGCTATAGACCCCAGAACTTGCTGGCAATTTTGGTTGAAGCCTTGAATGACAATCCTTTCCCTTGACAGGTGTCGGACGTCCATTGACAAACTCTTCAGAGTTCGCAAGTTCATGATGTTCACTGAGGACCCCGGATCAATCAATATGCGATTAATTCGATCTCCGTCGCTGTACCCGGTCACGTAAAGTGGCCGATTATGCTCAGCCGTTCCCAGTAGCAAGTCTTCATCCTTAAATGTGACTGCGGCGGCATGCAGAGCGTGCTGGGCTTCTTTCATATTAATTTCCGCAAAGTGAGCCTGATACCGCTCGGGGTTTTGTAGAGCGCGAATGAGAACATCTCTAAGCTCCTTAGATAGGACCAAGGCGTCGTAGATGCTCAGGAGAGACGGAAGCTTCCGGAGATGTGCCAAGACATTATAGTCCACCGAGGAAGGACTTATATTTTCATCAATCGGTTCTCTGCCATCTTCTTCATTAGCGACTTGTTTTTCCTTCCCTTTTGGGGCGTTGCCCTGATTTGGCGGTAGAGCCCTGCCGCTTCTGAGCTGGATTTGATTGGCCTTTGTGGCGAGCTCCTCGTCCTCTTCAGGAAAACAGATCTCATCCTCGGAGTCACTGCCAAGATGGATGGCGTAGCAGGTCACTACTGGGATTTCTTTATTGGAGTCTTCTTCTAACTCCTCCAGAATTGCAGCCGCTTGTACAGGGAAGAACTCCTTCAATTGAATCAATGTTCTTTCCTTTTGTTCATATTCTTCGAGGGAATCGATATATTTTTGAATGGTCGATCTTCCTGCAGACACTTTTTCACGCCGAGCTGCACTTTTCTTCTTCTTGAGCTTCTTGGATTTTGAGCCTGATGGAGCTGCATTGGCAGCTGGACTGGTAGGCTTCTTCTGCCCTTCCCATTCCGTCCTGGGTTCTTTCTGAAGTAGCTTTATCATCTTCTTCGTCTTATTAGATATGTGCGTACTCCACGGAGGCCGTGACGAGTCAGTTTCGTTTGTCAGGGCAGCAGGTTCAGCTGTCTGCTCCCAGAAGGCTTCAACTTTTGTCTGTATAAAGTTGGCGGTTGCAATTTGATTGTTCACCAACACGCTTTTAGACAGCTCGATCTCTCCAGCCTTGTACTGCTTCTCGACCCAGTCTTTGAAGATATAGCAATTCTCGATCGCATGGCTCACTACTCGGTGGTACGGGCAATACAGAGGATTGTCGGTCATTTTTGCTTCTTGGGGTCTTTTCGACTCCGGCAATTGTAGGCCGTTGTTCAAGGCATCTTTAAATATCTTGCGAACCTTGTCCCTTCTGAAAGAGTAAACCTTGTTCTTTTTCTCCTCTAGGGTGGGCCCATCTCCTCCCAGCAATGGCTTTCGAGACCGGTTAGTTTTGGATTCGGCCGCCCTTCGCTTTTCTTCACTGTCGGACGCATTGAAGACATTGGTACTACTGGAGCTCCCGCTTCTACGGTTGTCGTCCCGCTTGCTTTTCCAGGTTTTGTCTCTCTGAGAGTCCGGCGGGGACTCTTGCTTCGAGCGTTCCAGCATTTGGACTTTCTTGGTTAGCTCCTGAAATGTCTTGAGGCCTGCTGCACACAAGAATGGGACCATCCAATTGCTGAGGTTCCCAATAAGAAGGCTGACGGACTGGTCCTGCTCCAGCGGCGGTTCGCACTTGACCGTGAGATTACGCCATCGGGCGATAAAGTCAGTGTTGCTTTCATTCTTCCCCGGCTTGGTCCTCACAAGGTCGGCAATGGAGATTTTATCACTGACGCTCATGAATCTTTGCCGGAACAGAGACTCCATTTGGGAAAAGGTAATGACGGACCCGTCTGGTATGCTCGCGTACCAGTCGAAAGCGACACCGGTCAGGCTGTTGACAAATTGACGAAGAAGGAGCGCGTCATTGCCCCCTGTATTTTCGCACGATGCTTTGAAGTGGGCGACGTGCTGATTTGCATTCCCCGTTCCATCAAATCTTCCGAACTTAGGAATGACGTAGCCGCTTGGGAACTCAATCAGATCGTACTGCGCAGGATATGGCCGCCCACTACTGCCGATTTCTTTCTGAGCTTCGGCCTCGGCGACCAATGTTTTAACCTTGTTGGTGACCAAATCCATTATCCGATCCTGTGTTAGCGGGATAGTGCTATTTGGGGCCAAGGCGTCCCCAGAAGCGGAGTGTGGCCGGCTTTCATGTGGCTCGACCAGTCTCGGTCCCAAAGGAACCGACATTGGTTGCCTCGGAATGTCATCACCCGGCTGATTAGTAGCGGCTTGTGCCTGATTGGGAGGCGCTCGAGCAATTTGAGCCGTAAGCTGCATCACCACGTTCGTTAAGTCGTCAATCTTCGAATAGAGCTTGGCCATCTCTTTATCTTTGCTCCTGAGCTGTTTTCGAAGCTCTTGAAGTAGCTCTTGCTCCGCAGTCCTGGGGCGGAAAGTCGGCTCTTCCTCGCTGTCCGAGCTTGACTCTGCATGGACCGAGGGGTCTTTCTGCCTATCATCCTCATCGAGAGGGTTTTCTTCATCTAGTGGGGGTGGCTGTTCTTGAGCGGCGGCGACCACATTCAGGCTAGATTGGGCTTGTGATGTGGTAGCCCCATCCTTGCTTTTGCTGCGAAGGTTGTCGCTAGGGCGTCCGCCCGCCATATAGACCGTATGGATGATGTATCCAGCCGTCTTTCTATCATTGGAAGCTGATTTCACGGATCGCTGTCTTGACCCCCTTGCTTCGGTAGCTGGTAATCGATTGAAGGCGGCTGGCCTAACCAGGTTCTTAAATGGTGCTGGCGCTTCTTTTCTGGATTTGCCCCGCTGCTTTCGTGCGGCACAGAGCGCCTGATAGACTCTTGAAGAGACAGTGTCATACTTTTTATGTTGGGGCTGGGACACCTCTTTTTGTAGCACTGTTCGGACCGCTGTCTTCTTGATTCTGGCGGTCATGGCATTTTTCTGAACCCACTTCAGAGGCTCGAAGGAATTGCTGATTCTTACGTCCGACTCAACCGTCGTCGCAGGGCAACCCTGCACTTGGAACTTCACACGATTCCATTTGGCCGAAGCCCTGGCCCTCTTGTTGGCTCGATACCTGAACCGCTTCTGCCTTAACTTTTCTGTTCTAAGCGCCTGGCAGACTTCGGCTTTTCGGGAAGACACCGCAGACTGGGCGATGGAGGGCTTTGGAGATACGCTCGATTGTGCGTTTGTTGGAGTCATCGCTTGAGCTCGTCTGCGACATTTGTTGTTGCCCTTCGCACCGGAAGTCTTGCCCCCAGCTAGAGCGTCAGGGAATCATTCAGACACCATCTTAAGTTTCGGTTGTGGTACTTTAGCAATCACAACATTCGGCCTCTTGCCCCTTGGGACCGGCTTGGCCACCTGTTCCGCTGGGATCTCCACCAGATGAGCGCTCCCGACAGGGTAGATGATGACAGAACCAAATTGGCGGGGCGGTTCCTCCCACTGTCGACTGAGGCTCGCGGGGAGAACCACACGAGCGTTGATCTTGACCACGTATGGAATCGGGGTCACGTTGGAAGCTGAATTCGTCTGGAGAGACATTGTCGTCGAAGGTTGATTGCTGCATAGAAAAGAAAATATCATTTCAGTATAGACAATAGATATGTATATTAATTGAGTTCGCATGAACGTTTAACCCGAAATATGGGAGGAGAGATTGGTCCCACCGGGCGTGCCAGAACCTGTAGGGTGTTTTTCGTCACCCCATTGAGATGGGAATACGCGCATGCTTGTCAGGCGTACTACAGATTCCCCCTGCCTAGGGTAGGCCGGGGTTTAATGATTGTGGGGATCCAAATCTCCGGCAGCCGCGAACAAAGCTGCCGATAATTACCCCTCGCCTTTGGGGCGAGGGAACCTCCGATTAACGGGTTAAAATGGTCATGCGAACTCAATGTGCAGTGTACGTGTGTTTTGTTTTGAAAGGGGGTTTTGGATATATCGGGAACCACGCAGAGTTTTTTACGGGGGTCCCGCTACCCGGATAGCGGGCTGGGGGTCAAGGGGGCTAGCAGCCCCCTTGCGGGGTTCGGGGCAGCGTCCCGGCCCGAAAATATTTTTGGAGGGGGAGAATGTTGCGGAGTATGTATATGTATGAGTTTGTATACATATATATATGTATATGTATGTACATAAAAAGAGGGGGGAAAGGCATCCAAGGGATGCGTGGGGCCAGCGCCTTGAGCGCTGTGCGCTTAGGTGCTGTGCGCTCAGGCGCAAGCGCGCCACGTGTCGGCACGTGGGCGCTTTGCGCATGAGCGCTGCGCGCAGGTGCGCAAGCAAGCGCGCGCCACATGTCGGCACGCGGGCGCTTTGCGCAAGAGCGCTGCGCGCAGGAGCGCAGCGCGCAGGTGCGCAAGCGCGCGCGCCACGTGTCGGCACGCGGGCGCTTTGCGCACTTGCGCAAGCGCGCAGGTGCGCAAGCGCGCGCGCCACGTGTTGGCACGCGGGCGCTTTGAGGACTTGCGCTGCGCGCTGGAGCGCAAGCGCGCGCGCCACGTGTCGGCACGTGGGCGCTTTGCGCATGAGCGCTGCGCGCCGGCGAGGATAAGAGGCTTTTAGCCTAAAAAAAAAGATTTCTCAAAAGAGAAATCAGAGAGGAGTCGGGCTCCTGAATGTGTTTTGGGTTTAATGGAAGTGGTTCTTCTTCTTCCTCCTCTTGCTTGCTGGATCTTGAAGATCAAGAGATGTGAAATCTCAAAATCTCTCCTTTTTAAGATCTGATGACAGATCCAAGTTCCTCTTTGTGGGTTTTGTGGTGAAAAACTAATTTGTTTTATAAACA
This sequence comes from Agapanthus africanus, assembly GCA_030015575.1. Taxonomy (NCBI): domain Eukaryota; kingdom Viridiplantae; phylum Streptophyta; class Magnoliopsida; order Asparagales; family Amaryllidaceae; genus Agapanthus; species Agapanthus africanus. Next base: position 485,349,811 of record CM057350.1, read on the forward strand.
GAAGAGTAAAACTCTTGATTTAATTCAAGAGAAAGAAGAAAGTTTTGGAACCTTGAAGAAGAAGAATAGATCTCAGATCTGGAAACTTTTTTTTTTAGAGAGAGAAAAAGTTGTGAGATATTTTCATTATCTTTGCCTTTATAGGCCATACATTTTACACATAGCCTCTTGGGCTTCACAAAATGGCATTTTGCCTATCCCATGGCTCATCTGCCATTTCTTTTTGCACATAAGCCATGGGCTTTACAAAAATTTGGCTTTATGCCTATTTTTCTTACATTTCTCCATAAAACAAAACAAAAGAAATACAACAAAATTATTTATTACAAAATTTTAATCTTGGCATGGGGGAAGCCGGCCGCTTCATGTTCGGGCTCGACCCGGGCATGGGCCCACTGGATCTGGGCTTGGGCCCACTTGGCCTGGGGTTGACTTTGATTTTGACTTGGCCAACCGGGGTGTAAATTTTTACCCCAACAGTGGGTTCACTTTAGAATTGGATTTCTCACTCATTTTCACATTCCACCATTGTTGGTAGAAAGCTTTCTTCAATGTTGAAGATGAAGAAGAAGAAGAAAGAATATCATAAGTATATCCAAAATGAATAATAAAATGAATACTTATCATATCCTAACCTTGGTTAGGTGTAGAGAATAGATTAGGGTTAAATGGAGTGGTTAGGGTTAAGCATGAGACAAAATGGTCACTTTGGTCAAATGTTCAAGAAGCTTCAACTAGAAAACAAATTAAGCCACCATTTTCCCTTTATGCTTATCATTTTCAAAATGAATAACTAAATAAGATAAATCAAAAAGAAAACAAAACCCTAACCATTCATATAACCATGGTTTAGTCTTTACACAAACCTAAGTTAGCATGCATCATCAAACATGATACAAACTTGTGTACAAAAGTATATCACATATACAATGTGCACAAACCAAGTGAGAAAATCCATTTAAAGTGAACCAATACTAGTTAATGCAAAGTGATATATCAAATATATATAATTATATATTAAATCATTAAATCAACACTTGATTCAATGATCCGGTCATATCGCATATAACCAACTAGTATCCAATGTATCGGCTTATCGAATCAACCCTCGATTCGATAACTAGGTTATATCGCATATAACCATTCGATACATACATCGCGAGAATGGAATACGGTATCACATACACGCATTATCCTCGGTCCCGCACATATCTCATATGCGCTCCTATTTCGTTTCGCTTGAGCCAGGAAACCTTTGTGTAGGACTCTAAAGACTCGTCAATACGCCGGCAGCAGGTGATGATCATATCAAACACCCACAAGCCGCAAGCGGTCTGCTAAACGTAACGGCCACCCGGGTATTGAGCGATCAGAAGATCGACGAGCAAGCCCGCTCACACTCCTGTGAATCCAACCAGTAACACTACCGTAGAGTCCGGTCTCGTCGTCTGTTATGTCGCATATCTCGCCTAGGGGTGGTAAACGTCAGACCCCAATAGCTCGATAAGTCGTGTCGATATGAGGTCTATAACAATTCGAGAAACTACTGGTAACACTTACCAGTAAATCTCAGCAACCCTGGCCAGGGATTTCCTGTTATAGCCAATCGAACACAGCGCAACATCAACCCCCTATACCGGGAGAGACGAATCCCCTCCTATCGCTCATTGCCTCCATGTGACTCGGGACTGTACCCAAAAACCACCGTTTTGCACGCCCTCTTGGACGTGGTAAGATGGAAATCAAAGCACAGTGGGAACCACACAAGACTCTATGATGATCTCGGGTCAACAGACTACTCTGTACCAGTGTCACCAGAGAACTGCCATCTGACGTAAGGTATAATACCATCTGGGAGTTCTCGGCGAGTCCGTCCAGTGTACCCAGTCTCTACTGAGCACCCGTATATCATCTCTGATGTCAAACACCAATGGATATGGGATCATCCATCGCCCATCTGTATGGGTCGAGAAGGAACACGCTAGTCTACTCTGGTATATCGATACCCCATCTCGATACACTCACGACTAGGGACTTTAAAGGATGTACTTATGGACTACCATGTCCCCACTAGTATGATCCGCATCATAGTCCAGGTAGTCAAGTACTCATCCTAAGGGCTTTACCAACATGTAACAGAGAGACAATCAGTATACACGTTAAGGTAAAGTTCAACCAGATAGCATACTATCATGTCGAGCAAGAAAGTCCTCCCTATATATGTCCCAGCATCCACTACAATATACATCCAATGTACAGTAATGGCCTCTAGGGCATACATATAACTAACATTCTTCGGTCTCCCTTTTACCCTTTTGCCATTGCCCATATCGAGAGTATCTATTCGTCGAACCAGTGCTTCCATAGGTCTGCGTCGCACATGACCAAACCATCTTAGCCGGTTTTCCCGCATCTTCTCCTCCACAGGTGCTACACCAACTTTTGCACGAATATCCTCATTTCGCACCTGATCTTTTCTAGTGTTACCGCACATCCAATGAAGCATGCGCATCTCCGCTACGTGCATCTTTTGTGTATGATGCTTCTTAGGAGCCCAGCATTCTGTACCATATAATAAGGCAGGCCGAATAGCGCTCCGATAAAACTTCCCTTTCAATTTTAACGGAAAATTACGATCACACAAAATCCCTGTTGCACTCCTCCATTTCAACCAACCAGCTTGGATCCTTTGATTAACATCACTATCGATCTCTCCATTCTTTTGGATGATGGAACCTAGATATCTAAACTGGTCGTTCGGTGATATCTCTTGCCCTTCCAATGTTATACCAATATGGTTTTGACTTCTCTGGCTACTAAATTTGCAGTGCATATATGCTGTCTTGGACCTGCTCAATCTGAATCCCCGAGATTCCAATGTTTGCCTCCATAATTCCAATTTGGCATTAACCCCTGCTTTCGTCTCATTTACTAGAACAATATCATCAGCGAATAGCATACACCAAGGTACCTCATCTTGGATAGTTCTAGTAAGCTCATCCATCACGATGGTAAACAAGAATGGACTTAATGCAGATCCTTGATGTAAACCAATAGTGATCGGAAAATCACTCGTTAAGCCGCCGCAGGTTCTGACATTTGCCACTACTCCATCGTACATATCCTTGATTATGTCAATATACTTGACGGGGACCCCCTTCTTCATCATTGTCCCCCATAATACCTCTCTAGGTACCTTGTCGTACGCTTTTTCTAAATCAATAAATATCATATGCAAATCTCTTCTCCTCTCTCGAAAATGCTCGACAAGTTGACGAAGCAAATGAATAGCCTCTGTCGTCGATCGTCCAGGCATGAACCCAACCTGGTTCTCTGTTATCTTAATATCCTTCCTTAGCTTGTGTTCAATCACTCTCCCCCAAAGTTTCATGGTGTGACACATCAGTTTTATTCCACGGTAGTTTGAGAAACTTTGAATGTCACCCTTGTTCTTGTAGATAGGTACAAGGATACTTTTGCTCCATTCATTTAGCATCTTTTTTGTCTGCCAAATCTTATTAAACAGATCTGTTAGCCATTTAACGCCTATTTCTCCTAAGCATCTCCAAATCTCGATAGGAATCCCGTCAAGACCAACCGCTTTTCTTAAACCCATTCTGTTCAAAGCTTCTTTAACCTCAGGAAGTCTTATTTTACGCATGAAATCACGGTTTATATCTTGAGATTCAATGACAAGTCCATCCAAATTCTTAGTAAAGCTCTCATTGAACAATTTGTCAAAATAATCTCTCCATATTTCCTTGATATCCTCGTCTCGAACTAAAACCTTCTGATTTTCATTTTTGACACATTTCACCGCACATAAGTCTCTAGTCTTCCTTTCCCGCATCCGAGCAATCCGGTATATATCATTTGCAGCCTCTTTAGTGTCTAATTTCTCATACACCTCTTTGTAGATCTTAGATTTAGCTTCCCGAACAGCTTTCTTAACATCCTTTTTAGCCATTTTGTACTTCTCAAATCTTTCCATATCTCTACTTTTCTTCAAATCTTTATAAGAATCCCTTTTAATTTTAATAGCAGCCTTTACATTTTCATTCCACCATGATATGTCCTTAGATGGTGGAGCACCACCTCTCGACTCACCAAGTAGGTCTCTAGCTACCTTCTTGATACAACTAGCCATTTTGTTTCATGTTTTGTCTGGATCATCTTCTGACTGCCAATCCGCTTCTTGTACTGCACGATCTATAAAAGCCTTTTGGTTACCTTCTTTCAATCGCCACCATTTAATTTTAGGCTCTACCTTACGTCTAATCTTCCTAGGTTCTCTTCTAAATCGAAAATCTAGAACTAAAAGCCTATGTTGAGTGGTTACACTCTCACCTGGCACTACCTTACAGTCGATACAACAACCTCTATCTATTCTTCTCGTCAGAAAAAAGTCTATTTGACTAGCACTTGATCCGCTCCTAAAAGTGATAAGGTGGGACTCTCTTTTCCTAAACCAGGTGTTTGCTAAGATCAAGTCATAAGATAAAGCAAAATCTAGAATCGAGTCACCTGCTTCATTCCTTTGTCCGAAACCGAAACCTCCATAGATAGTATCAAACCCACTACGACTAGTACCTACATGTCCATTAAGATCACCACCAATAAATAACTTCTATCCACTAGGTATACTTTGCACCACCTCGTCTAAATCCTCCCAGAATAGACGCTTACTAGCGTCATCAAGACCTATCTGTGGTGCATAAGCACTAATAACATTAAGAATCTCTCCACCTAGAATAAGCTTAACCAGTAAAATTCTATCACCTTTTCTCCTAATCTCAACTATATCCTCAAGCAACCGTCTATCTATGATTATGCCTACCCCATTACGATTTTTATCTCTACCCGTAAACCAAAGCTTATAACCCCAAGGCTCTATGACTCTACTCTTTTCACCTACTCACTTAGTTTCTTGCAAACACATAATACCAACTCTCCTCCTAATCATCACCTCCACTAATTCTATTAGTCTACCCGTAAGGGAACCTATGTTCCAGGAAGCTAGACGGATCCTATGAAACCCTTGCTTATTTGTCACTACACCCAGGGTCCGATGTAGCGCGCCGTTTCTGGACGACGACCCTTGCTTATTTGTCACTACACCCGGGGTCCGATGTAGCGCGCCGTCTCTGGACGATGACCCTTGCTTATTTGTCACTACACCCGGGGTCCGATGTAGAGCGTCGTCTCTGGACGACGACCCTTGCTTATTTGTCACTACACCCGGGGTCCGATGTAGCGCGCCGCATCTGGACGACGACCTAGAAGCCCTTGCATACTTAACACTACACCCGGGATTCGATGTAGCGCGTCGCTGAGTAGGGGGTGCCCCAACGATATTCTTATTATGGTTTATGTCATAGAATGTGACAAAGTTTTACGTTGGCTGTCACAAGCCTACCACAACCCTCACCCTTTCCCGTGGATTGTATACAGAGATTAATTTATGTCGTCGCCCGTAGGGTGCTGATCAGTCTAAATCCGTATATTTATGAATTTGGGTTTTGAACTTAAGTTATATGTTCCTTTAGTTCAAAAAATATTTTGTTTTATTTAAGGTCAGTTAATCTGTTTTTAGATTAAAATCAATTTAAATATATGAGCATTTGGGCTCAATTTATTTTAACTAAGAATACGTTAGTCTTATTTGAAACTAAGATCAACTTAGCAACATTTTCAGGATCATTAAATTTTATTAAGATCTAGCAACAGAGCATTTGGGCTTAGTTGCAAGGTAATTTCAGAGGGACTTAGCCAATTTGGGCTTGGTCTGCTCAGTTTCTTTCCTTTTATTCAGAAGTGCTAAGCACTTATTTGTGGTTCTGGCACTCATGTGGGAAGCACATGAGGCGCTAAGACATGGGTGCTGCCCAATCAGTGCCAACGCTTAGTCATTTTGACTAGGTATATATAGTGCTATGCACTTTGTATGGCGTTCACGTGGAAAGCACGTGAGGCGCTGAGCTTTCTATTTTGGGGGCTCACGTGGAAAACACGTGAGACACTATAACGGTGTTAAGCACTAATTTTTCTCTGGCACTCACGTGTGTTTCATGTGAGATGCCAAGTTATTTTCTTGATAGAGATTTAACCTCTGTTGATATTTTCTGAAGAAATTTTAATTTCTGTTAATGGCATTTTGACTATTAATGATCACCAAGATCTCTGTTTTGAAGATCTGGTATCGGTTTTATTGGAGAACTAAGTTTTTCTGTTATTTTTATAAGAACTAAGTTCTTTATGTAGGGTTAAACCCTGTTTTCGGAGGAATTAAATTCCTAGACAATGTTTCTTTTCTTCTGATCTAGTTCTTTTCCTTAGATTTTAAGTCTGAAGAACAGAACCTCCCCGATGAGAATTAAATTCTCAACTTGTAGAGAGATTTGCTTTTCAGATCTCAGATCAGAGAAAAAACTAAGTTCTTTTTATGAACTGTTAAAACCCTTGTTTTCCTTTTATGCTAGGCAAAGGAAATATGTTTATCTCTATTTTTCTTTACCTAAGGTTTGAGAAAGAGAGGATGTCTTCTTCTTTTTTCAGGAGAATTAAATTCTCAGTTCTTGTGGAAAACTTATGGGGTCGATTCTCTCCTTTTGAGACTTGAAGTCTCGGATCCTTTATATAGGAGAGATAAATTGTTAATTAGTTTGAGAAAATCTCTCATTTGAGAGATACCAATTGATTTAATTGGCCTCAAAAACTGATCGGGGGGATTTTATCCACCGTTGGATCTTTGATCCATAGAATTTCTGTTTTACAGAATATATATTCTTGTTTTTAATAAAATTAGGGATATATTTTCCCATATAAAGAATTTAATTCTGTTATACGATAAAAAATTTTAATCACCATTGGATTTTTAATCCAAGAGTTCTCTGTTTAACAGAGCACAATCTTTTTTTGTTTAGAAAGTTATAGGGAAATATTTTCCCATCTCATTGGATCTTTGATTAACAGTTTTCTGTTTAATAGAAAATATCTTTCTCATTTAGAAAGATCAGGAAGATGTTTTCGCCCAATAGAATTTAATTCTATATTCGATAATTTTTAATCACCATTAGATCTTTGATCTAACGGTTCTTTATATAGAATTTAATTCTATGAGAAGCTAAAAAGTATGTTCTCACATGTTTAACATGTAACTGTTTACCGCCGAAAGACACGGCCGGGACGTTGGGACGTCTGGCCTGAATTTTGGCGGCAGATACTATTTGGATTTATCTGTCCACCTCTCCGAAAATACCAAGTTGATTTATGGCAACGTATATCGGAGGTTTAGACAGATGCGGCCGTTGTAGCAGACTTCTTCAGATTCCCCCTCGTGTACAAGGGTTTTTTTTATTGTGGGGACGCTCTTCCCTGCAGGCGCAAGCCCTTCAGTTAATTACACTACCGCATAGCGGTAACCACTTTCTCCTTCTCCAGATGGTCACTTCATGTCATGTGTGTTTGTTTTATTTTTGGTTGCCCGTGGATTGTATATGGAGACTAATTTATGTTGTCGCCCGTAGGGCGTGGATTAGTCCAAATCCGTATTTTCTTAGATTTGGGTTTGGGTTGGTTTAAGGATCGTTAATCTTGTTTTAGATTAATATCAACTTAAATGCTTGTTAAGGATACGTTAGTCTTAATTTAGACTAAGATCTACTTAACAAGACTTTGGGATCATTTAGATCCAACGAAAGAGTATTTGGACTCTGTCGTTTTAGTTTAGGGACATTGCGGTCCATAAGTTTAAGGACGTCATAGTCCATAGGATTTAGTTTAGGGACGTTGCAGTCCGTAAGTTTAAGGACATCATAGTCCATGAGTTTAAAGACGTCATAGTCTGTAAGGTTTTTTCGGTTTAAGGACATCATAGTCCATGAAGTTTAGTTTAAGGACGTCACGGTCCGTTGTTAGTTTAAGGACTTTACAGTCCACAGTTAGTTTAAGGACATTATGGTCCACGGTTAGTTTAAGGACATTACGTTCCACAATTAGTTTAAGGACATTACGGTCCATAAGGTTTAGAGACATCATAGTCTATATGGTTTAAAGACATCATAGTCTGGTTTAAAGACATCATAGTCTGTGAGGTTTTGGTTTAACCGTTTGGAGATGCACCAAAAGTTATTGGTTATTGGGACCCCCCATCTCTGTGAAGACGTTGAAGAATTACAACGACATGTATCAGAGGTATGAAGAGATGTACCCTTGAACCAATATTGGTTGGGAGATCTATAGTCAGGTTTGGGTCTAAGACCAATTAAAAGGATTGTGAGCACATGGGCTCGGTTAATTTGAAATAGGGACTTGTGGCCAACTTGGGCTCAGTCTACTCAGTTCTGAACACTTGTTTGGGCTCGGCCCCTTTTTATTCAATAATGCTGAGCATTGATTTGGGTTCTGACACCCCTTTTTCTTTTTGTCTTTTATTAAGTGTTGAACACTTTTTATGGCGTTGGGGCCTTATTTACAGAGCGCTTTTTAATTCCTTAGCTCCCACGTGAGGCGCATGTGGCGCTGAGCGCTGACCGGGAGCGCTACGGCGCATCTTATAAAAGGGTGCCCACGTGAGGAGCACGTGGAGCGCCAGACTTGGAGCGCTAAAGCGCTTATTATAAAAGGACGCCCACGTGAGGAGCACATTGAGCGCTTGGCTGAGCGCCAGACTTGGAGCGCTAAAGCGCTTATTATAAAAGGACTCCCACATGAGAAGCATGTGGAGCGCTTGGCGCTGAGCGCCAGACTTGGAGCGCTAAAGCGCTTATTATAAAAGGGCGCCCACTTGAGGAGAATGTGGAGCGCTTGGCGCGGAGCGCCGGTCTTGGAGCGCTAAAGCGCTTATTATAAAAAGGCGCCCGCGTGAGGAGCACGTGGAGCGCTTAGCGCTGAGCGCCAGACTTGGAGCGCTAAGGCGCTTCTTTATAAATTGAAGCGCTAAAGCGCTTCTTTGTCTGCTCTGATCAGTTCTATACTCTGAGAATTAAATTCTCGGTTTATAAGAGACTTTGTCTCATTGATCTAAGAACTAAGTTCTTCTCTTTCTTGATGAAATGCTGCGATCTCTTTTACTTTTATGAAAGACCTTGTCTTATAGATCTGTGATCTAGAAAAGAACAATGTTCTTATGATGTGAGAGTTAAACTCTCAAATATAGAGGAGATGTTCTGATCTCTCTTCTTTTTCCTCACCTTGAAGAAGGTTCTTCTTCTTAGAGCTTGCTCTTCTCCTTTATTTTCTGAGAACTTGAAGTTTATAGGGGGTTCCTCTGTTTTTCTTCTCTCGATTTGAGAACTTATGGGGAGGTTTCTGTGTACAAGACTTGAAGTCTTAGGTCCTTTATATAGGGGAGGCTGACTTGTTGAATCAGTTAAGGAAATCTCTTATTGAGAGATCTCTGATTGATTTGGGGAATGTTTCCCATCGTTGGATCTTTGATCCAAGGGCTTCTGTTTTATAGAAGATAGTTTTCTTGTTATTAACAAGATTGGGAAAATATTTTCCCATACAAAACTTATTCTGTATCTTGGTGATTTTTAATCACCATTGGATCTTTGATCCAACGGTGCTCTGGTTTACAGGGCACAATCTTTCCTGTTTGGAAAGATTTTGAGGAGTATTTCCTCAACAGAATTTTATTCTGGTAATTTGATAATTTATCATCTTCGTTGGATCTTTGATCCAAGGGTTGAGAAATTTTAGTTCTGGCGCTAGCGCTCTCGTGCTTTGCACATGAGTGCTGGCACTCTCGTTCTTTGCACGTGAGCAGCTGCATCAGAGTCTTTGACTCTTAGCGCTGACGCTCTTGGCACTGGCACTCTCGTGCTTTGCACGTGAGCGCTGCCTCAGAGTCTTTTAGCGCTGGCGCTCTTGGCGCTAGTGCTCTCGTGCTTTGCACGTGAGCGCTGCCTCAAAGTCTTTGACTCTTAGCGTTGGCGCTAGCGCTTTCGTGCTTTGCACGTGAGCGCTGCCTCAAAGTCTTTGACTCTTAGCGCTGGCGCTCTCGGCGCGAGCGCTCTTATGAGGCGCTGCCTCATTTCAAATTTCAAATTTTGAATGGAGCTTTGCTCTCTGATTGGGGGGAAACAAATGTCCCCCACCGTTGCGCTCAAGTGGCTTACACGTGAGTGCAGTAGTGGCAACGTTTCCACCGTTAGATCAACTTGGAAGTTGAATCGACTTCCAGCGCCTATAAATAGGGCCTTTGGCCCTTGAGATGACTTCTTGTTCATCTTCTTGTTTTCTTGTTTTCTCTTGAGAATTGAATTCTCTCTTCAGAGCATAGATCTCTGCCCCAAAAAACTTTCTTTAAGTTAGAACTTTGTTCATATCTCTGGTAAGAATCATGTTTGTCCCCATTAAACAGAGCTTTGCTCTTACTAGATCACAGATCTTCAAACCGTTAATTAAAACAGAGCTTTGCTCTTTCTAGATCATAGATCTAAATAAATCTTTTTTACAGTTTTTTAACAAAGCTTTGCTCTTTCTTAGATCATAGATCTAAAGAGTTCTTTTTTAGGGTTTCTTAACCCATAAATGAAGAGCTCTTAGAGTTTCTAAGATTTGCGTTTCAGATCTTTAAAGTTCTTGGAGTTTTACCTCTGTAAAGCTTTGCTTTTTTAGGGTTTCGATGGATGATTCCATCATTTTCACAGAGCGCAACTCTTAAAATTTTTAGGTAGTTTTATTCCTCTCATGATTAATTTTGACAGATGTCATTTCTGTTGCAGAGCGTTGCTCTCGAGGGAGTTCAACTCCTTAGCCGCCGGGGCATCTTATTAAATGAGAATCCTTTTACGATTTCTCCTTTATTTGCACAAATTTGAATTTGTTGGGTGTCTTAATCAGAACTTGTTTTCTCCGTGAGGATATCAAGAGTTGTTTAAATTCCTGTGCCTGTTTCAATAAACATTTTCTTGATTAGTCTAACCACTAAGCCCCCACTGATTTTCCTTCTCAGACACTATGGCCGCTCATCTGTATGATCTTGAAGAAATTATTTCTTATGGAGACATTCGCGCACTAGGCCGTTGTCAAAATCAGGAGTTTACAAATGCTCAATGTGCTGAGATTATGAGTCGCTTTAATGAATACAACGGTCGACTACTTTTTCGTCGCTCCTCTCTTTTGAAGCTCGTCGTGAGAGAGATTTGGAACGCACTTCCTGGATTTTACCAAGCCATGCCGCTTAAGGCACTGGATGATGCCGAAGACAAGGTGCACTCAGTATATCTGATGGGCCTGATCTCGAAGAGGCGGCGAGATAATCTTGTTGAGACTTTGCATCAAATTTTTCAATAGACGACGATAATCTCTGCTTATCAGAGGACGGACGACATCAGCGAGGATCCTGAAGCTTGCCTTCATGAGAGGATGCACACGAGAATGGTCAGGGAGGCCAGAAGCATTTTAGACGGCCTTACTTCTGAATTTCTTAATCCGTGTCCCGGATTTAATGTTTTACCATTGTAAACATTTTAATGATGCTTTTGTTTACTGTTTTTCATCAATGTAAGAATTTTCTGGGGTATGAATAACAAATTTTTCCTTTATACGCATTTATTTTATGCATTAATCCTCTTCGCACATACATGAGTGGGTACGCTTCGAACGCTTAATTGGATGCAAATCAAATGTTCTCTTTATTTCCCCGCACAGTATGTGGTCGACGTCCGTGGGTTATACCTTTTTGTTTCGACTTGGTGCAAAGTAGTTTATGTACTCTTGAGTAGCACCTCTATTTCAGTGGCATGTAACTTTGGCAAGTGTGGCCTGTAGATAGTAGATAGCAGTCCATCTTAAGCTCCCTACAGGGCAATGATGGCTTAGGAGACAGGTTTAGGTCTGCTGCCTAAGACTTTTCAACTTTATGAGCCGTGAGGGTCTCATAAAGACTTTTCTCCTTACGAGTCGAGAGGATCCCGTAGGTGTATTTTATCCTTAGGAATCGTGAGGATTCCTAAGTGCATTTTCTCTTGAGAGTCGTAAGGATCTCACAAGAGAATTTTCTTCCTTACAAGTCGAGAGGACTCGTAAGTAGTTGGTGGATTGACTTGTTTCCGAGTCGAAGCACTGCTCCGATGGGGAGGTCGTTTGTTGACGTGTTTCCGCGATGGGGTCATTGTATGACGTGTTTCCGAGACGGGGTCATTTGCTGACGTGTTTCCGCGACGGGGTCATTTGCTGACGTGTTTTCGCGACGGGGTCATTTGCTGACGTATTTCCGAGACGGGGTCATTGGATGACGTATTTCCGAGTCGGGGTCATTGGATGACGTATTTCCGCGATAGGGCCATTTGATGACGTATTTCCGAGACGGGGTCATTTGCTGACGTATTTCCGCGATGGGTCATTGGCTGACGTATTTCCGAGACGGGGTCATTTGCTGACGTGTTTCCGAGACGGGGTCATTTGCTGACGTATTTCCGAGACGGGGTCATTGGATGACGTATTTCCGAGCCGGGGTCATTTGCTGACGTATTTCCGAGACGGGGTCATTGAATGACGTATTTCCAAGACGGGGTCATTGGATGACGTATTTCCGCGACGGAGTCATTTGCTGACGTGTTTCCAAGACGGGGTCATTTGCTGACGTATTTCCAAGACGGGGTCATTTGCTGACGTATTTACGCGATGGGGTCATTGGATAACGTATTTCCGAAACGGGGTCATTGGATGACGTATTTCCGCGACGGGGTCATTTGCTGATGTATTTCCGCGACGGGGTCATTTATTGACGTATTTCCGCGACGGGGTCATTTGCTGACGTATTTCCGAGACGGGGTCATTGGATGACGTATTTCCGAGACGGGGTCATTTGCTGACGTATTTCCGAGACGGGGTCATTGGATGACGTATTTCCGAGACGGGGTCATTGGATGACGTATTTCCGAGACGGGGTCATTTGCTGACGTATTTCCGCGACGGGGACATTTGCTAACATATTTCCGAGATGGGGTCATTGGATGACGTATTTCCGAGACGGGGCCATTGGATGACGTATTTCCGAGACGGGGTCATTTGCTGACGTATTTCCGCGACGGAGTCATTTGCTGACGTATTTCCAGGATGGGGTCATTAGATGACGTATTTCCGAGACGGGGTCATTGGATGACGTATTTCCGCGACGAGGTCATTTGCTGATGTATTTCCGCGACGGGGTCATTTGCTGACGTATTTCCGAGACGGGGTCATTGGATGACGTTAGGTTGTCTGTGAACCATAAGGTCTTGGAACTGGGGACTTTGCCGTAGCTCCGATTGGTGATGTCGCGTCCGAATCCTGCTGGAATGAGGAGGAACGCCGTTATTGTTCTCTAGGCTGTAGACGTGGCCGTCGAGATTTGGAACTAGGGACTTTGTCATGGCTCCAATTGGTTGCGACCCTGAGGTCGGTTGTTGACGTTACGTCTGCATCCTGCTGGAGTTGAGAAGGAACGCCGTGTTGATCTTCTGGGATGCAAATGTTGCGGTCAAGATCTGACTCTCCCTTTGACAAGGTCTGGTGGGGAAATGTGGTCCCCTTTTTTGTTTATGCCCATGGATTGCATACAGGGGTTAGTATGGACTCACCTGCAGGGCAGAAGTTTCATTTTTTCGTTTTTTTCTTTCCATGATGCTCTATCATTTCATCTTTTTATATCGCGAAAGTCGCGATTGCCCAATCATTTCGGCTGTTTTTCGCGGTGCCCAATCATTTCGGCTATTTTTGTATGCATATATTTTAATCGCTGATTTTTATTGCGAGTTGCCCAAACATTTCGGCTATTTCATATGCATTTTTTTCGAGTATTGAACTCAAGATCTAATACCAATCTTATCATCAGCATCGCTGCGACTGGAATGTTGCCAGGAGCGAATCATCATTTGCCGTGAAAAGACTTAGAATTTGATACCGATGTAGGCATCAGCATCGCTACAACTGGGGTATTTCCAGGTGCGAATCATCATTTTCCTTTGTCGACTTAAACAAACATGGCTTAGCAAACAAGGTTAGAATCCTGTCGACTAAGGCTTTTGACTTGATGAGCCGTAAGGGTCTCATAAAGGTGTTTCTCCCTATGAGTCGTGAGGATCTCGTAGGTGCATTTTCTCTTTAGGAATCGTGAGAATTCCTAAGTATGTGTTCTCTTGTAAGTCGTAAGGATCTTGCAAGAGTGTTTTCTCCTTGTAAATCGAGAGGAGTTACAAGTGTCGTTCACCACATGAGGACATCTAGTGCCGTTGGTGGAACTTGGTGGGGGAGGCGTTTATTTGTGTCCGTGGATTGTATACAAGGGTCAACATTGAACCGTTTGTAGGGCAATCTAGGAAATGTGATGGCTTAAGAATAGGTTCAGATCCCTGTAGCTTAAGGCTTTTGAATCTTATAAGCCGTGAGGGTCTCATAAGAGGGTTCTCCTTACGAGTCGTGAGGATCTCGTAAGTATAATTTCTCCTCAAGAATCGTGAGGATCCCTAAGTGTGTTTCTCCTTTGTGAGTCGTAAGGATCTCACGTAGGTATTTTCTTCTTAAAAGGTCGAGAGGAGCTTGCAAGTGTGCATAAATTTTTTAATGAGTCCGCGCCCTTTCAGGTTTTCACAAACTCACCGGTAACCCTGCTGTTTTTACTCACGGAGCCCTTTCAGGTTTTCATCCTTGCCCATTTCTCTTATGGACGTACCGTTTTTTTTGCCGCGTTAGTTTAAAGATGTTGCGGTTCGTAGTAGTTTAAGGACGTTTCGGTCCGTCGCTAGTTTTAGGACATTGCGGTCCACCATTAGTTTAGGGAAGTTTCGATCCATCGTTAGTTTAGGGACGTTTCGGTCCATCATTGCCGTTTTGGAGACAACGGTTTTGCTGGGTACTACTTATAGAGTTAGGGCTTAGGAAGATAGCGAGCGGACATAGGCGTCGTCATCTATCGTTGACCTAGGCCATAACTCTTCAGGCGTAGTATTTTTTCAGGAACCAGTCATTTATTGGCCTGAAGGGTCTTTCGCCATGCATATCCATGAGCAAGTAAGCCCCACCTTGGTAGACTTTGTCTATGATATACGGGCCTTCATAGTTCGGCTCGAATTTCCCCGTTTGGCACGATTGGGGATCATATGTCTCTTTACCACTAGCACGAGTTCACCTTGGCGAAATGTTCTCGGCCTAGTCAATCTCTTATATGAGCGCGTCATCCTTGCTTTGTAAGCTTCTGGGGTTTGCTGCGCCATGAGACGAGTTTCATCGAGGGCGTCGAGCTCTTCAAGCTGAAGATGAGCATTCTTTTCGTCTGTTAGTTCATAATGAACCGCCACTTAGAGAGAGAGTAGCTCTATTTCGAGGGGGAGTACCGCTTCTGTGCCGAATACCAATGCATACGGCGTTGTGTTTGTGACCGTTTTGAACGTGATTTGATACGCCCAGAGAGCTTCATGCTGTCACTCGTGCCAATCCTTTTTATTTTTGGACACCGTCTTCTTTATGATCTTCGTCAAGGTCTTGCTGAAAGCCTCAGCTAGACCGTTAGCTCTGGGATTATAGACCGAAGAGTATCTTCAGTCTATATTATGTTGCTGTGCGAAGCGGCTGATTTTGTGACTTCTGTAGGCCGGCCCGTTATCAGAGATAATCCGTCGCGGAGTGCCAAACCGATAGATGACGTGTTTCTTGAAAAAATAGAGGATGTTTTCCGTCTTCACTTCTCTTAGCGGTATGGCCTATGCCCACTTAGAGAAGTAATCGGTTGTCACCAATATGAACCGATGTCCTCTGGATGACGATGGTTCGATGGGCCCAATTATGTCGGTTCCCCACATTTCGAACGGCCAGCTAGCCACTGTTGGGTGTAGCGGATTTGGATGCTGGTGGATGAAGTCCCCATGGATTTAGCACGAGTGGCACTGCTTTGCATATTCTAGGCAGTCCTGGATTATCGTGGGCCAATAGTAGCCCATCCTTTTGATTTTCAGCTTCATCATCGGCCCTGCTTGATGAGAACCGCATAGTCCGTCATGAGTTTCTTGGACGACTCTCTTTGCTTCTTCCAGTCCCAGGCATCTCAGCCATAGAGAGTCGAATTGATCTCTTATACAGAGTATCATGGACGAAGGTGAAAGACGGAGCTCGTTTTATGAGCTGATGTCTTGCGGATGCATCTTTAGGTGTTCGACAGAATTTGAAGTAGTCTATGAAGAATTCTCTCCAATCCTTAACCTTTTCTTGGTTCTCTATTTATAGGGTCGTTTTCTTGGTCGCTTCTTTTTCTTCAAACGACCCATGAGATATTTCTGTTGGTGCAAGAACCCGACGGCTTAGCATGACAATCCTTACATCATCGAGGTTTTCGTCCGCCGGTTCTTTGGCGAGTTTGGCTAGTGCATCCACCTTGATATTTTCCGTACGCGGTATGCTTTCCAGAATGTAGGAAGGGATTTGAGTCAGCAATTGTTGCACTCTCTCGTCGTACTTCACCAACTCTGGTTTGAACGTTTGATAGTCGCCGTTTACTTGACTAACGACCAACTGGGAGTCTCCGTATATGAGGAGGTTTTCGATTCCCATGTTGACAGAGATCTCAAGGCCCGCTATCAAAGCCTCATATTCCGCTTTATTGTTTGTTCTCGGCTCTGTTAAAGAAAAGGCAAAGCGCATTATCCCTACTTTTGGAGTCACGAAGATAAGGCCTACCCCCGACTTGATTATAGGGGTGGTGTGCTTTCTCTTCTTCATGGAAGATGCCCCATCGAAGTAGAGTTCCCATCAAGGTATCATTCCCTTCTTTCTCCCTGTCAGTTGCATCAAACACATGTTCGTCTGGCAACTCGCAATGTAGAGGTGAATCGGCAGGTATCGGATGCTCAGCGAGGAAGTCGGCGATGGCCTGGCCTTTCACTGCCTTAAGAGGTCGGTATGTTATCGAGAATTCCATTAAGAGTAGGGCCCATTTAACGAGCCGCCCCGTTAGTATGGCTCTCGACATCAAATATTTGAGAGGATGTACTTTTGATATGAGATGGACCTCATACGCCAAAGAATAGTGTCGAAGCTTCGTTATCGCGAATATTAGCGCCAGGCAGTGTTTTTTGATAGGGGAGTAGTTGTTTTCTGCCCCCAGGAGAACTCGACTCAAATAATAGAGGGCTCTCTCTTTCCCTTGATCATTCTCCTGTGCCCATAGCGCGCCTAAAGAACCTTCAAGGGATGTTGTGTATAGGATAAAGGGCTTTCCCCTGACCGGAGCAGTCAGTACCGGCGGATTCTGCAGGTATTGCTTGATTTCGACCAGTGCGTTTTGGCATTTGCGATCCCAGACGAACGGGGTTCTCTTTTTCATCAGGTGACGGTAAAGGCGGCATTCTCCGGAGAGATTAGTTATGAACCGCCGGATATACGCGAGCTTTCATTGGAGAGACTGCAATTGCTTGAGAGTTCTTGGTGGAGGCATTTCCATAATTGCCTTGATCTTTGGTGGATCTATTTCGATGCCCCGGCGTCGGATGATGAACCCCAGGAATTTGCCCGAGGAAACTCCAAACGCGCATTTGAGAGGGTTCATCTTCAGATTGTATTTTCGAAGACGTTGGAACACTATTTTCAAATGCTCCCAGTGTTCCTCGTGCGATTTGCTTTTCACCACGAGGTCGTCAATATAACATTCGAAAATCTTATGTATGAGGTCATCAAAGATCTTTGTCATGGCCCTCTGGTAGGTAGCGCCAGCGTTCTTTAGACCGAAAGGCATCACTTTGTAGCAGAATACGCCCAGAGGAGTCCGGAAAGCGGTATGCTTCTGGTCTTCGGGATGCATCTTTATTTGATTTTACCTTGATGAGCCGTCCATGAAGGAGAGGACTTGGTGAGTGGACATGTTGTCTATCATCAGCTCGGTAACCGGTACGGGAAAATCATCCTTAGGACAGGCTTTGTTGAGGTCCCGAAAGTCCACACAGATGCGCACCGTCCCATTTTTCTTCATCACTGGGACAATGTTGGCGATCCAGTCGGGGTATTGAACTTCTTGGATGAAGCCAGAGTTGATTAGTTTCTTGACTTCGGCGTTGATACTCATTTCAAGTTCGAGCCGCATTCTTCTTGATGCTTGTTTGACTGGCTTGACGTCCGGAGATATCGCCAATTTATGCACAGCTATTTCTGGATCTTGGCCTGGCATCTCGGAATAGTTCCATGCAAAGTGTAGGGTTACTAGGCACACTAACAAGGCTTTACAAGGCATCGACCATGTCAAAATTAAATTTTTATGTGCCGAATAACACTAAGCAAGATCGTATACTAGAGTTTAGGCGAAATATAAAGCAAGTAAACAACTTTACTCTAAAGAGATGCGAAATACAACCTTTGTAGATCGCTCCTCCACTTATTTATCACCTTGATGAAGTCCCTTCGCTGCGATCGTGGTTCTCCTGGACCCTTGCATGGTTTCACGAGGTGAATGATGCGACCTTGCTTGAAGTCTCCGAGGCCGAAGATGATCTACGTCGAGCGAATTCCGACTCAAGCTCCTACTTCACCAACTAGAGAATTAGTAAAGTAAACACCCTAAACTAAAGTGCTAGTCTAGTAGAGGATGAAGAAATAGGAAGTGGGTTCTCTTTGGAATTTTATATCTCACAATCTTTTGCTCTCTTTTCAAAACCCTAATTTGCTTTCTCTTTTGTTCAATGAAGAAGATGAACAAAAGAAAGAGGAAAGGATAATGATCAAGTGAGAAGTCTAACCATGGTGAGTGAGTATCATATACTAACCCTTGTAGAGACTTAACCCTAGGCTAATCTTTATGGTTGGGTTAAGAAATATCCATAGTAAAAACAAAACCAAGTTGAATTACTCAATGCATCCACAAGCTTCCACAAGCTTCATGCATTTTCTAATCCTCCACTTGATTTTGTAATTACTTTAGATATTAAAAACCCTAAATAAAAATTAGCATAGTGTAAGTCTCATACACCCATGTATAGTGTATCATCAACCATGATACAAAAATACAACACATTTTCATATATATCATATATAGTAAAAATGTGTACATGTGAGGAAAAAAAATCCTAAGTGAACATGTGTTAGTAAATGTAAACTAGTATATCTAATATACAATTATACACTTAATTATTAAATCAACACTTGACTTAATAATCCGGTCATATCTCATATAACCGACTAACACTCATCGTATCGACTTATCGAATCAACACTTGATTCGATAACCCGGTCATATCATATATAACCGACCGATACAAAAAGTCGCGAGAATAGAATACGGTATCACATACACGCATTATTCTCAGTCCTGCACATATCACATATGCGCTCCTATTTCGTTTTGCCTGAGCCAGTAAAACCTCTATGTAGGACTCTAAAGACTCGTCAATACGCCGGTAGTAGGTGATGATCACATCAAGCACCCACAAGCCGTCAGCGGTACTAGCTGGACGTAACGGCTACCCGGGTATTGAGCGATCAGAAGATCAGCAAGCAAGCCCGCTCCAACTCCTGTAAAAGCCTGCCGGTAACACTTCCCGTACAGTCCGGTCTCCTCATCTGATATGTCGCATATCAAGTCTAGGGGTAGTAAACGTCAGACCCCAATAAACGATAAGTCGTGCCGATGTGAGGCTCATAACGGGTCGAGAAACTACTGGTAACACTTACCAGTAAATCTCTAATCGGCCCTGGCCAGGGACTTCCCTGTTACGGCCAATCGAGCACAGCGCAACACCGACCCCCAATACCGGGAGAGACGAAACCCCTCCTATCGCTCATTGCCTCCATGTGACTCGGGACTGTACCCAAAAACCACCGTTTTGCATGCCCTCATAGATGTGGTAAGGTGGAAATCAAAGCACAGTGGGAATCACACAAGACTCTATGACGATCTCGGGTCTACAGACTAACCTGCACAAGTGTCACCAGAGAACTGCCATCTGACGTAAGGTATAATACCATCTGGGAGTTCTCGGCGAGTCCGTCCAGTGTACCCAGTCTCTACTGAGCACCCGCATACCATCTCTGATGTCAAACATCAATGGATATGGGATCATCCATCGCCCATCTCATGGGTCGAGAAGGTATACGCTAGTCTACTCTGGTATATCGATACCCTGTCTCGATACACCCTCGACTAGGGACCTTGAAGGATGTACTTATGGACTACCATGTTCCCACTAGTATGATCCGCATCATAGTCCAGGCAGTCAAGTACATATCCTAAGGGCTTTACCAACATGTAACTATAAGACAGTATAAAGAGACAAGTATACATGTTAAGATAAAGAGCAACAGATAGCATACTATCATATCGAGCAAGAAAGTCCTCTCTATATATGTCCAAGCATCCAATATAATATACATCTGTACAATACTGGCCTCTAGGGCATACATACAACTAACACAAAGCAGTCCCTATACTGCACGAGCACGTCTTTTAGTGTAGCCACCTGTTCTTTAGATAGCAGCTCACTGACGAACGTAGGTCGCGGGTCGTTTTCTGTCCCCAAGTCGATTTTCCTTAGGTTGTCCGCCGTAGTATGTATTCTATCTTCCAACTCTTTTGGCGCTGGTGGAAATTCTGAGATCAATTCCTCTTCATCCTCGTTTTCGAAGCACCAGGAGAGGTCATCCATATTCTCGGGCACTTCTTCTTCTGACAGCGTTATCACATGACAGATACGAGATCGTTTCCAAGATCGATTTTGATCTAGTTCTACTTTCTCCATATATGTTGCTTTTGGTATATGCTTTTACGGTGGGGTTACCCTTCAACAGTTGGATAGAGCGAACCTACCGAGTTGATATTGGTCTTCGACCCAGTTTTTGAAGGTGAAGCAGTCTTCAAGAGGATGTCCTGTCGCTCGATGATAGGAGCAATAATCCGGGCGATGCACCTCGTCTGCTTGTTCGGGGTGCTTGGACTCCGGAAGCGTCATCATCTAATGTTTCATGACGAGGTCAAATATCCTCCTTGTCTTGTCTTGAGGGAAAGAATATGCTCGACCCATCTTTTTCGTTAGAGACAGATTCCGGCTGACGTTTTTTTGATCATGTGGCCTTTTGGATCCGTTTTGCCGCTGTCGAACGTTTTTTCCGCTCTTTGACTTGTTTTTGCCTCTGCGTCGGGCCTTTTTCTTATCTTGGGATGCACGGCGGGTGAATGATCGTTCGAATTGTGTTTTGAAAGGTAATCACAATCAAAGAATTTTATAAACCACAATCAATTAACGGTGTCAATTGTAGTTTCGTTAGCGTGAGCGGATCGTCCACTGAGATGTATGTACTTGTTCGAATTTGTTTTAGTTGAGTCAAAAAGAAAATATAAAAGAAGATGATTCAAGATTTATGAGATTTAATTTCAAGAAACATAAAGAAAATAGATCTAGAATCAAGAATCAAGAAGTTATCCCCAATCAATTTGATTATCAAGATTATGAAGAATAGCTTGTAGAATTCGATTGAGTTAATAGCTAATGATGAAACTAATAATTCCTAATCTTATCTATTGATAATTTGTAGCTAGATTGATGATGATGAATGAAGATTAAGGATTAATTGAAGAAACTAGGGTTTCTCCTTCACTATCCCTTGTCTTTTCAATCATAATCATTCGGATCTAGCCTCTAGCAAAGAAAATCATCAATCGTTTGATCCCTAATTTGCAACGAAATAATCAAGAAGTGATCTCGCTCCAAATTAGGTCATTAACGATTCTTTTTGCTAAGGTTCACAAATCTCATAAGACTTAAGATTTGTATTAAGATTTGATCATCATTAGATCTATCAATTCTCTCGAATCCTCCACAAGCGGAGATTACTCACACATTATGAAAATTGATGAATCAAGAACGAGAAATTTCATAATGCAAGAATGTAAAGAAAGCAAGAATTACAATTATCACTTTTATTAAATCTCCTTCAAATTACACCTCTCAACTGAGTTTACAAGACTAGCTCTCGAATCGCTCCTTGAAAGGGAATTTGTCGTCAATCTTTACGTAGCTCGATCATCTTGAGTCGTGGATCGGATGCGGATCTCTTGCTCTTGATGACGACTGGCGTTGCGATAAAGAATCGTTGATTGCTTACTTGATTTGTTCTCGATGAATCTTGATTTGGCTTTGGATTTGGATTTGGATTTGGTTAGAGTTTGGATCACAAGTTGTGTCACTCAACTTGTGTCGTTAATTGGTGCAATATTCAACAACCTTTGAATGAAGCCCTAGGTATCCTTTTATAGTTTTTCCTCCATCTTCCCCTAGAAGCTAGGTTGTTATGAAGCTTGCATAGGAAGCTAGGTAGGTACCAAGCTTACACTAGAAACTTGGCTGTTGTAGAGAAGCTTCTGGAAAAATCTAGGGTTTTTGAAGCATCTTGAAGAAGTTTGGTAGTTGAAAGGAGGCCACTGGAAAAAGTACCAACCGCCGACGAGTCAGATCGGCCGCGGATCCACGGCGGATCGGCCTGACTCGGCTGCGGATCCGCGGCCATATGATGAGTTTGATCGGTTGAGAGAGCGCACGCATAGCAATTTAGTCTCACAAGTTGTTATGAGATAACTGAATGAATGTTATAAACATAGCAATTTAGTCTCATTTGATCGGTTGCCACGGGATTTTGATGTGATCAAAAGTCCGTCGCAATCGCGTAGCGTACGCGGATACTCGCCGGGTAAACTTAATAGATAGCCATGCCCCATAGCCCCGACCAAGTGATTGTAAGAGAACCCCGTAGCCAAAAGCATCCGTTCAGGTGCTCGCGGCAGCGGTGTTCCGCCTTAGTACACTTCGTCAACGGCATCTGGGGGTGCGGCCGTCTACTAAAGTTTGCGACGAGCATTCGATAAGGTTGTTGGGAATCTTGTTGAATTGCCCGACTTGATATTGAAAAGGGTTTTCCATAATGAGACTAAAATACGGGGTTTATACTTGTTAGGCATGCGATGTCTAAGGAATTCATTTGGTTAGGCATGCGATGTCTAAAGAACTTGCGGATTCCAACTATTGTAGTTTTACACTTTCTTTTCTGCGACCGTAAGTGTAATATGTGATATCGCCGGTTTCGTTGCTATATATCAACGACAATTGGGATGGGCATATTTACTTACGTTGATGACATGTGATGTTATGTGTTGCTGGATATGTTATATTGGATCGTCGTGTTTGAATAGCCGTGGGGTTTTATGTGAAATGGGAGTTTTTATTTTCATTCATGTAAATTTAAATGTATGTAATATTCTTTTATTGGGGCACTTCCGGGTTGAGGTTGATGTCACATTTGTATATTATTTACTTTTCCGCATTAGGATAGACCCAAGGAGGGGAGCACAAGTAACCGGGTTCTAGGGTCCAGCGGGAGACCATCACGGGGAGTCGTGACCGGGTCTCCTAACCCTAGAATTGGCAGTGTTGCTTGCCGCTCTCGTAGGGGTCTAGGGATGTGGGTTTGGCTATTCATCGCGACCGTGGAATCCGTGTTTTATACAGGCTAGTATTGAAAACACGGACGTCCTAGTATATCCATTATTTCATATGTTTCTTCTGCTGCGATATCTGTGATGTGATCATTTGATGTTCTGTGATAGATACTGTATATAGTATATATGATATATTATATAGACGTTACTTATGTTTTACACCCGCGCTAGCCCCGCCCCGCTTTGCCGTTAGTTACCTAACCTAACGGTGCACGAGGGGACATCGAGGCGAATGCGGATGGCATAAGTGTACGTCGTATTTATCTGTGATGTTTAGGTAACTTAAATGATGGGACTTCATTAATGTTATTAATGAAAGAAAAGAAACCTAAAGATGTTGTGGAATCGAATTTTCAAAAACAGGTAGCTACAGTTCTTGCTTTGCATCGTGGTGTTCCTTGTAGAACATCCTGCACCTTATTCGATGAGGAAAGGGCCGAGATCCCTTCACCGGGAGTGACCCCTTTAGCAATAACTGGCAGATGCTACACACTCAGTTTGTCTTTTAATTGCTTCTATAAGTTTCTGCTTTGCACAGTGATATATATGATATATCCCGCACCTCATTCGACGAGAAAAGGGCCGACGATCCCTTCACCGGGAGTGACCCCTTTAGCAAAACTAGAAAAGCATAAAAAACACTCCATTTTAAAATCATTTGATTCTACAACGATATCAAGTTCATTACGCAATAGGTTTTCAGAAAAACCTGACGTAGCCCTCCGTCATTTCAGATAAGTCCTACTTAGTATTCGTGCTACGTTTGTTGACCTCCGTCAAGGCGTATTGTGCGGTAGCTAACTAGTATTTATCTGCTTATGCATATGATGCAGATTGGATTAGGGTAGTCGTACGGCCTTGTTGACCTCCGTCAAGGGTCGTGCGGGTGGGTTTAATTCAATCAGAAAATGATGGGTTGAACTTGACTAGTACCCTATAGTTTGTTGACCTCCGTCAAAGTCATAGGACGCTAGGTATAAAATATTATCGGGAATTTCAAGTGTTGAAATTTGCAATGAGATTGCATACCTTCTATGAGACAGTTGGATCCCCATACCCGTAGCGAGTGAGAGTTACTTCTGGGAGAATTTTACACATTACAATTAGCCGATCAAGTAGGTGTGTAGAAAGGTGTCAACGAGGTTACGCCTCTGGGAAAACGAGATTTACATTAATTAGGTTCGTGCGAAAGCACGGGGGACCTCCCTCAAAGTACCGACACTGGCCTGGCTGAAAGATTGGCGAACTTGTAGCGTGTAATTAATCCCGGCTAGTCTTTCCTTTTAGGGTTTGAAGGAAGATTTGATAAAAACAGTGGGAGCCATCCTGATTAGATAAAATAATAACCAATCTTATCTTGCAAGAGCGCACGCAGAGTGTTTTCTTCTCTCTCACTCTCTCCGGGTAGCGACCATATCACGCCTTAATCAAGATAACAATATGGATGTATTGACCGAACCCGTTTGTTATACTGAGCCGGGGAACGTTGGTCCCGCTCCAACTTATAATTGTTATAAGACAAAGCAGGAAATTGGGGAATACCAGAATTCCCATGCCGCCCAAACGAAGAAAGTGCATGTGATGCATCTCCTTCGGGTGTGTTCATTACAAAAAACTGTTTCTCTATATCCTCTACGTCCTAGGTATGGGATACCGGATCAGGATCCCGCATATGTAATCTGTTACATGGGCTACAGAAAGGTAGAGAACCGAGGCCGGGTGATAAGTTTCATGAGACAGAAAATGGTGCAAGTGTTGCAGCCAAGTCTGTTGGTCACTGTCACCCTATATTACCAGAATACATTGATTCAGAACGAATGTTATTAGATACCGAACCTGATATACAACATCATATCAGTCTCTTTATTAGTAAAGAAATGATATAATTTTGTATTGTTGGATAATATTTTGAACATTTCCTATATCAAGAGTTGATCGGTTCAGGCACGTTATCTAAAAGCATTGACGTTCTAAATCAAACTACAGTTCTTAGTATACAGAACACACACAAGAGGAAGAGTTCAGAAATGAATGAATTCTTCTTGAGGCATTGTAGACTAGGTCATATCAATGGGACCCGACTAGCTAAGTTACATTTAGATGCATATTTAAATCGGTTGAAATTTACATCTTATGAAACTTGCCAGTCATGTTACAAAGATAAGATGACCACAGCTCCGTTTATTAGTAACAGAGAAAGAGTTATTAAACTCTTGGGATTAATACATACTGATGTATGAAAGTCCCCTATCTACACATGCCAAGACCGGTTCTTTGTACTTCATTACATTCTCTGATGATCTCTCAAGAATCAGACATATGTTCCTGTTGAAACACAAGTCTGAACCTTTTGAGATATTCACAGAATATAAGTTTGAAGTAGAGAAGCAAAATATGGATATAAGTATTATGTCCTTTGATGTGATCAGGGAGGAGAATACTTGAGCACGGAAATCCTGGACTATTCTAAAGGAGAATGAGTTTCTCTCTCAGCATTACTCCTCCGAATACACCATAGCACGATGGTATATCGGGGCAGAGCAATAGCACCCTATGTGATATGGTGTGCTCTATAATAAGTACTACTGAGTTTCCTATTTCCTTTTGGGAGTTATGCACTTAAGAAGTTGCATACCTATTGAATAGGGTTCAAATCAAATCAGATGCCTACCACTTCATATGTGATATGGAATGGGAAGAGCCCATATCTTAAGTATGTTAAGATTTGGGGTTGTCCAGCCTATGTCTAAAAGCATAATCCGGACAAGCTCGAGGCAAAGTTAGGTCTGTGGAAGTTTGTAGGATATCCCAAGCATATGCAAGGGAATATCTTCTACCAAACCAAGGAACAAAAATGTTTTGTTTCTCAACATACCACCTTTATGAAAGGGAATTTCTTGAGAAGAAATTACTAGTCATGAGGTAGAACTGGAAAGAGTTCCAGCTATACAAACTACAGCAGATGATTTGGTAGAACCAAAGGATTCAGTCGATTCCAACGAACCTCAGCCTCTCCGCCGATCTAGTAGGGTTCCTCACCCACCTGAGAGATACTTCGGTTTCTCTATGACAGTGGGAGCGAGGATTGCATCATGAGATGATGACCCAACTAGTTTCGAGCTAGCCATCAGGAGTAAGACTTTATAAGAATGGCTGGATGCTTAGTAATCTGAGATGGAATCCTTATACACCAACAATGTATGGACTTTGGTTGCTTTATCTGAAGGGTTAAATCCCCATCAGGAGCAAGTATATCTTGAGAAGATTACTTGGTGTACATGGAAAAGTTGAGACTTTCAAAGCTAGACTTGTTAAAGGTTTGCATCATTGACCAGGTATGGATTATGATGAAACCTTTTTTGGGGCCTATGCTTAAGTCCATACAGATCCTACTTGCCACGGCTACATACCATGACTACGATATCTGGTGGTTGGGTGTCATGACTGCTCTTCTAAATGATATTTTAGAAGAGAGAGTCTATAAGTACACAGTCAGAGGGCTTCGTAGACAGTGGGAGCAGCGGAAACGTGTGCAAGATGATTTATAGGATAAAGCAGGTATCGCGGAGTTGGAACATCTGTTTTGATGTAGTAGTCAAATAGTTTGACTTCATCAAAATGGTAGATGAACCTTGTATAAACAAAAAGGTAGTAAGGAGTATGGTAGTGATCCTCGTAGAGTACGTGGATGACATACTCTTGATAGGGAAGGTGTTTCCTATGCTACGCTCGGTCAATCACCGCTTATCACAAAGATTCTCCATATAGGATCAAAGCGATACCTCCTGAATCCTGGATTTTGGATCTATGAGATAGATCTAAATGGATGTTAGGATAATCACTAGTTGTAGTGAGATGGTATCAAATCGATCCAGGGGAGAATCACTGGAAAAGTTCCAGAGTGATAAGAATGACTGAATGTCAGTCGCAGGCATTGTCTTTACCCTCAGTGAAGGGACGGTATGTTGGAAGAGTTACAAGCTAGATACCGTGGCAAACTAGATGATTAAAGGCAAGATACATCGTTACCAAAGATACTACCAAAGAGGCAGTTTGGGTGTATATTGGTTCATGAGATAAACTAGGTTCCTACCATTGTGTGACAATGGAAGTGTGGCTTTGGCCTAGGAACCCTGGTCCCATCAGTGATCCAGACATATTCTAAGGCAGTATCACATGATCGTGGAGATGGTTGATCTCCATGGGATCGAGGTTAGGAGAGTAGACTCAGAGGACAACACGGCGGATCCACTCACAAAGGCTTTTTCCCAGAGAGAGACTTATATGGGATGGTTGAGTATTAGATACTACAACCACTGCCACAGATGGCCCTAGTGCAAGTAGGAGATTGTTAGTTATATGTATGCCCTAGAGGCCATTACTATACATAGAATGTATATTGTAGTGGATGCTTGGACATATATAGGGAGGACTTTCTTGCTCGACATGATAGTATGCTGTCTGGTTGCTCTTTACCTTAACGTGTACACTGATTGTCTCTCTGTTACATGTTGGTAAAGCCCTTAGGATGTGTACTTGACTACCTGGAGTATGATGCAGATCATACTAGTGGGGACATGGTAGTCCATAAGTACATCCTTCAAGGTCCCTAGTCGTGGGTGTATCGAGACGGGGCATCGATATACCAGAGTAGACTAGCGTATACCTTCTCGACCCATACAGATGGGCGATGAATGATCCCATATCCATTGGTGTTTGACATCAGAGATGATATACGGGTGCTCAGTGGAGACTGGGTACACAGGACGGACTCGCCGAGAACTCCCAGATGGTATTATACCTTACGTCATATGGCAGTTCTCTGGTGACACTGGTACAAGTTAGTCTGTAGACCCGAGATCGTCATAGAGTCTTGTGTGATTCCCACTGTGCTTTGATTTCCACCTTACCACGTCTAAGAGGGTGTGCAAAACGGTGGTTTTTGGGTACAGTCCCGAATCACATGGAGGCAATGAGCGATAGGAGGGGATTCGTCTCTCCCGGTATAGGGAGTTGATGTTGCGCTGTGTTCGATTGGCTATAACCGGAAATCCCTGGCCAGGGTTGCTGAGATTTACTGGTAAGTGTTACCAGTAGTTTCTCGAACAGTTATAGATCTTATATCGACACGACTTATCGAGCTACTGGGGTCTGACGTTTACCATCCCTAGGCAAGATATGCGACATATCAGACGATCAGACCGGACTGTACGGTAAGTGTTACTTGTTGGATTCACAGGAGTGTGAGCGGGCTTGCTCGTTGATCTTCTGATCGCTCAATACCCGGGTGGCCGTTACGTTTAGCAGACCGCTTGCGGCTTGTGGGTGTTTGATATGATCATCACCTACTGCCGGCGTATTGACGAGTCTTTAGAGTCCTACACAGAGGTTTCCTGACTCAAGCGAAACGAAATAGGAGTGCATATGAGATATGTGCGGGACCGAGAATAATACCAGCATGTGATATTGTATTCGATTCTCGCGATTTATGACATTGATCGGTTATATGCGATATAGCCGGGTTATCGGATCAAGTGTTGATTCGATAAGTTGTTACTATTGATATTAGTCGGTTATATGCAATATGACCGGATTATTAAATTAAGTGTTGATTTAATGATTTAATGTATAATTATATATTTGATATATTATTTTACATTAACTAGTATTGGTTCACTTAAGATTATTTTTCTCACTAGATTGTGCACAAGTTGTATATGTCATATATTTTTGTGTACTAGTTTGTATCATGATTGATGATACATGCAAACTTGGGTGTGTGTTTGGCTAACACCATGTTTAGGTTAATGGTTAGGGTTTCATTCTTTTCATTTATTTTGGTAAAAATAAAATGGTCTTTTTCCTTTGTCTTTGCTAGAAGTTTCATGATACTTCAAGCATCTTTTGACAAAGTCAAAACCATTTTGTTTTTATTCTTTAACCTAACCATTAACATAAACTCTAGTTTAGTCTCTACACAAGTTATCTCACCCATGGTTGCATGATGATAAGTCTTCACTTGATTTATTATTTTAATTAATCCTTTTTCATTTCCTTCTTCTTCTTCTTCTTCATGAAGAAAAGAAAAGCTTTCTAGAAAAATTTCAAGTGATGAATCCAAGTGAGAAATCCAAATCCAAAGTGAACCCACTTCCTATTTTTTCATCCTCTACCACTTGCCATGTAGTAGAGTGTGTTATCTTCACAAGTTTCATGACCTAGTGAAGGTGGAGCTTGAGTTTGAGTCGCCTCGACGTAGATCATCTTCGACATCGAAGTCAACGACCTAGCCCGATCATTTCTCCGACAAAACCATCGCTAGAGTCCGGGATCCCGATGATCGCAGCGGAGGGACGTCAACACGGAGCTAAAGAAGTGGAGGCCCGGATCTACAAAAGTTGTAGTCCCTTTCACTTTGTAGCAAAGTAGTTTGCTTGCTTGTTGTTTCGCCTAATCTCTAGTTAACGATCTTGCATAGCGTTGTTAGGCACACAAAATTTTGATTTTGGCATGGTTGATGCCTTGTGGAACCTCTTGAGTGTGCCTAGGAACCCTACAATGTCTTGTGTCATTTCTCCGCCTTCTTCTTTCTTTTATTATCAGCATGTTACCTTAGTACACATGGTTGACAGATAATAGAGCAAGCATCTTGGTTCCTTCAAGAGATAGCAATGGCTTAGGCCACAGGTTCAAATCTGCTGCCTAAGACTTTTCAACTCTATGCGCCGTGAGGGTCTCATAGAGACTTTTCTCCCTACGGATCGAGAAGATCTCATAGGTGGGTTTTCTCCTTAGGAATCGTGAGGATTCCTAAGTGCGTTTTCTATTATAAGTCGTAAGGATCCAATATGAGAATTTTCCCTTTTACGAGTCGAGAGGACCCGTAAGCGGTTGTTTCCCTCCTTATCGAGATTCGAGTTTGGAGAGTGAGACCCGTGGATAGTATGCAAGAGATTGTTTTGGGCCAACTTGCAGGGTCCCGGTGCTTAGGGAACAAGTTTTTTAATCCTTACTGCCTAAGGCTTTATCTTACGAGTCGAGCCGCATCGAGAAGTTCTCATAAAGACATCAATTTCTTCACAAGTCAAGACGAACCGAGCATTTCTCGGAAGAATATCCCTACGTCACAGTTAACCTCTGCTCTTTACGACAGAAGTCCGTTAGGGTCTGTGGTACTTAGGGTTTTGGCCGTTGTACCGTCGCATCAGCTGATATATTCCTCGATAGGCAATCGTGCTGTTCGAGTAGCCATGCGACTGTCGTGTCTCTGATCCCTTCGGGGGCTGAACAAGACGTCTTCAAGCAATCCTCCTTGGCATTTTGACCGTCGGAAGAGCAAGCGTTAGGAATTTGCCATGCCGCTTTTTACTTGAGCTTAGGCTCATTTTGGAGAGCCCCGATGAGTCATAACGACTCCGCGCTGGTGTGGGATGATCTCCGATAGTCTTTCAGGTTTTATGTGAGTTGCCGTCAAGACCGTGAAGCTAGGAATTCGGCCTTTGCTTCGTTTGCTGGCATCGCGTCTGCTGTATCGAGACGAATGTCGCGGTGGGAACTAGGAATTTTGCCGTGGCTCCGTTTATTTGATTGTCGCGTCTAAACCCTACTGGAGGAAGAACGCCGGGGTAACATCTTGTCTGCTGTATCGAGACGAACGTCACAGTTGTCTCTAGGTTGCTGGTGAACCGTCGAGGTTTGGAACTAGGGATTTTGCCGTGGCTCCGTTATTTAATGATGTTGCGTCTACCGTGTCGAGACGAACGTCGAAGTGGTGACCATTCCGCAGTGGTGCGGGATGATCTCCAGTTGTCTTTCAGGCATTATATGACCCGCCGTTAAGACCTTGAAGCTAGGAATTTGGCCTTCGCTTCGTTTGCTTTGTCACGTCCGAACCCTGCTGGAGGAAGAATGCTGGGGTGACATCTCGTCTGCTATATCGAGACGAACGTCACAGTTGTCTCTAGGCTGCTGGTGAACCGTCGTGGTTTGGAACTAGGGATTTTGCCGTGGCTCCGTTATTTGATGTCGCGTCTGCTGTATCGAGACGAACGTCGAGATGGTGACCACTCCACGCTGGATGATCTCCGGTAGTCTTTCAGGTTTTATATGAGTTACCGTCAAGACCCTGAAGCTAGGAATTTGGCCTTCGCTTCGTTTGCTTTGGTGTGTCCGAATCCTGTTGGAGGAAGAACGCTGGGGTGACATCTCGTCTACTGGATCGAAACGAACGTCACAGCTGTCTCTAGGTTGCTGGTGAACCGTCGAGGTTTAGAACTAGGGATTTTGCCGTGGCTCCTTTTAGTGATGTTGCGTCTGCTGTATCGAGACGAGCGTCGAGGTGGTGACCACTCCGCACTGGTGCGAGATGATCTCCGATTGTCTTTCAGGTTTTATATGAGTTACCGTCAAGACTTAGCTCCGTTTTCTGATGGAGCATGGGGAGGGAAGATGTGTTTCTTTCTTTGTTTGCGCCCCTGGATTGTATACAGGGATAGCTATGCTATCGCCTATAGGGCATAAATTTCATTCATCATTTTTTTTTATTATTATTTTATTTCCGCGATGCTCTATCATTTCAGCTTTTATATCGCGAAGGTCGCGATTGCCCAATCATTTCGGCTATTTTTCGCGGTACCCAATCATTTCGGCTGTTTATTTTATTTTTACTTGCTGCTTTTTATTGTGAGTTGCCCAATCATTTTGGCTGTTTTGCATGCATACACATTTTTTTTACTTGCTGATTTTTATTTGCAAGTTGCCCCATCATTTCGGCTATTTCGTATGCATGTATGGCTCGCTGATTTTTTTATCGCGAGTGTGGAACTTGGAATGTGATGCCAATCTTAGCATCAGTATCGCTACAACTGGAATATTGCCAGGAGTGAATCATCATTCGCCATGAAAGGACTTGGAATTTGATATCGGTTTAGGCATCAGCATCGCTACAACTGGGATATTGCCAGGAGCGAATCATCATTTGCCATGAAAGGACTTGGAATTTGATA
Organism: Agapanthus africanus; assembly: GCA_030015575.1. Lineage (NCBI taxonomy): Eukaryota > Viridiplantae > Streptophyta > Magnoliopsida > Asparagales > Amaryllidaceae > Agapanthus > Agapanthus africanus. The sequence continues at coordinate 485,382,268 of CM057350.1, forward strand.
CCGGTTTAGGCATCAACATCGCTACAACTGGGATATTGCCAGGAGCGAATCATCATTTGCCATGAAAGGACTCAGAATTTGAGACCAGTTTAGGCATCAGCATCGCTACAACTGGGATATTGCCAGGAGCGAATCATCATTTGCCTCTGTCGATGTCGAACAAAGGTGGCTTAGCGAACAGGGTTAGGATCCCGTCGACTAAGGCTTTTGACTTCATGAGCCGTAAGGGTCTCACAAAGGTATTTCTCCCTACAAGTCGTGAGGATCTCGTATGTGTGTTTTCTCCTTAGGGATCGTGAGGATTCCTAAGTGTATATTCCCCAGTAAGTCGTAAGGATCTTACAAAAGGGTTTTCTCCTTATCAGTCGAGAGGACTTATAAGGGTCGTTCACCATATGGACATATCCCTAGCCACGGGTACGACTTGGTTAGGGAAATGTTTATTCGCGCCCGTGGATTGTATACAAGGGTCAGTATTGAACCACTTGTATGGCAATATCGAAGGTTGTGGAGGTTGCTTAAGCACAGGTTTAGGTCTCTGTAACTTAAGACTTTCAAATCTTATGAGCCGTGAGGGTTTCATAAGAGAGTTCTCCTTACGAGTCGTGAGGATCTCGCAAGTGTATTTTCTCCTTAGGAATCGTGAGGATTCCTAAGTGTGTTGCTCCTTTGTGAGTCGTAGGGATCTCACGCGAGTGGTTTCTCCTTACAAGGTCGAGAGGACCTTGTAAGTGTCTTTTAACGAGGTTGCACCCTTTCGGGTTTTCACAAACACTCGCCGGCAGTCCTGCTGTTTTTACTCACGGAGCCCTTTCGGGTTTTCATCCATGCCCATTTTGCTTATGGACGTACCTTTTTTTAATTCTTTTTTTTACGAGGTCGCGCCCTTTCGGGTTTTCACGAACACTCGCCAGTAGCCCTGCTGTTTTTACTCACGGAGCCCTTTCGGGTTTTTTCATCCGTGCCCATTTTGCTTATGGACATACCGTTTATTATTATTATTATTATAATTATTATTATTTTTATTATTATTATTTTTTCTTTTTTTTTATTCTCGTCAGCCTGAGGATGCTGCGGTAGTAGTTTAAAGACGTTTCGGTCGCTTGCAAGTTTTAGGAGCTTGCGGTCCATCATTAGTTTAAGGACGTTTCGGTCCGTCGTCGCCGTATTTGAAGCGAATCTCTAGTTTACTGACTTTTCGGTCTATGGGGTTTTCTCTATGACCGAGCATGATGCCCCCAGCATACCCATCTTTCTCGGAGCGTGGGGTTGTGGCGGGCTCACCTTCCAGTTTTCGGAGATGACGAACTTACCCTGTTGGTATTGGTCTTCAACCCAGTTTTTGAAGACGTAGCAATCCTCAATCAGGTGATCTACCGGTTGGTGGTAAGGGCTATAATTGGGATCGTTAACATCACCTGGCCGCAACAGAAGTTTTGGTCTCGGCAGATTGATGAGTCTGTCGCGCATTGCCAGCTCGAACAGTCTCCTTGTTTTATTTTGAGGAAACGAGTAAGGACGTTTCAACTTTTCCTCAAGGGGTTGCTGCTTGTTGTTTCGGCAAACAACCGGTCTAGGGCCACTCGATTGCTGTTGAATATTGGCTACGAGGGCTGTTTTTCCCTTCCCTTTATCCTTTTTGCTCGATCCCTTGTTTGCGTGGCCGAGATTTTTTCCGGGTAGCGTGAGATTGTACGGCTGAATGTTCTCGCAACTCTCCAATTCTTTCATTTCAGAAATGGATTCCTTGAAGAAAGGGTTGAGGGCAGCTTCTTCGTCAGAGTCGCTTCCAATGGTGATAATTTGCGATCCCTTGGAGTCGGCTCTGTGACAGTCATCGGCGGCTCTCTTGCGCTCATCTATCGCATTTCTCTGATGTCTACGAGCTCCACACTTTGTCCTGTTAAAGTGTTGCTTTTGAGCGACATACCCTTGCCACCAACACTTAAAGGAGTTGCAGTCTTCGGTAGGATGTATGATCTTCTGATGATATAAGCAGAATTAGGATGCATCTCTACTTCACCGAGAGTATTTTCTTCAGAGGGTGGTAGCGCCATTCCCGCTGATAGGGCTTTAGCGAACCTTTTCCTCGTCTTGAATTTGTTTTTATCCGCTGCGGATGGCTTTTGATTTGACGGGAGTGCCTCGACTCTTTGGTCCAGTCGTCGGTGTTTGGCTTCTTCCAGTATGGCCATCTCATGCTCTTGATTGGCTTTAACTTTCAGACGAATCTCATTCAGGAAGGCATCGATCAACTCATCTGACGGCCGCGGAATTTCTAGTTCAGGGATCGCCCTCGGTTTCTCGGCGCAAGGAGCCTCATTATCATCCGCCAATGAGTGAGAGATCACATGACAAGTCGCTACGTAGTCTTCAGATTCATCTGATGAGTCTTTTCCATCGTTTTCGTCCTCAACAAAAGAACAAGCTGCCCTCATCATGTCCGTCTTCTTTGGAATGTGCGGCTGTGGTGGGTTTACCTTCCACTTTCCAGACAGCGCAAACTTGCCTTGTAGGTATTGATCCTTGATCCATCCCTTGAAGACGAAACAATCCTCGATCGGGTGACTTACCATTTGATGGTAAGGGCAGTAATCGGGATTATTGAGATCTCTTGGCTGCAATGGATGTTTTGGATTCGGCAGATTGATGAGTCTGTTGCGTACTGCCAGTTCAAACAGTCTTCTCGTTTTATTCTGAAGAAACGAGTAAGGACGTCCTAGTCTCTCCTCGAGGGACGGGCGTGGATGCGCGTTATTTTAGCGAACGACCGGCTTTGAGTTGCTCGGCTGTTGTTGAGCATTGGCAATGACAGTCGCTTTCCCTTTTCCTTTCTCATTTCGAGAATCTGGTTTTAGGGGAGACGGTCCATGGCCCATCTGGTCCATTTGAGCTAGCTTGTCGATCAGGGCCTGGAAGGTGGTCGACCTGAAGAACATCATGAATTGCGAGATGGTCGCTTGAGGGTCAAGGGTACCCACGAACATGCCTACCGCAGGTGCCTCTTCTATGCGTTGTTCGCATTTCGACCATAGGTTCCGCCATCGTGTTGCATATTGGACCCGCGTTTCACCTGGCATTTATCAGTGCTGTTATCGAGGTGCGTTCACTAGCACTCGCGAATCTTTGTGTAAACAATAACTCCATCTCCGCAAATGTTTTGACAGAGTCGTTAGGTAGCTCCGAATACCATTCAAAGGCTGTTTCTGCTAAGCTGCCGACGAATTGGCGAAGCAACAGTTTATCATCGCCTCCAGTGTTGCCGCATAAGGCCCTGAATTGAGCGACGTGCTGATGTGGATTCCCCGTCCCTTTATATACATGGAACTTAGGGATCGTATATTCCAGTGGGTAACTGATTTGATCATACCAGCCCAGGTAGGGTCGTCCGGTTCTAGCAATTTGCCCAGCCGCTTCATTCGCCTGGTGAGCTCGTATTTGCTGAGCTATATAATCATCCAGTGCGGCCTTGGAAATGGTTTCTTCCTTGGTTGCTGCAAGAGCCGGAGGAGGACTAGACGTTTCCCCTCCGTCGTTTCCGACAATGATCGGAGGGTCTTCAGCTGGAGGGTCCGGCTGTAACATCATCCCTACCATATCTTGGAAGAGGAGTGCCATTTGTTTTATGTTAGCCGCTTGTTCTGCGGCTTCTTTGTGCTTCTTTTCGAGGACTCTGCATAGGTAGTCAGCATCGGTTTCTTGCTCGTGACGCTGTTCTGATGATGCCTCCGAGCTTTCTTTTGGCCCGGTCAGTGCAGCCATTTTAGTTATCATTTCCTGAAGCTTCTGTTGCTGCTCCTGGGCTTTTGTCAAGGATCGGGTGAGCGGTCGATGACCCGTCGAAGCGCGGCTTTCCTCCTTTCCGGATGCCATATAGACGGTATGTACCATCATGGCCCCAGACTTGGGGTGTTTGGTTCAGTGGTCTTGCAGTTCGCAATGTTCACAGGGGCTTTTTGCGGTCTCCTTTTCTTTTGAGTGCTTGGAGTTGAGGGGGCCGTTGTAGTGGGCACCCAAGTAGCTGTTGCTTTTTGTGGCTTGACGGAGTAATCCTTCTCCTGCCGAACCTTCATCTTTTTTTGTCAGCGGAGATAGCCTTGATCGATCACTGACTCTTGGACTTGACGCCATACCTTGTAGATTTTAGAGGACAACTGTTGAGGGGGCTGCTTCAGCTTCTTCTCTAGAGTATTCTCCACAGGTGAAGGAGTTCTCTTCAGCACCGCAGTAGGAGAGTTTCTGCGCACCGTGTTCAGCAATTCAAAGCTGTTCACAGTTGGAACAGTAGCATCGATCCCCACCGTTGGAGCTGGCGGAGTTATCCCAGAGGGGGAGTTGCCCCCAGCCTTCCTCATTCGGCGCCAGTGGCGACGTTGAGCGTGTCTTGCGGATGGAGTTGTTTCAGCTATAGGGGTGACCTCCTCATGCACCTTGCTCTGAGGAGATACTGTTATTGGTGTTAGCCTGTCGAAGACTGACACCCGTTGAGAAGCAATGTCTAATCTGTCAAAGACAGACCTCTGAGCAGGGGAAGCAACTTTGAGGACCTCGCCTGGAGCAGCAACCGGAATGGCCAGCCTTGTAAAAATTGACTTCTTGGAAGGAGAAGCCTTTCCCATGATTTCGTCCGCTTGAGCCGGGATGGTTATCCGCTTTGGGATGGCGGCTTCGGGTACCGCGGGCTTGTAGACGTCCTGGCCCCGTCTGTTAGAAACCGAGGCATTGAAGTTGGGCGACCCGTTGAGAGGGGCCACGACGGTGGTAAGCCGATCAAAGACCGACTTCTTTGGAGCTTCTCGCAACGTCATCGGGATATTGAAGCTCATCGGTGGGAGCATGGTCTCGAAGAATAGTCCAGTGGTGGCTTGAGTTACCTGTTCCACTGGCATCTTGAAAAGAGAGGCCGCTCGGGGCCCATAAGTTACTCCTCCAGCAGGGACGGAGCGAGAGTTGCAGTTGCAGGTAGTACAGTCTGAAGCCATTGATCTTCTGTTTTCTGCACGGAGAAAGACACCAAATCTGAGTACCTTGAATCCACAGGTAACCACAGCAAACCGCGATTTGTTCGTGAACACGACACATGAAGTGTGGAGTGGAAAGAGGAAAAGGTCCCACCGGGTGTGCCAGAATCTGTTCCCCTCCGAACGGCGGCCAAGACAGAGAGGTCTTGCCTGAGATTCGGGGCAGATGCTAATTGGTGCTATCCGTCCACCTCTCCGAAGATGCCAAGTTGATTTATGGCACCATGTATCGGAGGTTCGGACGGATGCGACCGATGTAGCAGACTTCGTCAGATTCTCCCTCGTCAGAGGGGTTTTTGATTGTGGGGACGCTCTTCCCTGCAGGCGGAAGCCCCTGCAGTTAATTACGCTACCACATCTGTAGGGTTCCTAGGCACGCTAATGAGGTCTCACAAGGCATCAACCATGCCAAATGTAAGTGCACGGCGGCGCCCCGGCCGTCAATCCGACGGCCAAATGCGGAAGCGGTGATAAACTTTAAATTTTCTTGAACTGGCAAACCGCCGCGTACTAATACCCGGATCGAACCATTAATTAGTCCTAGCTAACTACAAGAAAGGGAATAGAGATATACCGACGAACCAAGTCCTCCGGTCTTCTCGTCATCGTCCCGATCTCCTGCGGAATGTCCCGTCTCCTCCTCGTCGCCGGAAGTGCACCACATCGCCTACTTCTTTTACGGGCTCCCACCTCAATGCCGAGGCAACTCGGGCACGAAGCCGGCTACTCGACGTGCCCAAGGTTCGCTGTAGAATATGTAGTCCTCAAGTCTCACTTTGGGGTTCATGGAGATGCCATTTTGGTGGAGGGATGATACAAGCTTTTGGAGGAGGAGCTAAAGGGATTTTCCAACATGAAATGAACCAAAAACCCCTTACCAAAATGTTTGGACAGCCCCCATCACGAGAGTGGCCGGCCATGCTAGATGAGGGAGGGAGTGAATGAGAGTGTATCAAAAATAATGGGAGTCATTCTCATATCAAGAAAGAGAGAGAGAGAGGAATGGTTATCATATGAACCAATGATAACAAAGCAAAACCAACACTCAACTAACAACCATCTCTCATCATCAACAACCATCATCAAAACCATGATGATAAAGAAAGTCAAGCAATCATGAGTTTATGAAGTCAAATGATGGGACAAGTATCATGACATGATAATATGCAAAGACCTCCTCCACAAATGCTTATTTGCAACAATGCAAATAAGCCCTCCTCCACCAATCTTCGGCCAATGAACGGAACAAAGGAAATCGGTCGAAACGGAAAGCAAACTGGCAACTCCAGAAAACTGGTCCCGTAATAAATTACAGGAAAACCCCGATACTGTGCATACACACCCGCATCTGTATTTCGACCGAAATACAAATGCAATGAGACAAAATCTACACTGTACTATACTAGAATCCGGCTTATACCAAAAACCGGCTAGTAATATCCGTTCGATCCTGATTCGTGCAATACCGCACGTATCTGATCGAACCCTGCCATATATCCATACGGCCTATAGTACAAACTGTCCTATCCTGATTCGTGCAATACCGCACGTATCTGATCGGACCTTACCATATCTCCATACGGCCTCTACAACCTTTCGCCCGAAAGCTGAGTAACTGAATGTGGGGGACTCTAAAGACTCATCAACACCTTGGTTGTGGATTTAACCACTAGCACGTCAGAGGTATAAGCCAATACGTAACGGGCTACCAGGTACTGACTAAAAGGGATGTCTGTGAGCGAACTCAGCCTGACAACCCTACTGAGCCTGTCAGTGACAATATCCGTACAGTCCGGTCCGTTCGTCTATGAGCATCGCATGGCGGGCCTAGGGGGTTGGTAAAAGTCAGACCCCCAAAAGCGGTACAAGTCATGTCGGAGTGTAGCCCAGAACACCCTGAGATACTACTGGAATACCTACCAGTAAATCTCCTTGCCTCGGCCGAGGGCTTCGTGTAATGGCTCTCCTAGACACAGCACGACCTCACCCCCAATACCGGGAGAGACGAACCCCTGAAGATACGCTCACTGCCTCCATGTGGCTCGGGACTGTACCCAACTAAAACCTGTTTGCACGACTCCTTTGAGCCGTGGTAGGGTAGTAATCAAAGTACAGTGGGAACTCACACGAGACAAATGACGATCCCCAGGTCGATGAACTAACCTGCACACATGTCACCAGGGAACTGCCATCTGACGTCTGGTATATGACCAACTAGCATGTTCCCGGCGAGTCCTGTCCGGTGTACTCATAACCCAATGAGCACCAGTATACATCTTAGGTGATCCAACTGACACCAGTGGCTTGTGAGACCGACCACCGCCCCTCGTCGGGGTCTCGACTGTATACACTAGTCTACTATGGAGAATCGATGCCCAGTCTCGAAACTCTCACGACTAGGGACCTTTTAAGGATATGCTTATAGACCCCCAGCTCCCACTTATATGATCGCCCTCATACTGCTGGTGGTCAAGCAAGAATCCTAGGGGCTCTATCAACGTGTAATAGCGACGTGTCAGGTCACTTAAAACAGTACACGATGATAAAGGCAAACCAGATAGCATACTATCATCTCGAGTAAGACTGTCCTACCGGGATAGGTCCTCCATCAATCATTACAATCACGTACCTGTGACCTAATAATTGACTCTGAGGGCACTATCTCCAACACCAAATTCAAAAATTCCGGTGCCGAGAAACCCTAATACGGATCGTTAACTAGAGTTTAGGTGAAACGAAATGCTACTAAACTACTTTAGTGCTAAGTGAACGGAAATACAACCTTTGTAGATCCGGTCCTCCACCTCCATAGCTCCATGATGAAGTCCCTCCGTTGTACCCGTCGGATCCCAGACTCTCGCGGTGGTTTCATCGAAGAAATGATCGGGCTAGGTCGTCGACTTCGATGCCGAAGATGATCTACGTCGAGGCAACACAAGATCAAGCTCCAACTTCACAAGTCAAGAAACTTGTGAAGAAAACACCCAATACTACTTGGCAAGTGGTAGAGGATGAAGAAATAGGAAGTGGGTTCACTTTAGAATTGGATTTCTCACTCTTTTTCTCAAGTTGCCATTAATGGTAGCAAGCTTTTCTTCATTGTTGAAGAAGAAGAAGAAGAAAAGAATTATGATAAGTATATTAAAATAGAAAACAAAAAATGATACTTATCATAATTTCAACCATGGTTTAGTGTAGAGAACTAACTAGGATTAAGTTGAATGGTTAGGGTTAGGAGAAGAAGACAAGAATGGTTACTTTAGTCAAAGATGCATGAAGCATCAAGAAGTTTCTTGTTTGAAAGCAACCATTTTGTTTTCTTTTATCTTTTAACCAAAAATGAATAGATAAATAAATAAGTGAAATCAAAACCCTAACCATGGTTTAATTCTTTACACAAACCCAAGGTTGCATGTATCATCAAACATGATACAAACAAGTGTACAAAAATATATCACATATACAATGTGCACTTCAAGTGAGAAAATCCATTTAATGTGAACCAATACTAGTTAATGCTAAGTAATATATCAAATATATAATTATACATTAAATCATTAAATCAACACTTGATTTAATGATCCGGTCATATCGCAGATAACCGACTAGTATCAAGTGTATCAATGTATCGAATCAACACTTGAATCGGTAACCCGGCTATATCACATATAACCTGCCGATGATACAAATCGCGAGAATAGAATACGGTATCACATACACGCATTATTCTCGGTCCCGCACATATCTCATATGTGCTCCTATTTCGTTTCGCTTGAGCCAGGAAAGCTCTGTGTAGGACTCTAAAGACTCGTCAATACGCCGGCAGCAGGTGATGATCATATCAAACACCCACAAGCCGCAAGCGGTCTGCTAAACGTAACGGCCACCCGGGTATTGAGCGATCAGAAGATCGACGAGCAAGCCCGCTCACACTCCTGTGAATCCACCCAGCAACACTTACCGTACAGTCCGGTCTGATCGTCTGATATGTCGCATATCTTGCCTAGGGGTGGTAAACGTCAGACCCCAATAGCTCGGTAAGTCGTGTCGATATGAGGTCTATAACAGTTTAAGAAACTACTGGTAACACTTACCAGTAAATCTCAGCAACCCTGGCCAGGGATTTCCGGTTATAGCCAATCGAACACAGCGCAACATCAACTCCCCATACCGGGAGAGACGAATCCCCTCCTATCGCTCATTGCCTCCATGTGATTCGGGACTGTACCCAAAAACCACCATTTTGCACGCCCTCTTGGACGTGGTAAGGTGGAAATCAAAGCACAGTGGGAACCACACAAGACTCTATGACGATCTCGGGTCAACAGAATACTCTGTACCAGTGTCACCAGAGAACTGCCATCTGACGTAAGGTATAATACCATCTGGGAGTTCTTGGCGAGTCCGTCCAGTGTACCCAGTCTCTACTGAGCACCCGTATATTATCTTTGATGTCAAACACCAATGGATATGGGATCATCCATCGCCCATCTGTATGGGTCGAGAAGGTACACGCTAGTCTACTCTGGTATATCGATGCCCCGTCTCGATACACCCACGACTAGGGACCTTGAAGGATGTACTTATGGACTACCATGTCCCCACTAGTATGATCTGTATCATAGTCTAGGTAGTCAAGTACACATCCTAAGGGCTTTACCAACATGTAACAGAGAGACAATCAGTATACCGTTAAGGTAAAGAGCAACCAGATAGCATACTATCATGTCGAGCAAGAAAGTCCTCCCTATATATGTCCAAGCATCCACTACAATATACATCCTATGTATAGTAATGGCCTCTAGGGCATACATATAACTAACAATCTCCCACTTGCACTAGGGCCATCTGATAGCAGTGGTCGTAGTATCTCATACTTAACCATCCCATAAAAGTCTCTCTCTGGGAAAAGGCCTTTGTGAGTGGATCCACCGTGTTCTCCTCTGAGTCTACTCTCCTAACCTCGATCTCCTTGGAGATCAACCATCTCTATGATCAGGTGATACTGCCTTAGAATATGTCTGGATCACTGATGGGACGGACGTTCCTTGGCATAAGCCATAACTCCATTGTCACACAATGGGAGGATCTAAGTTCATCTCATGAACAAATATACATCCAGACTGCCTCTTTGGTAGCATCTTAAGTAGCGATGTATCCTGCCTTTATCGTCTAGTAAGCCACGGTATTTATCTTGGAACTTTTCCAACATACCGTCCCTTTACTGAGGGTAAAGACAATGCCTGTGACTGACATTCAGTCGTCCTTATCACTCCGGAACTTTTCCAGTGATTCTCCCCTGGATCAATTGATAACTTCTCACTACAACTAGTGAGAATCCTAATATCCAATTACATCTATCTCATAGATGAAAACACAGGGATTATGAGGTATCATTTTGATCCTATATGGAGAATTCTTATGATAAGCGGAGATTGATCGAGCGCAGCATAGGAAACTACTTCCCTATCAAGAGTATGTCATCCACGTACTCTACGAGGATCACCACCAAACTCTCTACTACCTTTTTGTATATACAAGGTTCATCTACCATTTTGATGATGTCAAACTCTTTGACTAACTCATCAAAACAGATGTTCCAACTCCGCGATGCCTGTTTTATCACATAAAACATCTTGCACATGTTTCCGCTGCTCCCACTGTCAACGAGGCCCTCTGGCTGTGTACTTATAGACGCTCTCTTCCAAAACATCATTTAGAAAAGCAGTCATGGCACCCAACCGCCAGATATCGTAGTCATGGTTTGTAGTCGTGGCAAGTAGGATCTGGATGGACTTAAGCATAGCCACTGGAAAAAGGTTTCATCATTATCCACACCTGGTCGATGACGAAAAACCTTTAACAAGTCTAGCTTTGAAAGTCTCAACTTTTCCATCTACACCAAGTAATCTTCTCAAGATATACTTGCTCCTGATGGGAATTTAACCCTTCAGATATAGCAACCAAAGTCCATACTTTGTTGGTGTATAAGGATTCCATCTCAGATTGCTAAGCATCCAGCCATTCTTATAGAGTCCCACTCCTGATGGCCAGCTTGAAACTAGTTGGGTCATCATCTCATGATGCAATCCTCTCTCCCACTGTCATAGAGAAACTGAAGTATCTCTCAGGTGGGTGAGAAACCCTACTAGATCGGCGGAGAGGCTGAGGTTCGTTGGTATCTACTGAATCCTTTGGTTGTACCAAATCATCTGCTGTAGTTTGTATAGCTGGAACCTTTCCAGTTCTACATAACTGACCTTGCCTCGAGCTTGTCCGGATTTTTCTTTTAGACATAGGCCGGACAACCCCAAATCTTAACTAGCTTAAGACATGGGCTCTTCCCATACCATATCTTATATGGAGTGGTAGGCTGTGATCTGATTCGAACCCTATTCAATAGGTATGCAGCTTCTCAAGTGCATAACTCCCAAAAGGAAACAGGTAACTCAGTAGTACTCATCATAGAGCTCACCATATCGAATAGGGTGCAATTGCTCCGTCCCGATATACCATCGTGCTATGGTGCATACGGAGGAGTAATGCTGAGAGAATCTCATTCTCCTTTAGAATAGTCCAGGAATTCCGTGCTCATGTATTCTCCTCCCTGATCGCATCAAAGGACATAATACTTATACCCTCATTTTGGTTCTATACTTCTAACTTATATTCCGTGAATATCTCAAAAGGTTCGGACTTGTGTTTCAACAGGAACATATGTCTGAATCTTGAGAGATCATCAGAGAATGTAATGAAGTACAAAGAACCGGTCTTGGCATGTGTAGACAGGGGACCTTTATACATCAACATGTATCATCCCAAGAGTTCACTAACTCTTTCTCTGTTTCCAATAAACAGAGCTGGTGTTATCGTATCTTTGTGACATGACCGGCAAGTTTCACAAGATGTAAATTCAAACTAATTTAAATATGCATCTAAATGTAACTTCAGCCAGTCGGGTCGCATTGATATGACCTGGTCTACAATGCCTCAAGAAGGATTCGTTCATTTCTGAACTCTTCCTCTTGTGTGTGTTCTGTATACTAAGAACTGTAGTTTGATTTAGAACATCAATGCTTTTAGATAACGTGCCTGAACCGATCAAATTTTGATATAGGAAATGTTCAAAACATTATCCAACAATACAAAATTTTATCATTTCTTTACTAATAAAGAGACTGATATGATTTTGTATATCAGGTTTGGTATCTAATAACATTCGTTCAGAATCAATGTATTGGTAATACAGGGTGACAGTGACCAACAGACTTGGCTGCAACACTTGCCCCATTTTCTGTCTTATGAAACTTATCACCCGTTCTCAGTTCTTTACCTATCTGTAGCCCATGTAACAGATTACATATGCGAGATCCTGATCCGGTATCAAATACCCAGGACGTAGAGGATACTGAGAAACAGTTCTTTGTAATGAACACACCCGAAGGAGATGCATCATATGCACTTTCTTCGTTTGGGCGGCACGGGAATTCTGGTTATCCCCTATTTCCTGCTCTATCTTATAACAATTATAAGTTGGAGCGGGACCAACGTTCCCCAGCTTTCTTCATAGTTCTCTCTGTTCTTGATGATTCTTGATCTCTCACCATGTTGATGATGTTTATTTGGGGTCTAGGGGCCTTTATATAGTGCCCATAAATTTGTTAAAGAGATCTTTCTCTGAGTGATTTGGGAAATTTTCCCCACCGTTGGATCTTTGATCCAAGGGCTTCTGTTTTACAGAAGGCAATCTTCTTGTTTTAACAAGAACAGAAAAATATTGCTAAAATTTAATTCTGTTTGGCACAAACGCCCCAGTGCATGACACATGTCAAGCAGCGCGCGGCGCACCGCAACTGCGCTTGCGCATCTGCGCTGACATGTGTCGCGCAGCTCGCGGCGCAGCGCAACTGCGCTTGCGCATCTGCGCTGACACGTGTCGCGCAGCGCAGCGCTTGCGCAACTAAAGCATTGCTTCCTTTGATTTTGTTTTAAATAGAGCCTTGCTCTGATTGGGCGCGCTACCTTTGGCGCTGCGCTGGCGTATCAGCTTTTGACACGTGGCGCGTTGCGCGCAGCGCAAAGAATTTGAAGCTTTTGCTTCGAATTTTGAATTTTGAAATTCAAACAGAGCTTTGCTCTGATTGGGGGAAACACCTGGCTCTTTCGAATATGGCCATTTCACGTTGCTGATCAGCCTTGGTCTTCTGACGGCTTCGTTTAGCAGCATGTCGATCATCTCGTCTGACGGTTCGAAGGATTTTGGCACCGCTCCTGCCCCCAGCTCCTCTATATGAGCTTCTTCGTCATTTACGGGCGAATGAGAGATCATGTGACAACTTGCCACATAATCCTTAAATTCTTCTGAAGAGTCGTCTCCATCGTCATTGTCGTTTTCTCCGCTCTCAAGGATGTTGTTGAGAAATTCTTGGAGCGTGACTGGGGTTCGTGCCTTCTGATTATATTCTTCCAGTGCGTCAATCTGCTTTTGCAGGTCCGTGCGCTTCTCATCAGGCTTCACAGGCTTTTTGGTTTTCTTCTTCCTTTTCGAAGATTTTGACGGCTGGGCCTGGGCGTTTTGCCCATTGTTACCAATTCTTGGCATCGGGCGCGATTTCAGCATTCCCTTAATGACCTCGAGTTCCAGCGGGCTTTTCCACCTAATCGCCGGGCATGTTTGAAAATCCTTCAGCATTCTTTTTGTTTTGGCTGAAAGTGCGACCTCACATGGAGCTTCTTCTATAAATGAGCATGATGCCCACGGCGTGTCTATCCTTTTAGGAGCGTGCGGCTGCGGCGGGCTTACCTTCCAGTTCTCGGACAGTGCAACTTTGCCCTGTTGGTATTGGTCCTCGATCCAGCTTTTGAAGACGAAACAATCTTCAATTGGGTGGCCTACTACTCGGTGGTAGGGGCAGTAATTGGGATTGTTGACATCACCTGGCTGTAGTGGGCGTCTCGGATCTGGCAGAGTGATGAGCATGTTGCGCACCGCCAGTTCGAACAGTTTCCTTGTTTTATCTCGAGGGAATGAGTAAGGACGTTTTAACTTTTCGTTGATAAATCGCTGTCTGTCGTTTTGGCGATCAGCTGGTTTTGGACCACTCGGCTGCTGCTGAGCATTGACGACGAAGGTCACTTTCCCTTTCCCTTTTTCACTCCGAGGCTCCGTCTTCGAAGAGGAAGGCCTATGGCCCATCTGGTCCATTTGTGCTAGCTTGTCAATCAAGGCCTGGAAGGTGGTTGGCTTGAAAAACATCATGAATTAGGATATGGTCGCCTGCGGATTGAGAGATCCCATAAACATGCCTACTGCAGGAGCCTCTTCTATGCGATGTTCGCACTTCGACCATAGGTTGCGCCACCGAATTGCATACTGAACCCATGTCTCCCTAGCTTCACTCGGGCATTGATCAATGTCGTGATTGGGGTGCGTCCACTATCTCTTGCGAAACACTGAGTGAATAGCAACTCCATCTTCGTGAATGTTTTGATGGAGTCGTTGGGAAGCTCCGAATACCATTCGAAGGCCGTCTCTGCCAAGCTGCCGACGAATTGGCGAAGCAGCAGCTTATCGCACCTCCAGTATTACCGCAGAGAGCCCTTAGATTTAAAATACTAAAATTTGGTGTTTCACCTTTGTGCAGACTCAATAGCCTCCAACTGCACTTCCTGCAATAGCAGCTCTCACTCCATCTCATCTGGAGGAGTTACTTATGGGCCCAATGCAACCTCCATATTCTCCATGCCGGCGGGGCAGTTCACCCAAGCGACCACCGGACTATTCTTTGGGACCATACTCCCATCCCTGAGCTTCGGCCTCTCAACGCCTAAGGAAGAAGCTCCACGGAAGTCGGTCTTCGATCGGCTAGCTACCATGGTGGCCCCCACTAACAAGCTGTCAAACTATGAAGTTTCAGTCTTCAACAGGCTGAAGAAAAGCTCGAAGGGCCCCGCAAAGAAGCCCATGATTCCTGAGGGGGTTGCCCAAAAACGGCTAGCTCTCCCCATTCCTACCTTGAGTGAAGCCAACAAAAGTGCTTCACCACCAAGACGGCCAGTCTTCAACAGGCTGACCGATTCTGCTCGGGCTCTACCAAAGATGTCATTCATCCGTAGATTGACACCAAGCGAAGCCTCCAAGCAACACCGGGGGCATGATGAGGGTGC
This sequence comes from Agapanthus africanus, assembly GCA_030015575.1. Lineage (NCBI taxonomy): Eukaryota > Viridiplantae > Streptophyta > Magnoliopsida > Asparagales > Amaryllidaceae > Agapanthus > Agapanthus africanus. Next base: position 485,397,456 of record CM057350.1, read on the forward strand.
CTCTAATACTGAGGCGGTTCCTACTGCAAAACATGCCCGACGTCACTATTGGCACCAAGTGAGACAGGATGAGGGCAGTTCCCCTTCTGGACTTACCCCACCAGCTCCTGAGGTGGCTATTGATGCTACTGTTCCAACTGGGAACAGCTTCAAACCGCTTAGGAGGGTTCGCAAAAACTTTCCCACGGCGGTATTGAAGAGATCACCTCCTTCTGCAGAGGCTCCAACGCAGCCAAAGCCGGAGCAGTCTTATTAGTGACTCTCTTCGCAAATTCACAGAGTCTGGAAGAAAGTCCAGGAATCTGTTCTTCATGAAAACTATTCTCGTCGACCGAAAAAATCCAAGGTTCGACAAGAGAATGATTATTCCTCCGCCATACAACGGGGAACTTCTCAAAAAGAGAAGCTTGTCATAACGGTTCCTCCTGCTATGACCTTTCACAAAAGAGTGAAGCCGGAGAAAGTTTTATCGCCAGAGGCAAAATCCAAAGGAGAGAGCTCCAAACGCCCTAAGTCTAGGGGCAAAACTGTATACACGGTCTATATGATTGGTGGTAAAAAGGAGAGACATGCTTCTATGAGTCACAGACCGCAGACTCGGTCACTAATGAAAGCTTAGGAGCAACAATAGAAGCTCCAAGATATGCTTGCCAAGATGGCAGTGCTTACCGAGCCTAAAGGAATTCTGGACAAATAAATGGAAGAGCGCCAGGAGCAAGAAACCGATAACAAGTTCGTGTGACGGGTGCTTGAAAAGAAAGATAGGGAAGCTGCAGAGCAGGCTGCTAACATAAAGCAGATGGCTCTTCTATTTCAAGATATGGTTGGGATGATGATCCAACCAGAACCACCGACTAAAGAAACACCGGTGATTTTCGAAGACGATAAAAGAGAAACGTCAAACACTCCCCAGGCCCTATCAGCGAAGAAACGATCTCTAAGGAAGCATTGGATGACTATATCGCTCAACAAATCAGAGCTCATCAAGCCAATGAAACTGCAAACCAGCTCATCAAAACTGGGCGACCATATCCGGCCTAGTACGACCAGATGAATTATCCACCGGAATATACGATCCCGAAGTTCCACATATATAAAGGAACGGGTAATCCTCATCAGCACGTTGCACAGTTCATAGCTCTGTATGGCAATACTGGAGGCGATGACAGATTGTTGCTTCGCCAATTCATCGGAAGCCTGTCAGAAACATCTTTTGAATGGTACCTGGAGCTCCTAAATGACTCCGTGAAAACCTTCTCTGAGATGGAGCTGCTATTCACACAAAGGTTCGCCAGTGCGGTTGAATGCACTCCAATCACGGTGTTGATCAATTCCAGGGTCAAGATAAGGGAAACATGGGTCTAATATGTGATCCGATAGCGAAACTTATGGTCCAAATGCGAATAACGCATTGAGGAGTCTCCAGCTGTGAGGATGTTCATTAGGACTATCGATCCTCAATCGACCGTATCCCAATTTATGACTTTCTTCAAGCCCACCACGTTCCAGGCGCTGATTGATAAACTGGCCTAGATGGATTAGATTGGTCATAGTCCTTCCCCTTCAAGAAAAGACCCTCGAAATAATAGGGACAAGGAAAAAGCAGCCTTTGTTTCCAATACACAGCAACAACCGAGCGGTCCGAAAGCAAATGTCCGCAAAAACAACAGCCGTTTGCATCCGACCTTAGAAGAAAGGATGGGACGTGTATATTCTTTCCCTCATGATAAAACGAGAAGATTGTTTGAGCTGGCTATGCGAAATAATTTGATAATATTGCCAGGGCAGCGGCGACCCGCACAAGCTGGTGATGTTTACAACCCTGGCTACTGCCCTTATCACCGGGTAGTGAGCCATCCAATTGAGAACAAAAATGTCTTCAAAAACTGGGTCGAGGACCAGTATCATCAGGGCAAATTCCTACTGTTAAATAATTGGAGGATAGATCTGCCCTAAAAGCACGCTCCCAAGAAAGTGGATACGCAGGGAGCATCCTGCTCGCTTGTGGAAAAAGCTCCATGGGAAGTATTTCTTTCGGCAAAAACCAAAAGAATGCTGAAAGATCTACAAACATGCTCGACGATCAAGTGGAAAAGCCCACTTGAGCCCAAGATTATAAAAGGATGTTGAAACCGCGTCTCGCACCGAAAATTGCTGACAATGGAAAATCCCCCAAGTCAAGCTTTCGAAGTCTTCTAAGAAAAAGAAGAAGACTAAAAAGCCTGTGCAGCCTGCTGAAAATGTCGAAAGGCGCACAGACCTTCAATAATATATAGACGCGCTGGCAGAGTACAATCAGAAAGCGTGAATACTAGTCACACTTAAAGAGTTCCTCTAGCATATTCTCGAGGAAAAAGGCAATGACGATGACGAGGAAAATGACTAATCGGAGGAAACGAAAAAACGTGTAGAAAACTGTCATATGGTCTTCCATTCATCACTATATGATGAAGAAGCTTCGCCAGTATCGGAAAGCGACATGGATGAACTGGGGGCAGAATCGGCATCAAAAATCCTGAGACTGCCAAAAGAAGACTCAATTGAAAAGCCGCTTAAAGGAACTTTTCAAATGACTAGAAACGCGAGACAACCATATATGAAAAGTCCAAACAACAGCGTTTAAACAAAGGATCTGCGGCGAGGACGAGTCATAAAGCTCTCCGATCAAACCAAAGCATGCCTGCAACAAATAAGAGCAGGATCAAAGCTGAGAAGCGGTTTGTCAAGGCCCTATCCATGGGGATGAAACTGCCACCACTCATGATGTATACTCTTGGGATCCCATATTTCGATAGTGGAGAAGGACACCTAAAATACTGCTCATATCACCAAAGGATCGCTCATCCTATCGAGGAGTGTAACGCCTTCAAGAAGTGATGGCAAGGATATGTTGCCCATAGAAAACACTTCAAGAAAGAGAAGAATGAGACTCGTGCTCGTCGATATGAGAGCAGCAAGACGGCAGTGCATAATGAAGCAACTGCTAGCTGTCATATGGTTGGTACCAGTTCAAAAGGGAAAAAATCTCGGGTTCTCACATTCAGGAGTGATTCTGAGGATAAAATGCCTCTCAACCCTCTCTTTGAAAGCTCCGCCTTGGAAAAAGAAAAGGAGGAAAAGGATTGCGAGAACATCAAGTTGCGTAACCATACCTTTCCCAAAAAGAACCTCGGACCCGCAAACAAGGATTCGAATAAAGAGGATAAAAGGAAGGGAAAATGCCCGAGGAGACCGGCCTTGATGAAAAGGTAGTCAAAGAGCTCGCCGCAAAGGACCTGCCTAAGAAAACCAAGATGGACTAAAATGTCCTTGCACATTTGAGAAAAATACCCTCACAATTGAGTATATTGGATGCTCTACTCTTGTCCAAAGAAGCATGAGACTCTTTGATCAAGGCCTTGCAAGAACCTGATAAGTTTCAAGCCTTCCTCGCAGAAGAGAAGATAAAAAATGAACTAGCAGAGGTCCACAAGGCTGATATTACATTCAGCGATGAAGATCTACACCTCAGTACATACGAGCATAATCGACCATTTTATGTTACTGGGTATTGCCACGACTTCAAGATAGAGAAAATCCTTGTCGATAACGGATTCTCCGTCAACCCCCTCAACATGAGAATGCTGAAAGAGATATGTATGAATGTTCAGCATCTTACCCGAGACAAAATTACCATCTCGAGGTTTGACTTGCAGTCGTCACGAACGCTTGGGTCTGTAATATTAACACTCCATTTCGGGCTACTCGTCGCTGACATCAAATTCTATGTCATTGACGCTAAGACCTGTTATAATGCTCTACTTGGCAGGCCTTGGCTACATGAGTACAACGTCATCCCTTCTACATAATATCAGTATATAAAGTATTTCAAAGCTGGCTTAGAGTACACCATCATGGGAGAACTCAATCCTTTCTTGGTGAATGAAATGTGAAAGTATGAAGATGCAAAATACTTTCAACTAGATTTCGAGGATACTGAAAGGTGTCACAAGCCGAAGAATAAGCAAAAATCCGTGTCCATGATCCCGGTCTTCGCAAGTGATACTGAAAAAGACGAACAAAATTTCTACTTGGGACAACCTCGGAAGGAGAGCAATATAACCGGGCCCTCAACCCCTATCCAGGCAGCGACTCCGAAGACGAGACTAATGCGGTGTTCTCCGTTCGTCCATCGATGCAGACTCTTGCTGAAGTGGATCAGAGTGTACATATTATGATGGCTCCACCTCGACATTATAAGGAACTTGACATGCTTAATACTTATAGCGTACAAGAACTAGAAACTTTCTACGTGCCTCCTGGGCGAAGAGGTGAAAAGGCGATCCTCTTCTATAAATCTATGGAGGCCAAAGTGGAAAAAGAAGTCTGGCATGGGTCTGATCCAATTCTTGACAAGTTCCAACCCATCCGTATGCCGAGATATTATGCAGAGGGATTAAAGGGACAATTAAAACGTCAAGGTGTGCCTCTCGAGCAAACTGTTCAACAAGCCCAATTCCATAAAAGAATTTGGGATATCCTCGGGACTCAATGAAAAAGCCCAACAAAAAGATGAAAACAACTGGGCTGGGATATGTTCGGTCCAAGAAATGGGAGCAAATCTATACCTGCCACACCATAAACAGCTCAAATAAAGAAGATGTTTCTCCAAGTAACTAAGTCGCCGAACGAGAGAAAAGTCTCGCTCGAAGAACCTCAAGTCCGTCGCTCGAAGAACAAATTGACAAGATAATAAAAGAAGTTTATCAAGCGAGCCGAGACAACCACAGTCGCGAAATGGCCATATATGAAAAGGCCAAGACGCAATGACTCAATGAACAATCATTGGGAGGAATAGATCACAGTGCTCTTCATCCACAACTCCCTGTGTGCTCTCGTGAAGAAAGAAGATCCCGAAGCAGTGACAAGAATAAGGCGATGATCGCAAGCCACGTTCAAGGACAACAAAACAAGTCCAAGATGCCTTCTAAGAGAGGAAAGTTCGGTCTTAGCCCGTCCCTCATAAAGAAAATAGGAAGAAAGTACTCGTTCTCTCGAGATAAGATGGGAAAGATCTTCAGCCTTGTCGTAAAACACCAAATGATGACGCTCCTGGAGTCTCGGCACCCCGAACAGATAAATGAAGTACATCATCCGAATTATTGCTCTTATCATCGAGCAATAGGTCACCCCCTTGAAGACTGTTTCACATTCAAAAACTGGGTGGAGGACCAATATTAATAAGGCAGGTTCATGTTATCCGATAGCTGGAGGATAAGCCCGCCAAAAAATCACAAGCCAAAGAAAACCTATACCATCAGGATAAGGCCAACTCGACCGTGAAAATAGAAGCGGACTCATACCAGTCATATGATAACATGCTCAAAAGAGAGAGGGCACAAGAATATGATTGACCTTTTCGGATACTTCACAAACGAATATGATGACGAGAAGATCTCAAAATTTCCACCGACACCAAAAGCGCTAGAGGATGGGATACATATCACAGCAGACAACCTAAGGAAAATTGACTTAGGAATGGAGGATGATCTGAGACCGACGTTTGTTAGTGAGCTGCTATCCGGAAAACGGGTAACCACATTAAAAGGCATGCTTACATAGTACAAAATTGCTTCGCTTGGAACTATTCCGAAATGCCGGGTTTAGATCCAGAAGTGGCGGTTCACAAACTAGCTATATCGCCAGACATAAAGCCAGTCAAACAGATGCTAAGAATGATGCGGCTCGAACTTGAGATGGGTATCAACACCGAAATCAAGAAATTAATCGACTCCGTATTCATCCAAGAAGTTCAATATCCCGACTGGATCGCTAACATCGTTCTGGTGATGAAGAAAAATGGAACGGTTTGGATCTGCGTGGACTTTCAGCACCACAACAAGGCATGCCGGAAAGATGACTTCCCAGTGCCTGTTACCGAGCTAATGATCGATAACACATTCACCATGAAGTATTCTCCTTTATGAATGGATCTTCAGAATACAACCAAATAAAGATGGATCCTGAATACCAGAAGCATACCGCCTTCCGGACACTGTTAGGCGCATTCCGCTATAAGGTGATGCCCTTTGGTTTGAAGAACACCGGAGCTACCTACCAAAGGGCCATGTCAAAGATATTTGATGACCTCATGCATAAGATCGTCGAATGTTATATCGAAGACCTTATGGTCAAGAGAAAATCTCATGATGAGCACTGGGAACATCTAAAAATCGTGTTCGAGGGTCTTCGGAAGTATAATCTAAAGATGAACCCTCTAAAGTGCATGTTTGGGGTCTCTTCAGGCAAATTCCTAGGCTTCATCATCCGTCACCGAGGTATCGAAATTGATCCCTCAAAGATCAAGGCAATTATGAAGATGCCATCGCCAAGAACCCTCAGACAACTGCGATCTCTCCAAGGAAAGCTTACATATATCCGGCGATTCATAGCCAACCTTTTTGAAAAATGTTGTCCCTATAGCCATCTTATGAAGAAGGGGACCCTGTTCGTCTGGGATCAGAAATGCCAAAACGTATTTGAGGAAATTAAACAATATCTGCAAAATCCGCCAGTATTGGCCGCTCCGGTTAAGGGCAAGCCCCTTATATTATATACAGCAGCCCTTGAAGGTTCTCTAGGTGTGCTATGGGCACAAGAGAACGATCAAGGAAGAGAGAGCACTTTACTATCTAAGTCGAGTTTTCCTGGAGGCAGAAAGCAACTACTCCCCTATCGAAAAGCACTGCTTGTCGTTGATCTTCGCAATAACGAAGCTCATACACTACGCCTTAGTGCATGAAGTCTCTTATATCAAAAGTTGATCCTATTAAGTATCTGATAGTGATGGCCTTACTAACGGGAAGGCTTTCCAAATGGGCCCTACTGCTGATGGAATTCTCGGTAACATATCGACCACTCAAAGTGGTGAAAGGACAAAACATCGCCGACTTTCTTGCGGAACATCTGATACCAGCCGATTCTCCCCTAAACTGTGAGTTACCGGATGAACATGCGTTCGACGCAGTCGAGGACGAAAAAGAAGAAAATGAGTCTCGAAGGGAGCTCTACTTCGATGGAGCATCTTCCATGAAGCAGCGGAGAAGAACACTCCTATAATCAAAGCCGGGGTGGGCCTTATTTTCGTGACACCGCAAGGAGGAATATTACGTTACGCCCTCTCCTTGACAGAGCCCAGGACTAATAATAAAGTTGAATACGAAGCTTTAATAGCCGGTCTTGAGATCACTATCGACATGGGGATTAAGGACCTCCTAATATACGGAGATTCTCAGCTGATTGTCAGTCAGGTAAATGGGGACTACCAGTTATGTAAACCAGAACTAATAAGGTATTGTGAAAGAGTGCAGCAGCTGCTGACCCAAATTCCTTCTTATACCCTGAAAAGCATACCGCGAACGAAAAATAGCAAGGTGGACGCATTAGCCAAGTTGGCTAAAGAATTGGCCGAAGAAGACCTCAATGACGTAAGGATCATTGTTTAAAGCCGCAAGATCCAAGTGTTGGATATAGTGCCCTCAAAGTCAATTATTGGATCGCAGGCACGTGATTGCAATGATTGAGGGAAGACCTATACCGGTAGGACAGTCTTACTCAAGATGATAGTATGCTATCTAGTTTGTCTTTATCATCGTGTACATGCTTTAGGTGACATTACAGTCCACTATTACACGTTGATAGAGCCCATAGGATTCTTACTTGACGACCAGCAGTATGATGGCGATCATATACGTGGGAGCTGGGGTCTACAAGCTCATCCTTAAAAGGTCCCTAGTCGAGGGAGTTTCGAGACAGGGCATCGATACTCCAGAGTAGACTAGTGTATACAGTTGAGACCCCGACGAGGGGCGGTGGCCGGTCTCATAAGCCATTGGTTTCAGTTGGTTCACTTAAGATGTATACAGGTGCTCATTGGGTTATGAGTACACCGAACAGGACTCGCTGGGAACATGCTAGTTGGTTTTATACCTAGTGTCAGATAGCAGTTCCCTGGTGACATGTGTACAGGTTAGTCTATCGACCTGAGATCGTTACTTGTCTCGTGTGAGTTCCCACTATACTTTGATTACTACCCTACCACAGCTCAAAGGAGTCATGCAAACAGGTTTTAGTTGGGTACAGTCCCGAGCCACATGGAGGCAGTGAGCGGATCGGCAGGGGATTCGTCTCTCCCGGTATTGGGGGTGAGATCGCGCTGTGTTTAGGAGAGCCTTTACACAAAGTCCTTAGCCAAGGCAAGTGAGATTTACTGGTAGGTATTCCGGTAGTATCTCAAGGTGTTCTGGGCTACACTCCGACACTACTTGTACCGCTTTTAGGGGTCTGATGTTTACCAGCCCCTAGGCCCGACATGCGATACTCATAGACGAACGGACCGGACTGTACGGATATTGTCACTGACAGGATCAATAGGGTTCCAGGATGAGTTCGCTCATCAGCCTCCCTTTGCTCAATACCTTGGTAGCCGTTACGTACAACTAGTACCACTAACGTGCTTGTGGTTAAACCCACTGCCAGCGTATTGACGAGTCTTTAGAGTCCCCCACATAAAGTTTTCCAAGTTTCGGGATAAACGTTGTAGAGGCCGTATGGCATTATGGCAGGGTTCGATCATATACGTGCACTGGTGCACGGATCATGATTGGACGGATCATACTAGTGGGCTTTGGTTTAAGCCGGATCCTAGTATTAGATTTGTTGGATTACTTTCGTCTCATTGCATTCGCATTCAGTCGGAATGCGGATGCAGGTATGTATATACAGGTGAGGGATATCCTTGTGATCCGTAACGAGTTTACTTTAGATGTTGCCATTCTCTTTTTGGATTAAACATTTGGATTAATGTTTATTAGTGGTAATTATGAGCTCAAGTCATCATGAGGAGCATTAATTGTGGCATGTGCATGGGTGATGACTCATGGTCTTTTTATTTGTGCAAATGTCACCTTTTTGATTGATTGTTGTGTTGAAATGAGATGAGGAGAGAGAGGGGACAGCCATGAGGCTTGGGGTTGGTCTTAAGATTTTATTCTAGCACTCTCTCATTATCATTCCAACACAATAACAAAAGAAAGCTCTTCTTCTTCCTCTTTCTTCTTGTGCTCACAATCTCCATTAATGGCTTCATTTTCAACCTCCATCCATACAATCTCATGTGTTGAGAAACAATAGGTGTTTAGAGACAAAATTATCACACACATTCTCTACTTCACCTTGGACATGTCGTCTAGCAAACTTCATGTCCGAGTTGCTTCGGTTTGAAGCGAGAGCCCGTAAAAAGACTTCTTAATGTGGTGCCCTTTTCGAGGAGGAGACCGGAGATCGAGCGAGATTGGAGATGCCGCGAGGAGCAAGAGATGGTGGCTAATGACCGAAGGACATGGATCGATCGGTATAGCCTTTCTATCATCTTTCTAGTTAGCTAGTTTGTGTTAATGGTTCGACCCGGGTGAAAGACTACGATAGGGCCAGTTTCGTAAAAAGTTTTTGTTCTGCATTTGGCCTCGGATTGACGGCCGGGGCGCTACCGTAGACTTACATGGTATCAGAGCCATGCCATCAACCTTTACTAGCTTGTTCTAACTTGTTTAAAATATCGATCGAACGAAATTTCCAAAACCGCGATTCCATTTCATGAAGTTTCTGTCTAAAAGTTTTTGTGGTTGAAGAATTAATTTCAGTATGTCAGAAAATCGTGCAGGCTTTTCTAAGACCACTGTAGAAATTTGGGAGAGTGAACCCACAGGAACGCCGCGGAAACGCAGCCATACCCACGTTTTGGTCGCGGTTCCGCCGCCGTTCTGGGGCTTCATTGCACCATTTTTTCTTTAGGTGGTCTTTCACTTGGAATTGTGGTCTCTGGAATATTTTGTTTGGTCCCAGATTTATTAGAGTACTGGATTTGTGCTTGAGGCCCACTTCGGGAAGTTTTGTCGATCGGAATTTTAAATATGTTAGTTCACAGTGCTTACATTATATCTGCGACCGTGAATGTCATTCGAGCGGTAAATCTTGTCTAATTGCTATAGTCCTTTTAGACGGGTTTGCGAACGTGACATTCACGTTGATGTTCTGAGTTGTGTTGTGATGTTGCGGATTTGTCGTGGTGGATAGCTTGGTGCAATGTTAGTACAGTTTAGTTTTATTTGTAGATTTGATATCGCGGGGCGAGCGTCCGACATGTGGACTGTCGTCACTGTCTGTTTGTATATTATTCTATTGGGGCACGACCGGGTTGAGGTCGATGTACCCGTTGTACATATTTTCTTTTCTGTACTAGGATTACCCTGCGGTGGAGTGCATGGATAGCCGGGTTCTAGAGGGAAACGGGCCCGCATCTCATAGCTTTGAGATGGAAGGGGCTTCACTCTAGAATTAGCGGGCTATTCGTCGCGCTCGTAGGGGTATAGGTTGACCCAAGGAGGGGTGCTCAAGTTACCGGATTCCATGAAGTGCTGGGTGGTCCATTCACTTTGCTGAAGGGGCTGCCTCACTTCTGGTTTTGGCGGGTAACTTGCCGCACTCGTAGGGGTCTAGGTTTTCATTGCACAAGCTATCCACACAACCAGGGGAACATCGGGTTTCACTTGCGGTTCAAAGGAAACCCGGGGCTCCCAGATTATCTGTATTGTTCTGTGATACTTATTACTTTCTGTGATGTTGCTTTTATCACGCCTGGAGCGATATTATATATTGTTATATATATACTAGTAGATGTTGTATATGTTTTACACCCGTACTAGTCCAGTCCCCGCTCTGTCGTTAATTAAGTAACCTAACGGGGACCCAGTGGCGAATGCGGATGGCATATACGTACATCATATTTTCGTTCTTTATTGGTGTGATTAATTGATGGGACTGCGTTGATTACGATCAATGCAAGAAAAACAAACCTATTCAATGTTGGTGAAGCAATTTTTTAAAAAGCTGTTATTACAAGGACGTTTTCATTTGCTTTGCACTGCGGTATTCGGTCTGGAATATCCAGCACCTCATTCGACGAGGTAAGGGCCGAGATCCCTTCATCGGGAGTGACCCCTTGGGCAGAAGTTTGCGTCAGGGTAATAACTTCACTATAGTCGATTACCTTTTTGCTTTGCATCGCGGTATTCAGTTGGAATATCCTGCACCTCATTCTACGGGGAAAGATCCGAGATCCTTTCACCGGGAGTGACCTCTTTAGCAAAGATTTTCGCCACTATATTTGCAAAAGGCTATCTGGTTCCTTCAACGATATCAAGTTAATTACGTTAAAGGTTTTTTTCCAAAAACCATTCGTAGCCCTCCGTCATTTCAGACGGGTAGCACTTAGTATTCGTGATATGTTTGTTGACCTTCGTCAAGGCATAGTGTATGGTAGCTATTTGTTACCTTTCTGTTGCATAGATAGATGCGTTGGTTTGGGACAGTCGTACAGCCTTGTTGACCTTCGTCAAGGGCTTGTACGGGTGGGTTCAAATTAACCTGGACAATGACGGGTAGAACTTGACATGTGACTTATGATTTGTTGACCTTCGTCAAGGTCATAAGAGCATGGGGTGAAAATCACATCGGGAGTTTCAAACATACAGGAAACTTGCCAGATATGCGCATACCTTCTGGAGTTTGATAACGTGAATGAATTCCATCAGGTTATCATGCGATGATAGTTGGATCCTGATTCCCACTGATGAGTTTGTTTACTCCTCGGGTGATCCCGACTAATTCTTCTTTCAGGTTTGGAGGAGAATTTGAGGATACAGTGGGAGGTTTCCTGATTAGATAAAGTGATAGCCATTCTGATCTAGGTTATAGTGCACGCAGAGTGTTTCTTTTCTCTCTCTCTTTGGCTGCGACCATGGCCCGACCTTAGACTATAACTCAGTGACCAAGTTAACCGAACTTTCTTAAAACACTGGCTTTTGGATTGTCTGAGTTGCATACATCATTGCCATTCTTTCTTTTACCCTTTGCATTTCTCCAGAACACCCCGTTGTCTTGTTCCATTGGATAAATCCATCATATGGTTATATACGAACTCGAAGGAACTTGTTCCAGATTCGAGGATGGACTCTGGTTCTGGAGAGATTGAATAGGACTATTCGGTTGTCTTTTCCTTTTACCTTCTCTCAGATTGTGAGGGCTCCTTGGATTAGGAGAAGGGTACACCTATTACGCTTATTGGATAGTCTTCTTCCAAACCATAGGCACGTGCCGAAAGGTAGGGAATGAGGAAAACCAATCAGCCTAAGTGAGGTGTACAGAAGGTAATAAGTAAAGACAAATAAAGGGATTAGAAAGAAGGCAAAGTAAATTGCGACTGCTATTATTTACGACCAAACCACGTATTTCATCGACACTCCTACTTCACCTTTGTATTTCTCCAGAACACCACGTATCACTACGAAGATCCACAGTTATTTTGGATATTCCATCGTATGGTTATATACGAACTCGAAGAGACTTGTTCCAGTTCGGGGATGGATTCTGTTTCAGGAGAAATAGGAATAAGGTTTATTCGGTTGTCTTTTATCTTTACCTTCTCTCACGTTGCGAGTGCTCCTAGGATTAGGATAGTACACCTATTACTCTTATTGGATAGTCTTTTTCCAAACCATAGGCTGGTGCCGAACGGTAGAGAAGGAAGAAAACCATTTAGCCTAAAGGGGTGTACAGAAGGTAATGAGTAAAGACAAATAAAGGGATTTGGAGAGATGGCAAAGAAATATACGGTTACAGTTTTGAATCTGATAATGGAAGAGGCATTACTAGGAATACCTGGATACCCCTTCGAAACATTTTCATGTTTCAGTTTCACTGTGTATTGTTAATAGAAAACTGATTTCCCAATTAGATACTTGCTCCAAGGTATGTATTTACAAGGTATGCTTCTCACATCTGTATGGTTTTACAGATGATGAGTGGGAGTAAGTTATTGGGAATTGGGTGATCATCCTCAATATATATCGGGATTCATTGTAATTGGTGATATTTGAGGAAATCGCCTAGGTTTTTGCCGGACGACAAATATTTGGTTTTGAATATCCGTTGTTATGCACCAATTTCAAACTGATATATCTGTACGTTTATTTTTATAAAGTGAGATATAAATTTTTGAAATTATGTCCGTGACATTTACCTATATCAAATGATGGTTAGGTAAGGAGCATTAAACAGCGGTGTAATTCATCTTAACCATAAGTACAATTTTCAACCTACGACGCACAGGGTTTGAGTTTTTCAACTCAGGGGACTTATACAAAGTATTGTATATTGTCCAGTGTCCATTAAGACAGAGGGGTTGGTCCTCGTACTATATTCTATTTACTTGTGACTTCTCTAGTTTTTTAGACATGTCTTTCGTAGAAATACAAGGTCTAAGTTTTGAGAAGTTATAGGTATAAGAATAAAGTAGAGAACCAGGTGTTGCAAGTATCGGGATTCTTCAAGGTGATCGAAGATGTAGATGCTTGTGTTTGGTATTCAGTAGGTAGTAATGGTTTTGAGAAACTTGTTTCTCTTTTGGGTTACTCATATCTGGATGCACTCCTAAGTTGAGTAATGCTGATCGGCCTCTCTCCATTCAGTTGACATGCACTGGAGACAGCTGCATGATTTGAATCTGGTTCCAATTAAATCAGTGCCTATGTTTCTATATTGTATATAGAATGGATCATATCTTAACGATGTTAAGGTATATGGAGTTGTCCGGCTTATGCTTAAAATCAGACTCTGGATAACTCAAGGCACGTTTCTGTAATAGAATTTTGTGGGTTAACCCGGGCTATGACGAAGGTTGATTTTCTACCATCTGGAAAATCAATAGTGATATTGTTCTTGACTCGCCACAGTTTTAGTAAAATGGACTTTTTCATAAAACAGTAATGGGAGTATGGTAGAACTGGAAGTGATTCTAGAGCCACAAACGATTACGGAAAATTTAATAGGACCTAAAGATTCAATCTGGATTTACATTCCATTAGCCACTCCGCAGATATGGTGGGTAACCTCAGGCACCCGAGAGGTACTTCGGTATCCTCAAGGACGGTGACTGGGAGGTTCTTGTTCACCCAGACTTGACACTACTGTTGTTCCAGGCTATGAGACCCGGCAGGAGGATGAGATAGCGTCGTTTTAAATTAGCTTTAGAAGTGCACGTGTATATGACTCTACCAGAGTGTTGTCGTCGTCAGTGGGAGCAGCGGAAGCATAGTGGACAAGTAGCTTGTGTCTATTTATAGACTAAAGAAGATATAGAGGAGATAGATCATCTATTTTTGATGTGACAGACATGGGCTTTGACTTCATCAGAATAGGGGATGGATCTGTTAAGAAAGTAGTAGGGTGTGATGTCCTGGTATTTGGATGACATACACAGAGTGAGAAGTGAAATTCCTACACTACGATCGGTTATACTGTGGTTGTCACACGGTGGTTTCTCCACATAGGATTTGGATATTATATCAGATATTCTGGTTACTAGATCTATGGTTTTAAATCTAGATTTGGGTAGTTTCCCAATCTAGGTACTTAGACAACATTCTAAAGGTGTTTTAGAATGGACGACTTCTGGTACAGTAGTATACCTGCAGGTAATGGAGTCACCCTCTCTAAAGGTGTCTTGCAGACTAAAGGGGAGAGGGATGCGCATGATTGGCACATCACTTGCTTAGGAAATTGAGTCAATCATGAGATATCAAGTACCACACCAGATGTTGTTTTTGCACTAGATGCAATAAGTTGATATTAATCCAATCCTGGAGAAGCGTTCGGAAGCAGTTTATGAACATAAGCAGATGTTCGAGGGATATGATAACAACAGCCTCCTTCGGGAGACAGTTATCATTCCAGGCTTCCAAGGTTACCTGGATGACAGAGTGACTGTCAGAGCTATAGTTTTCCCTCTGATGAGGGGCAGTAGTTTGGACAGGTGATCCAAGCGGATACTGAGGGAGGCATGATGCAAGATACTGATTAAATTCAGTTGACGATACAGTCTGAGAAGTTTGGATTTGGAGTTCATTTATGAACTGGGTCCCATCAGATATCCAGACATATTCTAAGACAGGTATTGCTCAATTTGGGAGATGGCATTTTCCGCGAACTTGAGATAAAGAGAGACATAGAAAGAAAAATCTGGGCGGATCCACTCACTGAGGCTATTTCTCGAACATAATAGTTTTATAAATAAGCTTTGTGAAACTGATAAGTAGAGGAGTTGGATGTTCGCTATCACACGGGCTGTGAGTATGCCACATCGCAATAATTATCTTTAAGTGTAAGTGGGTGATTGTTGGATATAGTGCCCTCAAAGTCAATTATTGGATCGCAGGCACGTGATTGCAATGATTGAGGGAGGACCTATACCGGTAGGACAGTCTTACTCAAGATGATAGTATGCTATCTGGTTTGTCTTTATCATCGTGTACATGCTTTAGGTGACATTACAGTTCACTATTACACATTGATAGAGCCCGTAGGATTCTTTCTTGACGGCCAGCAGTATGATGGCGATCATATACGTGGAAGCTGGGGTCTATAAGCACATCCTTAAAAGGTCCCTAGTCAAGGGAGTTTCGAGACAGGGCATCGATACTCCAGAATAGACTAGTGTATACAGTCGAGACCCCGACGATAGGCGGTGGCCGGTCTCACAAGCCATTGGTGTCAGTTGGTTCACCTAAGATGTATACAGGTGCTCATTGGGTTATGAGTATACCGGACACGACTCGCCGGGAACATGCTACTTGGTTTTATATCTAGCGTCAGATAGCAGTTCCCTGGTGACAAGTGTACAGGAGAGCCTTTACACGAAGTCCTTGGCCAAGACAAGTGAGATTTACTGGTAGGTATTCCGGTAGTATCTCAGGGTGTTCTGGGCTACACTCCGACATGACTTGTACCGCTTTTAGGGGTCTGACATTTACCAGCCCCTAGGCCCGACATGTGATACTCATAGACGAACGGACCGGACTGTACGGATATTGTCACTGACAGGCTCAATAGGGTTTCAGGAAGATTTCGCTCATCAGCCTCCCTTTGCTCAATACCTTGGTAGCCGTTACGTACAGCTAGTACCACTGACGTGCTTATAGTTAAACCCACTGCCAGCGTATTGACGAGTCTTTAGAGTCCCCCACAGAAAGTTTCCCAAGTTTCGGGCGAAACGTTGTAGAGGCCGTATGGCATTATGGCAGGGTTCGATCATATACGTGCACTGGTGCACGGATCATGATCGGACGAATCATACTAGTGGGCTTTGGTTTAAGCCGGATCCTAGTATTAGATTTGTTGGATTACTTTCGTCTCATTGCATTCGCATTCAGTCGGAATGCGGATGCAGGTATGTAAATACAGGTGAGAGGTATCCTTGTGATCCATCACGAGTTTACTTTAGATGTTGCCATTCTCTTTTTGGATTAAACATTTGGATTAATGTTTATTAGTGGTAATTATGAGCTCAAGTCATCATAAGGAGCATTAATTGTGGCATGTGGTGATGACTCGTAGTCTTTTTATTTGTGCAAATGTCACCTTTTTTATTGATTGTTGTGTTGAAATGAGATGAGGAGAGAGGACAGCCATGAGGCTTGGGGTTGGTCTTGAGATTTTATTCTAGCACTCTCTCATTATCATTCCAACACAATAACAAAAGAAAGATCTTCTTCTTCCTCTTTCTTCTTGAGCTCACATTCTCCATTAATGGCTTCATCTTCATCCTCCATCCATACAATCTCATGTGTTGAGAAACAATGGGTGTTTAGAGACAAAGTTATCACACACATATTCTACTTCACCTTGGACATGTCGGCAAGCAAACTTCATGTTCGAGTTGCTTCGATTTGAAGCGGGAGCCCGTAAAAAGACTTCTTGATGTGGTGCCCTTTTCGACGAGGAGACCGGAGATCGAGCGAGATCGGAGATGCCGTGAGGAGCAAGAGATGGTGACTAAAGACCGAAGGACACGGATCGATCGGAATAGCCTTTCTATCATCTTTCTAGTTAGCTAGTTTGTGTTAATGGTTCGATCCGGGTGAAAGAATACGATAGCGCCGGTTTAGTAAAAGTTTTTGTTCCGTATTTGGCCTCAGATTGACGGTCGGGATGCTACCGTAGACTTACACCTAGCGCCAGCAAATATACTTTCGGAAGCCCTGATAGAACTATCCGAAGAAAAAGAAGCGACCAAATGAGAATTTCTCCAAATAGAAAATGAAGAAGAGGTCAAGGACTGGAGAGAAACCTTTATAGCTACTTTAAGGCCCAACGAACACTCGAAGATGCGTCATCTAAACACCAGCTCATGAAACGAGCTCTATCATTCGCCTTCATTAATTATACTCTATACAAGAGATCATTCGACTTCGTATGATTAAGATTCGTAGGGCCGAAGGAAACAAAGAAAGTCGTCCAAGAAGTACACGACAGACTTTGCATCTCCCATCAAGTAGATCCAAAAATGAAGCTGTAGATAAAAATGATGGGCTATTATTAGCCCACGATGATTCAGAATTGCCTCGAATATGTGAAGCAATGTCACTCATGCCAAATACAGGGGGACTTCATACATCAATATCCAAACCCGCTGCATCCGACAGTAGCTAGTTGGCCATTCGAGATGTGGGGAACAAATATAATCGGCCCTATTGAAGCAGTGTCATCCAGAGGACATTGGTTTATACTAGCAACAACTGATAACTTCTCTAAGTGGACAGAAGTGTAAGTCCACGTTGCCCACCCCGGTGCTTGCGGGGAGGCGGAAACGTTATGAAAAATCTGATTTTTACAACACTAGGCAACATGGACTATGCTAAAGGAGGGATCTTTGCTAAACAAAACTAACTAACAAGCTAAAAGAGTTAGCTACTCGGAAAAGGGGTTATACCTAGGTCTTCAAGTCCTTCTCTCCTTGCTCCTTGGAGTGAAAGAATGGGTTCTCCTTGTCGCCTTCTCTTGCCGAAGAAAGATCCACCCGAGGGCCTCTACCTTTGGCTCCAACCTAAACTAGAAGTAACTAAGGTGCTTGGTGTGCTAAACCTAGGACCTTAGAAAGAGTAGAGAGTATTTTTTAGGGTTTTATCTCAAGCTCAAATGGTTCTCAACTCATGAGAGGGGAGAGCTAGAGAGAGAGGAAGAGGAGGAGAGAGAATGGGAATGATAGAATGAGAATAGTTTTACAACAATCTCACATATATGTGAATTATGAAAAATAGATAATTAGCTAAAGATAATTGTCACGGTTAATCAAGAAATGACCATTATCATTTCAAATTAAATGATTTTGCAAGGATCAAAGTGCATCTTTCATATGGAATGATGATGGTCAACTTATCAACCTAGGTCAACAAGTCAAGTATAGTCAAATGGTAAACACCCCTAACCATGCACAATTATAATTAACTAATATTAATATATCATAATTCACACATAAACATTAGGGTTAAGAAAATGACAATGGTCATCAACCCTAATGAAAGTTCTCTGCCTCTGTCTCAGTCAACTGTGCATACACACCCGTATCCGTGTTCCGAGGAACACGAATACAATGAGATAAAACCAATCCCAAATCATATACTAGGATCCGGCTTAAACCAAAGCCCGCTAGTATAAGCTGTCCGGACACCAAACGTACACAAGTGCGCGGATGTGAACGAACCCTGTCGCAAAACCGTGCGACCTCTACTCATTTTGCCTAAAGGCGAATAACCCTCTGTGTGGGACTCTAAAGACTCGGCACTACGCTAGCAGTGGGTTTAACCACAGACCACAAGCGACGCTAGCTGTACGTAACGGTCCCCAGGTAGATGCCGATAAGAAGCTGACGAGGTAAACCCATCTGAACTCCTACTGAGCCTGAATGTGACAGTCTCCGTACAGTCCGGTCTGTTCGTCTAAGAACATCGCATGGCGGGCCTAGGGGGGCGGTAAACGTCAGTCCCCCACTAGCGGTACAAGTCGTGCCGGAGTGTATCCCAGAACA
Organism: Agapanthus africanus; assembly: GCA_030015575.1. Taxonomy (NCBI): domain Eukaryota; kingdom Viridiplantae; phylum Streptophyta; class Magnoliopsida; order Asparagales; family Amaryllidaceae; genus Agapanthus; species Agapanthus africanus. Next base: position 485,416,414 of record CM057350.1, read on the forward strand.
CCTGAGATAACACTAGAAACCTACCAGTCTATCTCGCTTGCCCTGGCCAGGGACTTTGTGTAATGGCTCTCCTAAACACAGCGCGATATCAACCCCCGATACCGGGAGAGACGAATCCTGTCTAACCGTCACTGCCTCCAAGTGCTTCGGGACTGCACCCAAAAACTACCTGTTTGCACGACTCCTTTGAGCCGTGGTAGGGTAGTAATCAAAGTACAGTGGGAACACACTCGAGGCGAAGTGACAGTGTCAAGTCAACGGACTAAGCTGCACTCATGTCACCTAGGAAATGATAACGGACGATAGGTATAATACCAACCAACAGTTCTCGACGAGTCATGTCCAGTGTACATACTATCCCAAGTACGACGTACTGACGGCTGTGGGACAAGTCGTCTCCCAAGCTGGGATGAGAAGCGTATACGCTAGTCTACTCCGGAGTATCGATGCCCTGTCTCGATAGTCCTACGACTAGGGACCTGCATAAGGATGTGCTTGTAGATTACCCAGCCCCTACGAGTGTGACTGCCATCACAACGCTGGTAATCAAGCAAAGATCCTAAGGACTCCACTAATGTGTAAAGGCGATATGCTAAAAGAAACACATGCACACATTAAAGAAGAAACAAACCATGTAGCATACTACTATTTTGAGCAAGATTGTCAATACAAGGTGAATATCCCAAGCTTCCATCAAGTAATATACATACTAGTATGATACAGTAATGGCCTCTAGGGCATATACACTAACAATCTCCCACTTGCACTAAAGCCATGTACTGGCGTATCGAAGACCTAACATCTCGATCAGCCGCTCAAACTGAGTCTAGGGTAAGGCCTTCGTGAATGGATCAGCAGTGTTATCTTCCGTAGCAACTCTCCGAACCTCGATCTCCTGGCGACCCACGATCTCCCTGATCAGGTGATACCGCCTCAAGATGTGCCTGGACTTCTGATAGGACCTGGGTTCCTTCGCTAAAGCTATAGCCCCATTGTTGGTGCAATACAGAGGTACTGGACCAACAATGGACGGAACCACCTGAAGTTCTATTAGGAACTTCCTTATCCAGACGGCTTTTTTTGCGGCATCAGCAGCAGCGATATATTCCGCTTCCATCGTCGTGTCAGCAACGGTTTCCTGTTTTGAACTCTTCCAACACACCGCCCCTCCATAGAGGGCAAAGACATAACCCGATATAGACATGGAATCATCCTTGTCACTTTGGAAGCTGGAGTCAGCAAAGACCTCGATGTGGAGGTCTTATCCGCCATACACCAAGAACATCTCCTTAGTCCTTCTCAGGTACTTGAGAATGTTCTTTACCGCTATCCAGTGTTTCTCTCCAGGGTTTGACTGATACCGGCTTACCACACTCAGTGCGTAAGCTACATCTGGTCTGGTACACAACATCGCATACATTATAGAGCCTACCGCAGAAGCGTAGGGTATAATAGACATGCGATCCCTTTCCAAATCAGTCTTGGAAGACATCTCTTTAGAGAGGGTGATCCCATGACAAGACGGTAGATTACCGCGCTTGGAATCTTCCATACTGAACCTTTTCAGTATGGTGTCGATGTACCTGGACTGTGAGAGTCCTAATATCCTCTTGGATCTGTCACGATAGATCCGGATCCCCAGAATGTATGAGGCATCACCCAGGTCTTTCATGGAGAACCTGTGTGACAAGAACCCTTTGACAGATTGTAGCATAGGAATGTCAATTCCTATTAAGAGAATGTTGTCCACGTATAAAACGAGGAATACGACGGTTCTCTCTACAAATCTACTATAGATGCATGGTTCATCTGGATTTTTGATAAAGCCAAATTCTTTGACCGTCTCATCAAAACAGATGTTCCAACTCCGCGATACCTGCTTTAGTCCATAGATGGACTTAAGCAACTTGCACACCTTTCAGCTGCTCCCACTCTGAATGAAACCCTCTGGCTGATCCATATAGACACACTCCTCTAAATTTCCATTTAGAAAAGCGGTCTTTACGTCCATCTGCCAAATCTCATAATCGTGGAAGGCAGCAATGGCAAGAAGGATCCAAATGGATTTCAGCATAGCCACTGGAGAAAAAGTTTCGTCATAGTCCAAGCCAGGTCTTTGACGGAAACCCTTTGCAACAAGTCTAGCCTTATAGGTCTCAACCTGTCCATCTACACCAATCTTCCTTTTGAAGATCCACTTGCATCCTACGGGTTTTACCCCATCTGGAGCAATGTCCAACGTCCATACTTTGTTGGTGTACATGGACTCCATTTCGGTCCGCATTGCATCCAACCATTTTACCGAGTCAACGCTCTGAATGGCCTGCTGGAAGCTAGTCGGCTCATCACTATCAATGATGCAATCCTCTCTATCCCCATCTATGAGAAAACCGTAGTATCTCTCGGGCGGATGAGACTGCCTACTACTTCTGCAGAGCGGCGTAGGAATGTCCTGATCTTTCGAACCCTCTGGTTCTACTAAGCTTTCAGTAATAGCTCGTGGTTCCGGAATTTCTTCCAGTTCTACTGCGCTCCCACTTATCTGATTTTCCAAAAACTCAGTTTCCAAGAAGTGGGCATGACGAGAAACAAAAACCTTTTGTTCTTCTTCGCAATAGAAGAAATATCCCTTGGAGTTCTTTAGATATCCCACAAACTTGCACTGTACTGAGCGTGCCTCGAGCTTGTCCGCATGCTGCTTTTTGACAAAAGCTGGACATCCCCATGTCTTAATGTGATTAAGATAGGGTCTCTTCCCACACCACATCTAATATGGTGTAGTAGGTACAGTCTTAGTTGGAACTCGGTTCAGAAGGTATGCAGCTGATTCTAGTGCATATCCCCAGAATGATAGCGGTAACTCAGCGTTACTCATCATGGACCGTACCATATCCAATAGGGTACGGTTCCGTCTCTCCGATACGCCGTTATGTTGCGGAGTGTATGGAGGAGTAAGCTGAGAGAGAATTCCATTCTCTTTTAGGTAATCCAGGAACTCGGCACTCAAGTATTCACCACCTCGATCAGATCTCAGTGTCTTGATACTTTTGCCTGTTTGTTTTTCTACTTCATTCTTATATTCCTGGAATTTTCCAAAGGCTTCGGATTTATGTTTCATTAAGAAGACATATCCGTATCTTGAAAAGTCATCCGTAAAAGTAATGAAGTAAGAATAACCGCTTCGTGCATGCGTAGACATTGGACCGCACACGTCGCTTTGTACGAGTCCCAAGAGCTCGCTCGCTCTTACTCCGTGTCCAGTGAATGGAGTCTTTGTCATCTTTCCTTTGAGACAGGATTGACAAGTTGCATATGATTGATATTCGAACGGATCCAAATATCCTTCTGTATGTAACTTCGTCAACCTTCTCTCATTGATGTGACCCAGTCTACAATGCCATAAGAAAGTCTGATTTGTTTCCGGAGACTTTCTTTTGTGTGTATTCTGGACATTGAAAATCTGTGGTTGGTTTAATACGTATATACCATTGCTCAATGTACCTGACCCAATCAAAACTTGATTAAGGTGAATGTTTACAACATTACTTACAAACGCAAATTCATAACCTTCTTTAGAAATTAAAGATACAGAAATGATATTACAAGTTGCATTGGGTACAAAAAAGAAATTACGTAAAACCAAAACATGTCCATCTGACATTCCTAGGTGATAGTCCCCCACGGCCTCAGCATCCATGCTAGCTCCATTTGCAACTTTGAGGGTCATGTCACCTGCCTTCAAAAACCTACGCTTTCTCAACGCCTGCAAAGAATTACAGATATGAGATCCTGATCCGGTATCCAATACCCAGGACGTAGAGTTTATTGATAGACAGTTTTCAATAACATACACACCTGAAGCTGAAGCCGCAACTTGCTTCAGATCCAGTGTTATGGCCTTCCAAGCCCTGCAATCTTTCTTCCAGTGTCCACTCTTGTGACAGTAAAAGCACTCTTCCTTATCCACAAGCTTTCCCGCTACCTTTGTTGCCTTTGCCTTTCCCTTCGTATCCACTTTACTAACACCGCCCCTTGGTTTGGCGGGGGTTTTCTTCTTCTTTCTCTTGGCTTTCGCCTTGGACCTAGAAGAGGAAGATCCTCCTACAAACAAAGTGGATGATTCCCTACCTTTCTGTAGGGTGCCCTCTGCACTCCTCAGCATGTTGAGGAGTTCTGAAAGTTCAACTTCTTTTTCCTGCAAGTTGAAGTTCAGGATGAACTAGGCGTAAGTGGAAGGAAGGGACTGGAGAATCAAGTCCGTATAAAGCTCATTCTCCAACGTGGTCCCGAGGTCCGCGAGCTCCTCTATGTAGCCAATCATCTTAAGCACGTGTTCCGCTACCGATGATCCGACGGCCAATCTTGCCGAAAATAACTTCTTCGACACTTCGTATCTGGCGATACGAGATTGCTCTCCATACAGTTCTTTTGTATGAAGAAATATGGATTCGAGGTCCATATTCTCGTGCCTCCTCTGATGTTCATTGTCCATAGAGGCAAGCACGAGGCACTTGGCCTTCGCGCAGTCGATTTCCCAGGTCTTACGGATTTCCCTATCCGCGACGCTGGTTTTGGGACCTGGGACAGGGGGAGCTTTGGTGGTAAGAAGGTACCCTAACTTGTCATAAGTGATTGCCATTTTGACATTCCTTAGCCAATCTTTGTAGTTTGGCCCTGTCAGTATGTTTTTATCTAGAAGTAACTTAAGTCCAGTCATGATAAATGGTCGCTGCATTTAGGAGAGAGAGAAGAAACACTTTAGCATGATGCTCTTGCAAGTTTAGAGTGGTTTTTAATTTGTCTAAACAGGATGGCTCCCACTGTCTCTCGAATCCCTCCTCAAACCATAAAGGAAGAACTAGTCGGGATCAATCTCACCGTACAATACTTACTTAACCGTTCAGCCAGGGCAGTGTCGGTACTTCGAGGGAGGTTTTCCAACGCTTTCGCGAAGTTCCTTAATTAAATAACCTCTTTTCCCTGGGGGCGTAGCCCCGCTAACACCTTTCTAGACACCTACTAGGTTTATAGCATTGATCGTTAAGTGAGAAATTTCCCGAGGAGTAGCATATACTCACAGTAGGATCGGGATCCAAATATCATCGCGTGACAAAACTGAAGGAATCCTACCAGAATCATCACACTCCAAATGGTATGCAGCACTAGCAAGTTTCAGTTCTTTTGAAACTCCCAATGTGGATATTTGCCCCATGCTCTTATGACCTTGACTTTGGCCAACAAATCATAAGTCACATGTCAAGTTCTACCCGTCATTCTCCAGGTTAATTTGAGCCCACCCGTACAAACCCTTGACTTTGGCCAACAAGGTAGAAAGACTGCCCCAAACCAACACATCTATCCATGTTGCACATGAATACCCAATAGCTACCAATCACTATGCCTTGACTTTGGCCAACAAACATAGCTTGAATACTTATTGACCATTCATGTGAAACGACGGAGGGCTACGAATGGTTTTGGCGAAACCGTGAACGTAGTGAACTTGATATAATCGAAGGAATGAGATAGCTTTCAAAAGGAGTGGTTCAAGCTCCGCATTTAAAATTTGGTTTTGAAAAGAACCGAGTGGTTTTGAAAGTGTTCCAACGACTTTTACTTGGTTTATTTTTTTTCTTGCGTCCCATCATTTAATCCTACCATTGCAGAAAACAACGAAAATATGACGTACGCTTATGCTATCCGCATTCGCCACGGGGCCCCGTCATCACCCGTTAGGTTACTTAACTAACGACAGAGCGGGGGCTGGACTAGCGCAGATGCAAAACATAAGCAACGCCTAAATAGATATCATATAGATAAATATAAACATTCGTCACATGCAATGATAGCCATTCCAGATCACAGATGAATACATTGGATATACTAGGAATCCGCATTTCGTACGAGCCTGTAACAAAGAGCGGATTACACGGTCGCGATGAATAGCCAAACCCCACCCTAGACCCCTACGGGTGCGGCAAACTACCCGCCAAGTACCCGAAGCGAAGCAACCTCCCTCAACACCGTGAGTAGGCCACTCGGCACTTCGAGATACTCGGTAGTTTGTGCACCCCACCTTGGGTCTATCCTAGGAGCAAAAATAGTAAAAAGAAATTATACAATGACAGCTACAACCCCGACCCGGTTGCGCGGCCATACAAATAATATTACATCAAATTTACATATTACAAGAATTGAAAGAATAAGAAAACTCTCATCTCACAACCCCCGGCTATTCATCCGCGACAATCCAACGAATTCATATACACAAACCATCAATCATTACAGATCACAGATATGTATAACCCCCACTAATCGACGTATAGCGATTAGCGGACGTTCAATACATATATCACATCACAGATATAACCCATTAGCCAAAGAGTAAAGAAATTCGATCAAAATACGGATTTGTGACCACCCCAAAAACAAACTTGTTCTCTGGAAAATCTGGGCAGAAACAAACCATCTCAAAAATCACAAAACACCCCCAGAAGTAAACTGCAGGAAAAACGATCCACGGTCGAGGCAACTCTGCCGCGGAACCGCGATGAGTTGGTCGGTTCACTGGGTCGTTTTTCTTGCCTGTACTTTAAAAAGCCTGAGCCGAATTTTAAGGTATGATTTATTATTTGTAGAGCAGGAATAAAAATCGGCAGAAACTAGGGTTTTTGAAAAAGTGGTTTGCGATTTTTCCCGATCGAAGTTCTAGATACTTTGCTAACTAGTTAGTTTGTGTTTAGCTAGGCTCTAATACCACTGTAAGTCTACGTTGCCCACCCCGGTGCTTGCAGGGAGGCAGAAACGTTATGAAAAATCTGATTTTTACAACACTAGGCAACATGGACTATGCTAAAGGAGGGATCTTTGCTAAACAAAACTAACTAACAAGCTAAAAGAGTTAGCTACTCGGAAAAGGGGTTATACCTAGGTCTTCAAGTCCTTCTCTCCTTGCTCCTTGGAGTGAAAGAATGGGTTCTCCTTGTCGCCTTCTCTTGCCGAAGAAAGATCCACACGAGGGCCTCTACCTTTGGCTCCAACCTCAAACTAGAAGTAACTAAGGTGCTTGGTGTGCTAAACCTAGGACCTTAGAAAGAGTAGAGAGTATTTTTTAGGGTTTTATCTCAAGCTCAAATGGTTCTCAACTCATGAGAGGGGAGAGCTAGAGAGAGAGGAAGAGGAGGAGAGAGAATGAGAATGATAGAATGAGAATAGTTTTACAACCATCTCACATATATGTGAATTATGAAAAATAGATAATTAGCTAAAGATAATTGTCACGGTTAATCAAGAAATGACCATTATCATTTCACATTAAATACTTTTGCAAGGATCAAAGAGCATCTTTCATATGGAATGATGATGGTCAACTTGTCAACCTAGGTCAACAAGTCAAGTATAGTCAAATGGTCAACACCCCTAACCATGCACAATTATAATTAACTAATATTAATAAATCATAATTCATACATAAACATTAGGGTTAAGAAAATGACAATGGTCATCAACCCTAATGAAAGTTCTCTGCCTCTGTCTCAGTCAACTGTGCATACACACCCGTATCCGTGTTCCGAAGAACACGAATACAATGAGATAAAACCAATCCCAAATCATATACTAGGATCCGGCTTAAACCAAAGCCCGCTAGTATAAGCTGTCCAGACACCAAACGTGCACAAGTGCACGGATGTGAACGAACCCTGTCGCAAAACCATGCGACCTCTACTCATTTTGCCTAAAGGCGAATAACCCTCTGTGTGGGACTCTAAAGACTCGACACTACGCTGGCAGTGGGTTTAACCACAGACCGCAAGCGGTACTAGCTGTATGTAACGGTCCCCAGGTAGATGCCGATAAGAAGACTGACGAGGTAAACCCATCTGAACTCCTACTGAGCCTGAATGTGACAGTCTCTGTACAGTCCGGTCTATTCGTCTAAGAATATCGCATGGCGGGCCTATGGGGCGGTAAATGTCAGTCCCCTACTAGCGGTACAAGTCGTGCCGGAGTGTAGCCCAGAACACCTGAGATAACACTGGAAACCTACCAGTCTATCTCGCTTGCCCTGGCCAGGGACTTTGTGTAATGGCTCTCCTAGACACAGCGCGATATCAACCCCCAATACCGGGAGAGACGAATCCTGTCTAACCGTCACTGCCTCCAAGTGCTTCGGGACTGCACCCAAAAACTACCTGTTTGCACGACTCCTTTGAGCCGTGGTAGGGTAGTAATCAAAGTACAGTGGGAACACACTCGAGGCGAAGTAACAGTGTCAAGTCAACGGACTAAGCTGTACTCATGTCACCTGGGAACTGAGAACTGACGATAGGTATAATACCAACCAACAGTTCCCGACGAGTCCTATCCAGTGTACTCATAACCTAACGAGCACCCGCATACTATCCCAAGTACGACGTACTGATGGCTGTGGGACAGGCCGTCTCCCAAGCTGGGATGAGAAGCGCATACGCTAGTCTACTCCGGAGTATTGATGCCCTGTCTCGATAGTCCTACGACTAGGGACCTGCATAAGGATGTGCTTGTAGATTACCCAGCCCCCACGAGTGTGACTGCCATCACAATGCTGGTAATCAAGCAAAGATCCTAAGGGCTCCACTAATGTGTAAAGGCGATATGCTAAAAGAAACACATGCACACATTAAAGCAGAAACAAACCAAGTAGCATACTACTATTTTAAGCAAGATTGTCAATACAAGGTGAATATCCCAAGCTTCCATCAAGTAATATACATACTAGTATGATACAGTAATGGCCTCTAGGGCATATACACTAACAAGAAGCAGTACCGCTAAGAAAGGTGAAGACGGAGAATATCCTCCACTTCTTCAAAAATCATGTTATCTACCGGTTCAGAACTCCGCGATGGATAATTTCAGATAATGGACCAGCCTATAGAAGCCACAAAATAAACCTCTTCGCACAGCAACACAAAATAGACTGGAGGTACTCCTCGGTCTATAATCTTCGGGTCAATGGTCTAGCTGAAGTATTCAACAAGACCTTGACCAAGATTATAAAGAAGACGGTGTCTGGAAACAATAAGGACTGGCATGAAAGATTGCATGAAGCTCTTTGGACGTACCGAACAACATTCAAGACGGCCAAAAAAACTACACCACATGCATTAATGTTTGGTGCTGAAGCAGTATTCCCACTAGAGATAGAGCTCCCCTCATTACGAGCGGTGGTTCAATACGAGCTAACGGATGAAGAAAATTTCCATCTTAGGCTCGAGAAACTCGATGCTCTCGATGACACCCGCCTTATAGCACAGCAAAATCTAGAAGCTTATAAGGCAAGGATGACGCGATCATACGAAAAACTAACCAGGCCAAGAGCATTTCACCAAGGCGAACTCGTACTGGTTGTCAAAAGACTAATGATTCCTAATTGTGCAAAATAGAGGAAGTTCGAGCCAAACTATGAAGGACCATACATCATAGATAAGGTCTACCAGGGTGGAGCTTAATTGCTCATGAATATGCATGGCGAAAGGCCATTTCGGCCAATAAACTGCCGATTCCTCAAAAAGTACTACGCTTGAAGAGTCGCGACTTAGATTAATAATAGATAACGACGCTTGTATCCGTTCGCTATCTTCTTGAGTCAAAACTCTGAAAGTCGTATGCGCCCGATTATGCCGGGACAGTAGACCGCTACATCCTTAAACTGGTATCGGACTGAAATGTCCTTAAACTATCCTTTCGTCCCGAACATGGGAATGTTGGACTGGAATATCCTTAAACTATTAAATCATCCCGTACATAATAATGATGGATCACTACGTTCTTAAACTAGTATCAGACCGAAATGTCCTTAAACTATCATTTCGTCCTGAACACGGGAATGTTGGACCGTAATGTCCTTAAACTAATATATTTCCTTATGGTGGGTCTCCATATGGATCACCGTATACAATTCATGGACATTAAACAATTTATATCTCTCCCAAGCCCCATCGGCAAAACTATACCTGAAATCCCCACCGGCCGGAAAGCTCTACCAATGATGCGGTCTTTCAAAAAGTCGTGACCTGCAGCTGATAGTGTGTTACCTTACGGGTCGTCTGTCCCCTCGAGCAATGTTGGATCATCCATGACGATGAAAAAAATGGCACATCCACAAGCAAAATGGGCACGGATGAAAACTCGAAAGGGCGTCGTGAGTAAAAACAGCAGGGCTACTGGCGAGCTTGTGAAAACCTGGAAGGGTGCGAACTCGTCGAAAGAAAGAAAAGATGCACTTATAAAGTCCCCTCGACTTTGTGAGGAGAAAACACCTGCGTGAGATCCTTACGACTCATAAAAGAGCAACACATTTAGGAGTCCATACGATCCCTGAGGAGAAAATACACTTACGAAATCCTCACGACTTGTAAGGAGAATATATCCTCCGTAAGACCCTCACGGCTTATGGGATTCAAAAGCCTTAAGTTACAGAGGTGTAGACCTGTACTTGAGCCATCATAACTCCATAAATTTATGCCCTAAAAGTGGTCCAATATCGACTCTTGTATACAATCCACGGGCATAAATAAATATATTCCCAACCAAGTCTCGCCAAAAACGAGAAATATTCCTCGACAAGGTGAACGACACTTGCAAGTCCCCTCGACTGGGAATGATAAAGTACTCCTATAAGATCCTTACGACTTACGAGAGTAAGATACACTTAGGATCCCTCACGACTCCTAAGGAGAAAATACACCTATGAGATCATCACGACTCCTAAGGAGAAAATACACCTATGAGATCATCACGACTCATAAGGAGAAATACCTTTATGAGACCCCTACAGCTCGTAAAGTCGAAAAGGCCTTAGTTAGCACGGTTCTAAACCTGTTACCTACGCCACCATTGGCCAAAATTGGTAATGGTATATGATGAGTCGCTCCTGGCAATATTCCAGTTGTAGCGATACTGATGCCAAAGCTGGTATCAGACCTCAAGTTTCTGACTCACAACAAAACTGATGAGTATATAATAAAATAAAAGAAATAGTCAAAATGATGGAGCAGCTTGCAATAAAAATCAGCGAGTGAAAATAAAATAGTATAGCCGAAATGATTGGGCACTATGAATAAATAGCCGAAATGATTTGGCAATCACGACTTTCGCGAGAAGAAAAGCTGAAAGGATAGAGCATCATGGAAAATAAAAAATAATAATAATATAAAAAATTTCCGTCCTGCAAGTAGGTCCATACTGACTCTTGTATATAATCCATGGGCACAAATTAAAAGAAGGGAACCATATTTTCCCAATATGCTTCGTCAAAAGAAGAACCAAATCTTGACAGTACATATATAGCCTAGAGACTATCCCGACGCTCCTCCTCCTTCCAACAGGGTGCGGGCATAACGATCAAATAAAATTGGAGTAATTGCATATTCCTAGCTCCAGTTCTCGATAGCGAGACGTACAGCATAGAGGTCATACAGATGTTTACCCTACTTCAGCGAAAAATCGGCGCAACACCAAAGCAAAAGCGAAGTGACGACATATGCCTAGTTTCAGGTCTTGATGGGAAGCCTAAAGACCATTGGATGTCATCCCACCCGAGAAAGGCATGGTTATGACTCATCGGGGCTCCAAATTAGGCCTAACCTCAAGTTAAGTGCCATGGTAATACCCAACGCTAGATCTTCTAATGGTAATATGGATATACCAACCTGAGAAAACTGCTTGAAGACGTCTTGTCCAGCCTCAGAAGGGATCGGAGACATGACAAATGTGTAGTTACCCGAGCCACAACTCAAGGGATTGCATATCGGGGACATATCAGTCAATGCGCCGGTACGATGGACTTAACCTATTAACACAAACCTATCGGACTCCTATGATAAAAAGGTGTTATCTATATTTAACGTTAGGACAAGTTTGCCTATAAATCCAAGAAAAGGGTAAACTAAACACTCCGAAACTAGTACATAAATTAAGCCAAGCCATTGCAGCATAAAATAAAAAGTACGGATATAAAAAGAGGTTTTTTATAGGTCAAAATGTGGATAACAGACTACTGAAAAATGAAAGATTAATAAAAACAAACCATCGCACAAGGTTTATAGTCGTAAGATACTAGCATCGGTACATGGGTTCCTAAACTCAAAAATAAAGCGCAGCAAGTCTTCCCAAGCATCATCCTCCATCTTTTTGTGCTTCCGTTCGCGGAGGCAGGCCTCGGGGTCGCTACTGATATCTTTCGTCCTAGCATATGAAGCTATGATTGCTCTTTGTTGGTATATGCGATGCAAGAGAGTAATCGCTCCATCCCTCCGCCGTTTAGAGATCAGGCCCATCAGGTAGACCGAGTATACTTTGTCTTCGGCCTAATCAAACACTTGGAGCGGCATCACCTCAAGATTTCCGGGCAAGGCATCCCAAATCGCTTCAAACACCATCTGCAGAAGAAATGAGCGGCAAGGAAGTAGTCGTCCGCAATGAGCTTCTAAGCGATGCATCATGGCTTCGCACTGATCGTCGGTATAGTCTGGCCCATAATAATAAATGATGTTGTGAGAAATGATGTCCTAAATGGTATACAAGTGATCTTCCACTATACCTGAAAGGCAAGAAAGGAAAAGAAGGCGTTAAAATTGCAATCATGGAATATCCTGTGAATGATGAACAATGAGAGTCTTAACTATGAGTTTCTGGAAAAAATCATCTAAGATTTTTTTTAAAGTACTTAAGCTAAAATGTTTAAATTTCTCTAAAGTCCTTAAACCAAAATGTTTAAATTTCTTTAAAGTGCTTAAGCTAAAGCCTAAGTCGAAATTGTCCATAAGTGTGCAACGGACGAGAAAAGGACAAGCACGAAACCCATAAGTGCGCACTAAGAAAGTGAGTCAAGGGTACAAATGCGCAGTGTGCTTACCTCTCGAAGTTAAGGAAGCAAAGGCTTCTAAAGGGAAGCAAAAGCTTTGGACAAGTGCGTAGGCACTGAAGAGACAAGTGCGCACTTAATTAAGTAAAGCAAGAGCATCGCACATGCGCAAATCAGGCCAAAGACAGAGGTGTGCATGTGCACTTACCAAACGAAGGCAAAGAATGAAAGGCTAAGGCTTCAGGGAAGCAGGTGCGCAAAAAAAGTGCAAGTACGATCGGGAGTTGGGCCTTATTTATAAAAAGTGCTGCTACGATTCGACTGTCTGATAGTACGACTTCCCACTTAATTGCGATGGTCCGGTAACTTGCGAAGTCCTAAGGGAAATTGAACAGTGGAAAGTTTTACACCGCGGCGCACACGTGAAATACATGTGCGCACAATCGGTGGGGTTCATTTGTTCACATCTATTTAATTAGTCACTTATATATGTGCGCACATGAGTGAGAACTAACGTTGAAGGTATGTGCACATATATGTGCACGTATGAAGCTTAATGCATGACACGTGCGCAACATATGCGTCCATTATTGGCATTCACACTTAGTAGAAATTCCTAAGGGTAAAGTGTATGCGCAAAGCACATGCGCATACGCTTGCCATATGCACGTGCAAAGCACGTGCGCACAAGCAAGATGCGCATATATTTACAAGATGCAATCAATGGAAGGATATTTGTTGGAGGTGAAATATTCATTAGTCAACAAAATTCCTTTAAATAAACATCTTATTCTATAGGGAAGAGATCACTAAATATAGGATCGGTACCACAGGGGTTAACAAATTAGTATACAAAATTCTCTAACTCCCTCTCAGCCTTCTCTACTATATCGAAACGACGATTCTCACGAAACATCGGTCCCCACAGATCAGAGCCGTGCTCGTCGGCAAAAGCAAACATGATGGCCCGCCGAGCCCGTATCTGACTCAGCAAGTGGACAGAGCAGTACCTTAGGGACTTCGTGATTAGACCGGCCTTCTGAAAGCAGTTAACTTTGCCTTCCGCCACGTCGAGCATTGCCAAAGTCATCTCTGCCGGGTGAGGAAGAACGTCATCAAGAACGGCGAGGAAAATCATGCGAAGCCAAATAGAGCCGGCAGGAAGAGGAGATCCCCTACGAATCATGAGCTCGTGCATCACCGTGTCGCACTGAGCATCTGTAAGAGCGGGATTCGCCAGACGTGCGGCGAAACAAGGAATAATCTCCCCGATAGGCATCTCCCATAGCTGTCAAGAAGCATGCCGGCGATCGCAAGCCATGATTCTTTCTCTGTGAAAATGGTTCTTTATCTGTGAAAGTAAAGGAGAAGATGAATTTCTTCAAATTATAAAGAGAAGCATTCAAGTAATGCAGAAAATGTTGCGCATGGTGTCAGTTGGAACGATTCCTAAACTTTGACCAAAAGAAAGTGTTGGAAACGTAGAGGATGACTCAGAAAATCACAAAAAGGATGAAATGGCTTCCACGTGTTGAACACGTGAGCACTCACATGAAAAATATGTGACCCCCGGCTTCAGGGAGGACTAAATCCTATGAAATGACTCCCACGTGTTGAACATGTGAGCGCTCACATGCAAAGCATGTGACCTCCGGGTTCGGTGAGGGTTAAACCCAGGGATATAAGCCTCACGTGTTCAACACGTGAGCGCTCACATACTTTGCATGTGAGCGCTGAATACTGATGAAATTAAAACTCAAACAAACCTCATGTGTTAAACATGTGAGCGCTCATGTGCAAAGAACGTGAGTATTTTAGTCATTTATATACGACAACCCTCACATGAATGCCACATGAGCGCATCGGTTTGAAGCACTAGTTTCAGATAGAATTAAATTCTATTTAGAACTAAGGTCTACTTGGGAAATATTTCCCCCTGATCTTTCTAATACTAGAAAGATTTTATGTGTTAAACAGAGAGTCTTTGGATTCAAAATCCAACGGTGATTATAATATCACCGAATAAATTAGAAGACAAAATCAAATTCGTTGTTAGGAAAATATTTTCCTGATCTTGCTAAAACAAACAGAAAATATTTTATGTTAAATAGAAATCCACTGGATCAAAAATCCAACGGTGGACAAAATTCCCTCATGTGATCTTTAAGATCAATTAAATCAATTGATATCTCTCATGAGAGATTTTCTCAAACTAATTGATAGTTTTTCCTCCCTATATAAAGAACCCGAAACTTCAAGTCTCGTACACAGAATCAACCCCATAAGATGATTAAAGATACGACCGAGAATTTAATTCTCTTTTTTGAAGAAAGATAATCTTCCTCCTTCGAAAACTCTAGGTAAAGAAAGTAGAGAGATCAAAATATCTCATTTACCTATCATATATATTTATATATATAAGGGTTTAACCCTCTAAAAAAAGAACTTAGTTCTTTCCCTGGATCTGAGATCCGCAAGAAAAATCTCGTATAAGTTGAGAATTTAATTCTCATCGAGAAGATCTTGTTCTTTAGATTCAAGATCTAGGGGAAAATTATGTTGTTTTATCACCCCCATATAAATATAAGAAAAGAATATGGAAGGAAAAGATGGAATTTACATTCTAAGAATTTAATTCCTTTAAAGATATATTTTATCTAAAAACATGGTTTAACCCTTCAAAGAACTTAGTTCTCACAAAAAAAAAGAGAAGAAGAAAAGAAGAACTTAGTTCTTGCGGTTGATATCTGCACGAGTATGATGGAGGCTCACATGAAAACCCAGAAAATAAAGACTCACGTGATATCTACGTGAGCAATCAAAAAAACCATGAAGACAGTGCCTCACGTGATATTCACGTGAGTGTATAGAAGGCCCATGAAGAAAGAGTCTCACGTGTTATATACGTGAGCGCCCATATGTACGAACTCAGCACCTTATGTGCCATACACATGAGCGCTTGAAAAATGCCAGAGCGTGAGTGTCTTATGCAATACCCACGTGAGCGCTATATAAAAAGTGCTTAGCACTGATAGGGCAATGCCCATGCCCGAGCACCCCAAGTGATATCCATGTGATTGTCACGTCTCACGTGATACCCACGTGAGCATTGTATAAAAAGTGCTTAGCACTGATAGGGCAACGCCCAAGCCCGAGCGCCCCATGCGATATCCATGTGAGCGCCACGTCTCACATGATACCAGGTGAGCGTTGTATAAAAAGTGCTTAGCACTGATACGGCAACGCCTAAGCCCGAGCGCCCCACATGAGCTCTACGTCTCACGTTATACCCACGTGAGCGCTGTATAAAAAAGGCTTAGCACCGATAGGGAAACGCCCAAGCTTGAGCACCCCATATGATATCCACGTGAGCGCCAGAGCATGATTTGGATATTATATCCACAATTAGAAATGACTGAGTGCTTAGCACTGATAGGGCAACGCCCAAGCCTTAACGCCCCACGTGATATCCATATGAGCGCCAGAGCATAATCTGGATATTATACACATAGTCTAAATGACTAAGTGCTAAACACTGCTGGGTAATATGAAAGCCCAAGACTGGGCCCCAAAATTGGCTAAGTCTCTGAAGTTTTAAACTCCTTGAGCCCATATTGCACATTGTAACGAAGCCCATATGCTCCTTAAATGGATCTAAATAAGATTAATGATCCTTAAACATACGTCTAAGTCGATCTTAGTCTTGTATGAGACTAACGTATGCTTAGCCCATACACTTATATATTTAAGTCGATCTTAATATAAAGCAAGATTAACGATCCTTAAACCCCTGAACTGATGGAACATATGACCTAAGTTCAATCCCAAATTTATAATATATATACGGATTTGGACTAATCCGCGCCCTATGAGCGACAACATAAACTAGTCTCCGTATACAATCTACGAGCAACCATAATAAACAATGTATATAACACGACACGAAGTGACCTACGGGAGCAGGTGAAAGTTGTTATCGCAATGCGATAGCGTAATTAACTGCAGGGGCTTGCGCCTACAGGGAAGAGCGACCCCACAATTAAAAACCTCTCACATATGAGGGGAATCTGATAAATCACGCTAAAACAGTCACATCTATCCAAACCTCTGATATACGGTGCCATAAATCAACTTGGCATCTTCAGAGAGGTGGATAGATATGTTCCAAATAGAATCTGCCCCCGTATTCAGGATAGATGTCTCAACGTCTCAGTCCAGTTTTCGGCAGTAAACAATACCGTCGCATTGGTTAATAGCTTCTTGACATGCAATCTCTTAGGTTGCGGCTCGAGTATCCACGTGTTTTTCGTGTCTTTGATCCTTTCTGAGGCCGAATATAACGTCTTCAAGTAATATTCTTAGGTTGGAGTATCCACATTACTATCGGAAGATTTAGCATTAGGCATCGCTATGGCACTTTACCTTGAGGTTAGGCTCTATTTAGAGCCCCGGTGGAGTTATGACCGCATCCTTCTAAGATGGGATGACATCCAATCGTCTTTAGGCATGTATGGAACGCCATCAAAAACTAGAGTTAGGAATGTATCGCTACTCCACATTAATTTGCTTGAGAAGTTGCCACTAAATCCTTTGGGGGACAAAGTAGCTCTCGGTAGTCTTTGGGCTTATATGACACCGCTGAGACTCAAACCCTTGCTGAAGCGCTTCTTGCTTGGTAGCATTCAACGAAACACATCGCTCATCTTCATTCATTTACGCCGGTGGATTGTATACGATAGTCTATGGTGACTAGTCATAGGTTATATATATATATATATATATATATATATATATATATATATATATATATATATATATATATATATTATCCGCGATTTATCTATCATTTTGGTTTTTCTTATCGCAAAGTCACGATTTTCTAATCATTTCGGCTATTTTATCACGATGTCCATGTTAGTTATATGTATGCCCTAGAGGCCATTATTATACATGTGAAGTATATTATAATGGATGCTTGGACATATATAGGGAGGACTTTCTTGCTTGACATGATAGTATACTATCTGGTTGCTCTTTATCTTAACATGTACACTTATTGTCTCTCTATTACATATTGATAAAGCCCTAAGGATGAGTACTTGACTACCAGGATTATGATGCAGATCATACTAGTGGGGCAGAGGTAGTCGGTAAGTATATCTTTCAATTGTTCCTAGTCGTGGGAGTATCGAGATGGGGCATCGATATTCCAGAGTAGACTAGCGTATACGCTTCTTGACCCATATGATGGGCGATGGATGATCCCATATCCATTGGTGTTTGACATCAGAGATGGTATACGGGTACTCAGTGGAGACTGGGTACACTGAACGGACTCGCCGAGAACTCCTAGATGGTATTTTACCTATCGTCACATAGCAATTCTCTGGTGACACTGGTACAGGTTAGTCTGTCGACCCGAGATCGTCATAGAGTCTTGTGTGATTCCCACTGTGCTTTGATTCCACCTTACCACGTTCAAGAGATCGTGCAAAACGGTGGTTTTTAGGTAAAGTCCTGAGTCACATAGAGGCAATGAGCGATAGGAGGGGATTTCGTCTCTCCCGGTATTGGGGGTTGATGTGGCGCTATGCTCGATCGGCCATAACAGGAAATCCCTGGCCAGGGTTGCTGAGATCTACTGGTAAGTGTTATCGGTAGTTTCTCGAACCGTTATAGGCCACAAATCGGAATGACTTATCAGGGCTATTGGGGTCTGACGTTTACCACCCCCCGGCTGAGATATGCGACATATCAGACGAAGAGACTGGACTGTATGGTAGTGTTACTGATTGGATTCGCAGGAATATGAGCAGGCTTGCTTGTTAATCTTCTGATCGCTCAATACCCGGGTGGCCGTTACGTTTAGCAGACCGCTTGCGGCTTGTGGGTGACTGATATGATCACCACCTACTGCCGGCTTATTGACGAATCTTTAGAGTCATACACAGAAGTTTCCTGTCTCAAGCAAAATGAAGTAGGAGCACATATGTGATATTTGCGGGACCGAGATTAATACGCGTATGTGATACCGTATTCTATTCTCGTGATATGTGATATCGGTAGGTTATATGTGATATAACCGGGCTGTCGAATTAAGTGTTGATTCGACAAGTTGATACATTTGATATTAGTCGATTGTATGTGATATAGCCGGATTATTAAATCAAGTGTTGATTTAATAATTTAATGTATAATTATATATTTGATATATTATCTTACATTAACTAATATTAGCTCACTTAAGTATTCTTTTTCTCACTAGTGTATACTTAGTATATATGTGATATATATTAATATACATCTTTTATGTCATGCTTAATGTCACATGCTACATGGGTGTATGAGACTCAAACCATGCTTATAATAATGTAAGGTTTTGTTTATTTAAAGTAAATCAACTTAGTTGGAAATTATCACATGGTTGAAACTTGTAGAAGCTTGTGGAACCATTGACCAAGTCCACTAATTTTGTTTTACTTGAAGATATTTATTAACCCAACCATTATTGTTTAGCCATGATTTAGTCTTTACATGAATTAGTATATGATATTAACTCACTCATGGTTGCTATTCTCACCACTTGATTCATTCTTCACTTGCTTCATTTCATGATTGCTTTCTTCATCTCCTTCCTCAAGCTTTCTAGCTTCATGAGAGGTGAAGAAAAATAATGAGAAAATTATTTCTAAAGTGAGCAAAATTCCTACTTCATCTACCTCTTCTCTACTAGCCATTTAGATTGGGTTGTTTCTTCACTTGTTCATCACTTAGTGAAGAGGTAGCTTGAGTTAGTGTCACCTCGGCGTAGATCATTTTCGGCCTCGAAGACTTCAAGCAAGCTTGTTCCGTTCATCTTGTGGAGCCTTTCTAGAGTCCGGGAGTTCACTACTTGGAGCGAAGGGACTACTACACGGAGCTATTGAAGTGAAGGACCGGTCTATAAAGGTTGTATTCCTTGTTCACTTAGATGTAAATATGTTTGCATTCTAGTTTCGTCTAATTCTCTAGTTAAGATTCTAGGTTAGGGTTCTTTAGCGCGCCAATTTTTTTAAAATGGCATGGTCGATGCCTCCCGAAATCCAGCGGCGACCTAGGGAACCCTGCAGTGGTATCAAAGCCATGCTAGAGAATTAGACGATGTTTGTAGGATTACGAAACCGAAACAACTCCGAAACACTCGAAACATAAACGCAGTTTCTGTCGAATTTTTCTGAGTGTCTAAATATTTTTTAAGCAAATGCAGAATGCTACATATGATGTAACATGAACACCACAGAAAATTGAACCCCTCTCGCCGGAAAATGGCCGGCAACATTGCAGTAAAAACCGGCCTAGACAGATTGCAGTAAAAACCGGCCTGGCCAGTTTTTCAGTGTCTTCTCGGGTTGAATTTTCTCTCGTGTTCTTGGCTCTGGGTTTTGGTGTTTCGGGTGTTGCTTGTTTTTACTGATATTGCATGTGATGTTATATTTCTGTAAAGGCAATTCGGAGTGTTTCGTAGTCGTAATTCTAACATCGTTTCGGGTATTTTAGACGACGTTAAAAAGTTCGAATGGATAACAATAACTCATTTTTTTCCCTCGCTGGAAATTTTCTAAGAGTTGGATTTTTCCAAGTTTAAGATACTCAGAAAATCATGCAGGTGATTCCATGGACCCTCTAGAAGAACGAAACCCTAACTCGATTCTGTGACCGTCGGAACCGCCACCAAACCCTAGGGTTTGTAGTAGTTCCGCGGCACCATAGGTGAGGCAAGGGTTGACCCTTCTACAGTTGGTCCATAAGTGTTGTGGAATGTTCTGGATAATTTTTAAACTCCGCTCAAGTGTTAAGCTCTTTGGGAAATTTTGGGTGTTTGTTGATTCGATTGAAAAGTTTAACATCGTCTAGCTATCCGTGATTGTAATACAATACTTGGAATCCACAATATTTAGTTTTGTGAAAACTAATTTGAATTTTATAAATCTAGCAATTCAGTCTCATTTGATCGGTTGCCACGAGATTTTGATGTTGATCAAAAGTCCGTCGCAATCACATAGCGTACGCGGATACTCGCCGGGAAACCTTACTAGATAGCCATGCCCCATAGCCCCGACCAAGTGACTGTAGGAGAACCCCATCGCCAAAAGCATCCGTTCGGGTGCTCGCGGCCGCGGTGTTCCGCCTAAGTGCACTTCGTCGACGGCATCAAGGGTGCGGCCGTCTACTAAAGTTTCCAACGAGCATTCGATCAGGTTGTCGGGAATCTTGTTGAATTACCCGACTGGTTATTGAAAAGTGTTTTCAATATCGAGACTAAAATGCGGGGTTTATAATTGTTAGGCATGTGATGTTTAAGGAATTTATTTGGTTAGGCATGAAATCCAAAGTATGTGATACATTGGGTTTATGATGTCTAAGGTGGTTACGAATTCCAATTGTTGTAGTTATTCACTTTCTTTTTAGCGATCGTAAGTGTAATATGTGTTGTATCGCCGGTTTCGTTGCTATATGTCAACGACAATTAGGATACACATATTTACTTACGTTGATGATATGTGATATTATGTGTTGCTGAGATATGTTATATTGGATCGTCGTGTTTGGGATAGCCGAGGGTTTTTATATGAGATGAGAGTTTTTCATTTTCATTCATGTAAAAGCTTGTATGTAATATTCTTTTATTGGGACACTTCCGGGTTGAGGATGATGTCACCATTGATGTATATTATTTACTTTTCCGCATCAGGATAGACCCAAGGAGGAGAGCACAAGTAACCGGGTTCTAGGGTCCAGTAGGAGACCATCTCGAGGAGTCGAGACCGGGACTCCTAACTCTATAATTGGTAGGGTTGCTTGCCGCTCTCATAGAGGTATAGGGATGTGGGTTTGGCTATTCATCGTGGCCGTGGAATCCGCGTTTTTTACTGGCTTAATTTAAAACACGGAATTCCTAGTATATCCAATATTTCATATGTGTTCTTCTGCTGCTGATATTCTGTGATGTGATCACTTGATATGTTGAGACGAATGCTTATATTATATATATGATATATAATAAATATTGCTGCTTTCGTTTCTTTTGTGATGCTTAGGAAGCATAATTGATGGGACTTCAATAATGAGATTAATGAAATAAAAGAAACCTAAAGATGTTGTAGAATCTTGTTTTAAAAAAACTGGTAGCTCTAGTTCTTGCTTTGCATAGCGGTATTCCTTGTAGAATATCCAGCACCTTATTCGATAAGGAAAGAGCTGAGATCCCTTCACAGGGAGTGACCTCTTTAGCGAAACTGGCAGATGCTATAACCCACTCGGTTTTGTCTTTTGATTGCTTTTATAATTCATGCTTTGCATAGTGGTATTTTTGAAATATCCAGCACCTCATTCGATGAGGAAAGAGCCGAGATCCCTTTACCGGAAGTGACCTCTTTAGAGAAACTAGTACAAGCCTCAAAAACACTCCCTTTTCAAAATCACTCGATTCTACAACGATATCAAGTTCATTACGGAAAAGGTTTTCTCAAATACCTGTCGTAGCCCTCCGTCATTTCAGATAAGTAGTATTTAGTATCCGTACTACGTTTGTTGGTTTTCATCAAGGCGTAGCGTGCAGTAGCTGATTAGTGCTTATCTGCTTAAGCATATGATGCGATTGGATTAGGGTAGTCGTACTAATTTGTTGGCTTTCGTCAAGGGTCGTGCGGGTGGGTTTAATTCAATCATGAAATGTACTGATTAAACTTGACTAGCAGCCTATGGTTTGTTGGATTTCGTCACGGTCATAGGACGCTAGGGGTAAAAGATTATCGGGAATTTCAAGTGTTGAAATTTGCAATGAGATTGCATACCTTCTATGAGATAGTTGGATCCCGATACGCACTACGAGTAAGAGTTACTCCTGGGAAAGTTTTACACATTACAATTAGCCGATCAAAGTAGGTGTCTAGAAAGGTGTTACCGGGGTTACGCCCCTGGGAAAACGAGGTTTTAATTAGGTCCGTGCGAAAGCACGGGGAACCTCCCTCAGAGTACCGACACTGGCCTGGACGAAAGATTGGCGAACTTGTAGGGTGTAATTAATCCCGGCTAGTCTTACCTTTTAGGGTTTGAAGGAAGATTTGATAAAAACAGTGGGAGCCATCCTGATTAGATAAAATAATAACCAATCTGATCTTGCAAAAGCATACGCTGAGTGTTTTCTTCTCTCTCTCTCCTGGTAGCGACCATGTCATGCCTTAATCAAGATAATAATATGGATGTATTGACCGAACCTGCTTATTATACTGAGCTAGGGAACGTTGGTTCCACTCTATCTTATAATTGTTATATGTCCAAGCAGGAAATAGGGGAATATCCGGATTCCTACGCGACCCAATCGAGGAATGTGCATGTTGATGCACTTCTTCAGGTGTGTTTATTACCGAGAACTGTTTCTCAGTATCCTCTACGTCCTAGGTATGAGATACCGGATCAGGATCCTACATATGTAATATGTTACATGGGTTATAGAAAGGTAAAGAAATGGGATTGGGTGATATGTCTCTAAGTGTTAGAGAATGGTGCAATTGTTGCAGCCAAATCAGTTAGCAAATATCACCTTGTATCACCAAATGGTAAATACATTGATTCTGAATGAATGTTATTACATACCGAACCTGATATACAATATTCATTAGTTTCTTTATTAACTTAAAGAAGGATATAATTTTGTATTGCAGGATAATGTTGTGAACATTTTCCTTAATCAAGAGTTGATTGGATCAGGCACATTATGTAATGGCATAAACATTCTAAATCAAACCACGGTACAAAGTATCTAGAACACACACAAGAGGAGTAGTTCATAAATGAATGAATCCTTCTTGTGGCATTGTAGACTAGGTCATATCTATACGACACGACTAGCTAAGTTACATAAGGTTGAATATGAGAATCTGTTCGAATTTTTATCTTATGATACTTGCCAGTCTTGTCTCAAAGGTAAAATGACCAATACTCTGTTTACTGGAAACAGAGATAAAGTTAATGAACTCTTGGGACGCATACATGATGATGTATACGGTCCTATGTCTACAAATGTCAGGCTTGGTTCTTCGTACTTCATTATATTCACTGATCATCTCTCAAGATTCGGACATATGTTCCTGTTGAAACACGAGTTTGAAACTTTTGAGAAATTCAAGGAATATAAGCTTGAAGTTAAGAACCAGACGGGTAGAAGTATTAAGTCTTTCGACGTGGTTGGAAAAGGGAATACTTGGGTATGGAGTTCCAGGATTATTTAAAAGAGAATAGGATTCTCTCTCAGCTTACTCCTTCGTATACACCACAGCACAACGGTGAATCGAGGCGAAGGTTTCGCACCTTATGAGATATAGTGCGCTCTATGATGAGTACTGCTGAGTTACCTGTTTCCTTTTAGAGTTATGCACTTGAGAAGCTGCATACCTATTGAATGGGGTTCCATCCAAATCAGCGCCTACCACTACATATGAGATATGGAATGGGAAGAGACCATGTCTTAAACGAGTTAAGATATGGGGTTGTTCGACCTATGTTGAAAAGCAAAATCCGGGAAAACTCGAGGCAAGGTCAGTTCTGTAAGCTTATTGGATATCCTGAACATTTGCGAGGGTATATCTTCTACAACACTGAGGAGCAAAATGTTTTTTGTTTCTCAGCATGCCACCTTTTTAGAAAAAGGAATTTCTTATGAAGAAATTTGTGGTCATGAGGTAGAACTGGAAGGAGTTCCAGCTGGACAAACTAACAGCTGATGATTTGGTGAAACCAAAGGATTCAATAGTCTCCGACGAACCTCAGCCTCTCCGTGAATCTAGTAGGGTTCCTCATCCCCCTGAGAGATACTACGGTTTTCTCGATGACAGTGGGAGCGAGGATTGCATCATGGTAGATGATGACCCAACCAGGTTCAGGCAGGCCATCACGAGTGGGGACTCTGTGAAATGGCTGGATGCTATGCGATCAGAGATGGAATCCATGTACACCAATAAAGTATGACTTTGAACGTTGCACCTGAAAGGGTAAAACCCATTGGGAGCAAATGGATCTTGAGAAGATTCTTGGTATAGATGGAAAACTTGTGACTTTCAAAGCTAGACTTATAGTAAAAGGTTCTCGTCATGCAACCAAGAATGGTTTATGATGAAACCTTTTCTCCAGTGGCTATGCTTAAGTCCATCAGGATTAAAGCACACATCGCGGAGTTGGAACATCTGTTTTGATGTGGCAGTCAAAGAGTTTGACTTCATCAAAAAGGTAGATGAACCTTGTATATACAAGAAGGTTGAAGAGAGTAAGGTTGTCTTCCACGTATTGTACGTAGATGACATACTCTTGATAGGAAATGGTTTCCTATGCTACACTCGGTCAAGCTCCTCTTATCACGAGGATTCTCCATGGAAGATCTGGATGATACCTACTATATCTTGTGGATTATGATCTATGGTGATAGATCTATATGAATGTTGGGAGTGTCCCAAATCCAGGTACATTAACACCATACTAAAGGGGTTTTATATGGAAGATTCTAAGCGTGGTGGTTCACCCACTTACTCAGGAATCACTCTCTCCAAAAAGATGTCTTCCGAGACTGATTTGGAGAGAGCTCGCATACAAGGGATACCCTATACTTCGGCAGTAGGCTCTATCATGTGTGCGATATTATGTACCAGACCAGATGTAGCTAACTCACTAGTTGTAGTGATCGGGAATCAGTCGGATCTTGGGAGAATCACTGGACAGTTGCGTAGGACATTCTTAAGTACTTGAGAAGCACTGAAGAAATGTTCTTGGGGTTTTGGTAACGGTGAACTCCAGTGGGAGTCCTTTACCAATTCGAGCTTCCAGAGTGATAAGGTCGACTGAAAGTCGGTCACGGGCTTTGTCTTTACCCTCACTGGAGGGACGGTATGTTGGAAGAGTTCCAAGCTATATACCATGGCAAACTAGACGATAAAGGTTGAATACATCGCTACCAACGATGCTACCAAAGTGGATGTCTAGATATTTCTTGTTCATGAGATGAACATGGTTCCTACCATTGTGTATCCTATAATTGTTATTGTGACAGAAATGGAGTTATGGCTTTGGCCTAGGAACGCCGGTCCCATCAGCGATCCAGACATATTCTGAGGACAGTATCACCTGATCAGGGAGATGGTTGATCTCCAAAGGATCAAGGTAAGGAGAGTTGACACGAAGGATAACACGGCGGATCCACTCACAGAGGTCTTTTCCTAGAGAGACTTTTATGGGGCATTGAGTATGAGATACTACAACAAATGGCCTTAGTGCAAGTGAGAGATTGTTAGTTATATGTATACCCTAGAGGCCATTATTATACATGTGATGTATATTATAGTGGATGTTTGGACATATATAGGGAGGACTTTCTTGCTCGACATGATAGTATGCTATCTGGTTGCTCTTTATCTTAACATGTACACTTATTGTCTCTCTATTACATGTTGATAAAGACCTTAAGATGAGTGCTTGACTACCAGGATTATGATGCAGATCATACTAGTGGGGTAGAGGTGGTCGGTAAGTACATCCTTCAATTGTTCCTAGTCGTTGGAGTATCAAGATGGGGCATCGATATTCCATAATAGACTAGCGTATACGTTTCTCGACCCATATGATGGGCGATGGATGATCCCATATCCATTGGTGTTTGACATAAAAGATGGTATACGGGTGCTCAGTGGAGACTGGGTACACTGAACGGACTCGCCGAGAACTCCTAGATGGTATTATACCTATCGTCAGATAGCAGTTCTCTGGTGACACTGGTACAGGTTAGTCTGTCGACCCGAGATCGTCATGGAGTCTTGTGTGATTCCCACTGTGCTTTGATTTCCACCTTACCACGTTCAAGAGATCATGCAAAACGATGGTTTTTGGGTACAGTCCCGAGTCACATGGAGGCAATGAGCGATAGGAGGGGATTTCGTCTCTCCCGGTATTGGGGGTTGATGTGGCGCTATGCTCGATTGGACATAATAGGAAATCCCTGGCCAGGGTTGCTGAGATCTACTGGTAGGTGTTATCAGTAGTTTCTCGAACCGTTATGGGCCTCACATCGGCATGACTTATCAGGGCTATTGGGGTCTGACGTTTACTACCCCCAGGCTGAGATATGCGACATATCAGACGAAGAGACCGGATTGTACGGTAGTGTTACTGATTGGATTCGCAGGAGTATGAGCGTGTTTGCTTGTTGATCTTCTGATCGCTCAATACCCGGGTGGCCATTACGTTTAGATGACTGCTTGCGGCTTGTGGGTGACTGATATGATCATCACCTACAGCCGGCGTATTGACTAGTCTTTAGAGTCCTACACAGAGATTTCTTGTCTCAAGAGAAATGAAATAGGAGCACATATGTGATATGTGCGAGACCGAGATTAATACACGTATGTGATACCGTATTCTATTCTCGTGATATATGATATCAATCGGTTATATGTGATATAACCGGGCTGTCGAATCAAGTGTTGATTCGACAAGTTGATACATTTGATATTAGTCGGTTGTATGTGATATAGCCGGATTATTAAATCAAGTATTGATTTAATAATTTAATGTATAATTATATATTTGATATATTATCTCACATTAACTAATATTAGCTCACTTAAGTATTCTTTTTCTCACTAGTGTACACTTAGTATATATGTGATATATATTAATATACATCTTTTGTGGCATGCTTAATACCACATGCTACATGGGTGTATGAGACTCACACCATGCTTATAATAATGTAAGATTTTGTTTATTTAAAGTAAATCAAATTAGTTGGAAATTTTCACATGGTTGAAACTTGTAGAAGGTTGTGAAACTATTGACCAAGTCCACTAATTTTGTTTTACTTGAAGATATTTATTAACCCAACCATTATTGTTTAGCCGTGGTTTAGTCTCTACATGAGTTAGTAAATGATATTAACTCACCCATGGTTGCTATTCTCACCACTTGATTCATTCTTCACTTGCTTCATTCCATGGTTACTTTCTTCATCTCCTTCCTCAAGCTTTCTAGCTTCATGAGAGGTAGAGAAAAATAGTGAGAAAATTATTCCTAAAGTGAGCAAAATTCTTACTTCATCAACCTCTTCTCTACTAACCATTTAGATTGGGTTGTTTCTTCACTAGTTCATCACTTAGTGAAGAGGTAGCTTGAGTTAGTGTCTCCTCGACGAAGATCATCTTCGACCTCGAAGACTTCAAGCAAACTTGTTCCGTTCATCTTGTGGAGCCTTTCTAGAGTCCGGAAGTTCACTACTTGGAGCGAAGGGACTACTACACGGAGCTATTGAAGTGAAGGACCGGTCTACAAACGTTGTATTCCTTGTTCACTTAGATGTAAAGATGTTTGCATTCTAGTTTTGTCTAATTCTCTAGTTAAGATTCTAGGTTAGGGTTCTTTAGCGCGCCAATTTTTAAAAAGTGGCATGGTCGATGCCTCCAAAAATCCAGCGGCAACCTAGGGAACCCTGCAGTCCAATCATTTCGCCTATTTATAATATTTTTACTTACTGCTTTTTATTGCGAGTTGCTCTATCATTTTGGCAATTTTTTCTTTTCCATACTCATCAATTTTGTTGTGAATTGGAGACTTGGGGTCTGATACCCTATTCGACATCAATATTGCTACAACTGGAACATTGCCAGGAGCAACTCATCATATGCCATTGCCTATTTTGGCCAATGGTGACTTAGAAAATATGTTTAGATCTCTGTTATCTAAGGCTTTCGAATCTTCATAAGCCGAAAGGGTCCTATAAAGTATTTCTCCTTACGAGTCGAGAGGATCACGCAGGTGTATTTTCTCCTTTTGAGTCGTGTGGACCCCTAAGTGGGTTTCCCTCGGGAGTCGTAAGGATCTCGTGAGGGTATTTTCTTCCTTGTAAGTCGAGAAGACCTATAAGTGCTTTTCACCATATCGGAAGTACCGATCATCTATGGTGGGACTTTGACATCTTTACTTCTTTTCTTTTCACGAGCTTGCTCCCTTTCGAGTTTTCACAAGTTCGCAAGTAGTCCTGTTGTTTTTATTCATGGAGCCCTATTTAATTTTTATATGTGCCCATTTTTCTTGTGAACATACCTTTTTTTATGGTGGAACTGTAAGTCCACGTTAACCCATCCCGGTTCTTTCGGGGATGCGGAAATGGAAAAAAATGATTTTTACGGTAAAGGTAACATGGACTAGAAATAGGATCTTTGCTAAACAAACACCTAGCAAACTAACTAGAAGTTTAACTACTATGTTAGGGGGGCTATACCTAGGTCTTGAACTCCTTCTCTTCTTGCTCCTTGGAGTGGTTGGATCGGCTCCACCTCATAGTCCTCTTGTTGTCAAAGAAGGATCCACCCGAAAGCTTCTACCTTGAGCTCCTACCTCAACCGGGAGGAAACTAAAGTGCTTGGCTTGCTAGACCTTGTACTCTAGAGTGAGTAGAAAAGAGTTTTGAGGGTTTTATCTCAATGGCTCATGTTTCTCAACTCATGAGACATGAGAGCCTTGAGAAAGAAGAAGAGGGAGAGCTTGGATGAGAGAGAATGAGAATGATAGAATGAGCTTGACTTTTTACAACCATGCTCCCAAAAGAGAAAATAATCATGATAATAATAATAATTAAGTATATGTGATGGTTCATATCAATGGCCATTATCATTTCATGCATTTAATGCATTTTGTAAAGAACAACAAGTAAACAAAAGTCATAGCCATGAAATGATTATGGTCAACAAGTCCAAAATAGTCAACCGGTCAACAAAGTCAACAAGTCAACAAAAGTCAAACTTTCAACTCAACCATGGCACAATAATACTTAATTAATATTATTATTAATCATATTTCTTATTCTCATTAGGGTTTAGAAAAAGTCAACAGTCAACAACCCCAATGAGAATCCCCTGCCTCTGCCCCAGTCAACTGTGCATACACACCCGCATCCGTGCTCCGAGGAACACGAATACAATGAGATAAAACCAATACCAAAATATATACTAGGATCTGGTTTAAACCAAAGCCCGCTGGTAATAACTGCCCGGACACCAAACATGCACAAGTGCGCGGATGCGAACGAACCCTGTCGCAAAACCATGCGACCTCTACTCTGTTTTGCCCAAAGGCGAATAGCTTTCTGTGTGGGACTCTAAAGACTCGACACTAAGCTGGCAGTGGGTTTAACCATAGGCCGCAAGCGGTACTAGCTGTACGTAACGGTCCCCAGGTAGATGCCGACAAGAAGACTGATGAGGTGAACCCATCCAAACTCCTACTGAGCCTGAATGTGACAATCTCCATACAGTCCGGTCTGTTCGTCTGAGAATATCGCATGGCGGGCCTAGGGGGTGGTGAACGTCAGTCCCCTAATAGCGGTACAAGTCGTGACGGAGTGTAGCCCAGAACACCCTGAGACAACACTGGATAACCTACCGGTATATCTCGCTTGCCCTGGCCAGGGACTTTGTGTAATGGCTCTCCTAGACACAGCGCGATATCAATCCCCAATACCAGGAGAGACGAATCCTGTCTAACCGTCACTGCCTCCAAGTGCTTCAGGACTGCACCCAACTGCTACCTGTTTGCACGACTCATTTGAGCCGTGGTAGGGTAGCAATCTAAGAACAGTGGGAACACACTCGAGGCGAAGTGACAGTGTCAAGTCAGCGGACTAAGCTGTACTCATGTCACAAGGGAACTGATAACTGACGATAGGTATAGTACCAACCAACAGTTCCCGACGAGTCCTGTCCAGTGTACTCGTAACCTAACGATCACCCGCATACTATCTCAAGTACGACGTACTGACGGCTGTGGGACAGACCATCTCCCCTGCTGGGATGAGAAGCGCATACGCTAGTCTACTCCGGAGTATCGATGCCCCGTCTCGATAATCATATGACCAGGGACCTGTATAAGGATGTGCTTGTAGATTACCCAGCCCCCACTAGTGTGACTGCCATCACAACGCTGGTAATCAAGCAAAGATCCTAAGGGCTCCACTAATGTGTATAGGCGATATGCTAAAAGAAACACATGCACACATTAAAGTAGAAACAAACCAAGTAGCATACTACTATTTTAAGCAAGATTGTCAATACAAGGCGAATATCACAAGCTTCCATCAAGTAATATACATATTAGTATGATACAGTAATGGCCTCTAGGGCATATACACTAACAAGAACTCTCGGATGTAGCTTCCCTCCGAACCTCGATCTCCAGCGTTATATTCTGTAGCAACCCTCCGAACCTCGATCTCCCGGAGATCCACGATCTCCCTGATCAGGTGATACAGCCTCAAGATGTGTCTGGACTTCTGACGGGACCTGGGTTCCTTTGCTAAAGCTATAGCCCCGTTGTTGTCACAATACAGAGGTATTGGATCAACAATGGATGGAACCACCGGAAGTTCTGTCAAGAACTTCCTCATCCAGACGGCTTCTTTTGCGGCATCAGATGCAGCGATATATTCCACTTCCATCGTCGAGTCAGCAACGGTTTCCTGTTTGGAACTCTTCCAACACACCGCCCCTCCATTGAGGGTAAAGACATAACCCGACATGGACTTGGAGTCATCCTTGTCACTCTGGAAGCTGGAGTCAGCAAAGGCCTCCATCTGGAGGTCTTTTCCGCCGTAAACCAAAAACATGTCCTTAGTCCTTATCAGGTACTTCAGAATATTCTTTACCGCTTTCCAGTGCTTCCCCCCAGGGTTTGACTGATACCGGCTTACCACACTCAGTGCATAAGCTACATCTGGTCTGGTACACAACATCGCATACATTATAGAGCCTACCGCAGAAGCGTAGGGTATAATAGACATGCGATCCCTTTCCAAATCAGTCTTGGGAAACACCTCTTTGGAGAGGGTGATCCCGTGACAAGCCGGTAGATTACCGCGCTTGGAATCTTCCATACTGAATCTTTTCAGTATGGTGTCGATGTACCTGGACTATGAAAGTCCTAATATCCTCTTGGACCTATCACGATGGATCCGGATCCCCAGAATGTAAGAGGCATCACCCAGGTCTTTCATGGAGAACCTGTATGACAAGAACCCTTTGACAGATTGTAGCATAGGAATGTCATTTCCTATCAAGAGAATGTCATCCACGTATAAAACGAGGAATACGACGGTTCGTGCTACAATTTTACTATAGATGCATGGTTCATCTGGATTTTTGATAAAGCCAAAATCTTTGATCGTCTCATCAAAACAGATATTCCAACTCCGCGATGCCTGCTTTAGTCCATAAATGGACTTAAGCAATTTGCACACCATTCCGCTGCTCCTACTCTGAATGAAACCCTCTGGCTGGTCCATATAGACACACTCCTCTAAATTTCCATTTAGAAAAGCGGTCTTTACGTCCATCTGCCAAATCTCATAATCGTGGAAAGCAGCAATAGCAAGAAGGATCCGAATGGATTTGAGCATAGCCACTGGAGAAAAGGTTTCGTCATAGTCCAAACCAGGTCTTTGACGAAAACCCTTTGCAACAAGTCTAGCCTTATAGGTCTCAACCTGTCCATCTACACCAATCTTCCTCTTGAAGATCCAATTGCATCCTACGGGTTTTACCCCTTCTGGAGCAATGTCCAAAGTCCATACTTTGTTGGTGTACATAGACTCCATTTCGGTCCGCATTGCATCCAGCCATTTTACCGAGTCAAAGCTCTGAATGGCCTGCTGGAAGCTAGTCGGCTCATCATTATCAATGATGCAATCCTCTCTATCTCCGTCTATGAGAAAACCGTAGTATCTCTCGGGCGGATGAGACTGCCTACTACTTCTGCGGAGTGGCGCGGGAATGTCCTATTATTTCGAACCCTCTAGTTCTACTAAGCTTTCAGTAATAGCTCGTGGTTCTGGAATTTCTTCCAGTTCTATTGCGCTCCCACTTATCTGATTTTCCAAAAATTCAGTTTCCAAGAAGTAGGCATGATGAGAAACAAAAACCTTGTGTTCCTCTTCGCAATAGAAGAAATATCCCTTGGAGTTCTTTGGATATCCCACAAACTTGCACTGTACTGAGCGTGCCTCGAGTTTGTCCGCATGCTGCTTTTTGACAAAAGCTGGACATCTCCATGTCTTAATGTGCTTAAGATAGGGTTTCTTCCCACTCCACATCTGATATGGTGTGGTAGGCACTGTTTTAGTTGGAACTCGGTTCAAAAGGTATGCAGCTGATTCTAGTGCATATCCCCAGAATGATCGCGGCAACTCAGTGTTACTCATCATGGAACGTACCATATCCAATAGGGTTCGGTTCCGTCTCTCCGATACACCGTTATGTTGTGGAGTGTATGGAGGAGTAAGCTGAGAGAGAATTCCATTCTCTTTTAGGTAATCCAGGAACTCGGCACTCAAGTATTCACCACCTCGATCAGATCTCAGTGTCTTGATACTTTTGCCTGTTTGTTTTTCTACTTCATTCTTGTATTCCTGGAATTTTCCAAAGGCTTCAGATTTATGTTTCATTAAGAAGACATATACGTACCTTGAAAAATCATCCGTAAAAGTAATGAAGTAAGAATAACCACTCCGTGCATGTGTAGACATTGGACCGCATACGTCGCTGTGTACGAGTCCCAAGAGCTCGCTCGCTCTTAATCCGTGTCGAGTGAACGGAGTCTTTGTCATCTTTCCTTTGAGACAGGATTGACAAGTTGCATATGATTGATATTCGAACGGATCCAAATATCCTTCTGTATGTAACTTCATCAACCTTCTCTCATTGATGTGACCCAGTCTACAATGCCATAAGAAAGTATGATTTATTTCTGGAGACTTTCTTTTGTGTGTATTCTGGACATTGAAAATCTGTGGTTGGTTTAATACGTATATACCGTTGCTTAATGTACTCGACCCAATCAGAACTTGATTAAGGTGAATGTTTACAACATTGCTTACAAATGCAAAATCATAACCTTCTTTAGACATTAAAGATACAGATATGATATTACAAGTCGCACTGGGTACAAAATAACAATCCCGTAAAACCAAAACATGTCCATCTGACAATCCCAAGTGATAGTCCCCCACGGACTCAGCATCCATGCCAGCTCCGTTTGCAACTCTGAGGGTCATATCACCTGCCTTCAAAACCCTGCGCTTTCTCAATGCCTGCAAAGAATTACAGATATGAGATCCTGATCCGGTATCCAATACCTTGGAAGTAGAGTTTATTGATAGACAGTTTTCAATGACATACACACCTGAAGCCGAAGCCACAACTTGCTTCGGGTCTTGGTTTCTGGCCTTCCAAGCCCTGCAATCTTTCTTCCAGTGTCCACTCTTGTGACAGTAAAAGCATTCTTCCTTTCCCACAAGCTTTCCCACTACCTTTGCTACCTTTGCCTTTCCCTTCGCTTCCACTTTACTAACACCGCCCTATGGTTTGGTGGGGGTTTTCTTCTTCTTTCCCTTGGCTTTCGCCTTGGACCTAGAAGAGGAAGATCCTCCAACAAACAAAGTGGATGTTTCCCTTACTTTCTGTAAGGTGCCCTCTGCACTCCTCAAAATGTTTAGGAGTTCCGAAAGTTCAACTTCCTTTTCTTGCAAGTTGAAGTTCAGGATAAACTGGGCGTAAGTGGAAGGGAGGGACTGGAGAATCAAGTCAGTGTAGAGCTCGTTCTCTAACGTGGTCCTAAGGTCCGCGAGCTCTTCAATGAAGCCAATCATCTTAAGCACGTGTTCCGCTACTGATGATCCGACGGCCAATCTCGCCGAAAACAACTTTTTTGAGACTTCGTATCTGGCGATACGGGATTGCTCTCCATATAGTTCCTTGTATGGAGAAATATGGATTCTAGGTCCATATTCTCGTGCCTCCTCTGATGGTCATTGTCCATAGAGGCAAGCACGAGGCACTTGGCCTTCGCGCAGTCGATCTCCCAGGTCATACGGATTTCCTTATCCGCGACGCTGGATTTGGGACCTGGGACAGGGGGAGCTTTAGTGGTAAGGAGATACCCTAACTTGTCATAAGTGATTGCCATTTTGACATTCCTGAGCCAATCTTTGTAGTTTGGCCCTGTCAGTATATTTTTATCTAGTAGTAACTTAAGTCCGGTCATGATGTTTGGTCGCTGCAATTAGAAGAGAGAGAAGAAACACTTTAGCATGATGCTCTTGCAAGTTTAGAGTGGTTTTTAGTTTGTCTAAACAGGATGGCTCCCACTGTTTCTCGAATCCCTCCTCAAACCAAAAAGGATGAATCAGTCGGGATCAATCTCACCGTACAATACTTTCTTAACCGTTCAGCCAGGCCAGTGTTGGTACTTCGAGGGAGGTTTTCCAACGCTTTCGCGAAGTTCCTTAATTAAATAACCTCTTTTCCCTGTGGGCGTAGCCCCGCTAACACCTTTCTAGACACCTACTTGGTTTATAGCATTGATCATTAAGTGAGAAAGTTCCCGAGGAGTAGCATATACTCACAGTAGGATCGGGATACAAATATCATCGTGTGACAAAACTGAAGGAATCCTACCAGAATCATCACACTCCAAATGGTATGCAGCGCTAGCAAGTTTCAGTTTCTTTAGAAACTCCCGATGTAGATTTTTGCCCCATGCTCTTATAACCTTGACTTTGGCCAACAAATCATAAGTCACATGTCAAGTTCTACCCGTCATTTTCCAGGTTAATTTGAACCCACCCGTACCTACCCTTGACTTTGGCCAACAAGGCAGTATGATTGTTCCAAACCAACGCATCTATCTATGCTACATATGAATATCCAATAGCTACCAATCACTATGCCTTGACTTTGGCCAACAAACACAGCTTGAATACTATTGACTATCCATATGAAATGACGGAGGGCTACGAATGGTTTTGACGAAACCGCAAACGTAGTGAACTTGATATAATCGATGGAACGAGATAGCTTTTAAAAGGAGTGGTTTAATCTCCGCATTTAAAAGTTGGTTTTTGAAAAGAAACCGAGTGGTTTTGAAATTGTTCCAACGATATTAACTTTGGTTTATTTTCTTGCATTAATTTAATGCATCCCATCATTTAATCCTACCATTGCAGAAAACAACGAAAATATGACGTACGCTTATGCCATCCGCATTCGCCATGGGGCCCCGTCATTAACAGAGCGGGGGCTGGACTAGCGCGGATGCAAAACATAAGCAACGCCTACTAGATATCATATATAGATATATACATTCGTTAGATGCAATGATAGCCATTCCAGATCACAGATGAACACATTGGACATACTAGAAATTCGCGTTTCGTTCGAGCCTGCAACGAAAAGAGGATTACACAGTCGTGATGAATAGCCAAGACCCCACCCTAGACCACTACGGGTGCGGAAAACTACCCGCCAAGTACCCGAAGTGAAGCAACCTCCCTCAACAATGTGAGTAGGCCACTCGGCACTTCGAGGTACCCGGTAGTTTATGCACCCCACCTTGGGTCTATCCTAGGAGCAAAAACAGTAAAAGAAATAATATACAATGGCGGCTACAACCTCATCCCAGATGTGCGGCCATACAAATAATATTACATCAATTTACATATTACATCAAATGAAAGATAAAGAAAACTCTCATCTCACAACCCTCGGCTATTCATCCGCGACAATCTAACGAGTTCATATACACAAACCATCAACATTACAGATCACAGATATGTATAACCCCAACTAATCGACGTATAGCGATTAGCAGACGTTCAATACATATATCACATCACAGATATAACCCATTAGCTAAAGTCAACAGAACTTCGATC
This sequence comes from Agapanthus africanus, assembly GCA_030015575.1. NCBI lineage: Eukaryota > Viridiplantae > Streptophyta > Magnoliopsida > Asparagales > Amaryllidaceae > Agapanthus > Agapanthus africanus. The sequence goes on from CM057350.1 coordinate 485,453,037, forward strand.
AAAAATACGGTTTTGTAACTATCCCAAACACAACTTTGTTCTCTGGAAAATCTGGGCAGAAACAAAATATTCTAAAAATCCTAAAACAGAACACTGAGAATACTGCAGCAAAAACGATTCACGGCCGAGTCAACTCGGCCGCGGATCCGCGGCAAGAAGCTTGTTCTCGCTGCGGTTCCGCTGCGCGTTAACCGAGTCAGTGAATCGTTTTTCCTGTGTCTTCCTACAAAACCCTGAGCCGATTTTTAGTGTATGTGGAATCATTTTTTGAACAGTTTAAAAATCGGTAGAAAGTTCAGATCTTGGACGTGTTTTGTGATTTTTTCTCCGATCGAAATTCTAAATACTTTGCTAACATGCTAGTTGTTGTTTAGCTAGGCTTTGATACCACTGTAAGTCCACGTTACCCCATCCCGGTTCTTTCGGGGATGCAGAAACGAAAAAAACAATTTTTACGGTAAAGGTAACATGGACTAGAAATAGGATCTTTGCTAAACAAACACCTAGCAAACTAACTAGAAGTTTAACTACTATGTTAGGGGGGTTATACCTAGGTCTTGAACTCCTTCTCTTCTTGCTCCTTGGAGTGGTTGGATCGGCTCCACCTCGTAGTCCTCTTGTTGTCGAAGAAGGATCCACCCGAAAGCTTCTACCTTGAGCTCCTACCTCAACCGGGAGGAAACTAAAGTGCTTGGCTTGCTAGACCTTGTACTCTAGAGTGAGCAGAGAAGAGTTTTGAGGGTTTTATCTCAATGGCTCATGTTTCTCAACTCATGAGACATGAGAGCCTTGAGAGAGAGGAAGAGGGGGAGCTTGGATGAGAGAGAATGAGAATGACAGAATGAGCTTGACTTTTTACAACCATGCTCGCAAAAGAGAAAATAATCATGATAATAATAATAATTAAGTATATATGATGGTTCATATCAATGGCCATTATCATTTCATGCATTTAATACATTTTGTAAAGAACAACAAGTAAACAAAAGTCATAGCCATGAAATGATGATAGTCAACAAGTCCAAAATAGATAACCGGTCAATAAAGTCAACAAGTCAACAAAAGTCAAACTTTCAACTCAACCATGGCACAATAATACTTAATTAATATTATTATTAATCATATTTCTTATTCTCATTAGGGTTTAGAAAAAGTCAACAGTGAACAACCCCAATGAGAATCCCCTGCCTCTGCCCCAGTCCACTGTGCATACACACCAGCATCCGTGCTCCGAGGAACACGAATACAATGAGATAAAACCAATCCCAAAACATATACTAGGATCTAGCTTAAACCAAAGCCCGCTGGTAATAACTGCACGGACACCAAACGTGCACAAGTGCGCGGATGCGAACGAACCCTGTCGCAAAACCATGCGACCTCTACTCTGTTTTGCCCAAAGGCGAATAGCTCTCTGTGTGGGACTCTAAAGACTCGACACTACGCTGGCAGTGGGTTTAACCACAGATCGCAAGCGGTACTAGCTGTACGTAACGGTCCCCAAGTAGATGCCGACAAGAAGACTGATGAGGTGAACCCATCCGAACTTCTACTGAGCCTGAATGTGACAATCTCCGTACAGTCCGGTCTGTTTGTCTGAGAATATCGCATGGCAGGCCTAGGGGTGGTGAACGTCAGTCCCCTAATAGCGGTACAAGTCGTGTCGGAGTGTAGCCCAGAACACCCTGAGACAACACTGGATAACCTACCGGTATATCTCGCTTGCCCTGGCCAGGGACTTTGTGTAATGGCTATCCTAGACACAGCGCGATATCAACCCCCAATACCGGGAGAGACGAATCCTGTCTAACTGTCACTGCCTCCAAGTGCTTCGGGACTGCACCCAACTGCTACCTGTTTGCATGACTCATTTGAGCCGTGGTAGGGTAGCAATCTAAGAACAGTGGGAACATACTCGAGGCGAAGTGATAGTGTCAAGTCAGCGGACTAAGCTGTACTCATGTCACCTGGGAACTGATAACTGACGATAGGCATAGTACCAACCAACAGTTCCCGGCGAGTCCTGTCCAGTGTACTCGTAACCTAACGAGCACCCACATACTATCTCAAGTACGACGTACTGACGGCTGTGGGACAGACCATCTCCCCTGCTGGGATGAGAAGCGCATACGCTAGTCTACTCCGGAGTATCGATGCCCCGTCTCGATTATCCTACAACCAGGGACCTGTATAAGGATGTGCTTGTAGATTATCCAGCCCCCACTAGTGTGACTGCCATCACAACGCTGGTAATCAAGCAAACATCCTAAGGGCTCCACTAATGTGTATAGGCGATATGCTAAAAGAAACACATGCACACATTAAAGTAGAAACAAACCAAGTAGCATACTACCATTTCGAGCAAGATTGTCTATACAACTGTGAATATCCCAAGCTTCCATCAAGTAATATACAAACTAGTATGATACAGTAATGGCCTTTAGGGCATATACACTAACAAGAACTCTCGGATGTAGCTTCGCCGCAGGTGACTTAACATCGCTTACCGATGGGACTTAGGAGAGATATACATCGTTTATGCCTGTGGATTGTATATGGTAGTCAATATGGAGACTAGCCGTAGGGCATAACATATTTTGGAGTACTTCATCATTGGTAGATCTTTATAGCCGGTGGGACTTCATGTGCAACCTCGCAGGTGAGACTTGGTGGAGTTAGGGATCGTTTATGCTCGTGGATTGTATACGGTGGTTAATATGGAGATCTACCATAGGGAAAGGTGCCAGTTTAAAGACATAGCGGTTCATGGGAGACATGGAGAACATAGGTGGGACATAGATCGTTTGTGCCCGTAGATTGTATACGGCTGGTTGTATGATCCATGCTGTAGGGCAACAAGCTAGTTTAGGGACATCACGGTCCATCATCAACACAATGGGGGTGCATATCATTCGGTAGTACTTTCAGAGTTTCAACTCAGGAAGATAGAGAGCGGACACAAGTGTCGTCATCTATTATTGGCCTAAGTCGCGACTCTTTAAGCATAGTACTTCTTAAGAAATCGGCCGTTTATTAGCCGATATAGTCTTTCTCGGTACATATCCATTAGTAGGTAAGCTCTACCTTGGTAGACCTTATCTATGACATACGGGCCTTCATAGTTCGGCTCGAACTTCCCACGTTTCGCATGGTTAGGGATTATCAGCCTTTAGACAATCGGTATGAGTTCACCTTAGCGGAATGTTCTTGGCCTAGTTAGTCTTTCATATGATTATGTCATCCTTGCCCTATAAGCTTCCAGATTTTGCTATGCTATAAGGCAAGTTTTGTTGAGAGTATCGAGCAGAAGATGAGCATTTTCTTCATCCGTGAGCTTGTTTTGAACTGCTATTCGCAATGAGGGAAGTTCTATCTCCAGCGGGAGCACTGCTTCAGTGCCAAACACCAGTGCATACGGTGTTGTATTCGTAGCCATCTTGAACGTCGTTTGGTATGCCCAATGAGCCTCATGCAGCCTCTCATGCTATTCTTTCTTATTTTTGGACACCATTTTCTTTATAAGCTTGGTCAAGGTCTTGTTGAATGCTTCAGCTAGACCGTTGGGTCAAGAATTATAGACCAAAGAGTAACTATAATCTATCTTGTGTTGCTGTGTGATGCAGCTTATCTTGTCGCTTCTGTATGCTGGTCTATTATCCGAGATTATCCATCGCGGAGTTCCGAACTGGTAGATGACATGAGTTTTGAAGAAATAAAGGATATTTTCCGTCTTCACCTCCCTTAGCGGTACTGTTTCTTCCCACTTAGAGAAGTAATCAGTTTTTGCCAATATAAACCGATGTCCTCTAGACAATGTTGGCTCAATAGGGCCTACGATGTCCGTTCCCTACATCTCGAATGACCAACTAGCTACCGTTGGATACAGCACATTTGGGTGTTGATGTATGAAGTCCCCATGTATTTGGCACGAGTGACACCGCTTCACATATTCAAGACAGTCTTGTATCATCATGGGCCAGTAATAGCCCATTCTTTTTATCTTTAGCTTCATCTTTGGTCCCGCTTGATAGGAGCCGCAAAGTCCATCATGTACTTCTTGGACGACATTCTTTGCTTCTTTCGGCCCTAAGCATCTTAACCATACGAATTTGAATGATCTCTTGTATAAGGTATCATCGATGAAGGTGAACGACAGAGCTCGTTTCATGAGCTGATGTCTAGATGACACATCCTCAGGTGCTCATTGGGACTTAAAGTAGTCTATGAAGACTCCCCTTCGGTCCTCGACTTCTTCTTCATTTTCTGTCTGGAAACCATCTTCTTTAGTCACTTCTTTTTCTTCGGGTAGATCCATCAGAGCCTCCAAAGGCATATCTGCTGGCGCTAGGATCCTGCAGCTTTGGTCAATGATCCTTACGTCATCGAGGTCTTCGTCGGCCAATTCTTTATCCAACTTGGCTAACACATCCACTTTGCTATTTTCTGCTCGCGGCACGTTTTCCTGAGTATATGAAGGGATTTGGGCCAGTAGAAGCTGCACTCTTTCACCATTCCTTATTAGTTTTATCTTACATATTTTGTAGTCACCATTTACTTGACTGACAATCAGCTGAGAATCGTCGTATATTAGGAGGCCATTAATTCCCATATCGATGGTGATCTCAAGACTGCCTATCAAAGCTTCGTATTCATCTTCATTATTGGTTCTTGGTTCCATCAAGAAGAGAGCATAACGCAGTGTTCCTCCTTGCAGGGTTACAAAAATAAGGCCCACCCCAATTTTAATTATGGGAATGTTCTTCTTTCACTGTTTCATGGATAATGCTTCATCGAAATAGAGCTCCCATCGGGACTTATTTTCTCCTTTTTTCTCTTCGACTGCGTCAAACGCGTGTTCATCTGGAAATTCGCAGTTTATGGGAGATTCGACTAGTATCGGATGTTCTGCGAGAAAGTCTGCGATGGCTTGTCTTTTCACTGCTTTAAGGGGGCGATATGTTACTGAAAACTCCATCAGTAGGAGGGCCCATTTGGCTAGCCTTCCCGTCAGTATAGCCTTTGACATCAGATATTTAAGGGGATCCGCCTCTGATATGAGATGGACTTCATGCGCCAGGGCATAGTGTCTAAGCTTTGTTATCACAAAAATCGGCGCCAGGCAGTACTTTTCGATGGAGGAGTAATTTCTTTCTACTCCCAGAAGAACTCGACTTAGGCAAAAGAGAGCTCTTTCTTTTCCTTAGTCATTCTCCTATGCCCACAGCACACCTAGATAACCTTCAAGGGCTGTTGTATATAGGATAAGGGGCTTTCCCTTAACCAGGGCGGCCAATACCAGCAGATTTTGTAGGTATTGTTTGATTTCCTCCAGCGATTTTTGGCATTTATGATCCTATATGAATGGGGTTTCTTTCTTCATCAGATGAATATATGGACAGCACTTTCCATAGAGGTTGGCGATGGACCGTCGGATATATACGAGCTTTTCTTGGAGAAATCCCAGTTGTTTGAAGGTTCTTGATGGGGGCATTTTCATAATTGCCCTGATTTTTAAGGGATCGATTTCAATACCCGGTGGCGGATAATAAAGCCTAGGAATTTGCCTGACGAGACTCCAAACGCACACTTTAAAGGGTTCATTTTCAGATTATATATCTGGAGAAGCTTGAACACGATCCTTAAATGCCCCCAGCGCTCTTCATGAGATTTTCTTTTGACCACAAGGTCGTTGATGTAGCATTCGATGATCTCATGTATGAGGTCATCAAATATCTTCCTCATGGCTCTTTGATAGGTTGCTCCGGCGTTCTTCAAACTAAAGGGTACACCTTGTAGCAAAATACGCCTAACGGGGTGCAGAAGGCTTTATACTTTTGGTCTTCGGCATCCATCTTTATCCGGTTGTATCCTGAAGATCCATCCATAAAAGAGAAGACATCATGGGTGGAGGTTTTGACGATCATAATTTCGGTAACTGGCACTGGGAAGTCATCTTTTGGGCATGCCTTATTGAGGTCCCGAAAGTCCACGCAGATCCGGACCGTCCCATTCTTCTTTATCACTGGAACGATGCTGGCAATCCAGTCGGGGTATTGGACTTCCTGGATGAAACCGAAGTCTATGATCTTCTTGACATCGGCGTTGATACTCATCTCAAGTTCAAGCCGCATCCTTCTTGGCGCTTGCTTGACCGGCTTTATCTCTGGCAATATGGTCAACTTGTGTACCGCTATATTTAGATCCAAACCCGGCATCTCGGAGTAATTCCAAGCGAAGCAATCTTTGTACTTCATGAGTACATCTTTTAAAGTGGCTACTTGTTTTTTGGATAGCAGCTCACTGACGGACGTTGGTCTCAGATCATCCTCCGTTCATAAGTTAATTTTCCTTAGGTAGTCCGCCGTGGTATGTATCCTATCTTCCAGCTCTTTTAGTGCCGGTGGAAATTCTGAAATCTCCTTGCCATCGTCTTTATTTGTGAAGCATTTGATGAGGTCAATCATATTCTTATCAACTCCCTCTTTTGAGAGTCTTATCATATGGCACGTATGAGTCCGCTTCCGTTTCTTCGGTCGATCAGGTCCCAACCTATTTCTTTAGCTCATGCTTTTGTGGAGGGTTTATTCTCCAGCTATCGAATAGTATGAACCTGCCTTGTTGATATTGGTCTTCCACCCAATTCTTGAATGTGAAACAGTCTTCAAGTGGGTGACTTATTACTCGATGGCAGGAGCAATAATCCGGATAATTGACTTCATTTACTTGCCCGGGATGCCGGGACTGCGGAAGTGTGATCATTTGGTACTTTATAACAAGGCCGAATATCTTCTTCATCTTGTCTCAAAGGAATGAATATCCCCGACCCATCTTCTTTATGAGGACAGGCTCCAACAGAACCTGTCTCGATTGAAAGGCATCTTGGGCTTGCTTTGTTGTCTTTGAATGTCGCTTGCGATCATGGCCTTATTCTTGTCTCTTCTTCGGGATTCTCCTTCTTCATGGGAGAATAAAGGGGGCTGTGGATGAAGAGTATCATAATATACTTCTTTCACTAATTGTTCACTGAACCATTATTTCCTAGCTCTTTCATATATGGCTATTTCATGGCTATGGTTGCTTCAGCTAGCTTGACAAGCTTTCCTTATTAACCTATCACTATGATCTTCGAGTGACGGAGTTAGAGTACTTTGAGCGAGGCTTTTCTCCCGTTCGGCGGCATGGTTTCTTGGGGAATCATCATCTTCACCATTCAAGTTGTTTATGGCATGGCAGTAGTAAATTTGCTCCCCCTTCTTGTACCGAACATATCCTAGCCCGGTTGTATCAATCTTCCCATCGGGCTTTGTCCGTTGAATCCCGGGCACATCCCAAATCCTTTTATAGAATTGGGCTTGTTGGACAGTTTTTTTCAAAAAGCGTATCTTGACGCTTTAATATTTCTTTTAATCTCTTTGCATAATACCTTGGCATGCATATGGGCTGCAACATGTCAAGATTTGGATCGGCTCCATGCCAGATTTCTTTTTCTATCTTGGTCTCCTTAGATTTGTAGAAAAGGATCGCATTTTCACCTCCTTGCCTTAAAGGCACATAGAAGGTTTCCAGCTCTTGTACGCTATAGGTATTGAGCAAGTCAAGTTCCTTATAGTGTCGAGGTGGAGCCATCATAATATGTAGAATCTAGTCCACTTCATCAAGAGTCTGCATCGGTGGACGAGTGGAGAACACCACATCAGTCTCGTTTTCGGAGTCACTGCCAAAGACTAGGATAGGGGCCGACGGATCGGGTTTATTACCTTCCATTTGAGGTTGTTCCGAGTACTCTATATGTTCGTCTTCTTCAGTATCGCTTCGGAAGACTGGGCTGGTGGCTGATCAGTCAAAAATATTGCATTCTTAACATATCAATTTCCCTACTCTTTCTAATCATCTAAAGGTGTTTGGTATAAATATAGCACATATTAGCAATTCGTCTGCAAAATATCAAATAACATGTGTTATACATTATAACCGGCATTATGAGGGAAATTGAGTGTTTATTACTACATGGATGATTTTGTATATCTCAACACTTTTCAGCGAGATTGTGTGCAGGAAATTCTTCAGGTCAAAGAACCGGAATCACAAAAGTGCCGATAAAACGAATCAAGTCAAAGACTTAAAATCCGGCAGCATCCAAGAAAGAATTATAAGATTCCATATGTCACAAGAAGACCCAAATACAAACACCAAGATAAGCCAGAGAAATGATGCAGAGATACATTCATATGGCTGCGGAACCGCGGACGAGTTGGCCGAGTTGCCGCGGATCCGCGGCCGAGTCAGGGCATCAGAGAACGAGAATTCTCCAGAAGATTCTTCTCAACAACCTTGTTTCCTCATGATGCTTAATTACCACGTGGCTTCTTCTGGAAGGCTTTGCATAACATCCTTCTTCTAGAAGGCTCCTTGTAACAACCTCATTCTAGAAGGCTCTCCCTAACAACCTACCTCATTCTAGAAAGCTCTCTCCAACAACCTTATTCTAGAAGGTTCTCTCTAACAACCTAGCTTTTGGAGGGAAATTTGAATTTGAATTTATAAAAGGAGATCTAGATCTAGGGTTGAGGGTGGTTGATTAATTGGTTCAATTAGTGGAGAGTTAGTTACACAATTGGAGCCACAATTCAAAATTCAAATTCAAGTTGAGCGACACAACTTGAGATCCAAAATCAAGATCCATTAAGAAGAAAATCAATCAAGCAATCAACGATCCTTTATTGCAACGCCAATCATCATCCGAGCAAGAGATCCACGACGATCCGTGACTCACGGCAATCGAGCCACACAAAGATCGACGACAAATTCACCTCTTCAAAGGAGCGATCGAGAGCTTAATTTTGTACCTCGAATTGAGGAGTTGTGTAATTTGAAGGAGATTTAAATAAAGGTGATAATTGTAATTCTTGCTTTCTTTAAATTCTTGCATTATGAAACTTCTTGATTCTTGATTCATTAATTTTCATGATGTGTGAGTGAAATTTCCGCTTGTAACGGAATCGAGAGAATAGGTAGATCTAGTGATGATAAAATCCTAATACTAATATTAAGTCTTATGAGATTTGTGAACTTTAGGAAAAAGAATCATCAATGACCTAATTTAGAGCGAGATCACATTCTTGATTATTTCGTTGCAAATTAGGGATCAAATGATTGATGATTCTCTTTGCTAAAGGCTAGATCCGAATGATGATCAATGAAAAGATAAGGGATAGAGATGGAGAAATCCTAATTTCTTCAATAGATCCCTAATCTTCATTCATCACCATCAATCTAGCTACAATTTATCAATAAAGAAGATTAGTCATTATTAGATTCATCATTGCTATCAATTCAATCGATTCCTACAAGCTATTCTACATAATCTTGGTAATCAAATTGATTGTGGACATCTTCTTGATTCTTGATCTATTTCTTTATGTTTATTAAAAATCAAATCTCATAAATCTTGAATCAACTTTCTTGAATTTTCTTTTATATTTTCATTTCGACTCTTCTAAAACAAAATCGAACAAGTACTCGCATCTCAGTGGACGATCCGTATTCATTAACGCGCTACATCGACACCGTTAATTGATTGCGGTATAAATTTCTTTGGTTGTGAAACATTTTACTACACACAAAAGATGATCAATCAAATGGCGCCGTTGCCGGGGATGTGTGCTATTTTGTTCGTTTTTGTTATTTGAGTTGAAAATTTATTATTCCATCAGAATTTCTAATTCAAGAGTCGTTTCAAGTGCTTAACGATTAGTGTTTGAATTTTTGCGAGGGAATCTGGAATCATTTTAGCAGTGCGATCAAGATTCAGAGAAGATCTACAGGTTCAAGAGGAGTACAAACAGCTGCAGAAAAAATTTGATCGCCTATCTCCCTAATAGGACCGTAGATCCGCGGCCATAGTGTAGTTTTTGGGGCGGTTCCGCCGCCGTTTAGGTGAATTAGTGCATAAAATCTCTGTGGTATACTCTCTGTTCTCTCCTCTCCTCTCTGATCTTGTCCAATAATCAATTTCTTGCAGGATTCTTTGCAAAATTCAGCGCCGCTAAAAAATAAATTTGTTGCGATTCTTGAAATTGGTTGTTTTGTACACATTTTAATATGGAAATTAAGGGGCAAAGACCAAATTCAGATTAGGTGGGGAGTTTATTACCCTTCCTAAGCCCCAAAAATCACAAAACTAGCATCCGCATCACCCTTCATTAACTAAAAAATATCTAGACAAGACTCTAAGGACCGTCGCGCTCAATTAGGATAGAAGGAGGTCGTGCGTAATCTATTGCTTATCCGCGTTTCTTTTGTGGTGTCTAAGGAATGTATGTCTAAGGCAAGTGGCTACTTAATTAGGCCCACTACTTACGTTGTCACGCCCCGCTTCCCAAAATACGGGATACGAGGGGTCGACAAGGCCATCTATGCTCCTACGGTCGAGAAATATCCTGTCGTAGTCACACTTCGGCTTCTAGCTTTACATGGTAATCAGTAATCAATACACAGGTAATGAGAAATGCAAGCACTAAATCAAAACAGATAATAAAACTAACCAGATAGAGATCAAGATAGTATAGCGCTGAGTTGCAGATCTAGATATCCATAATGTCCTCGAGGTACGTCTGGTCCTGATCCATGCTAAGTCCACTTCTCACTCTGAGCATGCATACTCAGTTCGTCAGAGCGACACAATAGAAATAAATAGAAATACATATGTAACATATGCAATAATGATGAATATGAAACAGTAAACATGAAGTGATGATATGAGCATGAAGGAGCCAGTACAGGTAAACAGTAAAGCGGGTAAACGGTAAGGCAGGTGTAACGAGTCAGTAATCAATGCATGTCACTAAACCTATCAGTCTCTAAGTCTCACTGTCCAGGTCGCTAAACCTATCGTCAGTCCAAGTGTGAGAGTCAACCACTCGTGAGTATCCCCCACCCAAAGGTAGGGCCCCAGAGGCAATGGAACACGGGCCCGAGTCGCTAATAATCAGTAATATCACCCATATAACTCCCGGAATCGCTGTATATGCTGGCAATTGGACTCCCGAGATTCCGTTGAACTCACACTCAAACTACCCCACACCCCGTGGTCTACATCAAACACCAACCATAAACTCAAATACTAGTCGGTCCATGACAAGTCTACGCGAGAACTGAAGACATGATCTCCATCAAGCATGTCTCGACTGGTACCCAAAATACATGGACAGTATTTGGTGCCTTACCTATGACACTAATATAAGTGCTTCCATAATCGTCCCATACCAATTATAGTCATACTTATACATGTCCCATAGACGTCAACAATGCAATAAATTAACTGGGTCCGTTGATTGTGTACAAGTACGTGTCACTTTCACTTATTCATTCACGCTTTAACACTAACGTACTTGCCATAATCAAAATACTAATATCTAACACTGGGTAATGTACACGACTACTAAGTTATCAATGTATATGAGCTCTACATGATATGACGAGAATGCAATAATTATGATATGAATAAAATATCATCAACCAGTGTCCTACCACTTGCATAATTTACTATAAATCATACATGCAGAATTAAGCGAAACAATGTAAAAGGGGTAAACACGGCACGACGCGGCACTGGGCACGGTGTGGCATGGGGGCCGTGGCACGGTGTTGGTGCAGTAGCGGTTACGAAGCGGCACGGTCCTGGTCCGGAGGTGGGAACGACACGACACGGCGACCTTGTGGGGATCGCGGCTCCGTTGATGGAGGAGGTGGTTGCGGTGTCGGTGACGGGGGTGGTCAAGGCAGTGATGGGTGCTGGGTTCTTGGTGTGCAGGGAAGAAGAAAGAGGAAAGACGGAGATGGAGGAGAGGTCGACGATGGAGGCGGCGACGCGGATGCAGGCGAGGGTGCGTAGGCGACGCGGGTGCAGGCGAGGGTGGTACTTGGGGCGATGGTGAGAGGTCGCCGGTGAAGGGCGATGGTGGTGTCCGACGGTGTTAAAGGAAGTGGGGGAGCTTGTACTGAAGGCAAGGAGAAGACGAGGACGAGGTGGGTCACGGTGCAGGAGACGGGTCGGCGATGGTGTTGGATATATGTGTGCCCTAAAGGCCATTATGTGATAGTCGATGTATCTATACATGTATATATATATTCAGTTTGCATTCTTGATCGACATGATAGTATGCTATCTGGTTTTTCTTTATCTGACATGTTGATTTGATCATGCTTTTATTCATTCATACATGATGATAAACCCCTGAGGATATCGGCTTGACTACTCTGATTATGATGGAGATCATACTAGTGGGACATCTGTAGTCTATAAGCATATCCTGAAACGTCCCTAGTCGTAGGTATATCGAGACGGGGCATCGATATACCAGAGTAGACTAGCGTATATGATACTAGACCCATACGATGGGCGATGGATGTTCCCACATTCATCGATGTTTGACATCAAGATCATATACGGGTGCTCAGTGGTGACTGGGTACACTGGACGGACTCACCGAGAACTCCTATATGGAATTATATCTATCGTCGGATAGCAGTTCTCAGGTGACACTGGTACAGGTTAGTCTGTAGACCCGAGATCGTCATGGAGTCTTGTGTGTTCTCCCACTGTACTTTGATTGCCACCCTACCACGGCTCTACTGAGTCGTGCAAACAGGTGGCCGTTGGGTAGAGTCCCGAGACACACGAAGACGATGAGCGATAGGAGGGGTTTCGTCTCTCCCGGTATTGGGAGTCGATACTGTGCTGTGCCCGATTGGTTATAACAGCAAGTCCCTGGCCAGGGCTGCTGAGATTTGCTGATAAGTGTTATCAGTAGTTTCTCGATCTGTTATAGACCATTCACCGACACGACTTATTGAGTTATTGGGGTCGACGTGACCATCCCTAGGCTCGATATGCAGCATATCTGACGAAGAGACCGGACTGTACGGTAGTGTTGCCGGATGGCTCGACGGGAGTTGTAGCAGGTTCGCTTGTTGTCTTCTGATCGCTCAATACCCGGGTGGCCGTTACGTTTAGATGACCGCTTGCGGCTTGAGGGTACTTGATATGATCATTACCCTCTGCCGGCGTATTGACGAGTCTTAGAGTCCCACAAAGGAGTTACCCAGTCCAGGCGAAACGTTGTGGTGCGCATGCATGCACCCGATTGAAATGTGCGTATATGATACCGAACATTGATCGGGTGAACTGCTTTTGGTGGGGTCATATGAGATATGACCGGATTGATAAATTAAGTGTTGATTTATCATCTAACCATTAGTATTCTCACTTGAAACCTTTCTAGGGTTTGATGGATGTATGCATGCATGCATGTGTTTCTTTCTTCTTTTCTAGTTTCATGCACATGTAGATGTGCATACATGTATACATACATACACCCATCCATCATGGTTGATTGCATATGGAAATGGTGGCAATATAAGACTCACACCATAGATTAAATAATAGATTATTATTTAATTTTGGTTTTAAAGTAAAATGAAAAAAGAAAGGATAAACATTCTTGCTTCTACATTCTTCTTCTAACCTAACCTATCTCAACTACCACTAACCAAGGGTTATCCTTCTCTTTATCATTTAAAACCCAAGTTAAATTAACTATCTATGATTTAATCATGGTTGAAGTTAAGAAGGAAATAAATATATATAGTGATATATATTTCATTTGGTTTTTTAACTCAAGGTTATCTTTTACACCTCTTGTTCATTTTAGCCACCATCTTCATCCTCCTTCATCTCTTCCTCTCTAGTCTTTTCTAGTGAGCTAAATACAACTAAAGAAAGGTTTTTGAAGTGAGATTCCAAACCACAACATCATTCTACTCAAGTCTAGCCGACTTGATTAGAGTATTTCCTTCGGTTTTCCAAAGTAGCGAGCTTGGACGGAGTGCTCCGTGGTGGATCGTCGTGGACGCAAGGGAACTTCAAGAGGACCTCGATTCAACACCCAAGACACCAAGGAGTTCAACAAAGGGGAGCTACAAAGGTTGTAGCCTTCAAACCTTTATCTTTACTAGCTTAAAGTTTCATAACCCTAATTTTCTAGGATCGATCCCTTTGCATGTTAGTTTAGCACCTTAAAAATTATAACTTTGGGTCATGTGATGCTTCAAAACACTTCATAGGGTGCAAGACTAACCTTACATTGGTATCAGAGCCGACCTAGAACATTAGGCGACGTTTTTACGAAGTGAAAACCCCGATCGGACAAAAATACGGTATTTTTGGGTGCTCTCTGGAAATTTTCTAAAATTTGATAATTTGCAGAATTAAAAATATGTAAAAAATACAGCAGGAAAAAATAAGAGTTACGGTACAAAATGTTTCCAATGAACAGTGATTCTCGCCGCGGAAACGCGGCCTAAGCTTGCTTAGGCCGCGGTTCCGCGGCCGTATATATGTATTGATGAATACTTTTTGTACAGTAATTCATGAATCTGCTTGTATAAATTTTTGGATATTTTTAATCTGTATTTGGTTTTGAAAAATTCTGGAGATGGTTTTGAACTCGTCATTTCGATCGGGATTTTTATTTCGTAGCTTTTCCGGGTAAATTAGAAAGTATTGAAGTGTTTGAACGAGTATCATTTACTCACTATTCACGGGGTTTAAATACTTTGGAGATACGTGCAAGTCTTTTTGCGGTGGTCCCTCTAGAAGACAACAAACCTTAACTCGATTATGTGACCGTCTCGAACTGCCCTTTGAACCTTAGGGTTTGGGGCAGTACGGCGTGCCACATGTGAGGCGTTGGCTTGACCCTTCTACGGCTGGACCGCTACTACTGTGTCACACTCCGGATTTTTGAACGCTGCTCAAGTGTTGAGCTTTAGTGAATCTTGGGTGCTTGATCGTTCGTTCGAAAACTTTAATACTGTCTGTTTATCTGGAATGTGATACAATATGTGGAATTCATATAGTGTAGACATGAAATACGAAATATGTGATATTTCGCATTTATGATGTCTAAAGAGAATCTGGATTCCAAATATTGTAGTTTTACACTTTCTTTTCTGTGACCGTAAGTGTAATATGTTAGATATCGCCGGTTTCGTTGCTATACATCAACGACAATCGGGGTACGCATACTTACTTACGTTGATGATATGTGATATTATGTGTTGCTGAGATATGATGTGCAGGATTGTCGCGATCGAATAGCCGGGGGGTTTTGTGAGATGAGAGTTTTATATTTTCATTCATGTAAATTCAAATGTAATGTAATATTCTTTTATTTGGGGCACTTCCAGGTTGCGGTTGTGTCACCAATGTTGTATATTATTTACTTTTCCGCATTAGGATGGACCCAAGGAGGGGAGCACAGGTGACCGGGTTCTAGGGTTCAGTGGGAGACCATCTCGAGGAGTCGAGACCGGGTCTCCTAAACTCCAGAATTGGTAGGGTCACTTGCCGCTCTCGTAGGGGTCCAGGGTGTGGGCTTGGCTATTCATCGCGACTGTGGAATCCGTATTTTCTATTCTGGCTAAATACTAAATACGGACGTCCTAGGATATCCCACGTTATATCTATATTTCTGCTCCCTGTGTTCTGTGATATCTGAGACGAATGACATATTATATATATGATATATAGTAGACGTTGCTTATGTTTTACACCCGCGCTAGTCCCGTCCCGGTATGCCGTTAGTTAAGTAACCTAACGGTGCATAACGGAACATTGCGGCGAATGCGGATGGCATAAGCGTACGTGTTATTTTCGTTTCTTTTCTGTGATTGGCTTAAGGACTTAAATGATGGGATTACATTAATGTGATTAATGTAAAGAAAATAAACCTAAAAAGATGTTGTAGAATCAGATTTAAAAACTACTCGGCTATTTATGAAAAATCTACATTTCAAAACTGCGGAGCTTAAGCCACTCCTTTTGAAAACTGTTTGATTCTACAACGATATCAAGTTCAAAGCGTTAAAGATTTTCTTAAAAATCATTCGCAACCCTCCGTCATTTTAGGAAGTAGAGTACTTAGTATTCGTGCTACGTTTGTTGACTTTAGTTAAGGCGTAGTGTACGGTAGCTAAGTGATGTCTTCCTACACTGCATATGATGCAGATTAATTAGGACATTCATGCGACTTTGTTGACCATAGTTAAGGGTCATATGGGTGGGTCTAATTGATCAAGAAATGACGGGTAGAACTTGACTGGTACTTATGATTTGTTGACTATAGTTAAGGTCATAAGTACTAGGGGTAAAAATTACATCGAGAATTTCAAGTGTTGAAATTTGCAATGAGATTTCATACCTTCCATGTGATGGTTGGATCCCGATCCCACTGTGGGCAATAGTTGCTCCTAGGAGAGTTTTACAGTTTACAATTAGCTAACTCATTAGGTGTCTAGAAAGGTGTTAACGGGGCTCCGCCTCTGGGAAAACAAGGTTTACTCTAATTAGGTCCGTGCGAAAGCACGGGGAACCTCCCTCAAAGTACCGACACTGGCCTGGCTGAACGGTTAGCGAAGTTGTAGACTGTAATTAATCCTGGCTAGTTTTTCTTTTTAAGGTTTGAAAGAAAAACTTGATAAAAAGCAGTGGGAAACATCGATTAGACAAGATAATAAACCAATCTAATCTTTGCAAGAGCTTTCGCTGAGTGTATTCTTTTCTCTCTCTTAATGGCAGATACCAATGACTGGACTTAAGCTTCTACTAGATAAAAACAAACTGAATGGGACCAACTATAAAGACTGGCTAAGGAATCTGAAAATCGCCTTGACTTATGATAAAGTATCATATGTCCTCACGGCTTCAGCCCCGCTCGTCCCTGGTCCAAAATCCTCAGTTGCGGACATTGAAGTCCGCAAGACATGGGACGCTGACTGTGCCACGGCCACATGCCTCGCGCTTGCATCGATGGATAACACACATCAAAAGCAGCACGAGGACATGGATATTCACGGTATATTGCTCCATACAAAGGAGTTGTATGGGGAGCAATCCCGCGTATTACGATACGAAGCATCAAAGAAATTGTTTCAGATGCGAATGGCCCCTGGCACACCAGTAGGAGACCATGTTCTGAAGATGATAGCTCTTATAGAAGAGCTTGAGGACCTTGGATGGACGATGGACAATGAACAATATATAGATATTATTCTGCAGTCCCTCCCCTCCACCTTTGCTCAGTTCATAGTGAACTTCAACATGCATGGCATGGAGAAGGACCTCCCTGAACTCCTTAATATGTTAAGGAGTGCAGAGAGCACTATGAAGTTAGCAAAAACTCCCGTTATGACTATTGGACAGTCTTCCTCTTCTCGCCCGAAAGCCAAGGCCAAGGGAAAGAAAAAGAAGAAACCCACTAATCCTAAGGGCGGAGTTAAAAAGGTGAAGGGAAAGGGAAAGTCCAAGGCTGGAGACTCGGGAAAAGGCGAATGTTTTCATTGCCACAAGACAGGACATTGGAAGCGCAATTGCACGGAGTACTTTAAGTCTCAAGAAGAAGCATGGTGATGCTTCTGCTTCAGGTGCGTTTGTGACTGAAAACTGTTTTTCTATAAACTCTGCTTCCTGGGTATTGGATACCGGTTCAGGTTCTCACATTTGCAATTCTATGCAGGGGCTGAGAAATAGCAAGGTTTTGAAGACAGGTGACCATACTCTCCGCGTTGGAAATGGTTCCAATGTACATACAGTCGCAGTGGGAGAGTATCACTTGGGGTTGCCATCTGGATGTATTTTGATTTTGAATCCATGTTATTTTGTACCAAGTATGCTATGTAATATAATATCCGTTTCTTTGTTGGACAATGAAGGATATAATTTTGTGTTGCAGAACAATGTTATGAACATTCACCTAAATCAAATGTTGGTTGGGTATGGTACGCTTAATAATGGAATATATGTCCTAAATCAACACACAGTTTTCAGTATACAACACACTAATAAAAGAAAACTTTCAGAATTAAATGAAGCTTTTCTTTGGCATTGTAGACTTGGTCATATTAACGAAACAAGACTAAACAAGTTACATAAAGATGGATATTTAAACTCTTTTGAAAATAAATCTTATGCGACTTGCCAGTCTTGTATCAAGGGTAAAATGACCAAAACTCCGTTTACCGGACACGGAGAAAGAGCTACTCAGCTCCTTGCCCTCATACATAGTGATGTATGTGGGCCAATGTCTACACAGGCTAGAGGCGGTTTTTCATACTTCATTACATTCACCGATGATTTCTCAAGATTCGGTCATGTGTTTTTATTAAAGCACAAGTCCGACGCTTTCGAGAAATTCATTGAATATAAACAAGAAGTAGAAAAACAAACCGGCTTGAGTATTAAGATGCTTCGATCAGATCGAGGTGGAGAGTATCTCAGTACAGAATTTGCAAAGTTCCTAAAAGAGAATGGGATTCTCTCTCAGCTCACTCCTCCTTACACACCACAGCACAACGGTGTGTCAGAACGACGGAATAGGACCCTATTAGATATGGTCCGGTCCATGATGAGTGATGCTGAGTTACCAGTCTCGTTTTGGGGACATGCATTGGAGACTGCAGCGTTTCTGCTAAACAGGGTTCCAACCAAAGCCGTGTCTACCACGCCATATGAGATATGGAATGGGAAGAGACCATCTCTTAAAAGAATTAAGATTTGGGGTTGCCTGGCCTATGTTTAAAAGCAGAATCCGGACAAACTCGAGACACGGTCAGTCATGTGTAACTTTGTGGGATATCCAAAGAATTCTTATGGATATCTATTCTACCACAAAAAGGAACAAAAAGTGTTCGTTTCTCAACATGCCACATTCTTAGAAAAAGAGTTTTTCACAGACAAAGATGATGGCAAGGTGGTAGATCTAGAAGAGGTTCTAGAGACACAAACTATAAATGACGATTTGGTTGAACCGGCTGTTGCAGCAGAAACTGAAGAACCTCGGCCACTCCGTAGGTCTGGTAGGGCTTCTCGCCCACCGGAGAGGTACTACGGTTTCCTCATTGATGGTGACAGAGAAGATTGCATCATGGATGATGATGATCCTACCAGTTTTCAGCAAGCTATCACGAGTGGTGACTCTGTGAAGTGGCTGGATGCCATGAGATCCGAAATGGAGTCTATGTACACCAACAAAGTATGGACTTTGGACGTTGTACCCCCTGGGGTAAAACCTGTAGGGTGCAAATGGATCTTTAAAAGAAAGATTGGTGTGGATGGGCAGGTAGAGACCTATAAGGCAAGACTTGTGTTGAAAGGTTTTCGTCAAAGACCAGGTTTGGACTATGACGAAACTTTTTCGCCCGTAGCCATGCTTAAATCCATTCGGATCCTACTTGCTATTGCTGCTCACTACGACTATGAAATCTGGCAGATGGACGTTAAAACAGCATTTCTAAATGGAGATTTAGAAGAATGCGTTTATATGGATCAGCCAGAGGGCTTCATTGACAGTGGGAGCAGCGGGAAAGCATGTAGATTGCTTAAATCCATATATGGGTTAAAGCAGGCATCTCGGAGTTGGAACATCTGTTTCGATGATGTCATCAAAGAGTTTGATTTCATCAAAAATCCAGATGAACCTTGTGTTTATAAGAAGGCTGTAGGAAGAGCTGTCACATTCCTCGTATTGTACGTGGATGAAATTCTTCTGATAGGAAATGATATTCCTATGCTACAGTCGGTCAAATCATTCTTATCACTAAGGTTCTCCATGAAGGACCTGGGTGATGCCACATACATCCTCGGCATAAGGATCTATAGGGATAGATCCAAAAAGTTATTGGGATTGTCCCAAACCAGGTACATCAACACCATCCTAAAGAGGTTTAGTATGGAAGACTCCAAGCGAGGTGCCTTACCCGCTTGCCATGGAGTCACTCTCTCCAAGGATTCTTGTCCAAAGACCGATGAAGAGAGAGCTCGCATGAGCATTATACCTTATGCTTCGGCAGTAGGATCTATAATGTATGCGATGTTATGTACACGCCCAGATGTAGCTTATGCACTTAGTGTTGTAAGCAGGTATCAATCCAACCCAGGGGAGAACCACTGGACAGCTGTGAAGAACATTCTTAAGTACTTACGAAGGACTAAAGAATTGTTCTTGGTGTATGGTAATACAGATCTCCAAATGGAGGCCTTTACCGATTCGAGCTTCCAGAGCGATAAGGATGACAGCAAATCTATCTCAGGGTTTGTATTTACCCTCAATGGAGGGGCGGTAAGTTGGAAGAGTTCCAAACAGGATACCGTTGCAGACTCTACGATGGAGGCTGAGTACATTGCTGCAAATGATGCCGCCAAGGAAGCCGTCTGGATGAAGAAGTTCATCTCGGAGCTAGGAGTAGTTCCAACCATTATTGATCCAATACCTTTGTATTGTGACAATAATGGGGCGATGGCGTTAGCCAAGGAGCCCAGATCCCATCAACGGTCCAGACACATCCTGAGGCGCTTTCATTTGATCCGGGAGATTGTAGATCGCCGCGAGATCGAGATTAAGAGAGTAGACACAAAGAACAACGCCGCGGATCCATTCACCAAGGCCCTCCCTCAGCCGCAGCATGAGCGACTTTTTGAGATGTTGGGTATGAGATACGCCAATAACTGGCCTTAGTGCAAGTGGGAGATTGTTGGATATATGTATGCCCTAAAGGCCATTATGTGATAGTCGATGTATCTATACATGTATATATATATTCAGTTTGCATTCTTGCTCGACATGATAGTATGCTATCTGGTTTTTCTTTATCTGACATGATGATTGGATCATGCTTTTATTCATTCATACATGCTGATAAAGCCCTGAGGATATCGGCTTGACTACTCTGATTATGATGGAGATCATACTAGTGGGACATCTGTAGTCTATAAGCATATCCTGGAACGTCCCTAGTCGTAGGTATATCGAGACGGGGCATCGATATACCAGAGTAGACTAGCGTATATGATACTAGACCATACGATGGGCGATGGATGTTCCCACATTCATCGATGTTTGACATCAAGATCATATACGGGTGCTCAGTGGTGACTGGGTACACTGGACGGACTCACCGAGAACTCCTATATGGAATTATATCTATCGTCGGATAGCAGTTCTCAGGTGACACTGGTACAGGTTAGTCTGTAGACCCGAGATCGTCATGGAATCTTGTGTGTTCTCCCACTATACTTTGATTGCCACCCTACCACGGCTCTACTGAGTCGTGCAAACAGGTGGCCGTTGGGTAGAGTCCCGAGACACACAAAGACGATGAGCGATAGGAGGGGTTTCGTCTCTCCCGGTATTGGGACTCTCCCGGTATTGGGAGTCGATGCTGTGCTGTGCCCGATTGGTTATAACAGCAAGTCCCTGGCCAGGGCTGCTGAGATTTGCTGATAAGTGTTATCAGTAGTTTCTCAATCTGTTATAGACCATTCACCGACACGACTTATTGAGTTATTGGGGTCGACGTGACCATCCCTAGGCTCGATATGCAGCATATCTGATGAAGAGACCGGACTGTACGGTAGTGTTGCCGGATGGCTCGACGGGAGTTGTAGCAGGTTCTCTTGTTGTCTTCTGATCGCTCAATACCCGGGTGGCCGTTACGTTTAGCTGACCGCTTGCGGCTTGAGGGTACTTGATATGATCATTACCCTCTGCCGGCGTATTGACGAGTCTTAGAGTCCCACAAAGGAGTTACCCAGTCCAGGCGAAACGTTGTGGTGCGCGTATGCGATATGCGCATGCACCCGATTGAAATGTGCGTATATGATACCGAACATTGATCGGGTGAACTGCTTTTGGTGGGGTCATATGAAATATGACCGGATTGATAAATTAAGTGTTGATTTATCATCTAACCATTAGTATTCTCACTTGAAACCTTTCTAGGGTTTGATGGATGTATGCATGCATGCATGTGTTTCTTTCTTCTTTTCTAGTTTCATGCACATGTAGATGTGCATACATGTATACATACATACACCCATCCATCATGGTTGATTGCATATGGAAATGGTGGCAATATAAGACTCACACCATAGATTAAATAATAGATTATTATTTAATTTTGGTTTTAAAGTAAAATGAAAAAGAAAAGGATAAACATTCTTGCTTCTACATTCTTCTTCTAACCTAACCTATCTCAACTACCACTAACCAAGGGTTATCCTTCTCTTTATCATTTAAAACCCAAGTTAAATTAACTATCTATGATTTAATCATGGTTGAAGTTAAGAAGGAAATAAATATATATAGTGATATATATTTCATTTGGTTTTTTAACTCAAGGTTATCTTTTACACCTCTTGTTCATTTTAGCCACCATCTTCATCCTCCTTCATCTCTTCCTCTCTAGTCTTTTCTAGTGAGCTAAATACAACTAAAGAAAGGTTTTTGAAGTGAGATTCCAAACCACAACATCATTCTACTCAAGTCTAGCCGACTTGATTAGAGTGTTTCCTTCGGTTTTCCAAAGTAGCGAGCTTGGACGGAGTGCTCCGTGGTGGATCGTCGTGGACGCAAGGGAACTTCAAGAGGACCTCGATTCAACACCCAAGACACCAAGGAGTTCAACAAAGGGGAGCTACAAAGGTTGTAGCCTTCAAACCTTTATCTTTACTAGCTTAAAGTTTCATAACCCTAATTTTCTAGGATCGATCCCTTTGCATGTTAGTTTAGCACCTTAAAAATTATAACTTTGGGTCATGTGATGCTTCAAAACACTTCATAGGGTGCAAGACTAACCTTACAGATGGTAGGTCGTCGACTGCTGCTGCAGGGTTGTTGGACGGAGTGGTGATCGGTGCAGTAGAGGGGGTGGTGGTGTAGGCGAGGAGGGAAGAAGATAGTGAGGGAGCTTTGTTGCTTCGATGGAGGTTGCGACGGTGACCGGTTGGGAATTGGAGGAAGGGGGTTGTCGGGTGGTGGCTTCAGGGGTGTTCTACAGTGGTGTTCGGTGGTTGTGGTGAATTCGCCGGTGGCGGTTGAAATGGAGCTTGAGAAGAGAGAAGGAGGTAGAGAGAGAGATTGTGAGTTTGAGAGAGGTAGAGAGATGAGGTCGAGAGAAGTGAGCGGGCGCGCGCGTGAAGTCGTGGGCCGAAGGGAGGGGACGTGGTCGCGACGAGGAGGGGGTATGGAAACGAGCACGACATGGGGACAAAGAGAAAAGAAGCGGGAAAGTAAAGAGGGAGTGGGGAAGAAGGAAGCGGGTCGGGCGTGGAGGGTTGGGTCGGGTCGGTGAAGGGCATGGGCTGGGCTTGGGTTTGGGCCGGGATTGTTTAGGGAAAAATAAAAAGGGAAAATGGAAAATAAAAAGCAAAATAGACACTAGGGTTAGGGTTTGGGGTTTTAGGGTTAGGGTTTTAAAATAAAATAATTATAAATGTATATAAATAAATTTTGTAAGCAACACTTTATAAAAATATGGATATTGGTGTACAAAAAGAACTGGGTATTACATCATACCACCCTTACAAAAATTTCATCCTCGAAATTTAAAATAAACGATTAGCTATAAAACACTATGCGAAAAAGCCACAAAATCCAATACTACTATATAGCGATTTATGCAGAAGCAAATAGATGGAAATCAAGATTTATATATATATATATATATATATATATATATATATATATATATATATTTGCATAGCTAAAAAGGGTAGTCATAGGTAAGCACAAGGTGTAACCGTTCATAGTAACAAACTATATATATATATATACACAATACATGTTTAATGAAAGATATAATAACATTGGTAAACAATAGTGAAGGATTTGTCGATAAGCCAAAAATATTTTAGTAAAAAAATACCGATCAAGCAATTTAAAATAACTTAAGAAAACTCACATGGTGAAATAAGAGAAAAACAAAATGGTATGTGCGATATACGTTTGCACTTTTAAAATGCGAAGAGTAGTAAATCTTTTTTTTTAATAAGTAAAACGGAAGTAGTCAATAACGCGAATTTTTTTTTTGTATCCACAAGATAAAGGCAACTAAATTTCGAATAGCAAACGTCAATGAATATAATTATAGTAAATAGAAAATTTAGCTTGATTGGAGCACAAAAATACGTAGATAAACGTAGATATGAAAACGGAAGATAGTTAGCATTCATATAAACAAAGAAAAGGGAATACTATATAGAAAATCAATATGGAACCCATTTAAAGAAAACTCAAACTGCTAATAATATAAATTTTGAAAGTCAATTAATAACGAAATGATTATGAATAACAACAGTATGACAAACAATAAAATATTAAAATAAATATTGAGTAGCAAATAGCTCAAAATGACATCATGTACTTAAAGTAGATAAAATATCAAGACAAAAAGGTACGAAAAATGAAACTTCATAATAAGAGTACGATAGTACGAAAAGCATTAGTAGGAAAACAAACTAGAAAATAAATATGCAGTGTAAGGTAGAACTATGAAAGATTTGAAAATAGTGGAGTGCTTAGAAAGATAAGGAAAACAAACGTATTTTTTCCCGCATATAAGCCAAGGAGTTCAACAGATTCAAGAGTTAAACGAAAAGGAACAACTGAAAAGGGATATCTTTGTTGGAAGCAATGAATGTGATAACTTTACGTTGATATCTAAATCTCTGCGATCTCGTCAAGCTAGTCTGAATCTGGTGCTGGTCCGCGCCGCCCTCGGAATCAAAGCACGAAAACAACTAAGTCGCTCAAGCAGGTTTGGAGGGTGTTGACGAATCTCTACCTTGCAGCTCCTTCCTTCTAGGGCAATCATTGACAAGATGTTCGTCGGGTCCACAAATCAAGCACTGCTCTTTGGCGCTACGACAGTCTCTCTGAAGGTGTCCTGGTCTCCTGCAGTATCCACAACGTTGAGTTCTCCGCTACTTCCGTTGCTGAGGAACAAATGGGCGCTTCATCTTCACATCTCTACTTTGTGTAACAGGGATTCCCTTACGATTGGGGGCTTGAGCCATTCATCTTCTTAGTCCTTCAGCTATGAGATCATTTGTTCGCTTCTGGGCTTCCGTTAATCCTTACAATACACCAAAAATCTCGGCGGCCTGACTTCGGAGAGTGGAGGCGGAAGAAGGGTCGTTGGAAGCCCGGTTTAGCTTCCGCTGTGCGACGCTGATAGGAACTTAAAGGTATGCAACGCGATAGAATAACTTTGAAGAAACGAAGACATGAGAATGCAACGAGTCAAATAAGAAACGTAAGAAGGTGTAGGATCAATAGGAAAAGTACAAGGATGAAAACATGAAATAGATTTGAAAACTCGGGGACGATATAAGATATAAACAGAGATAGAGAGTTGACGACCAAAACAAGATAGTGTGGTAAAGTAATATCCAACCGATGAAGGAATCAAAGGTAGAACCCCAAGTCACTCAAATAGAGTACAGTATCGTAACTATGTTGCAGTTCATAATTACAACCACATAACTCTACCAAGTTACCCAAAAATTCTAGCGGATGGATCAAAATATATAGCAGAACACACTATATGAATCAGAGTTAAAGATAACAAGTTTACAATCTAAACCGAAAGGGTGGCTTAAATTGTCAAGCTCTAGTCGGAAACTGTAATCTCAATCTAAACCTGGCTCTGATACCAACAAAACCATGTCACGCCCTGCTTCCCAAAATATGGGATACGAGGGGTCGACAAAGCCAGCCATGCTCCTACGGTCGAGGAAACATCCTGCCGTGGTCACAGTTCGGTTCTAGCTTTACTTGGTAATCAGTAATCAATACACAGGTAATGAGAAATACAGGCACTAAATCAAAACAGATACAAAAACTAACCAGATAGAGATCAAGGAAGTATAGCGCTGATTCGCTGATCTAGATATCCGCAATGTCCTCAAGGTACATCAGGTCCTGATCTAAGCTAAGTCTACTTCTCACTCTGAGTATGCATACTCAGGTCGTCAGAGTGACACAATAGCAATAAATAGAAATACATATGTAACATATGCAATAATGATGAATATGAAACAGTAAGCATGAAGTGATGATATGAGCATGAAGGAGCCAGTACAGGTAAACAGTAAAGCGGGTAAACGGTAAGGCAGGTGTAACGAGTCAGTAATCAATGCATGTCACTAAACCTATTAGTCTCTAAGTCTCACTGTCCAGGTCGCTAAACCTATCGTCATTCCAAGTGTGAGAGTCAACCACTCGTGAGTATCCCCCACCCAAGGGTAGGGTCCCAGGGGTAAGAGAACACAGGCCCGAGTCGCTAATAATCAGTAATATCACCCATATAACTCCCGGAATCGCTGTGTATGCCGGCAATGGGACTCCCGAGATTCCTTTGAACTCACACTCAAACTACCCCACACCCCGTAGTCAACATCAAACACCAACCATAAACTCAAATACTAGTCGGTCCATGACAAGTCTACGCGAGAACTGAAGACATGATCTCCATCAAGCATGTCTCGACTGGTACCCAAATAAATGGACAGTATTTGGTGCCTTACCTATGACACTAATATAAGTGCTTCCATAATCGTCCCATACGAATTATAGTCACACTTATACATGTCCCATAGATGTCGACAATGCAGTAAATTAACTAGTCCCGTTGATTGTGTACAAGTATGTGTCACTTTCACTTATTCATTCACGCTTTAACACTAACGTACTTGCCACAATCAAAACAATAATATCTAACACTGGGTAATGTACACGACCACTAGGTTATCAATGTATATGAGCTCTACATGATATGATGAGAATGCAACAATTATGATATGAATAAAATATCATCAACCAGTGTCCTACCACTTGCATAATTTACTATAAATCATACATGCAGAATTAAGAGAAACAATGTAAAAGGGGTAAGCAGCATATGTAATTATCTATCCATAAAAATGGGTTTCGCGTCAATCGGGTTTCAGGTTTACTAGTTATGGCCATTTCAATTTAAGTATTCACTGCTGGAAATCCGGTTTCAGAATTAGAAGTCTGTTTCGTAACACATTTTACTTCCAGTTGGGATCATAATTAGGCGATACTATAGTTGAACAATATTTAGGGTTATCAGTTAGGTTTCCAACGCAATTATAGGATCAGTAATATCCTATATCAACAGGAAGTTATGGTCAGGTTGAGGTTGATGTGTAAAATCTGTCACTGCAGAATTCAGCTAGACACGTCGACATTATAAAATGTATTAAAAATATCATACGGAACTGGAATCCAGTGAAACTAGTGGAGTAAGAAAGATAACTCTATTTTCCATGTAATGATATATGGTTCCGCGCATTCTCGCAATTGAGCAAGAATATACAGTGATTTGAAAATAAGGGCTAACTGGGATTACCACTCTGGACTGCAGTATTCTCCTCAGTTCTCTCTATCATAACTTGTTAAAATTTAGAGATAAACTATAGAGGGCTGTAGGTTAATCCGTTAGCTTCGATACAATCCAAGGAACACTAAGATCCGATATGTAAATGATTTATTAGGATTTTAACGGTCTAACATGTCCGGAAAAATTCAGATTCCGTAAGGGTTATCAGGATGTCATTTCATAGTGATGATCTCGATATTTTGCGTCCAAACTTCTACATGATATTCCTTAACAGTAAAGTGGTTCGTTTATCTCAAATTAAGGTGTTTTAAAATAAGTTATGGTTTAGGATTTAACATTGAACATGTAGCACATATATACATAAGTCCATCTTCGTACAATATACTAACTCATAATTAACCAATTATAATAAATTTAGCATGATTATAGCAAGTGAAAGGGGGTTCACTTACCTTCGGTCGCTTGATATGGAAGCGACGCCGCTGCAGGGTTTGTCTCGACACATGAGACGGCGCGATGCTGGACACGGGCGCGTGGCGCGAGTACGATGCGCGGTGATCCGATACTGGGCGCAGTGGAGATGCGGGCGTGATACGGTAGTAGGTGTGGTCCTGCCTCGGTGCATGGCACGGCGCGACGCGGCACTGGGCACGGTGTTGCATGGGGGCCGTGGCACGGTGTTGGTGCAGTAGCGGTTACGAAGCGGCACGGTCCTGGTCTGGAGGTGGGCACGACACGACAAGGCGACTTTGTGGGGATCGCGGCTCCGTTGATGGAGGAGGTGGTTGCGGTGTCGGCGACGGGGGTGGTCGAGACAGTGATGGGTGCCGGGTTCTTGGTGTGTAGGGAAGAAGAGAGAGGAAAGACGGAGATAGAGGTGAGGTCGACGATGGAGGCGGCGACGCGGGTGCAGCGAGGGTGCGCAGGTGAAGGGGTGATTGGGGCTCGGGTGGTACTTGGGGCGATGGTGAGAGGTCGCCGGCGAAGGGCGATGGTGGTGGCCGACGGTGTGAAAGGAAGTAGGGTAGCTCATAGTGAAGGCAAGGAGCAAACGAGGACGAGGTGGGTCATGGTGCAGGAGACGGGTCGACGATGGTAGCTCGTCGACTGCTGCTGCAGGGTTGTTGGCCGGAGAGGTGATCGGTACAGTGGAGAGGGTGGTGGTGTAGGCGAGGAGGGAAGAAGATAGTGAGGGAGCTCTGTTGCTTCGGTGGAGGTTGCGACGGTGACCTGTTAGGAATTGGAGGAAGGGGGTTGTCGGGTGGTGGCTTCACGGGTGTTCTACAGTGGTGTTCGGTGGTTGTGGTGAATTCGCCGGCGGCGGTTGAAATGGAGCTTGAGAAGAGAGAAGGAGCTAGAGAGATAGATTGTGAGTTTGAGAGAGGTAGAGAGATGAGGTCGAGGGAAGTGAGCGGGCACGCGCGTGAGGTCGTGGGCCGAAGGGTGGGGACGTAGTCACGACGAGGAGAGGGCGTGGGAACAAGCGCGACGTGGGGACGAAGAGAAAAGAAGCGAAAAAGTAACAAAGGAGTGGGGAAGAAGGAAGCGGGTCGGGCGTGGAGGGTTGGGTCGGGTCGGTGAAGGGCATGGGCTGGGCTTGGGTTTGGGCCGGGATTGTTTAGGGAAAAATAAAAGGGGAAAATGGAAAATAAAAAGGGAAATAGACACTAGGGTTAAGGTTTGGGGTTTTAGGGTTAGGGTTTTAAAATAAAATAATTATAAATGTATATAAACAAATTTTGTAAGCAACACTTTATAAAAATACGGATATTGTTGTACAAAAAGAACTGGGTATTACATACGTAGTGGAGAACCTCCTACTTATCTGGCACTTACCTGGCCACAGAAGGGACAAAGAGACAGTAGAGGATCCATCTTGCGATTTGTCTTCTGGAAGTCTAGGAGCGATCTAGAGACTTGACCTAGGTGACCATTAGATATAGGGTTGCTTGTGCATGTTTGTATGAATTTTCATAAATCCATCCTTTTTCAAAACAAACCAATTATTTTCTCCCATTTTTACCCTTTTTCCCCTCTTCTCTTCTTATAATGGGTGACCCAAACAAACGAACTCTTGCCGAGCTTTGCTGTCCACAACCAGATATTTCTTGTTTTCGTAATCGCTTCGGTATACCTTCCAACTCTCCCATGTCTTTAAGAGATTGGATAGCGCAAGCGGATAGAAACAGTTGGCCACCTCAGTCCAGGTCTTATCAACCGTATCCTAATTCTACATCTATTTCAATTGATACTCCGAGTGAGGATGCCCCTAGACGCATGTCCATTGTTGAGCATATATCTAGGGCTAAAGGCCAAAGTTTCAATCCGGACCAATATCAACCATCACCTCCACTTTCTAAAGGAGAATTTCAAAATCGGTTTGTGGCATGTATGATGTCCAATAGCTAACCAACCAACCAATATCAAAATTCTTCTTATCACAATGTTAACCCTACTCCTGCCCAATTTTCATAATCATTCTGTTCCTATAAATCCAATCCGACTTTTCCACCTTCTCTAAATGGTCCTTCTAATCATTCATTTGAGAGTTTTAATTGTCCACAAGAATTTCAATCTTATACTGAAACTCATTATCAACCCAAGTCTAGTCTTGAGCGGACATTAGAAGAAGGTTTAGTGATGTTGAACCGTATCAGAGAGGAATGGAAGGGAAGCATGGCTAAATATGAAGGAGCAACTAGTTCCGAACCAGCTAAAAAAAATTCAATGTCTAATATGGCCATAGGACAAAGTGAGAATTTGGGTAGTGAGACAGAACTATACACCTTTCCTAATCAAACCTTCCCTTTTCAAACTGAAATCCACAACTTCAGTTTCATAGATTCATTGAGTACACCAATTGATAAGTTGTGTGACTTTGAAGTGTTTGATTTACCCGACTGTGAAGGGTCCATTTCGAGTGATACCATGCCAAATCCTTGTGATCTCTACATATCCAATCTTGAACCAAAATTGATTGAAATCCATACTTTTGATGAGGCGTTTGAGAATTTTAACCTTCACTTGAATGAGGTGATTGACGTTGGGGATATATTGATTGATGAACCTGAAATTTTGGATGAATTTGTCCCACCAATTCATCAGATCCTTTCACTTCCTTGTGGTCATCATCTTGAGCCTTTAATTCTTCTCGAACCCCAAATGCATCTTGAAGTTGATGATAGTCGTATAACCGAAGATCAGACCGAAATTCAGCCTCCATCTCCCACATCTGGTTCAGCAATACTCGACACACCAATAGGTTTACCCATTTCATCTTCCACTCTCTCTGGTTCTTCTTCTGTTCCTGTAATGTTAGTGAGTGTTGATGAATCACAGTTCGTTAATTCAAGTTCAATAATACCAGAAAGTCAACTTGATTTGGATACTTTTGAAAATGAGGTAGATGAGTTTTTCGAGTCTTCTACCTCCATAATTTTTGACAAATCAAGTATGATAAATTCTGGCACAAAACATATTGACAGCAAAATGTTCAATCACACCATTGATGAAAGTTTTGAAGAACTTTTTGCTGACGAACTTGCATTCCTAAACAACACGGATTTTGTGATTAATCAACCTCTACCTATAGAAGTTGAACCGCCACCACTCCTTCTTCCTAATTATTCACATTCTCCCTGTCATTCATCCTCATTCTTTCATTTCTATAATTTAAAACTCAAACCCTTTCCAGACCACCACTTATCTTTTCCCCACTTTTTCCTGACTCGATACAACATGTTCTTCCACCGACCTATACGTTATATTGATAAAATCTTTGAATGGTTAGTATTAATTTTTGGTCTTTGCAAAGTCTTATATTGACCAAATTACTTTACCCCCTCCTAAAATACTTAATATTGTTTAACTCAAATTTGGTGGGGAGGTATATTTTTGGCTCTTGAAAATAAAAGTTGTCCTCAAAATTGTGAGCTAAAAATAAGTTTGGGGGAGGATTTTCACGTTCACATATTTCTTGTCCCCGCTAATAAATTTTCCTCCCAAGCCTACAGGTTTTTGAGATTTAACAGATGACAACAGTGAGGACACTGTTCTAAACAAGTTTGGGGGAGGTTTGTGCTTATTTATGCATCACTTTGCATCATACTTTGCATAAGCACAAAACATATTAAAAAAAATTGTACATAAATAAGATAATGAAAGATTAGAAAGTGAAAAATTACATCTAAAAGATTGAAAAAATTTAAGAAAACCATGAAAGTTAGAAGTTTTCGTAAACGAAAATAGTAATAAGTAGTTATGAGCCGTTGTCCCAAGGGTTAGTAAGATGAAGGAAGTCACAAATCTGAGGATAAAAATAAGTCTGAAAAATAGTTCCTATTCTGGAAGCCAAACACTTGAATGTTGATACCCTATTATACGCACTTACACACGTCTTGAAACTCGGGATAGTAGAGGATACCTTGAAATGCTCTTGTCTAAAAGCCAAAGTACAAAGAAAATAAAAAAAATGAAGAATAAAAGATAAAATGGTGTAGAAAAATGAACACTGCTTTTGTAAACACCAAGGCAGCAATAAAAAAATATAGCGAGGGTGCTTCATCGCCTAGTGCCTTAGACCAACTGGTTTGGGAGTCACTGCTAAGGCTTGGGTGTTGCAAGACGAGAAAAATACTAATACGCCTAATCAGCAAGCACATGAGTAATCGGTCGATTGGTACCTCAAGAAGTATTAACGATCGCATGAAAAATGTGTGAGCAAATCCATCTAAATATTCACCGATTAAAAAGTACTGAGGTAGATGGACAAGAGTATGATAGCTTGAATTGAATTCTCCAAGTGTAGGGATGTCTCTTACACACACGTAGGGGTATATGATCGGTGTTTGGAAGAAAGATAGGAATGAAGAATAAAGACGATGTTTTATTGAGGGATGATGTGATTTCTAACATCTTTTCATGACTATTAAGATAGGGCCCATGACAACTGAAAAGCTAGTGTAGTTGGAAACTCTGATTTTCAAAGTCTTTCTTTTACAATTCTTATCTTTATATGTAACTTTCACAGTCTTCCTTTTATTATAGGATTTTGTGGGTGTAATCCGCTGAAAACCCTCAGGAGTCAACACTCCTCCTACTAAGGACACCTAAAGCTTTAAAGGCTTGTTGCACGTGCTCAGTGCAATCGTGTTGCCAACGAAAGTGTGCTGGTTAGTTTTTCTTTTTCTTATATTTTCTCCTTCTCTTGACTAAAAGATGTTTGCTCGAGACGACCAAAATTAAGTTCGAGGGAATTTGATCAGTTGAAAATATTGCATTCTTAACATATCAATTTCCTTACTCTTTCTAATCATCTAAAGGTGTTTAGTCTAAATATAGCACATATTAGCAATTCGTCTGCAAAATATCAAATAACATGTGTTATACATTATAACCGGTATTATGATGGAAATTGAGTGTTTATTACTACATGCATGATTTTGTATATCTCAACACTTTTCAGCGAGATTGTGTGCAGGAAATTCTTCAGGTCAAAGAACCGGAATCGCAAAAGTGCTGATAAAACGAATCAAGTCAAAGACTTAAAATCCAGCAGCATCCAAGAAAGAATTATAAGATTCCAGATGTCACAAGAAGACCCAAATACAAACACCAAGATAAGCCAGAGAAATGATGCAGAGATACATTCATATGGCCGCGGAACCGCGGCCGAGTTGGCCGAGTTGCCGCGGATCCGCGGCCGAGTCAGGGCATCAGAGAACGAGAATTCTCCAGAAGTTTCTTCTCAACAGCCTTGCTTCCTCAAGATGCTTAATTAACATGTGGTTTCTTCTGGAAGGCTCTGCATAACAACCTTCTTCTAGAAGCCTCCTTGTAACAACCACATTCTAGAAGGCTCTCCCTAACAACCTACCTTATTCTAGAAGGCTCTCTCCAATAACCTTATTCTAGAAAGTTCTCTCTAACAATCTAGCTTTTGGAGGGAATTTGAATTTGAATTTATAAAAGGAGATCTAGATCTAGGGTTGAGGGTGGTTGATTAATTGGTTCAATTAGTGGTGAGTTAGTTACACAATTGGAGCCACAATTCAAAATTCAAATTCAAGTTGAGTGACACAACTTGAGATCCAAAATCAAGATCCATTGAGAAGCAAATCAAGCAAGCAATCAACGATCCTTTATTGCAACGCCGATCATCATCCGAGCAAGAGATCCACGACGATCCGCGACTCACGGCGATCGAGCCACGCAAAGATCGACGACAAATTCACCTCTTCAAAGGAGCGATCGAGAGCTTAATCTTGTACCTCGAATTGAGGAGTTGTGTAATTTGAAGGAGATTTAAATAAAGATGATAATTGTAATTCTTGCTTTCTTTACATTCTTTCATTATGAAACTTCTTGATTCTTGATTCATTAATTTTCATGATGTGTGAGTGAAATTTCCGCTTGTAACGAAATCGAGAGAATAGGTAGATCCAGTGATGATAAAATCCTAATACTAATCTTAAGTCTTATGAGATTTGTGAACTTTAGGAAAAAGAATCATTAATGACCTAATTTTGAGCGAGATCAAATTCTTGATTATTTCGTTGCAAACTAGGGATCAAATGATTGATGGTTCTCTTTGCTAAAGGCTAGATCCGAATAATGATCAATGAAAAGATAAGGGATAGAGATGGAGAAACCCTAGTTTTTTCAATAGATTCCTAATCTTCATTCATCACCATCAATCCAGCTACAATTTATCAATAGATAAGATTAGTCATTATTAGATTCATCATTGCTATCAATTCAATCGATTCCTACAAGCTATTCTACATAATCTTGATAATCAAATTGATTGTGGACATCTTCTTTATTCTTGATCTATTTCTTTATGTTTATTAAAAATCAAATCTCACAAATCTTGAATCAACTTTCTTGAATTTTCTTTTATATTTTCATTTCGACTCATCTAAAACAAAATCGAACAAGTACTCGCATCTCAGTGGACGATCCGTATTCATTAACGCGCTACATCGACACCGTTAATTGATTGTGGTATAAATTTCTTTGGTTGTGAAATATTTTACTACACACAAAAGATGATCAATCAGTGGCTACTGATCTTTGTTTATTTTCCAGTTTGCGGCATCTTTCGGTATCTTCAAAACCCGGCTGAAAGTACTTTACATCTTCATACTTCCATACCTCATTTACCGAGAAGGCATTGAGCTCTCCCGTGACGGTGTACTCTTGGCCATCCTTGAAATACTTCATACACTGATATTTTGTAGAAAGGTTGACATTGTACTCGTGTAGCCAAGGCCTACCAAGTAGAGCATTGTAACATGTTTTTGTGTCGATGACATGGAACTTGATGTCAGTGACGAGCTATCCGAAGTGGAGCGTCAATACTACGAACCCAAGTGTCCGTGATGAATGTGAGTCGAACCCTGAGATGGTGATCTTGTCCCGGGAAAGGTGCTAAACATTCATGCATATCTCCTTCACGACTCTCACAATGAGAAGGTTGACAGAAGATCCATCGTCGACAAGGATTTTTCCTATCTTGATGTCGAGGAGTATCCGGTAACATACAGCGATCAATTAAGCTCATATGTTCCAAGGAGGAGATCTTCCTCAATGAAGAAAATATCAGCAGTGTGGACTTCTTCGAGTTCATCCTTCATTTTTTCTTCCGCGAGGAAGGCTTGAAACTGGTCAGGTTCCTTAAGGCCTTGATCAAGGAGTCTCACACCTTTTTGGACAGGAGTATCAAATATACTCAGCTGCGAGGGTATCTTTCTCAAATGTGCAAGGACGTTATAGTCTACTTTGGTTTTCTTGGGTAGGTCCTTTGCGGCGTACTCTCTGGTGACTTCTTCATCGACCTCGATCTCCTCAGGGATTTCCCCTTTCCCTTTATCTTGCTTATTTGAATCCTTGTTTGTGGGTCCAAGGTTCTTTTCAGGTGAGGTACGGTTGCGCAGCTGAATATTTCTGCAATCCTTTTCTTTCTCTTCTTTTTTCAAGACGGAGCTTTCGAAGAGAGGGTTAAGGAAAATTTCATCCTCGAAATCACTTTCGAATGTGAGAATCCAAGAGCTTTCTCCTTTTGGGATGGTATTGTTCATATGGCAGCTGCTGGTTGCCTCTTTGTCTGCTGCAGTCTTGTCGCTCTCGTATCGACGAGCGTGAACCTTACGCTTCTCCTTCTTGAAATTTCTTATGTGGGCAACATATCTGTGCCACCATTTCTTGAAGGCGTTGCACTAATCAACGGGATGGGCAACCTTTCAGCGATATAAGCAGTATTTTGGATGCTCCTCTCCACCATCGAAGTATGGAACCCCGGGAGTATATATCATGAGAAGCGGTTGATTCATCCCCATTGACAGGGCTTGGGAAAGCTGCTTCTCGGCTTCGATCTCTTATTCTTTGTAGGCATGATTTGGTCTGGTTGGAGAGCTTCATAACTCGTCCCTTCCGTAGCTTCTTTGTTCAGACTTTGTTTCTTGGCCTTTTTATATATGGTCATCTCACGACTTTGATCATCTTTACATTTTAGAAAAGCTTCTTTCAACAGCCTTTCGATCGGATTTTCTTCTGGCTATTTCGAGATATATGGTGTCGATTCTTCCCCCATCTCGTCTATGTCGCTTTCTGACACTGGCATAGCCTCTTGATCATATATAAAGGAATGGGAGACCATGTGGCAGCTTTCCACACGTTCTTCCGTCCTCTTGGTTGAGTCATTTTCTTCTTCGTCATCACTGTCGTTGTTCGTAAGGATATGCTGGAGGAACTCTTCAAGTATGACCGGTGTTCATGCTTTCTGATTCTATTCTTCCAGCACATCTATATATTTTTGTAGATCCATGCAGCTTTCTACATTCGGCTGGCTGCACAGGCTTCTTGGTCTTCTTATTCTTCTTTTTCTTAGAAGACTTAAAAGGCTTGTCTTGGGGGCTTTTCCCCTTGTCAATGTTTTTTTTTATGGGACACGGCTTCAACATCTCTTCTATGATCTCGGGCTCAAGCAGGCTTTTCCACCTGATTGCCGAGCATGGTTGTAGGTCTTTTAGCATTCTTTGGGTCTTTGCCGAAAGAACCACCCCCATGGAGCTTCTTCTACGAACGAGTAGGATACCCCCTGCGTATCAGCTTTCTTAGGGGCGTGCTTTTGTGGTGGATCTACTTTCTAATTATCTGATAGCGCAAACTTGCCCTGCTGATACTGGTCCTCGACCCATTTCTTAAAGACATAACAATCTTCAATTGGATGGCTTACCACCCGGTGATAAGGACAACATCCTGGATTGTTGACATCACCAGCTTGTGCGGGTCGACGCGGCTCAGGCAGTGTTATCAAATTATTCCTCATGGCGAGCTCGAACAGTCTTTTCGTCTTGTCACGAGGGAAAGAATACACGCGTCCCATTCTTTCTTCTAAGGTAGGACCAGTGCGGTTATTTTTTTGGCGAACGGCTGCTTTCGGACCATTCTGTTATTGTTATGTATTAGTGACAAAGGCCGCCTTTCCCTTGCCTTTATTGTTCGGGAATCTCTACCTTAAGAGGAAAGGCTATGGCACATCTGATCTACCTGGACTAATTTATCGATGAGTGCCTGGAAGGTGATGGGTTTGAAAAAGGTCATAAATTAGAACACAGTCGACTGAGTATCGATGGTGCCTATGAATATTCCCACAGCTGGAGCCTCCCCAATGCATTGTTCATACTTAGACCACAGGTTTCGCCACTGGATTGCATATTGAACCCATGCCTGGCTTGATTTGACCTTTGAATTGATCGGCACGGTGATTGGAGTGCATTCACTTGCGCTGGAGAATCTTTGAGTAAACAACAGTTCCGTCTCCGAAAATGTCTTGATGGAGTCATTTGGGAGCTCCGAATACCATTCGAAAATTGTCTCTGATAAACATCCAACGAATTGGCAAAGAAGCAGCTTATCATCACCTCCGGTATTGCCACACATGCATTTAAACTATATAACGAGCTAGTGAGGGTTACCTGTTCCTTTATATATATGGAACATTAGGATCGTATATCCCGGAGGGTATTTCATCTGGTCGTGCCATGCTGGATATAGTCAAACAGTCTTGATCAGCTAATTCGCCGCTTCATTTGCCTCGTAAGCTTTGATCTGTTGTGTGATGTAATCATCCAACTTCACTTTTGAGATCTTTTTTTCTTAGTCGTTGATGGGGGTTGAGGAGGGTTTGAAGTTTTCCTTTTATCATCATCAACAATGACCAGTGGTTCTTCGGCCGGCGGTTCTGGCTAGATCAGCATTCCAACCATGTCCTAAAACAGGAGAGTCATCTGCTTCATATTAGCAGCTTGCTCCACCGCCTCCTTATCCTTCTTTTCCAGCACTGGCCTCAGGAAATCGGTATCGGTCTCCTGTTCTTTCTGTTCTTCTAGCTCCTTGTCTGGACATTCTTTAGAGCTAGTAAGCACCGCCACCTTGGCGAGCATGTACTACATATTTTCTTGTTGCTCCTGGGCCTTTGTCAATGAC
Organism: Agapanthus africanus; assembly: GCA_030015575.1. Taxonomy (NCBI): domain Eukaryota; kingdom Viridiplantae; phylum Streptophyta; class Magnoliopsida; order Asparagales; family Amaryllidaceae; genus Agapanthus; species Agapanthus africanus. The sequence continues at coordinate 485,490,789 of CM057350.1, forward strand.
CGAGTATGCGATCTGTGGTTGACGGAAGTACGACTCTCGTCTTTGGTGCCAGCTATATAAACTGTATGGACCATCATGCCCACAGACTTGGGACGCTTGGAACTTTGGCCTTCTGATTTTACCTCAGGCGCTCAAACTTTTTCTAGCCTCGCTCTTTTGTGGGTGGCTATGGTAGAAGGAACCGTCATGATAGGAACCGCCTTATGAGAGGTCCCCGTCGTGTGGCAAAGGAGTTTTCATTATCTTGTCGACCTTTGAACTTCTTCAATGGATGAAAGTAATTGTCTTCAATGACAGAGCCTTGGACTTCTTTCCAGACTCTATGAATTATCGAAGAGAGACGCTTAGATGAATGCTCCAGCTTTGGCTCATTTGGTGTCTTTATAGGAGACGGCGATTTCTTCAGCACTGCAGAAGGCGAATTACGGCTAACCTTTCTGAGCGGTTCAAAGGTATTCCCAGTTAGAACAACAACATTGATAGTCACCACAGGAGTTGGCGGGGTCAGTCCAGAAGGAGAACTGCCCCCAGCTTGCTTTACTCGATGCCAATAGCGACATCGAGCGCCTCTCATAGCTAGAACCTTTTTAGTATCAGAGGCTTCTCCATTATGCTCCATGTGTTGTTTGGGGATTTTGCCGAGTGTCAGCCTGTAAAAGACCGGTGCCTTCAGTTGAGCAGGAGGAGAAAAGGTCAGTCTATTGAAGACAGACTGCTTTGGGGGTGAAGTGCTCTTAATGGCTTCAAGTGGAGCAGGAACCAGAATGGCCAATTACTTAAAGACGGTCCTCTTAGGGATCGTGGACTTCTTAGTGGGACACACTGTGCTTGTCTTCATCCTTTTGAAGACTGAAACTTTGGATATGGCAGGCTTATCGGCAGGGCCTGCAGAGGCGGTCATCCAATCAAAGACCGACTTCCTTAGAACTTCTTCCTTTGGCGTTGGGGCGCCAAAGTTTGGAGATGGGAGCATGGTCCCGTAGAAAAATCCTTTGGTCGCTTGGATGACCTGCTCAATCGAAATGGAGAAGATCAAGGCCGTATTTGACCCATAAATGACCCCTCCCGATAGGTGGAGTTGGGATGAGACTTGTTGTGGCAGTTGGTGCAGCTGAAAACCATTGATCTGCATAGAGGTGAAACACCAAATTTTAGTATCCCAAACTCCAAGAGCAACTATAAATATAGAGAACCGCGATTTCGTTCGCGAAACACGACACAGGAAGTGTGGAGTGGAAAGAGGAAAAAGTCCCATCGAACGTGCCAGAATCTGTTTACTGCAGGAAACGAGGAACTGAGGCGCGGGGAGCACGTCCATCCTGAATACAGAGGCAGATGCTATATGAAACATATCCATCCACCTCTCCGAAAATACCAAGTTGATTTATGGCACCGTATATCGGAGGTTTGGATGGATGCGACTGTTGTAGCAGACTTTTCAAATTCCCCCTCATATGTGAGGGATTTTTGATTGTAGGGACGCTTTTTCTTGCAGGCGCAAGCGCTTACAGTTAATTATGATATCGCCACACGATAACAACTTTCTATACTCCATATCTATCACTTTGTGTCATGTTATATTTTGTTTATTTTGGGTTCCCCTTGGATTGTATACAGAAACTAATTTATGTCGTCGCCTGTAGGGTACGGATTAGTCCAAATCCGTACATATCAGATTTGGGTTTGAACCTAGGTAGCATTTTCCATCAGTTCAAGATACATGAGTTTGATCTAAGGATCGTTAGTCGTATATAGGAGTAAGATAAACTTAGAAGACATGGTATATAAGATCATTAGTTGTATATGAGACTAAGATCAACTTAGATGATATCGATGAAAGATCATTAGTCGTATATGAGACTAAGATCAACTTTAGAAGATATGGTTTAAGGATCGTTAATCTTTTTTTAGATTAAAATTAATTTAAAGTTGTCTTTTTTATCATAGGATCATAAATAAGAAGCATAAGCTTCTACACTTAGTTTATTTTAACTAAGTGTTCAAGCAAAAGCTTGCTGATCCAAGTGCGCATGTACATTTAAGGTGTGCATGCATATGTATCTTCTTTAAAAAGAGTGTGCACGTGCATGTCACGTGGTTGTGCACCTCTTGTAAGGCCAAATTTCCATCTGTACATGCATATATGCACATATGTTCCAAAGTCAGCATTTCTCATGTGTCCACACGTGCATGTCACATGATGCACAAGCCCGCATAGGCAATTTTTTATCAAGTGCGCACTAAGGTTGGGTGCGCATTTGTCTTACTATCATGGGGGTTGTGTACGTGCATCTCACGTGATTGCGCACTTATTATTAGTCAAATTTCTATGTGTGCATGTATATGTGCATATGTCTAGAGGGGCAATGTTTTCCACTTGCGCATATCTAAGTATTACGTAGTGTGCATATGTTCCAGAAGATTTGTTATTTTTTTCTAACTGCTCATTTGCACACTTTTGCATGGGATGTTGGGGTTCCTAACGCCCTGGCCATCGACCGCGACCGTTGCAGAACGAAAAATTTTGGTGTTTAAAAACTTAGCGCTAGAAACAACTACCTAGAATCGAAACCAAACATGAAACTAGCAAGCTACAAAGATATTATCTACTGTGATAGAGTTGTTTTACCAAAAGATCCGTGTCCTTCGGTCTACCCTCTTCCTTAGCTCCTTAAGGTCTCCTTGATCAAGCTTGACCACCGGTCTTCCTCCGTCGAAGATGATCCACCCGAGAGATATGGTTCATGGCTCTAGCTCCACACTAAAGATCTGGTGGAGCAACTAGGGACTCTAGGTTGATAATCTAGAGTGTTTAGGGATGTAGTGAGTTGTTCTTAATGTATTTCTATCTCTCATCCATCCTTGATTCTCAACACATGAGATGGTAGGATGGAAGATCAAGAAGAAGGAGAAGGAGCTCAAGAAAGGCTAGTGAGAAGAGATGAGGGAAATAGTGAGAGTGTTTTCATCAAAAATAACCAAGTGTTTATCCAACATCCAAATGAGAGTATGATATGAAGCATGGTTTTGTAAAAACCATTTTCCAAATAAAATAAAGCAACCATACTTGAATAGTTTGCACAAATGAATTTTCAATTCATTTGTCAACACTATTCAAGTATGGTTCTCACCATTCTCTCTTCCCTACCTTTACACTACATTTCCATTTAAATTAATAAATGGATAAACCAAAATGAGCTGTCTACCTTCTAGAATATTTTCCGTATAAATACGGAATACACTCAACTGTATATACATACCCGTATTCGTATCAAAATACGAATATCCAAAGAGATATAATAACACAAAGAACATAATAATAGAATATACATATCGAAATATATATACATAAATTATTAAATCAATACCTGATTTAATAATTTGACTCAATCCTAAGCCGGCTAGTATTATCAACATTCCGATCGAAAGTCCAGATAACTAGTACAATCATTCGATCGGAACCCTGCATGTATCACAATACGACTACTACATTATTTCTCCTGAACCAGGAAAACCCTCTATGTGGGACTCTAAAGACTCGACAGTACGCCGGTAGTGAGTTACTGGATAAATCCATAACCACAAGCACATCAGCAGCACTAGCTGTACGTATGGCTATCCAGGTACCTGTCGAATAGGAAGGCCAACAAGCAAACTCATCCGGATCCCTACTGAGCCAATCTGTAGCAATCTCCGTACAGTCCAGTCTCTTCATCTAAGAGTATCGCATATCGGTTCTAGAGGGTTGATAAATTCATACCCCTAATAACGCGATATTTCGTGTCGGTGTGAAGCCCATCACCCACTGAGAAACTACTGATCCAAATCAGTAATTCTCGTCCACCTTGGCCAAGGATTTCTGGTAATGGTCATCCGTGCACAGCGTGACATCAACCCCCAATACCGGGAGAGACGAATTCCCAACGATCCGCTCACTGCCTCCATGTAGCTCGTGACTGTACCTAACTAAAACATGTTTGCACGACTCCTTTGAGCCGTGGTAGGGTAGTAATTAAAGCATAGTGGGAAATCACATGAGACAAATGACGATCTCAGGTCGAAGGACTAACGTGTACTCATGTCATATGAGAACTGCTATCTGACAATAGGTATAATACCATCTAGCATGTTCCCGGTGAGTCCGTCCAGTGTACCCACCCCCAGTAAGCACCTGTATACGATCTTAGGTGCGAAAGACCAATGGTTGTGGGATCAACCATCGCCCCTCATCGGGATCTAGAAACGTATACACCAGTCAACTCCGGAATATCGATGCCCAGTCTCGATACTCCCACAACTAGGGACATTTAAGGATGTGCTTATGAACTACCCAGCCCCCACATGTATGATCACCATCATAACGCTGGTAGTCAAGCAAGAATCCTATGTGCTCTATCAACATGTAATAGTGGTCTGTAATACCACATAATACATGTACATGATGATAAAGACAAACCAGATAGCATACTATCATTTTGAGTAAGATTGTTCTACCCGTATAGGTCCTCCCTCAATCATCACAATAGCGTGCCTACGATTACAATAATTGACTTAAGGGCACTATATCCAACAATCTCCCATTTGCACTTAAGGCTAATTAATGCGGTGTCGCATACTTACAGCCCGTGTGATACCGAACACCCAACTTCTCTACTAATCAGTCTCGCAAAGCACGTTTGTGAAACTATTGCATTTGAGAAATAGCCCTAGTGAGTGGATCCGCTCCAATATTTCTATATGCATCTCTCTATATCTCAACTTCGCGGAGAAAGACTATCTCCCGAAATGATCGATACTTGTCTTAGAATTTGTCTGGATATCTGATGGGACCCGGTTCACAAATGAACTCCAAATCCAACAAACTTCTTAGACTGTATCTTTCACTGATTTTAATCAGTATCCTGCACCATGCCTTCCTCGGTATCCACTTGGACCACCTGTCTAACATACTGCCCCTCAAAAGAGGGAAAACTATTAACTCTGACAGCCACTCTGTCATCCAGGTCATCTTGAAAGCCTGAAATGATAACCGCCTCCTGAAGGAGGCTGTCGTTACCATATACCAAGAACATCCACTTATGTTCATAACCGCTTCCCAATGTTTCTCCGGGATTGGATTAATATATATGCTTATTGCATCCAGTGCAAAAGCAATATCTGGTGTGGTACTTGACATTTCATGATTGACTCAATTGCCTAAGCAAGTGATATGTCAATCATGTAAATCTTTCTCCTCATCAGTCTAAAAAACATCTCTTTAAAAAGGGTGACTCTATCATCTGTGGGTATACCACCACGCCAGGAGTCGTCCATTCTAAAAGATTTTAGAATAGTATCAAAGTACCCAAAATTGGGACACTTCCCAAATCTAGATCTAAAACCATAGATTTAGTGACCAGAATCCCTGATATTTTATCCAGATCCTATGTGGAGAAACACCTTGTGATAGCCACAGTATAACTGATCGTAGTATAGGAACATCAATTCCTATAAGGAGTACGTCATCCAAATACCAGGACATCACTCCTTACTATCTTCTTACCAGGTCCATCTCTTGTTCTGATGAAGTCAAACTCTATGATTGTCATATAAAAAATAGACGATCTATCTCCACTATGCATGCTTTAGTCTATAAATAGACATAAGCAACTGGCCTACCATGCTTCTGCTGCTCCCACTGACTACAGCAACCCTTTGGCAGAGTTATATACCCGTGCACTTCTAAAGCTAATTTAGAATGACGTTATATTCATCCACCTGCCAAATCTCATAGTCTAGGACAACAGTAGTGGTAATCTTGGGTCATCAAAAACCTCCATGTCACCGTCTTTGAAGAGACCGAAATACCTCTCGGATGGCCGAGGTTACCCATTATATCTGCGGAGTGGCTAATGGATTGTCGAATCCAATTGAATCTTTAGGTTCTAAATTTTCAGTAATCGTTTGTGATTCTGGAATCACTTCCAGTTCTACCATACTCCTACTTGTGTTTTCTGAAAAGGATTCATTTTACTAAAGAGGTGGTGAGTCAAGAACAATATACATATTGATCCTCCAAATGGTAGAATGTTAACCCTTGTTAAAACCCGGGATAACCCACAAACTGCCATTACTAAAACGTACCTTGAATTTATCCAGATTCCGGTTTTAAGCATAAGCCGGATTACTCCATATACCTTAACATCGTTAAGATATGAATCCATTCTATATCCAATATAGAAACAAATGCACTAATTTAATTTGAACCAGATTCAAAAAACATACAGCTGTTTCCAGTGCATATCGACTAAATGGAAGAAGGCCAAGCAGCATTACTCATCAAGGAGCGTACTCACGAATGAGTAACCTGAGAGAGATGCAATTTCTCAAATATATGACTTACGACAGAATACCTAGCATGAGTATCTACACCTTCGATCACCACGAAGAATCTTGATACATGCAATGTATGGTTCTCTACTTTATTCTTATACCAATAACTTCTTAAAATTTGGACCTTGTATTTCAACAAAATGCGTGTCTAAAACCAGAGAAGTCATAAGTAAACGGAATATAGTACGAGTACCAACCCTTTTGTCCTAATGGATATCGGAAAACATACAATACTTTGTATAAGTCCACTGAGTTTAATAACTCAAACCCTGTGCGTCATAGGTTAAAAACTGTGTTATGGTTAAGAAGAATTACACCGTTATTGAATGCACCTTACCTAACCATCAACTGATATAGGTAAACGTCATAAACATAATTTCAAAAATTTATATCTCACTTTATAAAATAAACGCACAGATATATCAGTTTGAAATTGGTGCACAACAACGGATATTCAGAACCAAATATTTGTCGTTAGGCAAAACCCAGGCGATTTCCTCAAATATCACCAATTACAAAGAATTCTGATATTGAGGATCTAATCACCCAATTCCCAATATTCTACTCCCACTCAGCATCTGTAATGCCATACAGATGTTAGAATAAAGTCTAGTAAATACATACCCTGAAGTCAGAATCTAATTGGGAAAGCAGTTTTCAATTAACACCGCACAATAAGACTGAAACATGAAAATGTTTCGAGGAGTGGCCAGGTATTCCTAGTAATGCCTCTTCCACCATCCAGATTCATGACAGTAATCGCAATTTTTCCTTGCCCTCACTCCAATCCTTTTATATGTCTTTACTTCTTACCTTCTGTACACCATACTTAGGCTAATTGGTTTTCTTCCTTCCTTACCTTTTGACACCTGCCTAAGGTTTGGAAGAAGACTATCCAATAAGCATAATGGGTGTACTCTCTTAATACTACGAGCCCTTGCAACCTGAGAGAAAGTTAAGAAAAAAGACAACAGAATAATCCTATTCAATTTCTCCAGAACAAGAATCCATCCTCGAACAGAAACAAGTTTCTTCGAGTTCATATGTAACTATACGATAGCATACATAAGCAATATGGATCTTCGTAGTGATACGAAGTGTTTTGGAGAAATGCAGAGGGGAACTAGGAGTGGCAGGGATATATGCAGCTTCGTCGTGAATGATAGTAGTCGCAATTTTCTTTGCCTTCACTCTAACCCCCTTTATATGTCTTTACTTCTTACCTTCTGTACACCATACTTAGGCTAATTGGTTTTCTTCCTTCCCTACCTTTCGGCGCCTGCCTATGGTTTGGAAGAAGACTATCCAATAAGCGTAATAGGTATACTCTTCAAATACCAGGAGCCCTCGCAACCTAAAAGAAGGTAAAGAGAAAAGACAACCGGATAATTTATTCAATTTCTCCAGAACCAAAAACCATTCTCGAACTGAAACAAGTTTCTTCGAGTTCGTATGTAACTATACGATGGAATACCCAAGCAATATGGATCTTCACAGTGATATGGAGTGTTTTGGAGAAATGCAAAAGAGAAATAGGAGCGGTAGGGATATATGTGACTTTTTCGTGAATCGTGACAATCCTAAACGAAAGTGTGTAAGAAGGTTCGGTTAACTTAGTTTATAAGTTTTAGTTTAAGGTATGGTCATGGTCGCTACCAAAAAGAGAGAGAAAAGAAACACTCAGCGTGCACTCTAATTTAGATTAGATTGGTTAATCACTTTATCTAATCAAGATGGCTCCCGCTGTTTTCTCTAATTCTCCTTCAAAGCTTAAAAGGAGAACTAGCTGGGATCATTAACACCTTACAAGTTCACTAACCGTTCAACCAGGTTGGTGTTGGTACTCCGAGGGAGGTTCCCCGTGCTCTCGCATGGACCTAATTAAAATAAATCTCATTTCTGCAGAGGCGTGGCCCCGTAAATACCTTTCTAGACACCTAATAGGTCAGCTAATTGTGAAGTGGAAAATATCTTCCAAGAGTAATCCTACTCATCAGTGGGATCGGGATCCAACTATCATTGTATGATAAACTAGATGGAAGCCACTCTAGTCACCACACTCCAGAAGGTATGCAACGCTAGCAAGTTTCCTGTATATTTGAAACTCCCGATGTGGTTTTTGCTCCTAAGACCCAAGGACCTTGACGAATAATCAACAAATCTAGGGTCCTAGTCAAGTTCAACCTGACACTATCTTGATTGCGTTAAACCCACATGCACGACCCTTGATGAATGATCAACAAAGTCGTACGACTGTCCTAACCAATCCACATATCTATGCGAAAGAAAAGCATTACAGAGCTACCGCACACTACGTCTCGGTGAATAGCAACGAAAAAAGTAGCATGAATACTAAGCAATACTAATATGAAATGGCGGAGGGCTACGGCTGGTTTTTGGCGAAAAACCTTTAACGTAATGAACTTGATATCGTTGAAGGAACTCAAGCAGTTTTTAAAAAGGAGTGGTTTAAGCTCCGCATTTTTAAAACTTATGGTTTTGAAGAAAACCGAGTAATCTACAGTATCATAAACTTTTGCTCAAGAGGTCACTCCCCATGAAGGGATTTAGGCTCTTGCCTCCTAAAATGAGGTGCTGGATATTCCTGAACAAACACCACTATGCAAAGCAAAAGAATACAACTATAGTTTTTCTAAATTTGTTTCGACAACATCTTTTAGGTTTATTTTCCTTGCATTAATTATAATTAATATGGTCCCATCAATTAATCCCTATCACACCAGAAAAGAACGAAAATACAATGTACGAATATGCCATCTGCATTCGCCACGGGGCCCCGTCATTCACTGTTAGGTTACTTAACTAACGGCAGAGCGGGGCTAGACTAGCGCGGATGAAAAACATATACAACATCTACTAGTATATATATAAATATATATAACATTCGTCCCAGGCATGATATAAGAAACATCACAGAAAAGCGATAAACAACACAAAATAACAGATAATCTAGGAGCCCCGGGTTTTATTTGAGCCGCAAATGAGACCCGACGTTCTCCGGTCGTGTGGATAGCCTGTGCAATGAATAACCAAGACCCCTACATGTGCGGCAAGTTACCCGCCAATTCTAGAAGTGAGGCAACCCCAATCATCAAAGTGAATAGGCCACCCAGCACTTCACGGAATCCGGTAACTTGAGCACCCCTCCGTGGGTCATCCTATACCCCCTACGAGTGCGGCGAATGGCTCGCCAATTCTAGAGTGAGGCCCTCTCTATCTCAACGCCATGAGATGCGGGCCCGTTGCCCTCTAGAATCCGGTTATTCGAGCACTCCTCTGTGTGGTAATCCTAGTACAAAAAAGAAAAACATATATACAACGGTGACATCGACCTCAACCTGGTCGTGCCCCAATAAAAGAATATACAAACTGGCGAAAACGACAGTCCACATGTCGGACGCTCGCCCTGCAATAATGAATATACAAATGAATCTAAACTGTACAACTATCATTGCTCTAAGGACTATCCAACACGACAATCCGAACATTCCATCATAGATATCAACATCACAGCAGTATAAGTAAGTATGTGCAACCTCGTCTAAATGACATATAACAAATAGACGACGTTTGAAAAACACATACACCACATCACAGATATAAACGATGCAAAATTCCAAGTTTTGAAACTCTCCAAGTTGCCCCCAAAGCAAAAACAACACTAAGTGAAATCTGGGGAAATCAAACAAGACTAAAAACACCAATTTACAAGACACTGGATGAAAACGGGGCCAATAAGTGAATAGTAAAAAGGCAGAATCGAGAATTTTTGGGTTTTGGACGGCCAAATTGTAATGGAATTCCCTCATTTTCATTGTGTGTCACATACATATCCAGACTAAGTCTCTGTACTTGTTTAAAAAAAATTTAGAGACCAAAAAAATTTCAGAACAGAGAGTGGGTTTTGAAATTGGAATTTTACGGTTTTGAAACTAATGTATCGTCTACTACTAGTTTCTAATGTTTGGGTGGCTCTGATACCATGTTGGGGTTCTTAGCGCCCTAGCTGTCGACCACGGCCATTGCGGAACAAAAAATTTGGTGTTTAAAAACTTGGCGCTAGAAACAACTACCTAGAATCGAAACCAAACATGAAACTAGCAAGCTACAAAGATATTATCTACCGTGATAGAGTTGTTTTACCAAAAGATCCATGTCCTTCGGTCTTCTACCCTCATTCTTAGCTCCATGAGGTCTCCTTGATCAAGCTTGACCGCCGGTCTTCCTCCATCAAAGATGATCCACCCGAGAGATGTGGTTCATGGCTCTAGCTCCACACTAAAGATCTAGTAGAGCAATTAGGAACTCTGGGTTGCTAATCTAGAATGTCTAGGCATGTAGTGAATTGTTCTTAATGTATTTCTATCTCTCATCCACCCTTAATTCTCAACACATGAGATGGTAGGGTGGAAGATCAAGAAGAAGAAGGAGGAGCTCAAGAAAGGCTAGTGAGGAGAGATGAGGCAAATGGTGAGAGTGTTTTCATCGAAAATAACCAAGTGTTCATCCAACATCTAAATGAGAGTATTATATGAAGCATGGTTTTGTAAAAACCATTTTCCAAATAAGATAAAGAAACCATATTTGAATAGTTTGCACAAATGAATTTTCAATTCATTTGTCAACACTATTCAAGCACGGTTCTCACCATTCTCTCTTCACTACCTTTGCACCTCATTTCCATTTAAATTAATAAATGGATAAACCAAAATGAGTTGTCCACCTTATAGAATGTTTTCCGTATAAATACGGAATACACTCAACTTTATATTCATACCCGTATTCGTATAAAATACGAATGCCCAAAAAGATATAATAACACAAAGAACATAATACTAGAATATACGTATCGAAATATATATATATATATATATATGTAAATTATCAAATCAATACCTGATTTAATAATCCGGCTCAATTCTAAGCCGGCTAGTATTATCAACTGTCCGATCGAAAACCCGGGTAACTAGTACAATCATTCAATCGGAAGCCTGCACGTATCAAAATACGGCTACTACATCATTTCGCCTGAACCAGGGAAACCCTATTTGTGGAACTCTAAAGACTTGACAGTATGCCGGCAGTAAGTTACTGGATAAATCCATAACCACAAGCACTTCAGCTGCAATAGCTGTACGTAACGGCTATCTAGGTACCTGTCGAAAAGGAAGGCCGATGAGTAAACTCATCAGGATCCCTACTTAGCCAATCTGTGGCAATCTCCGTACAGTCCGGTCTCTTCGTCTACGAGTATCGCATATCTGGTCTAGAGGGTGGATAAAATCAAACCCCTAATAACGCGATATTTCGTATCGGTGTGAAACCCATCACCCACTGAGAAACTTCTGATCCAAATCAGTAATTCTCGTCCACCTTGGCCAAGGATTTCTGGTGATGGTCACTGTTCTCCACCGAAAATATGCGACTAGGACGTTGGGACGTCAGGGGCCTGAATTTCGAGGGCAGATGCTATTTGGTGTTATCCGTTCACCTCTCCGAAGATGCCAAGTTGATTTATGACACCATGTATCAAAGGTTTAAACGGATGCGACCGATGTAGCAGACTTCGTCAGATTCCCCCTCGTTGAGGGGTTTTTGATTGTGGGGACGCTCTTCCCTGCAGGCGCAAGCCCCTGCAGTTAATTACGCTACCGCATCGCGGTAACCACTTTCTCCTTCTCAAGATGGTCACTTCGTGTCGTGGGTGTTTGTTTTGTTTTTGGTTACCCGTGGATTGTATACGGAGACTAATTTATGTTGTCGCCCATAGGGCGTGGACTAGTCCAAATCAGTATTTTCTTAGATTTGGGTTTGGGGTTGGGTTTAAGGATGCGTTAGTCTCATTTTAGACTAAGATCAACTTAAACGTTTGTTAAGGATACGTTAGTCTAATTTTAGACTAAGATCAACTTAACGATTTGTTAAGGATACGTTAGTCTAGTTTTAGACTAAAATCAACTTAACAGGATCATTTAGATCCAACAAAAGAGCATTTGGGCTCTATTGTTTTAGTTTAGGGACTTTGCGGTCCAGTTTAAAGACATCTTAGTCTGTAAAGTTTAAGGACATCATAGTCCATGGGTTTAAGGACCCCACAGTCCGAGGTTAAGGACATCATAGTCCATGGGTTTAAGGACCCCACAGTCTAGTTTAAAGACTTCATAGTCTATGGAATGTATGGTTGTCGGGACCCGTCACCTCTCTGAAGACGTTGAAGGATTACAACGATAAATATCAGAGGAGTGAAGAGATGTACCCTTGAACCGATTTTGGTTGAGAGATTTGTAATCCAATTGGGACTAAGATCGGAGATCTATGAGCATATGGGCTCAATTAATCTGAATGAGGGGTTTATGGCCACTTTGGGCTCGGCCCATTCAGTTAAAATGTTAAACATTTGACAATGCTTAGCATTGATTTGAATTCTGACAATGTTTTTGTCTTTTATTGAATGCTGAGCATTCATCATAGCTCTAGGGCTTTATAGAACAATTTATGTTCTCTTAGCGCACACGTAAAGAGCACGTGGCGCGCTTAGCGCTTTGCGCCAGTCAAAGAGCGCAGAGCGCTTCTGTTGGGTAGCGCACACGTGAGGAGCATGTGGCGCACTTGGCGCTGAGAGCCAGACCATGAGCACAAAGCGCTGGTTTATGAGCGCAAAGCGCTATTTGTTCATTGGAGCACAGGTGAGAGGCACGCGGTGCGCTTGGCGCTGAGTGCCAGTCCATGAGCGCAAAGCGCTATTTTATGAGCGCAAAGCGCTATCTGTTCAGTGGCGCACACGTGACGGGCACGCGGTACGCTTGGCGCTGAGCGCCAGTCCATGAGCACAAAGCGCTATCTGTTCAGTGGCACACACGTGAGGAGCATGTAGTACGCTTGGCGCCGAGCGCCAGTCCAAGAGCGCAAAGCGCTAGTTTATGAGCGCAAAGTGCTATTTGATCAGTTTTATGATCTGAGAAATAAATTCTTGTTTAAAAGAGACTTTGTCTCAAGATTCTAAGAACAAAAGTTCTTATTTTATAGGAGATATTTCAATCTCTTATTTTGATGAAAGGCTTTGCCTTTATGGATCTGTGATCCACAGAGAATTGAATTATTCTCCCCTCTTTTTTATAATGATATGTTCATGATCTCTTTTTGTAAACGACCTTAGTCTTATAGATCTATGATCTGTGAAAAGAATTGTGTTCTTCTTCTTATTTTCTGATTAGATCTTTTGACCTCTTTGTGAAAGACCTTGGTCTTGTAGATCTATGATCTTAAAGAAAGAAGTGAATTCTTCTTTTTAATATGAGATGATTTCATCTCTCTGTTTATTTTTACCTTGAAAAAATCTTCTTCTGCCGAGAGCTTGGCTCTTCTTTCTGAGATTTCTCAAAGTTTGTGGGGGGTTCCTCTATTTTTCTCTGTGTCTTTTTTGTTTCTTTTCCTTTTTCTTTTTTTGCAAAGAATGATCATTGGTCGTTGGAACCCATCACCTCTCCGACGACACTGAGAGATTACAGCGCCATATATCGAAGGTGTAGAGGGATGTACCCTTTGAACCATGTCCCACTCATTAGGGGGAAAGAACAGGCTGGAGCTTAAGCTTCTCGCTGCTGAAAAAGGCTTCTTTTCGTTCGCGCAAGTGCGCCGCACGTGTTGGGCGCACATGCGTTGGGCGCACGTGCGTCGCACGTGTTAGGCACACATGCGTCGCACGTGTTAGACGCACATGTTTGCACGTAGCGCACATGGAGCTTGCGCATATGCGCATTATGGGGGGAGCAAGCTCCTATAGAGAAATAATCCCTTTGAGTATTATGGAATACTCCCAGGTGTGTTGCACGTGTTTGGCTCACGTGCGTTGCACGTGGCGCGCATGTGGCGGGCGCATGTGCATTGCATGTAGCGCACATGGCACTTGCGCATATGCGTATTATGAGGGGAGCAAACTCCTATGGAGAAATAATCTCCTTTGAGTAGTATGGAATACTCCCACATGCGTTGCACGTGTTTGGCTCACGTGCGTTGCACGTGGCGCGCATGTGGCGGGCGCACGTGCATTGCACGTGGCGCACATAGCGCTTGCGCATTATGGAGGGGAGCAAGCTCCTATGGAGAAATAATCTCCTTTGAGTATTATGAAATACTCATCCTTTTTTAAGAGGTATCCCCTCTTATTTATATGGGAGTGGTAGAGAAAGGATCTCTCTTTTTCCCGATGTGGGACTAAAAATGCATCCCCCATGTAGTAGAGTATTACTTTAGATTACACGTGCGTAGCACATTTGCTCATAACTTTTGATCCCGGATGAATTATGAGACCCATAATATATCAAATCGAAGGGTTTTTCGAGACAATTTTGATACCATCAGAATTTAGCTTTTCCCATTTGAGAGTTTTGTCAAAATACAGACCGGAAAATACTGGTTCGCATTTTCTTCCTTAGATTACACGTGCGTAGCACATTTGCTCATAACTTTTGATTCCAGATGAATTATGAGGCCCATAATATATCAAATCGAAGGATTTTTTCGAGACACTTTCGATGCCATCAGAATTTACTTGTTTCTCATTCGGAATTTTATCAAAATACAGCCCGGAAAATACTAGTTCGTATTTTCTTAAGTGTATCGCTGTCATTTGATACCTTGGGTTCTTTTGCGCAGAAATTTTTGGCGGGAACAAATGCCCCACACTACTTTGCCCACGTAGGTATGTACATGGGTTAAGTAGTGCTGAGTAATACATAAAGTATGACCGGTTTCGGACTGGTATAGAACCTTTAGAATCTTGGTCTGAGAAGATAGCGAGCGGACACAAGTGTCGTCATCTATCATTGACTCAAATTTCAACTCTTAAGGCATATAGTTCCAAACCTTGAGGCCCATGAGCTGCACCCTTCTGTTTCTTTATGTTTTGATCTGGCGCAAAGTAGTTTATGTACTCATTTCAGAGCTTGTAGTTTATTCACTCATCCCGGGGTCTCTAGTTTATAAACTCATTTCGAAGCTTGTAGTTTACCTCACTTGGGCTTGTAGGAAAACTTGTCCTAATGTTACAGTTAACCCCTGCTCTTTATGACAGAGGTCCGTTAGGGTCTGTGGTACTATGGTTTTTTGTCCGTCGTACCGTCGCGTTGACTGATGCATTCCCCGATATGCAGTCTTGCTGTTCGAGTAGCCGCGCGACTGTCGTGTCTGTGATCCCTTCGGGGATGGACAAGATGTCTTCAAATGATCTCCCAGGTCACATTACCGTCAGGAAAGCATATTCTCCCTAGAAATCGTGAGGATTTCTAAGTGTTCATCGCCTCCATGAGTCGCAAGGATCTCACTCAGGTATTTTATTTTATTTTTTACGAATCGTGAAGGCCCATAAGTAGCTTCTTCATTTCAGTGGCATGTAGCTTCGGTGAATGTGGCCCGTAGATGGTCCATCTTGACCTTTTCGTTGGGTATGATGGCTTAGGAAACAGGTTCAGGTCTGTCTCCTAAGACTTTTCAACTTTATGAGCCGTAAGGGTCTCATAAAGACTTTTCTCCCTATGAGTCGAGAGGATCTTGTAGGTGTATTTTCTCCTTAGAAATCGTGAGAATTCCTAAGTGTGTTTTCTCTTAAGAATCGTAAGGATCTCACAAGAGAATTTTTCCCGCTTACGAGTCGAGAGGACTTGTAAGTGGTTGTTTCCCTCCTTGTCGAGATTCGACTTTGGAGAGTGTGGTCCGTGAATAGTATGCAAGAGTTCATCTTGGACCGACTTGCAAGGCCCCAGTGCTTAGGAAACAGGTCCTTATCCCCATTTCCTAAGGCTTTTCCCTATGAGTCGAGACGAATCGAGAAGTTCTCGCAAGGACACTAATTTCCTCATGAGTCGAGACAAATCGAGAAGTTCTCGCAAGGGTTTCCTAACGTCACAGTTAACTCCTGCTAATAGAAGTTCGTTAGGGTCTGTGGTACTAGGGTTTTTTACCCGTCGCACCGTCGCGTTGGCCGATATATTCCTCGATACGCGATCTCGCTGTTCGAGTAGCCCTGCGACTATCGTGTCTCTGATCCCTTCGGGGGCTGGACAAGACGTCTTCAAGCAATATTCCAGGTGATATTACCGTCGAAAGAGCAAACATTAAGGATATTCCATGTCGCTTTTTACATGAGGTTGGGCTCAGTTTGGGAGCCCCGATGAGTCATGACCACTCCGCGCTGGTGTGGGATGGTCTCCGATAGTCTTTTCAGGTCTCATTTGAGTTGCTGTCAAGACCCTGAAGCCAGGGATTTTCCTTAGCTTCGTTTGTTGACATTTTGTCTGCAATATTGCAACGCACGTCGAGGTTTGGAACTAGGGGACTTTGACATGGCTCCATTTATTGATGCCGCGCCTATATCCTGCTGGAAGGAAGAAGAACGTTGTTGTTGATCTCCAAGCCGTAGATGTAGCTGTCGAGCCTTGGAACTAGGGACTCTGCCATGGTTCTGAGGTAGTCCCTAGGTTGTCTGTGAACCGTCGAGATTTGGAACTAGGGGAATTTATCGTGGCTCCGCTTTGTTGACGTTGTGTCTGCATCCGAATCCTGCTAGAATGAGGAGGAACGTAGTTGGTGATCTCTAGGCTGGCTGTAAACCGTCGAGATTTGGAACAGGGACTTTGCCATGGCTCCAAGGTTGATGACGTCATATAATTCTGCAGAGACACTGATTTCTCTGCGGGTCGACGTGAATCGAAATGCTCTCGTCAAGGACGTCGATTTCCCTGAATCGAGGTTTTTGCCAAGGACACTTATTTCCTCGGAGTTGAGAAGAATCGAGGTATTCCTGCAAAGACACCGATTTCTCTGCGGGTCGACGCGAATCGAGATGCTCTCGTCAAGGACGCTGATTTCCCTGAATTGAGGTTTTTGCCAAGGACACTGATTTCCTCGGAGTTGAGACGAATCGAGGTATTCCTGCAAAGACACTGATTTCTCTATGGGTCGACGTGAATCGAGATGCTCTCGTCAAAGACGCTGGTTTCCCTGAATCGAGGATTTTGCCAAGGATACTAATTTCCTCGGAG
Source organism: Agapanthus africanus (assembly GCA_030015575.1). Classification (NCBI taxonomy): domain Eukaryota; kingdom Viridiplantae; phylum Streptophyta; class Magnoliopsida; order Asparagales; family Amaryllidaceae; genus Agapanthus; species Agapanthus africanus. Next base: position 485,508,221 of record CM057350.1, read on the forward strand.
TTGAGACGAATCGAGGTATTCCTGCAAAGACACTGATTTCCTTACGGGTCGACGCGAATCGAGATGCTCTCGTTAAGGATGCTGATTTCCCTGAATCGAAGATTTTGCCAAGGACACTGATTTCCTCGGAGTTGAGACGAATCGAGGTATTCCTGCAAAGACACTGATTTTCTTGCGGGTCGATGCGAATCGAGATGCTGTCGTCAAGGACGCTGATTTCCCTGAATCGAGGTTTTTGCCAAGGACACTGATTTCCCTAGGGTTGGTTGACTTGTTTCCGAGATGGATCGTTGATCCGGCGGGGAAGTCATTGGTTGACTCTAGGTTGTCTGTGGACCGTAGAGTCTTGGAACTAAGTACTTTGCCATGGCTCCTCTTTGTTGACGTCGCGTCCGAATCCTGCTGGAATGAGGAGGAAAGCCGTTGGTGTTCTTCTGGAATGCAGATGTTTCCTTCAAGATCTGACTCTCCCTTTGACAAGGTCTGGTGGGGAAATGTGGTCTCCTTTTTGTTTATGCCCCTGGATTGTATACAGGGATCGATGTGATCTCACCTGTAGGGCAAAAGTTTTATTCATCATTTTTTTAATTTCCGCAATGCTCTATCATTTCAGCTTTTATATCGCGAAGGTCGCGATTGCCCAATCATTTCGGCTATTTTTCGCGATGTCCAATCATTTCGGCAATTTTTTTTTTACTCGCTGCTTTTTATTGCGAGTTGCCCAACCATTTCGGTTATTTTGTATACATATATTTTTACTTGTTGATTTTGTTGCAAGTTGCCACATCATTTCGGCTATTTCATATGCATTTTTGGCTCGCTGAATTTTTATCGCTAGTGTAGAACTTGGAATCTGGTGTCAATCTTAGCATCAGCATCGCTGCGACTGGAATATTGCCAGGAGCGAATCATCATTTGCCGTGAAAGGACTTGGGATTTGATACCGATTTAGGCATCAGCATCGCTACCACTGGGACATTGCCAGGAGCGAATCATCATTTGCCTCTATCGATTCGAACAAAGGTAGCTTAACAAACAGGGTTAATATCCTGTCGACTAAGGCTTTTGACTTCATGAGCCGTAAGGGTCTCATAAAGGTGTTTCTCCCTACGAGTCGTGAGGATCTCGAAGGTGTCATTTCTCCTTAGGAATCATGAGGATCCCTAAGTGTATGTTCTCTTATAATTCGTAAGGATCTTGCAAGAGTGTTTTCTCCTTGTAAATCGAGAGGACTTACAAGGGTCGTTCACCGTGTGAGAATATCCCTAGTCGCTGATGGGACTTTGTTAGGGAAATGTTTATTTATGCCCGTGGATTGTATACAAGGGTCAACATTGAACCGCTTGTAGGGCAATTTTTGGGTTGTGATGGCTTAAGAACAGGTTCAGATCCCTGTAGCTTAAGGCTTTTGAATCTTATGAGCCGTGAGGGTCTCATAAGAGGTTCTCCTTACGAGTCGTGAGGATCTCGTAAGTGTATTTCCTCCTTAGGGATCGTGAGGATTCCTAAGTGTGTTACTCCTTTGTGAGTCGTAAGGATCTTACGCAGGTATTTTCTCCCTGCAAGGTCGTGAGGACCTTGTAAGTGTCTTTTAACGAGATTGCGCCCTTTCGGGTTTTCACAAACCCGCCGGTAGTCCTGCTGTTTTTACTCACGGGGCCTTTTCGGGTTTTCATCCGTGCCCATCTCGCTTGTGGACGTACCGTTTTTTTTACCACGTCAGCCTGAGGATGCCGCGGGTTGGTAGTAGTTTAACGACGTTTCGGTCAGTCGTTGCCGTATTTGAGGCGAATTTCTAGTTTACGGACTTTTCGGTCCATAGGGCTTTCTCTATGAATGAGCACGATGCTCCCGGCGTGTCCATCTTTTTCGGAGCATGTGGTTGTGGCGGTTTCACTTTCCAGTTTTCGAACAGGGAGAACTTGTCCTGTTGATATTGGTCTTCAACCCAGTTTTTGAAGACGTAGCAATCTTCGATTGGGTGACCCACTACTCTATGGTAGGGACAATAGTTAGGATGGTTGACATCACCAAGTTGCGGTGGATGTCTCGGATCCGGCAGAGTGATAAGCCCGTTGCGCCTTGCCAGTTCGAACAGTCTCCTCGTTTTGTCCTGGGGAAACGAATAAGGACGTCTCAACTTCTCATCGAGGGATTGCCGCTTGGTTGCTTTGGCGAACAACCGGTCTCGGGCCACTCGGTTGTTGTTGAGCGTTGGAGACGAAGGTTGCTTTCCCTTTCCCCTTCTCATTCCGAGGATCCGTCTTTGAGGAGGATGGTCTATGGCCCATTTGGTCCATTTGGGCCAGCTTGTCGATCAAGACCTGGAAAGTAGTTGGCTTGAAGAACATCATGAATTGTGAAATGGTCGCCTGAGGGTCGAGGGTCCCTACGAACATGCCCACGGCTGGAGCTTCCTCTATGCGCTGTTCGCACTTTGACCACAGGTTTCGCCACCGGATTGCATACTGCACCCATGTTTCGCCGGGCTTCACTCTGGCGTTAATTAAAGCGGTGATCGGGGTGCATTCGCTGGCGCTTGCGAAGCGCTGGGTGAATAACAGCTCCATCTCCGTGAATGTCTTGACGGAGTCGTTTGGAAGCTCCGAATACCATTCGAAGGTCGTCTCTGCCAAGCTGCCAACGAATTGGCGAAGTAGTAGCTTATCGTCACCTCCAGTGTTGCCGCAGAGATCCCTGAACTGAGCGACATGTTGATGGGGATTGCCTGTCCCCTGTACACATGGAATTTAGGAATCGTGTATCCTGGTGGGTACTTTATCTGATCGTACCAACCCGGATAGCGTCGTCCAGTCTTAACAATTTGGTCAGCCGCTTCATTCGCCTGATGAGCTCGTATCTGTTGAGCGATATAGTCATCCAGGGCGGCTTTAGAAATGGTCTCCTCTTTGGCTGCTGAACATGTTAGTGTATATGCCCTAGAGGCCATTACTGTATCATACTAGTTTGTATATTACTTAATGGAAGATTGGGATATTCACAGTTGTATAGACAATCTTGCTCAAAATGGTAGTATGCTCCTTGGTTTGTTTCTACTTTAATGTGTGCATGTGTTTCTTTTAGCATATCGCCTATACACATTAGTGGAGCCCTTAGGATCTTTTCTTGATTACCAGCGTTGTGATGGCAGTCACACTAGTGGGGGCTGGGTAATCTACAAGCACATCCTTATACTGGTCCCTAGTCGTAGGATTATCGATACGGGGCATCGATACTCCGGAGTAGACTAGCGTATGCGCTTCTCATCCCAGCAGGGGAGATGGTCTGTCCCACTGCCATTAGTACGTCGTACTTGAGATAGTATGCGGGTGCTCGTTAGGTTACGAGTACACTGGACAGGACTCATCGGGAACTGTTGGTTGGTACTATGCCTATCGTCAGTTATCAGTTCCCAGATGACATGAGTACAGCTTAGTCCGTTGACTTGACACTGTCACTTCGCCTCGAGTGTATTCCCACTGTTCTTTGATTACTACCCTACCACGGCTCAAAGGAGTCGTGCAAACAGGTAGTAGTTGGGTGCAGTCCCGAAGCACTTGGAGGCAGTGACGGTTAGACAGGATTCGTCTCTCCCGGTATTGGGGGTTGATATCGCGCTGTGTCTAGGAGAGCCATTACACAAAGTCCCTGGCCAGGGCAAGCGAGATATACTGGTAGGTTTTCCAGTGTTATCTCAGTGTGTTCTGGGCTACACTCCGACACGACTTGTACCGCTATTAGGGGACTGACGTTTACCGCCCCCCTAGGCCCTCCATGCGATATTCTCAGACGAACAGACCGGACTGTACGGAGATTGTCATATTCAGGCTCAGTAGGAGTTTGGATGGGTTTACCTCATCAGCCTTCTTATCGACATCTACCTGGGGACGTTACGTACAGCTAGTGCCGCTTGCGGTCTGTGGTTAAACCCACTGCCAGCGTAGTGTCGAGTCTTTAGAGTCCCACAAAGAGAGTTTCCCTGCACTGGGCGAAAGGTGTAGAGGCCGTATGGTTTTACGGCAAGGCTACGATCACTTACGTGCACTTGTGAGCGTATGCTGTTCGGGCAGATAATGTTAGTGGCCTTTGGTTTAAGCCGGATCCTAGTATTGTATGGATGGATTAGTTTAGTCTTCTGTGCATTCGCATTCTACGGAATGCGGATGCGGGTGTGTATGCACGGTTGTGAGGAGCGAAGAAGGAGGAGGTGCCTCATTAGGATTTTGACCGTTGGTTCGGTCAAAACCATTATGAGGTGGGGAAAATATTTACTAATCTTTTTAATGATAAATTATGTTATGGCTAATTGCTTTGACCATTTGACCATGCTTGACCATGTTGACAATTTGACCATTGTTGACTTGGAGTTTTCTTGAGAGCACTAGATCCTTCTTTTGCTTTTTGGCTTTGGATTTGATTTGTGATGATAATGGTCATATCAATGTAGCCATCAACTTTATCATGATAAGAGATTAGTAATTATTTTGTTTTATGGTTCATTATCTCTTTGGGATTCTCTCTCTTCATTTTTGAGCTCCCATGGTTCCTCCTCCTTCTTCCTCTTCTTGATTTTTCTATAGCTCTAATGTGTTGAGAAAAATAGAAACAAAATAGACAAACAAATCCACCACCATCTTCTACATCACCTAGGACATCAAGAGTAGCATACTTGTTGTCCTAGTTACCTCGGCTTGAGGTGGAGCTTGGATTACAAACTCTCGGGTGGATCGTCTTCGACTCAAGGAGGCCGTGGAGGTGACCAAGATCCGGATCGATCCTCGGAGATAGCATGGATGAGGAGGAAAGCGGAAAGAAGACCCGAAGGACTTGGTTCGTGAGGTATAATCTCTTAAGCATAGTAGATAGAACCTCTTGTAGTTTGTTAGCAATGGTTTGGCAAAGATCCTCAAGTTTTTAGTCCATGTTACCTTGTGTCAAAAAATTGTTTTTTACCTATTCCGCCTCCCCGTAAGCACCGGGATGGGTAACGTGGACTTACAGAACAAGCCGGAAGAGGGTTCGATGTCTCTCCCCTATCGTCTTCAAGGATAATCGCAGGGTCTTCAGCTGGAGGATCCGGCTGTAACATCATCCCGACCATGTCTTGGAATAAAAGCGTCATTCGTTTTATATTGGCAGCATGTTCCGCTGTCTCTTTGTCCTTCTTCTCGAGGATTCTGCGGAGAAACTCAGCATCAGTTTCCTGTTCTTGACGCTGCTCTGACGATATTTCCGGGCTTTCTTTTGGCCCAGTGAGTGCGGCCATCTGTATTAACATTTCCTGGAGCTTCTGTTGTTGCTCCTGGGCCTTTGTTACGGATCTGGTGAGTGGTCGATGGCCCGTAGAAATACGGCTATCCTCTTTTCCGGATGCCTTATAAACAGTATACACCACCATGCCCCCAGACTTGGGGAATTTAGATTCAGTGCCCTTGAGATTTGTCGCGGACACATGGACTTTCTCCGATCTCCTTATTTTGTGAGCGATCGAAGTTGAGGGAACCGTTGCAGCGGGCACCCAAATAGATGTCCTCTCATGTGGCATGACAGGGTGGTCCTTCTCTTGCCGAACTTTCATCTTCTTCGGTTGGTGGGAGTAGTCTTGGTTGATCACCGAGTTTTGGACTTGTTGCCATACCTTGTAAATTTTAGTGGACAGCCGCTGAGGGGGCTGCTCCAACTTTACCTTTGTAACATCCTCCATAGGTGGAGGAGACCTTTTCAACACAGCCGTCGGAGAGTTCTTGCAGACCCTCCTGAGTGGTTCAAAGTTGTTCCCAGTTGGAACAGCAGCATCGAATTCTACCATTGGAGCTGGCGGAGTTGATCCAGAAGGGGAATTGCCCCCAGCTTGCCTCACTCGGCGCCAGTGGCAACGTCGAGCATGTCGTGCGGTCGGGATCACCTCCGCTGTTAGATGAGCTTCTTCTTACGAAGGGATAGTCTGCCGAAGACTGACATCCGTTGAGAAGGGATAGTCAATCTTGCGAAGGCCGACTTTTGAACAGGGGAAACAGCCTTCATGACTTCACCTGGAGTGGGAGTTGGAACAGTCAGTCTTGCGAAGACTGACTTCTTGGCAGAAGCCTCTCTGATGATTTCGTCTGCTTGAGCCGGAATGGTTATCCGCTTTGGGATGGCCACTTCGGGTATCGCGGGCTTCTTTACGGGCCCATTGGAGTTCAGGCTCAGCCTATCGAAGACCGATGTTGTAGGCTTGGAATTGGACGACCCGTTGAGAGGGGCCGCAACAGTTGCAAGCCGATCAAAGACCGACTTCTTCGGAGCTTCTTGTGATGGTACAGGAGCGCTGAAGCTTGTTAGCGGGATCATAGTCCCGAAGAATAGCCCAGTGGTGGCTTGGGTCACTTGATCCACCGGCATTGTGAAAAGGGAGGCCGCTTGGGGTCCATAGGTTACTCCTCCAGATGAGGTGGCACGGGAGTTGCAGTTGCAGTTAGTGCAGCTTGAAGCCATTGATCTTCTGTTTTCAATGCACGGAGCGAGATACCAAATCTTAGTACTTCACATCCAAAGGCAACCATGTCAAACCGCGATTCGTTCGCGAAACACGACACATGAAGTGTGGAGTCGAAAGAGAAAAAGGTCCCACCGGGTGTGCCAGAATCTGTTCTCCACCGAAAAGACGCGATCGGGACGTTGGGACGTCAAGGGCCTGAATTTCTAGAACAGATGCTATTTGGTGCTATCCGTCCACCTCTCCGAAGAGGCCAAGTTGATTTATGACACCATGTATCGAAGATTTAAACGGATGCGACCGATATAGCAGACTTCGTCAGATTCCCCTTTTTTGAGGGGTTTTTTATTATGGGGACGCTCTTCCCTGCAGGCGCAAGCCCCTGCAGTTAAATACGCTACCGCATCGCGGTAACCACTTTCTCCTTCTCCAGATGATCACTTCGTGTCGTGGGTGTTTGTTTTGTTTTTGGTTGCCCGTGGATTGTATACGGAGACTAATTTATGTTGTCGCCCGTAGGGCGTGGACTAGTCTAAATCCGTATTTTCTTAGATTTGGGTTTGGGGTTGGGTTTAAGGATGCGTTGGTCTCATTTTAGACTAAGATCAACTTAAACGTTTGTTAAGGATACGTTAGTCTAATTTTAGACTAAGATCAACTTAACGATTTATTAAGGATACGTTAGTCTAATTTTAGACTAAGATCAACTTAACAGGATCATATAGATCCAACAAAAGAGCATTTGGGCTCTATTGTTTTAGTTTAGAGACTTTGCGGTCCGGTTTAAAGACATCTTAGTCTGTAAAGTTTAAGGACATCATAGTCCATGGGTTTAAAGACCCCACTGTCCGAGGTTAAGGACATCATAGTCCATGGGTTTAAGGACCCCACAGTCCAGTTTAAAGACGTCATAGTCTATGGAATGTATGGTTGTCGGGACCCGTCACCTCTCTGAAGACGTTGAAGGATTACAACGATAAATATCAGAGGAGTGACGAGATGTACCCATGAACCGATTTATGTTGAGAGATCTGCAGTCTAATTGGGACTAAGATCGGAGATTTATGAGCATATGGGCTCAATTAATCTGAATGAGGGGTTTATGGCCACTTTGGGCTCGGCCCATTCAGTTAAAATGTTAAACATTTGACAATACTTAGCAATGATTTGAGTTCTGACAATGTTTTTGTCTTTTATTGAATACTGAGCATTCATCATAGCTGTAGGGCTTTATAGAACAATTTATGTTCTCTTAGCGCACACGTGAAGAGCACATGGCGCGCTTGGCGCTTTGCTCCAGTCAAAGAGCGCAGAGCGCTTCTGTTGGGTAGCGCACACGTGAGGAGCACGTGGCGCGCTTGGCGCTGAGCACCAGACCATGAGCGCAAAGCGCTATTTGTTCATTGGCGCACACGTGAGGGGCACGCGGTGCGCTTGGCGCTGAGCGCCAGTCCATGAGCGCAAAGCGCTATCTGTTCAGTGGCACACACGTGAGGGGCACGCGGTGCGCTTGGCGCTGAGCGCCAGTCCATGAGCGCAAAGCGCTGTCTGTTCAGTGGCGCACACGTGAGGAGCACGTGGTGCGCTTGGCGCTGAGCGCCAGTCCAAGAGCGCAAAGCGCTAGTTTATGATCGCAAAGCGCTATTTGATCAGTTTTATGATCTGAGAAATAAATTCTTGTTTATAAGAGATTTTATCTCAAGATTCTAAGAACAAAAGTTCTTATTTTATAGGAGATATTTCAATCTCTTATTTTGATGAAAGGCTTTGCCTTTATGGATCTTTCATCTTAAGAGAATTGAATTATTCTCCCCCCCCTTTCATAATGAGATGTTCATGATCTCTTTTTGTAAAAGACCTTAGTCTTATAAATCTATGATCTGTGAGAAGAATTATGTTCTTCTTCTTATTTTATGATGAGATCTTTTAATCTCTTTGTGAAAGACCTTGGTCTTGTATATTTATGATCTTAAAGAAAGAAGTGAATTCTTCTTTTTAATATGAGATGATTTCATCTCTCTGTTTATTTTTACCTTGAAGAAAATCTTCTTCTTCTACCAAGAGCTTGGCTCTTCTTTCTGAGATTTCTCAAAGTTTGTGGGGGGTTCCTCTATTTTTCTCTGTGTCTTTTTTGTTTCTTTTCCTTTTTCTTTTTTCGAAAAGAAGGATCATTGGTCATTGGGACTCACCACCTCTCCGACGACACTGAGAGATTACAGCGCCATATATCGAAGGTGTAAAGGGATGTACCCTTTGAACCATGTCCCACTCATTAGGGGGAAAGAACAAGCTAGAGCTTAAGCTTCTCGCTGCTGAAAAAAGCTTCTTTGCGTTCGCGCACGTGCGTCGCACGTGTTGGGCGCACGTGCGTCGCACGTGTTGGACGCACATGCTTGCACATGGAGCTTGCGCATATGCGCATTATGGGGGGAGCAAGCTCCTATGGAGAAATAATCTCCTTTGAGTATTATGGAATACTCCTAACGCACGTGGCGCGCATGTGGCGGGCGCACGTGCATTGCACGTGGCGCACATGGCGCTTGCGCATATGCGCATTATGGGGGGAGCAAGATCCTATGGAGAAATAATCTCCTTTGAGTATTATGGAATACTCCCACGTGCGTTGCACGTGTTTTGCTCACGTACGTTGCACGTGGCGCGCATGTGGCAGGCGCACGTGCATTGCACGTGGCGCTTGCGCATTAAGGGGGGAGCAAGCTCCTATGGAGAAATAATCTCCTTTGAGTATTATGAAATACTCATCCTTTTCTAAGAGGTATCCCCTCTTATTTATATGGGAGTGGTAGAGAAGGGATCTCTCTTTTTCCCGATATGGGACTAAAAATGCACCCCCATGTAGTAAAGTATTACTTTAGATTACACGTGCGTAGCACATTTGCTCATAACTTTTGATCCCGGATGAATTATGAGGCCCATAATATATCAAATCGAAGGGTTTTTCGAGACACTTTGGATACCATCAGAATTTTTCTGTTTCACATTCGGGAGTTTTGTCAAAATACAGCCCGGAAAATACCGGTTCGCATTTTCTTCCTTAGATTACACGTGCGTAGCACATTTGCTCATAACTTTTGATCCCGGATGAATTATGAGGCCCATAATATATCAAATAGAAGGGTTTTTCGAGACACTTTCGATGACATTAGAATTTAGCTGTTTCTCATTCGGAAGTTCATCAAAATGCAGCCCGGAAAATACTATTTCGTATTTTCTTAAGTGTATCGCTGCCATTTGATACCTTGGGTTCTTTTGCGCAGAAATTTTTGGTGGGAACACTAACCCGTACACAGCGCGACATCAACCCCCAATACTGGGAGAGACGAATCCCCGACGATCCGCTCACTGCCTCCATGTGGCTCGGGACTGTACCCAGCTAAAACCTGTTTTCACAACTCCTTTGAGCCGTGATAGGGTTGTAATCAAAGCACAGTGGGAATTCACACGAGACAAATGATGATCTCATGTCGAAGGGCTAACCTTTACTCATGTCACCTGAGAACTGCTATCTGACAATAGGTATAATACCATCTAGCATGTTCCCGGAGAGTCCGTCCAGTGTACTCACCCCAGTGAGCACCTTGTATACGATCTTAGGTGCGAAAGACCAATGGCTGTGGGACCAACCATCGTCTCTCATCGGGGTCTAGAAACGTATACACCGGTCTACTCCGGAATATCGATGCCCAGTCTCGATACTCCCACGACTAGGGACATTTAAGGATGTGCTTATGGACTACCTAGCCCCCACATGTATGATCGCCATCATAACACTGGTAGTCAATCAAGAATCATATGGGCTCTATCAACATGTAATAGTGATCTGTAATACCACATAATGCATGTACATGATGATAAAGACAAACCAGATAGTATACTATCATTTTGAGTAAGACTGTTCTACCTGTATAGGTCCTCCTTCAACCATCACAATCCCGTGCCTGCGATTACAATAATTGACTTTAGGACACTATATCCAATATGGAAAATCTTTTTAAAGTGCGACCTAGGGTTAGGTGCGCACTGTTCGTCAGAATGCAATGGCTTTCAAAAGAAACATAAGTTTCTGTTCATTAATTTTTGGGTATGTATATGGTGCGCATCCAAATTTATGAAGGTTTATGTTCTTCATAAAGGATCTTTTCTTCAAATCTTGGATCTCATGATTGATCTCTCATAAAAAATTCGAAATTTTTATCATGAAGAGAGACAGGCCATAAAATCTTTTGATCTTGTTTAATGAATCGATAGATTCAACTAAAAGCAAACGCTTTTATATAAAGCAAAATCTTTTTTTCTTTTTTTATTTATTTAAAACCATAGCTTTTTGGAGCAGGAGAAGTCTTCTTCTTCTTTTTTTACCTAGTCGAAGGTTGAAGAAGATGAGAATTTTTGCTTGAGCTTATGGGGGGGTCTGCGGTATATGATTTTCTTTGTATAGGGCTCCTATTTATATCAGATGGGAAAATTAGGGTTTTCCCTGATTATTTGGTTTGCTTTTATTTCAATCGATTTTAAATTGATTTATATCAATTTAGAGACATGTGCGCATCATTGGATTAAGTTACAGTGCACGTGCATCGTTGGATCAAGCACCATGTCAATCTTTCTTGTTAGGAAATATATTTTCTTATTAAAAAAGAAGATTTTTCTTCTTTATCAGAAGCACATGCTTCATTGGGTAGAGTTGCGCACTACAAGACAATATGCACATGCTTTGCACGTGTCGGTTTTCTTATGTTGCAATTTATATACATGTGCATGTATATGGTTGCGCATGTTATTGACATGTCCCATGTAAGCACTTGCTACTTGCGCAAGTGCCTATGGCGGTTTTATATTAGGCGCGCACTTGATAATTGCGCAATAAAACAGGTGCGAACATGAATATTATTTAGTTAATGTACAAAACGTATTGAATAACAATGACTTACACAAAATTCAGGATAAAAGAATAAGCTATTGGCGGAAGAGTCGCGTCCGTGTAACAAATCGATGTAAGACGATATCATTTCTACTCTAACGCGCTCTTCAATTCACAGCGAGAGAAAGTCAGAAAAATATACAACTGCTCCTTCTCTTGTATAAAGGAATTCAAATTCTCTGGAGGTTATCAAAACATGAATATTTAGTATTTAACGTTTAAATATGAAATTATAATTAACTCATTAGAAGTAGACAAATCTTATTTTCCAACTCTCGTCAAAGTGTTCGATCCATAGTTTCGCTCGCACGTACTTTTTTCAATTTCGAGATGTGATATTTAATTCCTTGTACGGGCTTCTTTTCTTTCTTTTTCTTCTTGTCTAGATCTGTGTACGGCGAGAGCAAAAAAGAACTTGGTTTCTTTAGTATCTTCGAATCTTCCATTTCTTCTCTTAAAATTTCTCGGCCCATAAGATTAATCAATTCTATACCCGCATCAATGAGTCTTTTAAGTAAAGAATCATCTTCTATCTCTTCTGTGACGTCTGTTCGACTGCCCGAGGACGGAAAATCCATCACAATGGCTTGTTCAAGCAGTAATTCCTTATGAATACCGTCTGTCGCTTCAATTTTTTCAATAGATTTTTCTACTTCAATTTCGGAAGTTATATCTTCCAAACCTATGTTCAAATTTGCATTGGCAGCACTTAAATCAAGCTCAAAACATTCATCAAAAACGGTCTCCTCCTTCACCATTTTTCCAACCGTCTCATCAACATTTTTATCTTTAGGAATTTCAGCCCCGAGATTTTCATCCCCCGCCTTTTTTCCGACGGTCTCCTCCCCCAGATTTATTTCAACGCCTCCTCAACTTTTTCAACCTCGGGTTCTTCAATCTCGACAATTTCGTCCCTTTTTTAAGCTTCATCCCCCCTTCTCATCAATCTCACCCTTTAAAATTCACTTGATCTCTTCATGTAATCTCTTGAGATTGTCGTCATCCAACAAACATTTATTAAGTTCAATCGAGTTCACCTACAAATAATAAGTAATTAATATCAATAATTGGATCTAATATGTTAAAAGTGATATAAAACAAAACAAAAGATAAACAATACTTACATAATTGGGTCTAATATCGATGTTAGGCTCGTATATCGCAGTTGGTTAACTGTGGGGCTGTATTACCTTCCTGGTAATAGCAGTGTACCAAATGAAGTAATCACCAGCCACATCCTGACCTTCTCCTGTACTGGTATCAAATTCAACTCCTTTTGCTTCAATATCAATTTAAGGTTCGTCCCACAAATTGATATACTCCGAAATCATATCGTATATTGGTTTCTTCTTGGTTGGCTTCTCCTTCTCAGTTTATATAGGTTAAACGTCAATGGATACATTTTGAATACCGCCAAACTATCAGATTATCCTTTTGGGATATTGTCACTGGACAATATCGAAACAAATGAGAAGAACTCATAACAGTCCAGAGTATTTACTGAGAAGGAAAAAATCTTCAGATGCACCAACATGCTCAGTGTATGGATCCCATGTGAACTGTCATTAAAGAAACGGTAGAAAATATTTATCATTATTCATAAAGAATTAAACAAATGTCGTTAAATTAAGTAAGGAAATAGTAATTACCTGTAATTCATTCAAATTATCAAGCATTCCCTGGTAGAAAGTTTTATGACGATAGAAAAATCGATGTGTGCGCACACCCCATTGTCTAGCAAGGGGTCTAATCTTCTTGATGCTAGTATCGAAAATAGATCGAATGACTGAGATCCTAGGATATGCCCAACACTGAATAAAAATTAATTGTTAAATTCGCTACAATTATCTTTACGATAAAAGAAAATAATTATACAACTAATACGATACCTGTAAAACTGTAAGACAACACTTTATCGCTCTCGCATTTGACAGTGCCTGTAATACCCAGTTCCGTTGTAAATATTTTCCGTATTTATGAATAAATGTTTTCCTCAAAAACTTTCTATAAAAAATTCATTTTCCTATTCCTAATAATTTTCATTTTATTTCATATATTTTTTCTATTAATCTCCTAATTGTTTCCTCTATTTTACCCTAACCGATTATTTTTAGTTTTAAACTTAAAACCCTAATTCTTTTACCCTAATCCAAACCTAAACCCAACCCGGCCCATTCTTTCCCTCTCTCTTTTATTTTCTTCTCTCTATGGCCAAGCCCATTAACCCTTTTCATAACCTAAACCCTAACCCTTTTATTTTTCCTAACCCAAGCCCAGCCCCATAACTACCCCAGACCCGACCCTACCTACCCGACCCGAACTACCCGACCCGACCCAACCCGGGACCCCCGGAGGGGTTACTACTCAAGTAACGCAGTAAACGATAAAGGAGTGAAGCGAGTTCCCCAGCTCCCTCTTCTTCTTCTCCCTCTCCTTCTTTCCCGCCTCTCTTTCCCCCATGCCCGCTCCTCCTCACCCCACGTTCTCGCCCCACGTCCTCCCCTCCCTCGCGCTAACCATGAAGCCGCTCCCGAATGACCACGACGACGAAGCCTACGTCCCCGCTTCCTACTCTGCATGACCCTCTCCTGCAACGGCCTCGATAATGAACCCCACGATCACCGCCACCTTCTCGCCATCTCTCCCATGCAAACCCTAGCTGCCATCCCCACTGACAGCCTCCCCTCCTATACAACCCACGACACCCACCGCTTCATCACCATCTCCTCCACCAACCTCCGAGCTTCCCTCACTTCCCCTCTCACCTCCCTCCTCCTCCTCCGAACGTGGGGACCCCCACCTCGACCTCGTGACCACCTTTCGCTCGCCTCAACCACCTCCTCCCTCGCCGTCATCATCACTACACTCGTATCAAGCTCCTCCCAAGCACCTTCACCACCCACCGACACCTTCACCGAGACCCATCGGAACCCACGACTCCAACCCGAGCTCTTTTCCACCATCTTCACCTCACCCCAGCAGCTCATCTCCTCCTTCGCCGTCGAGATCACCGGCGAGCCACCACCTCGCAGCTGTGACTGCACCCTCCTCTCCTCCCTGAGCCTTCACATCATCACCACTACCCACTGCATGCACTTTCTTCCTTTCACCCTCGACTCCCCGACGATCTCAGCGTCTGTTTCCCCCAATCAGAGCAAAGCTTTGTTCAAAATTCAAATTTTGAAATGAAGCAACGCTTCAGATGCAGCGCCAAGTGCGCTGCGCCCTAGGCAGCGCACCACGTGCAAAGCACGTGTGCGCTAGCGCTAGGAGCGCTGCACTTAAGCAGCACACCACGTGCAGAGCACTTGTGAGCTAGCTCTAAGTGCGATGCACTCAAGCGGTGCACCACGTGCTGCGCTAGCGCCAAGTGCGCTGTGCTCTGAGCGGCGCACCAAGTGCAAAGCACGTGTGCGCTAGCGCCAACTGTGCTGCGCTCTGAGCGGCGCACCACGTGCAAAGTACGGGTGCGCTAGCGCTGGAACTAAAAGCTCCCCACCGTCAGATCAAAGATTTAATAATAATGATAAATCATTAATTAATCAGAATTAAATTCTGTTAAGGAAAGATTTCTCAAAATCTTTCCAAATAACAAAATTGTGCTCTGTAAATCAGAGCACCGTTGGATCAATGATCCAATGGTGATTAAAAAATCACCAAAATACAGAATAAATTCTGTTTGGAAAGATTTCCCAATTTTATTAATAAGAAGACTACCTTCTGTAAATCAGAAGCTCTTGGATCAAAGATCCAACGGTGGGAAATTCCCCAAATCAATTGGAGAAAAGATCTTCTTAACTGATTCAACAAATCAGCCTCCCCTATATAAAGGACCCAAGACTTCAAATCTTGTACAGAGGAACCCCCTCAGAAGCTTTAAGATTTCAGAAAGAAGAGCATAGCTCTCGGCAAAAGAAGATTTTTTCTTCAAGGTAAAAAGAATGGTGATGAACAAAGAGATGAAATCATCTCATAATTGAAAAAAAAGAAGTCTCTTCTTAAAAGATCATAGATCTACAAAGACCAAGGTCTTTTATAAAAAGATCAAAAAGATCTCATCATAAAACAAAGAAGTACTTACTTCTTTCACAGATCATAGATCTATAAGACAAATTGTCTTTCTGGGATCATGAACATCTCAACATAAAAGAAGGGGAGAATAATTCAATTCTCTTAAGGATCATAGATCCATAAAGGCAAAGCCTTTCATCAATATAAGAGATTGAAACAAAATAAGAACGGTTGTTCTTGGATTCTGAGATAAAGTCTCTTTTAAAAGAACATAAATTGTTTCTCAGATCATAGAATTGATCAGAGGCGCTTTGCGCTCTTGAACTGCGTTTCTGCGCTCTCTGGATTGGCGCTCAGCGCCAAGCGCGCCACGTGTCAATCGCACATGTACTGTTTAACAACCAGCGCCTTGCGCTTCTGAAATAGCGCACTGCGCTTATGGGCTGGCGCTCAATGCCAAGCGCGCCACGTGTCACTCACGTGTGCACCACTAAATTAGAAGTGCAATGCGCTCATCAATCAGCGCTCTGCGCTCATAAACTGGCGCAATGCGCCCATCATCTGGCGCTTAGCGCCAAGCGCGACACGTATCCTTCACATATGCGCCATGTGGTAGAAGCACACTGCGCTCTTTGATTGGCGCCAAGCGCACCATGTGTTGCGCTGACAGAACATAAAATGTTCTCTCATAAATCCCAGAGCTATGATGAATGCTCAGCATTCAATAAAAGACAAAACATTTTCAGAATGCAACTCAATGCTCAGCATTGTTAAAAGGGTCAAGCCCAAATAAAGGCTCAACAGCCTAAAATAAAAATGTTAAACATTTTAACCTGATTGGACTTAGCCCAAGATTGGCCATAAATCCTCAACCAATATTAATTGAGCCCATCTGCTCATAAATATTTTAACAGATCTCAGCCCCAAATGGGACTACAGATCTTCCAACCAACTCAAATTGGTTCGAGGGTACATCTCTGAACCCCTCTGATACATGTCGTTGTAATCCTTCAACATCTTCAGAGAGGCGACGGGTCCCGGCAACCATACATTTCATGGACTACGATGTCCTTAACCTCGGACTGTGGGGTCCCTTTAAACCCACGGACTACGATGTCCTTAACCTCGGACTGTGGGGTCCTTTTTAAACCCACGGACTACGATGTCCTTAACCTCGGACTGTGGGGTCCCTGTAAACCCACGGACTACGATGTCCTTAACCTTGGACCACCATGTCCTTAAACTGGTAATGGACCGCTACGTCCTTAAACTGGTAATCGACCGCAATGTCCTTAAACTAAACAATATAGCCCAAATGCTCTTTTGCTAGATCTAAACGATCCCGTTAAGTTGATCTTAGTCTAAAATTAGACTAACGTATCCTTAACAAACGTTTAAGTTGATCTTAGTCTAAAATTAGACTAACGTATCCTTAAACCCAACCCCAAACCCAAATCTAAAAAGATACGGATTTGGACTAATCCACGCCCTACGGGCGACAACATAAATTAGTCTCCGTATACAATCCACGGGTAACCAAAAAAACCACCCACGACACGAAGTAACCATCTGGAGAAGGAGAAAGTTATTACCGCGACGCGGTAGCGTAATTAACTGCAGGGGCTTGCGTCTGCAGGGAAGAGCGTCCTCACAATCAAAAACCTCTCAAATAAGGGGGAATCTGACGAAGTCTGCTACATCGGTCGCAGCCGTTTAAACCTTCGATACATGGTGTCATAAATCAACTTGGCATTTTCGGAGAGGTGGACGGATAGCACCAATTATCATCTGCCCTCGAAATTCAGGCCGGACGTCCCAACGTCCCAGTCGCGTCTTTTCAGCGGAGAACAGATTCTGGCACGCCCGGTGGGACCTTTTCCTCTTTCCGCTCCACACTTCGTGTGTCGTGTTCGCGAACGAATCACGGTTTTATATGGTTGCCCTTGGGTTCGAGGTACTAAGATTTGGTTTTGCTCCCGTGCAGAAAAAAAGAACATCAAATGGCTTCAAACTGCACTCATTGCAACAACTCCCACTCTATCCTCGCCGGAGGAGTGACCTACGGGCCTCAAGCGGCTTCCCTTTTCAAGATGCCAGTGGAGCAGGTAACTCAGCCCACCACTGGGCTGTTCTTTGGGACCACGCTCCCACCAATGAGCTTCAATGCCCCTCTGCCATTGCAAGAAGCCCCGAAAAAGTCTTTCTTTGATCGGCTTATCACTACCGCGGTCCCTCTTAGTGGGTCGCCCAAACCAAGCGTCTCATTCTTTGACAGGTTGGGCCAAAACTCATGTGGGCCCATGAAGAAGCCTACAATACCTGAAAGGGTTATCCCGAAAAGGATAGCCATTCCTTCTCCCGAAGTCGTCAAAGCGGCTTCTCCTGCCAAAGGGTCGATTTTCACAAGACTGACCGTTTCAGCTCCCGTTCCAGGAGAAATCGTCAAGGCCGCTTCCCCTGCTCGGAAGTATACCTTCGATAGGTTGGCCATCCCCACTCAGCGGACATCAGTCTTCAATAGGCTGACAACGATAATTTCTGACCAAGACAGGGGGCATGATGAAGCCACCCCCATAGCTGAGCCAGTACTGTCAGCTCGACACGCTCGACGTCGCTACTGGCGCCGAGTAAGGAAGGCTGGGGGCAGCTCTCCTTCTGGACTGACTCCGCCGGCTCCAATGGTGGAAATTGATGTTGCTATTCCAACTGGGAACAGCTTTGAACCACTTAGGAGGGTACGCAAGAACTCTTCGAAGGCCGTGCTAAAAAGATCTCCTCCACCAATGGAGAGCGCTACAAAGGTGAAGCCGGAGCAGCCCCCTCAACGGCTATCCTCTAAAATTTACAAGGTCTGGCGTCAAGTCCAAGACTCGGTAATTGATCAAGATTGTCCCCGCCGACAGAAAAAGATGAAGGTTCGGCAAGAAGAGAACTGTCCTGTTAAGCCACAGAAGGCGGCAGCTACTTGGGTGCCCACTACAACGGCCCCCTCAACTTCGACCGCCCATAAGAGGAGAAGGCCGGAGAGAATTCTCATGTCTGTGACAAATGTCAAGGACGCTGAATCTAAACGCCCCAAGTCTGGGGGCATGGTGGTACATACCGTCTATATGGCATTCGGAAAAGAGGATAGCCGTATCTCCATAGGTCATCGACTGCTTACACGATCTGTAACAAGGGCCCAGGAGCAAAAACAGAAGCTTCAGGAAATGCTAACGTAAATGGCTGCACTCACTGGGCCAAAAGAAAGCCCGGAAACATCATCGAAGCAATGTCAAGAACAAGAAACTGATACTGAGTTCCTCCGCAGAATCCTCGAAAAGAAGGACAAAGAAGCAGCGGAACAATCTGCCAACATAAAACGAATGGCGTTCTTATTCCAAGACATGGTCGGGATGATGTTACAGCCGGATCCTCCAGCTGAAGACCCTCCGATTATCCTCGAAGATGACCGAGCGGAGACATCAAACCCTCCTCCGGCTTGTTCAACAGCCAAAGAGGAGAACATCTCAAAAGCTTCCCTGGATGATTACATCGCTCAACAGATACGAGCTCACCAGGTGAATGAAGCGGCCGGTCAGGTTGTTAAGACTGGACGACCCTATCCGGGTTGGTACGACCAAATAAAGTACCCGCCGGGATACACGATCCCTAAATTCCACGTATATAAGGGGACGGGAAACCCGCACCGGCACGTCGCTCAATTCAGAGCCCTGTGCGGCAACACCGGAGGTGATGATAAACTTCTGCTCTGCCAGTTTGTTGGCAGTTTGTCGGAGACGGCATTCGAGTGGTATTCCGAACTCCCAAATGACTATGTCAAGACATTCGCAGAGATGGAGTTGCTATTCACCCAGCGTTTCGCGAGTGCTAGTGAACGCACCCCAATCACGGCATTAATCAATGCCAGAATGAAGCCTGGAGAAATATGGGACCAGTATGCAATACGGTGGTGAAACCTATGGTCAAAGTGCGAATAGCGCATAGAGGAAGCTCCAGCCGTAAGCATGTTCGTGGGTACTCTTGACCCTCAAGCAACTATTTCCCAATTCATGATGTTTTTCAAGCCGACCACGTTCCAAGCCTAGATTGACAAGCTGGCCCAAATAGACCAGATGGGTCATAGACCGTCTCCTTCAAAGACGGATCCTCAGAATGAAAAGGGGAAAGGAAAAGCAACTTTCGTTGCCAATACTCAACAACAGCCGAGCAACTTAAAGCCGGTTGTTCGCCAAACCAACGTGCGTCCACGCCCATCCCTCGAGGAGAGACTAGGACGTCCTTACTCGTTTCCTCAGGATAAAACGAGAAGACTGTTCGAGCTGGCAGTGTGCAACAGACTCATCAATCTGTCGGATCCAAAACGTCTGTTGCAGCCAGGCGATGTCAACAATCCTAATTACTGCCCTTACCACCAAGCAGTAAGCCATCCAATCGAAAATTGCTTCATCTTCAAAGGCTGGACTGAGAACCAATACCAACAAGGCAAGTTCGCATTATCCGAAAATTGGAAGGTGAAACCACCATAACCTCACGCCCCTAAAAAGGTGGACATGCCGGGGGCATCGTGCCCATTCATAGAGAAAGCCCCTTGGACCGAAAAGTCCGTAAACTAGAAACTCGCCTCAAATGCGGCAACGATGGACCGAAAAGTCTATAAACTAGAAACTCGCCTCAAATATGGCAACGGCGGACCGAAACATCATTAAACTAACAATGGACCACTATGTCCTAAAACTGGCTATTGACCGAAATGTCGTTAAACTACTACCAACCTGCGGCATCCTCAGGCTGACGTGGTAATAAAAAAACGGTATGTCCATAAGCAAAATGGGCACGGATGAAAACCCGAAAGGCCTCCGTGAGTAAAAACAGCAGGGCTACCGGCGAGTCTTGTGAAAACCTGAAAAGGGCGCAATCTCATTAAAAAGACACTTGCAAGGTCCTCTCGACCCTGTAAGGAGAAACCACCTGCGTGAGATCCTTACGACTCACAAAGGAGAAACACGCTTAGGAATCCTAGATTCCTAAGGAGAAACTAAATTACGAGATCCTCACGACTTGTAAGGAGAATTCCCCTTTGAGACCCTTACGGCTCATAGGGTTCAAAAGCCTTAAGTTACAGAGATCTGAACCTGTTCTTAAGCAGTCATACCCCCCGATTTTGCCCTTCAAGCGGTTCAATATCGATCCTTGTATACAATCCATGGGCACTGTTCCCCTCCGAACGGCGGCGCGACGTGTGGTCGTCTCGCCTGAGGTTCGGGGGCAAATGCTAATTGGTGCTATCCGTCTACCTCTCCGAAGATGCCAAGTTGATTTATGGCACCGTATATCGAAGGTTTAAACGGATGCGTCCGATGTAGCAGACTTCGTCAGATTCCCCCTCGCTTGAGGGGTTTTTGATTGTGGGGACGCTCTTCCCTGCAGGCGTAAGCCCTTGCAGTTAATTACGCTACCGCATCGCGGTAACCACTTTCTCCTTCTCCGGATGGTCACTTAGTGTCGTGTGTGTTTATTTTGTGTTTGGTTGCCCGTGGATTGTATACGGAGACTGAGTTATGTCGTCGCCCGTAGGGCGTGGACTAGTCCAAATCCGTATTATCTTAGATTTGGGTTTGGGGGTTTGGGTTTAAGGATACGTTAGCCTCATTGGAGACTAAGATCGACTTAAACGTTTGTTAAGGACACATTAGTCTAGTTTTTAGGCTAAGATCGACTTAACGGGATCGTTTAAATCCAACAATAGAGCCATTAAGGGAGCCCTGTTGTTTAGTTTAAGGACGTTGTGGTCTATAGGTAGTTTAAGGACATTGCGGTCCAATATTAGTTTTAAAACATTGCGGTCAAGGTTAAGGACCTCATAGTCCGTGGATTTAAGGACTCCACAGTCCAAAGATAGTTTTAAGACATCTCGGTCAAGGTTAAGGATGTCATAGTCCGTGGATTTAAGGACTCCACAGTCCAAAGTTGGTTTTAAGACATCTCGGTCAAGGTTAAGGACCTCATAGTCCATGAGTTTAAGGACCCCACAGTCCGTATCAATATGTGGTCATCGGGACCCGTCACCTCTTTGAAAACGTTGAGGAATTACAACGCCGAGTATCAAAGGAGTGAAGAGATGTACCCTTAAACCGAGGTAGATTAAAGAATCTTTGACCCAATTTGGAACCAAGACCAATTAATTATATTATGAGCCCATTGGCTCAGTTGAATTTGAATTGAGGACTTATGGCCAGCTTGGGCTAAGTCCAATCATATTTAGCATATTGGCCCTCTGTTAGTCCATTAGAGGAGAGGCTTTGCCTCTAGACACTTAGCCAATTGGGCTAAAGTTAGTGTTAAACACCAGCAACAGGGGGTTCAAATTAGTGTTAAACACTAAAAAAAATCGGTGTTAAACACTGGCAACAGAGATCTCAAATTAGTGTCAAACACTAAGATAATCAGTGTTAAACACTGGTGACAGAGATTTTAATTTAGTGTCGAACACTAAGAAAATTAATGTTAAACTCTGTTAGCAGAGATTCAATGTAGTGTTAAACACTAAGAAATTCAGTGTTAAACACTGCAAATAAAGTTCTTTAATTAGTGTTGAACACTAAGGCCAAACAGTGTTGAACACTGGATTCAGAGGTTCCAATTTAGTGTTAAACCCTGAGGCAAGAGGGGTCACGTGGTAGCACACGAGGGCGCCCTCCCTTGATTAGTTCTGCTGAGGATATTGCATATTTTGGAGCATCACGTGCCACCACGTGATGGGCATTTAAATGCTTGTATGTTAAAGCTTCTGCCAAGGGTCACGTGGGTCACGTGAGGCGTTGCCTCAAAGGCCCTTCTCTGTGGATCTTTTCGGGGGTCACGTGGTAGCACGTGACCCTGCCTCTTTGTATTTTTTTTTAAAAGATCTGTTAATCTCTTTAAGAATTAAATTCTTCGCAGGGTTGAACCCTAACAATAAACTTTAGAGGAATTAAATTCCTATTTCCTTCTGAAGATTTATATTCTGGGATAGAGTTGAACTCTGAATTTTCTGTAGGAATTAAATTCCTCATATATGTGAAGAACTGAATCCTATCATAGGGTTAAACCCTAATAAAAGTTTTAAAGGAATTAAATTCCCACTCTCTTTTAGAGAATTATTCTGAGGAATGAGATTCTGTCATAGGGTGAAACCCTAATTTCTTCTATCTTAAGGGAATTAAATTCCTGTTATTTTGACAGAACTAAGTTCTTAACTAGGGTTAAACCCTGATTCTGTTCATTCTGAAGGAATTAAATTCCTATAACATAGGGTCAAACCCTAATTTTATCTTTAAAGGAATTAAATTCCTATAATTTTGTGAGAATTAAATTCTCAAACTTCCATTCCCTCTTTATGCTTTGGATCTGCATGGCAGGATCTCAACCCAATGAGAATTAAATTCTTAATTCAAGGGGAGATGTACACTTTGCAGATCCTCCACTAAAGAGAGAACTATGTTCTTCTTTTTAAGAGTTAAACTCTTTTGAGAATTAAATTCTCTTTTAAGGGCCTTCCCTTTCTTACCTAGGATTTTCTTCTGCAGAAGATCAAATTCTTCCAGAGTCTCAAGGCTCTATATTTCTCTTTTTTCTCTCTTTTTCTGTCTCTTGGCACCTATTTATAGGAGAAGAAGCAGAATCAATTAGTTTTGATAAATCTTTCATTGAGAGATTTGATTTGTATTCACCATTCGTTTGGACCTTTGGATTATTAGGTAAATTTTATTCACCATTGGATTTTAAATCCAAAAATTTTCCTTTGTTATTTCGATTAGATTTTAAGGGGAAATCTTTCTAAGTTCAAGATTTTTCCATAGATAGGTGATATTTAATCACCTTTAAATCTTTAGTCCAATCGGTTCCAAATAATCATTTTCCTTTGGAAAGATTTGAATGATCTCTTCAGAATTTAATTCTGTTAAATAAATAGGCTTTGAAAGTCGGTCACGTGTGGCCACGTGACCCCTGATCACGTGTAGGCACGTGACCTCCTGGAACAATCTTTCTTCTTCTTTTTTGCGCTCTGTCTTCTAGCCGCTGCTTAGCCGTCACGTGCCACCACGTGACCCCTGGTCACGTGTGAGCACATGACCCTCGTCTGGAGCCTTTTTCTTGATTTAATCAGAGAATGAGTCCGCTGCTTTCAAATGTCACGTGCCAACACGTGACTGCTGGTCACGTGCTAGCACATGATGCCACCTTCGTAAGCTTCCCTGATTTTAAATTAGGAAACAGACACGAATAAACATTTCCCTAACAAAGTCAACAAAAGACCTCACGACTCGTAGGGATATGTTTGCACAATGAACAGCCCTTATAAGTTCTCTCAACTTATGAGGAGAAAATACTTTTGTAAGATCCTTACGAATCATAAGAGACCATGCACTTAGGAATCCTCATGATTCTTAAGAAGAAAACGCACCTACGAGATCCTCATGACTCGTAGGGAGAAATACCTTAATGAGACCCTTACGGCTCATGAAGTCAAAAGCCTTAGTCTACAGGATCCCAACCCTGTTTGCTAAGCCACCTTTGTTCGACATCGACAGAGGTAGATGATGATTCGCTCCTGGAAATATCCCAGTTGTAGCAATGCTGATGCCGAAATCGGCGTCAAAAACTCACAGCGGAAATTCAGCAAGCTACAAATGCATATGAGATAGCCGAAATGATGGGACAGCTTGCAACAAAATCAGTGAGTAAAAATGTATGCATACAAAATAGCCAAAATGGTTGGGCAACTCGCAATAAAAAGCAGCGAGTAAATAAAACAAATAGCCAAAATGATTGGGCACTGATTTAATGATTTTCCGTTGTGTTGGTATTTAGAAAATTGTATTTAGAAATCACAACCAAAAATATTTTGACCGCAATCAATAACGGTGTCGGATGTAGCGCGTTAGTAAGTGCGGATCGTCCACAGGGAAAGTGAGATCCGTTCAATTTCCGAATTAGATGAGTTGAAAATTTAAGAAAAAGAAAAGAAAATAATTCATAATTTGTAATTGAAGATCAAGAATTAGAAAAATCTAGATCTAGAAAAAACATTAAAAACAAGAATTGAGATGTGTGATAATTTCCAACCAACAATCAAGATTAGAAGTATGGCTCGTAGGAGTAGATAGGATCTATAGATGTGATGAGATCTAATGATTACTCATTCTTATCCATTAACGAATTGATACTAGATCGATGCAAATTCATCGAGGGTTAAGGATCTTGCGAGGAAATTAGGGATTCCGCAACTCATCCTTTGTCCTTTCGATGAATCTCATTCAAATTCTAGCTTCTAGTTAATTAAATGATCAATAGTTGTTCCCTAATTTCGAGTGAACACGATCAAGAAAGCATCATCTCGAAACTAGGTCATTAATCATTTGATTCACTAGAATTTCCAAACATTATACGATTTAAGAATTGTAAAAGTATCTAAATCATCATCATCTAAACATCGTCACAACTCCGACACGAGCGGAGATTACTCAAACATCATGATCACAAACACAATCACAAATTGAGATCTAATCATTATGCTTGAATTAAATGATAAGCAAGAATATAGAAAATTCACCTTTATTTATCGACAAATTTCGTTACAACTCTCTTGAATTTACAAAAGGATGGAACTAGATCGTCGATTTCGGCTTCGCTCGGCTCCTTGAGTCGCGGATCGGCTTGGATCTCTTGCTCCGTTGAAATCCGGCGTCGCTTCTAAAGGTTGAAGGCTCTCTTGCTTGAATTGCACTCGGGATCTTGATCTAGATTTTGAATTGGAATTAGGGTTAGGGTTTGAGGCACAAGTTGTGTCACTCAACTTGTGGGTAGAAGATGATGGGTGATTCTTGAACAACCTCAACCCTAGATCTAGGCTCCTTTTTATAGAACTCCAAAACCCTAGATCTAGGATTTGAATTTTGAATTTCCCTCCAAAAGTTTGTTAAGAGAGCCTTCTAGAAATAGTTTGTTAAGCCGAGCCTTCTAGATGCGCCACGTGGAGCTTCTAGGGTCTTCTGGAAGCTTTGGCCGTTAGGGGAGACACGTGTACAAAATCTGGAGCGCTGATCTCATCATGAAGCCGCGGATCCGCGGCGCCAAGGGGGTTTAGGCCGCGGATCCGCGGTCCTTTAGTGGCCTTGGGATTTTTGCTTTCTTCTGTTGCTTTGGGCTGTCTTTTGGCTATTTTATGATATGTTAAATTCCCTTTGGCCTTTTGTATCGCTACCAGATCTTACATCTTGGAGTTGGCGTATCTTTTATCAGCTCTTTTCTCAATTTTGGGCTTTACTTCTGGAATTTCCTACATTAGACCCCAAGACAAGAGTTGCGCAATACAAGGATGATGCAATACCATGAAACACAGTCAATTTCCCTTAAAGTGTCGGTTTAAAAGTCTAACACATGCAATCTGGTATTTCAGAGATGTTTTTCTACTATGTGCAATATAAATACCAAACACTTCTATATGAGTGCAAATGATAAGGAAATTGCCGTGTTAAAAATGCAGAATTTTCGACTGATCAAATTCCCCCAAACTTATTTTCGATCGTCTCGATCGAACTGTTTTATTAAAAAGAGAAGAAGAAAATAAAGAAAAAGAAAAGCACACTTTCGTAGGCAACACGATTGCACTGAGCACGTGCAACAAGCCTTTAAACCTCTAGGTGTCCCTAATAGGAGGAGTGTTGTCTCCTGAAGGTTTTCAGCGGATTGCACCCACAAAATCCAATAATAAAAAGAAGATCATGAATATTACATTTAAAGACAAGAATTGTAAAAGAAAAGCCTTGAAAATTAGGGTTTCCAACTAAGCTAGCTTTTCGGTTTTCATGAGCCCTATCTTAATGGTCATGAAAAGATGTCAGAAATCACGTCTTCCCTCAATGAAACATCGTCTTATTCTTCATTCCTATCTTTCTTCCAAACATCGATCATATCACCCTGCGTGTGTGTAAAGGACATCCCTACACCCGGAGAATTCAATTCAAGCTATCGTACTCTTGCCCATCAGCCTCAGTACTTTTTGATTAATGAACATATAGATGAATTTGCTCACACACTTTCATACGACCGTTAATACTTCTTGAGGTACTAACCGACCGATTACTCATGTGCTTACTTATTTGGTGTATTTTCCTCGTCTTGCACCACCTCAGGCATAGCAGTGACTCCCAGACCAGTTGGCCTTAGGGCACTAGGTGAAGAGGCACCCTCGCTATATATTTTTTTTTATTTCCCTCGGTGATAACAAAACCAGTGTCCATTTTTCTCACCATTTTATATTTTTCTTCATCATTTTTTCTTTTATTTCCTTCATACATCGGCTTTAAGACAAGAGCATTTCAAGATATCCTCTACTACCCCGGGCTTCAAGACGTGTGTGAGTGCGAATAGGAGGGTATCAACGTTCAAAATGTTTGGCTTCCAGAATAGAAACTATTTTTCAGACTTATTTTTATCCTCAGATTAGTGACTTCCTTCATCTTACTAACCCTTCGGACAACGGCTCATAACTACTTATTACTAGTTCGTATAAGAAAACTTCTAATTTTCTTGGTTTTCTTAAATTTTTCTAATCTCATGGATGTAATTTTTCACTATCTAATCTTTTATTATCATAAATATTAAATATTTTTATATTTTGAAAATTTTTAAATTTTTATAGGTTTTTTTTTTAATTTTTAAATTTTTATGGATTTTGAAAAGTTTTTACAAAATGATGAGCCAAAACTTTTTACACAAAATTTTTATGGGTTTCGAAAATTTTTAAATTTTTATGGGTTTTTAAAGAAACGTTTTGTGCTTATGCAAATGATATGCAAATGATGCAAAACTAAGCACAAACCTCCCCCAAACTTGTTTTCAACAGTGTCCTCACTGTTGCCAACCGCTATATCTAAAAAACCTGTAAGCCTGGGAGGAATTTATTAGTGGGGGCAAAATATATAAGTGAAGATCCTCCCCCAAACTTATTCTTTTCACTCACCTCTATTTAAAAAGATGATGCAGTAATATACAGGACATGGAGGTGAGACGGAGAAATTTTAATCAAGATAAAATGGCTCCTGTAAGAACAGGAGCTCCTCCGTGGGGTCAGTGGAAAAATACGGCTTTAGTCTATGTCCATTCACTTTGAAAAATGTGCCGTTTTTAACATTTTCTGCCTCTACCGCCCCGTGCGGGTATACAGACCGCACAACAAAAGGTCCCTTCCACCGAGATCAAAGCTTACCCGCGTGAAGGTGTAGTCGTGAATCATAAAGAAGGACTTGCTGACCAGGTGAAAATGTTTTCCTCAAAATGTTTTTATCATGAAAA
Source organism: Agapanthus africanus (assembly GCA_030015575.1). NCBI lineage: Eukaryota > Viridiplantae > Streptophyta > Magnoliopsida > Asparagales > Amaryllidaceae > Agapanthus > Agapanthus africanus. The sequence goes on from CM057350.1 coordinate 485,535,991, forward strand.
ACCTTGGTCCTATTCTTTACGATTACAGCGTTATCATAAGCTTCATCGCGGAGTTCGCTTAGCTCATTCAATTGCAGCTTCCAAAAGTTGCAGGCTTGGTTTAAGTCAAAGTTGATTTCCTTAATAGCCCACAATGCTTTATGCTCTATCTCGACTGGCAAGTGACATGCCTTCCCAAACACTAACCTATATGGAGACATCCCTAGGTCGGTTTTAAATGCAGTTCTGAATGCCCAAAGAGCATCCGGCAGCTTGGTCGACCAATCTTTTCTATTTTTCGCAACAGTCTTCTCCAGGATTTGTTTGATCTGTCTATTCGAAATCTCAGCCTGCCTGCTCGTTTGAGGATGATAGGGTGTAGAAAGTCTGTGGTTGATTCCGTATTTCCGCATCAGAGTCTCGAAAGACCTGTTGCAGAAATGTGTCCCGTTATCGCTAATGATAGCGTGTGGGTGTCCAAATCGCGAAAAGATGTTTTCTTTTAGGAACTTAATGACAACCTTCTTGTCATTAGTGCGACATAGAATGGCTTCAACCCATTTCGAGACGTAATCAACCGCCAGCAGTATGTACAAATTCCCAAAGGAGTTGGGAAAGGGACCCATAAAGTCAATGCCCCAAACATCGAAAATTTCAACCACTAGGATGGGTTGCTGAGGCATTTCATTTCTCCGGGAAATCCTACCCGTGTACTGACATTGTGTACAAGTTTTGCAATAATCAAATGCGTCCTTGAATAAGGTCGGCCAATAAAAACCGCATTGCAAAACCTTCTCCGCCGTCTTTTTAGGACCGAAGTGACCCCCACAGGCCTGATCATGACTAAAAGATAGAACACTCTTGAACTCCTCATTCGGGACACACCGGAGAATGATCTGATCAGGACAATACTTAAACAGATAGGGATCATCCCAGTAAAAGTGTTTTACTTGGGATAGGAAACGGTGTTTGTCCTATTTTGACCAATCGCTGGGTATAAGTCCCATGACAAGATAGTTCACAATATCCCTGAACCAAGGTTCATTGGATACGCTCAAGAGTTGTTCGTCTGGAAACGAATCATTGATCGGCAGGGTTACGGGTGAAGAAGAGATGCGTGAAAGATGGTCGGCTACAACGTTTTCACATCCTTTCTTATCTTTGATAACAAGATCAAACTCTTGTAATAGAAGGATCCAACGTATTAGCCTACCTTTTGCATCTTTCTTTGCCAAAAGATGTTTCTAGGCGGAATGGTCTGTGTACACAACTATTGGTGAGCCAATCAAGTAAGGCCTGAATTTTTCTACTGCAAATACAACTGCCAAAAGCTCTTTTTCAGTAGTTGTATAATTTATTTGCGCATCATTCATGGTCTTACTCGCATAATAGATCACATGTGGCATCTTTTCAATGTGCTGTCCTAAGACTGCACCTACTGCAAAGTCAGATGCATCACACATCAGCTCAAAGGGGTAGTCCCAATTTGGAGACGATAAAACGGGGGCTGCAGTGAGGGAGTGTTTGAGTGAGTCGAATGCTGCCTCACAATCCGAGTCAAAGTGGAAAGTCGTATCCTTGGCCAATAGAAGAGTTAAGGGTCTAACAATTTTGCTAAAATCCTTAATGAATCTCCTATAAAAGCCCGCATGGCCAAGAAATGATCGGATATCCTTGACGCTTTTGGGATGAGGAAGGTTTTGAATGACATCTATCTTAGCTTTGTCAACCTCAATGCCCTTCCGTGAAATAACATGTCCAAGCACAATTCCCTCTTGGACCATGAAGTGGCATTTTTCCCAATTCACGGTTAAGTTCTTCTCTTTGCAACGAGTAAGAACTGTGTCAAGATTCGTTAGGCAGTCGGAAAAAGAGTCTCCGAAAATCGAGAAATCGTCCATAAAAATCTCCAAGAAATTCTCTACCATGTCAAAGAATATCCCCATCATACACCGCTGAAAGGTAGCGGGAGCATTGCATAACCCAAAGGGCATGCGTCTATAAGCAAAGGTACCAAAAGGACAAGTAAAAGTGGTTTTATCTTGATCCTTTTTGGCTATGGGGACCTGATTATAGTCAGAGTATCCGTCCATAAAGCAATAATACGCACGTCCAGCTAAGCGTTCAAGCATCTGATCAATGAAAGGTAGAGGAAAGTGGTCTTTCCTTGTGGCGGCATTGAGTTTTCGGTAATCAATACATACACGCCACCCAGTTTAGGCGCGTGTCTGAATCAACTCATTTGCCTCATTGGTAATAACAGTGATGCCAGATTTCTTAGGGACGACATGTATTGGACTCACCCATTGGCTATCGGAGATTGGGTATATGATACCATTATCAAGGCATTTGACGATCTCTTTAATCACCGCTTCCTTCATGACGGGGTTCAACCGTCTCTGTGGTTCTCGGGTTTTCGGGAGATGGTTTTCTCCGCGAACTTGAGATATAGAGAGACATAGAAAGAAACATCAGAGCGGATCCACTCGCTGAGGCTATTCCTCGAACGCAATAGTCTCGCAAACGAGCTTTGTGAGACTGACTAGTAGAGGAGTTGGGTGTTCGGTATCACACGGGCTGTGAGTATGCGACATCGCAATAATTAGCCTTGAGTGCAAGTGGGAGATTGTTGGAGATAGTGCCCTCAGAGTCAATTATTGGATCACAGGCACGTGATTGCAATGATTGAGGGAGGACCTATCCCGGTACGACAGTCTTACTCGAGATGATAGTATGCTATCTGGTTTACCTTTATCATCGTGTACTGCTTCAGGTGACCTGACAGGTCGCTATTGCACGTTGATAGAGCCCCTAGGATTCTTGCTTGACTGCCGGCAGTATGAGGGCGATCATATAAGTGAGAGCTGGAGTCTATAAGCACATCCTTAAAAGGTCCCTAGTCGTTGGAGTTTCGAGACAGGGCATCGATTCTCCAGAGTAGACTAGTGTATACAGTCGAGACCCCGACGAGGGGCGGTGGCCGGTCTCACAAGCCACTGGTGTCAGTTGGATCACCTAAGATGTATACAGGTGCTCATTGGGTTATGAGTACACCGGACAGGACTCGCCGGGAACATGCTAGTTGGTCTTATACCTGACGTCAGATAGCAGTTCCCAGGTGACATGTGTACAGGTTAGTTCATCGACCTGGGGATCGTCATTTGTCTCGTGTGAGTTCCCACTGTACTTTGATTACTACCCTACCACGGCTCAAAGGAGTCGTGCAAACAGGTTTTAGTTGGGTACAGTCCCGAGCCACATGGAGGCAATGAGCGGATCTTCAGGGATTCGTCTCTCCCGGTATTGGGGGTGAGGTCGCGCTGTGTCTAGGAGAGCCATTACACGAAGTCCTTGGCCAAGGCAGGAGATTTACTGGTAGGTATTCCAGTAGTATCTCAGGGTGTTCTGGGCTACACTCCGACACGACTTGTACCGCTTTTGGGGGTCTGACTTTTACCCACCCCCTAGGCCCGACATGCGATGCTCATAAACGAACGGACCGGACTGTACGGATATTGTCACTGACAGGCTCAGTAGGGTGTCAGGATGAGTTCGCTCATCGACGTCCCTTTTGGTCAATAGCTGGTGGCCCGTTATGTATTAGCTTATACCTCTGACGTGCTAGTGGTTAAATCCACAGCCATAGTATTGACGAGTCTTTAGAGTCCACCACACTTTCAGTTACTCAAGCTTTCGGGCGAAACGCTGTAGAGGCCGTATGGAGATATGGCAGGGTCCGATCAGATACGTGCGGTATTGCACGGATCAGGATTGGACAGTTTGTACTAGAGGCCGTATAGTTATATGGCAGGGTTCGATCTGATACGTGCGGTATTGCACGGATCAGGATCGGACGAACATTACTAGCCGGCTTTGGTTTAAGCCGGATCCTAGTTTAGTACAGTGTAGATTTTGTCTCATTGCATTTGTATCCGGTCGGAATACAGATGCGGGTGTGTATGCACAGTTTCGGGGTTTTCCTGTAATTTATTACGGGACCAGTTTTCTGGAGTTGCCAGTTTGCATTCCGTTCCGGCCGGTTTTCCTTTGTTCTTTCCCGGCCGGACTTTTCCGATGGAGGGGGTTATTTGCAAGTTTGCAAATAACACTTTAAGGAGGGGGTTTCTTGCACTTGTCTTCATTATGATAGGATTAGAATCTTTCATCCATACTTTTGCATTAATGAGGTTAAGGTGTGAATAGAAGTGAAGTATGGTTGATGTTTTGGATGTGGTCACCCATTCCTTTTTCCTACACTTACCTTCCTTCTTGTTTTGTGTTTTCCTCCCACCATTTTCACACATATATTGGCCGGCCACATTTGATGGGAGGAGGTGGTTCATTTCATTTTGGTGAGGGTGTGGGAAAATTAATCATTCATATCATTTTCCATTGCCACAAAAATCCCCAAGTTCATATCATCTTGATTCCTCCATCAAGGCAACATAACCCCAAAGAGACTAAGCACTACACATTCTCCAGCAAATCTTGGGCACGTCGACTTGCCAGCTTCGTGCCCGAGTTGCCTCGGTATAGAGGCGGGAGCCCGTAAAAGACGCAGGCGATGTGGTGCCCTTCCGACGAGGAGATGGAGACCGGAGTTTCCGCGAGAGATCGGGACGATGACGAGAAGACCGGAGGACTCGGATCACTCGGTATATCTTTTCCCTATCTTGTTACTTTGCTAGAACTAGTTTAATGGCCCGATCCGGGGTTTAGTGCGCGGTGGTGCCGGTTTGCTAAGTCCGCAAAATTAAAGTTTATCACCGTTTCCGCATTTGGTCGTCGGATTGACGACTGGGGCGCCGCCGTGCACTTACAGTGGTATCAGAGCCTCGCCATTAACTTCGTCTAGCTTCGTTTGATGTGTTTTGCATTTCCGATCGATCAAATGTTCCAAAACTCGTATTTTGTTAACATCAGTTTTCTGTTGAAAATTTTTTAAGCCCAAAAATTTTTCAGGTTGCAAAATTGTGATGTACTTGAAAACCTAAGACTACTGCAGAAATCCGAGTCATTGATCTTTCATCGAGAGCGCGGAACCGCGGCCAATACCCACTTTGGGCCGCTGTTCCGCCGCAACATGAGAGGATCAATGGGCCAGTTTTTTCCAGTGGGCTTCTGGGTTAATTTTAGGGGTTTTGGAATATTAAACTTGGGCCCAGATTTTCTGTGAGTGCTACAGTATTGCTTGGGGGCCCACTTGTTAATTTTTGATCGATCGGATATTTTAAACACATTTTTCACAGTATTTACATTATACCTGCGACCGTGAATGTCACTCGATCGGTAAATCCGGTCTAACTGGTATAGCCCGGTTAGACGGATTTGCGAACGTGACTTTCACGTTGATGTTCTGTGTTTTTGCTGTGATGTTGCGGATCGGTCGTGGGGGATAGCCTGGATGCAATGCTAGTACAGTTTTGTTGTATTATGTACATTTGATATTGCGGGGCGAGCGTCCGACATGTGGACTGCCGTCACTGCCTGATTGTATTATTCTTTTGGGGCACGACCTGGTTGCGGTCGATGTACCCGTTGTATGTATATTTTACTTTCTGTACTAGGGTTACCCCGCGGAGGGGTGCACGGATAGCCGGGTTCTAGAAGGCAACAAGCCCGCATCTCATGGCATTGGGACGGAGGGGGCTTCACTCCAGGATTGGCGGGCTATTCGACGCACTCGTAGGGGGTACAGGTTGACCCAGGAGGGGTGCCCAAGTTACCGGATTCCGTGAAGTGCTGGGTGGTCCATTCACGGTGCTGAAAGGGGCTGCCTCGCTTCAGGTTTTGGCGGGTGACTTGCCGCGCCCGTTGGGGTCTAGGATTTCATTGCACAGGCTATCCACACGACCAGGGGAACGTCGGGTTTCAGTAGTGGCTCTGTGAAACCCGGGGATCCCAGATATCTGTATTGTTCTGTGATGCTGTACATTTCTGTGATGTTGCATTTTATTCACGCCTTGAGCGAAATACTATATATTGGTATATATATATTAGTAGATGTTGTATATGTTTTTCATCCGCGCTAGTCCAGTCCCCGCTCTGCCGTTAGTTAGCTAACCTAACGGGTGATGACGGGACCCAGTGGCGAATGCGGATGGCATATACGTACGTCAGTATATTTTCGTTCTTTGTGGTGTGATCAATTGATGGGACTGCGTTGATTCGGATCAATGCAAGATAAACAAACCTATTCTGATGTTGTTGGAACACTTTTCAAAAAAAATCTGTTATTGCAAGGACGTTCACTTTTGTTTTGCATCGTGGTATTCATTTAGAATATCCTGCTCCTCAGTCGACGAGGCAAGGGCCGAGATCCCTTCACCGGGAGTGACCCCTTGGACAGAAGTTTGCGTCAGGGCATTAACTTCACTATAGCCGATTACTTTTGCTTTGCATCGTGGTATTCATTTGGAATATCCTGCACCCCATTCTACGGGGAAAGAGCCGAGATCCCTTCACCGGGAGTGACCTCTTTAGTAAAGGTTTTCGTCACTATATTTTCTAAAAAGCTATCCGTTCCTTCAACGATATCAAGTTCATTACGTTAAAGGTTTTCGCCAGAAACCATTCGTAGCCCTCCGTCGTTTCATATGGGTAGTCAATAGTATTGAAGCTGTGTTTGTTGGCCAAAGTCAAGGCACAGTGTTTGGTAGCTGTTGGTTATTCATATGCAGCATAGATAGATGCGTTGGTTTGGGGCAGTCGTATAGCCTTGTTGGCCAAAGTCAAGGGCTTGTACGGGTGGGCTCAAATTAACCTGGAGAATGACGGGCAGAACTTGACATGTGACTTATGATTTGTTGGCCAAAGTCAAGGTCATAAGAACATGGGGTAAAAATCACATCGGGAGTTTCAAAAGAACTGAAACTTGCCAGATATGCGCATACCTTCTGGACTGTGATACCGTGAGCGGATTCCGTCACGTTATCATGCGATGATAGTTGGATCCCGATTCCCACTGATGAGTTAGTTTACTCCTCGGGTGACCCCGACTAATTCTTCTTTCAGGTTTGGAGGAGAATTTGAGGTACAGTGGGAGGTTTCCAGATTAGATAAATTGGTAACCATTCTGATCTTGGTTAGAGTGCACGCTGAGTGTTTCTTTTCTCTCTCTCTCTCTGGCAGCGACCATTGACCCAACCCTAAGACTATGACTCAGTGACCAAGTTGACCGAACCTTCTTAACACTGGCTTTTGGATTGTCAGAGTTGCAGACCTCATTGCCACTCCTACTTTTACCCTTTTCTCCAGGACACCCCGTATTACTACGAACGTCCACTTCCATTGGACAAAACCATCGTATGGTTAGATACGAACTCGAAGGGATTCGAGGATGGTTTCCGGTTCTGGAGAAAACGGATAGGATTATTCAGTTGTCTTTTCCCTTTTACCTTTTCTCAAGTTGTGAGTACTCCTTGGTTTAGGAGATAGTACACCTATTACGCAAATTGGATAGACTTCTTCCAAACCTTAGGCTGGTGCCGACCGGTAGGGAATGAAGAAAACCAATTAGCCTAAACGGTGTGCAGAAGGTATTAAGATTAAGACAAAGCAAGGGATTAGTAAGAGGGAAAAGTAAATTGCGACTGATATTCACGACCAAACCAAGTATTTCTTCGCCAATCCTAAATCACCTTTGTATTTCTCCAGGACACTCCGTATCACTACGAAGATCCACAGTTTATTGGATACTCCATCGCATGGTTATATACGAACTCGAAAGGAACTTGTTCCAGTTCGGGGATGGATTCTGGTCCAGGAGAAATAGGAATAAGGTTTATTCGGTTGTCTTTTATCCTCACCTTCTCTCGCATTGCGAGTGCTCCTAGGACTAGGACAGTACACCCATTATGCTTATTGGATAGTCTTCTTCCAAACCATAGGCTGGTGCCGAACGGTAGGGAAGGAAGAAAACCAATTGGCCTAAATGGGTGTGCAGAAGGTAATGACCAAAGACATATAAAGGGATTTGGAGAGGTGGCAAAGAATTATACGGTTATAGTTGTGAATCTGGATAATGGTAGAGGCATTACTAGGAATACCAGGATACCCTGTCGAAACATTTCAATGTTTCAGTTCAACTGTGTACTGTTAAAAGAAAACTGATTTCCCGATTGGACACTTGCTCCAGGGTATGTATTTACCAGGTTTGATTCTCACATCTGTATGGTTTTACAGATGGTGAGTGGGAGTAAGTTATTGGGAATAGGGTAATCATCCTCATTATATCGGGATTCGTTGTAATCGGTGATATTTGAGGAGATCATCTGGGCTGTTTGTCGGTCGGCAAATATTTGGTTTTGAATATCCGCTGTTGTGCACCAATTTCAAATTGATATATCTGTACGTCTATTTTCATGGAGTGAGATATACCTTTTGATATTATGTCGATGACATTTACCTATATCAGTGGATGGTTAGGTAAGGAGCATTAAACAGCGGTGTAATTCTTCTTAACCATAAGTACAGTTTTCAACCTACGACACACAGTGAAAGAGTTGTTAGACTCAGCGGACTTATACAGAGTATTGTATGTTGTCCAGTGTCCATTAGGACAGAGGGGTTGGTCCTCATACTATATTCTGTTTACTTTTAACTTCTCTAGTTCTTAGACATGTGTTTCGTAGAAACACAGGGTCTAAGTTTTGAGGAGTTAGAGGTATTTGAATAGAGTAGAGAACCAGGTGTAGCAAGTATCGGGATTCTTCAAGGTGATCGAAGATGTAGATACTTGTGTATGGTATTCAGTTGATAGTAATGATAAAGAGAAATTGCTTCTCTTTCAGGTTACTCATAATTGGAAGTATTCCTAAGTTGAGTAACGCTGATCGGCCTCCTTCCATTTAGTTGACATGCACTGGAGATAGCTGCATGATTTGAATCTGGTTCAATTAAATCAGTGCCTCTGGTTCTATATTGGATATAGTACAGTTCATATCTTAACATTGTTAAGGTACGGGGAGTTGTCCGGCTTATGATTAAAACCAGACTCTGGATAACTCAAGGCATGTTTCTGTAATGGCTGTTTGTGGGTTGACCCAGGCTATGACGAGGGTTGACTTTCTACCATCTGGGAGATCAATAGAAATATTGTTCTAGACTCGCCACAGTTTTATTAAAAATGGATTTTTTTTTCAAAAAGAATAGTGGGAGTATGGTAGAACTGGAAGTGATTCCAGAACCGCAAACGATTACTGAAGATTTGATAAGGAACCTAAAGATTCAATCTGATTTGGCATTCCATTGGCCACTCCGCAGATAAGGTGGATAACTTCAGGCACCCGAGAGGTACTCCGGTAGCCTCAAGGACGGTGACAGGGAAGTTCTTGTTTACCCACACTTGCCATTGTTGTTGTTCCAGGCTGCGAGACCCGGCAGGAGGATGAGTATAGCGTCGTTCTAAACTAGCTTTAGAAGTGCACGTCTATATGACTCTGCCAGAGGGTTGTCATAGTCAGTGGGAGCAGCAGAAGCATTGGTGGATATCAGGCTTATGTCTGTTTATAGACTAAAGCAGATATAGCGGAGATAGATCATCTATTTCTGATGTGACAGTCATGGGTTTGACGTCATCAGAATAGGGGATGGATCTGTTGAGAAGGTAGTAGGGTGTGATGTCATGGTATTTGGATGACATACACAAGGTAGGAAGTGACATTCCTATACTACGATCAGTTATACTTTGGTCGTCACACAGTGTTTTCTTCACAAAGGAAATGGATTTTGTATCAGACATACTGGTTACTAGATCTATGGTTTTAGATCTAGATTTGGGTGTTTTCCCAATTAGGGTATTTTGACAGCATTCTAAGAATATTTAGAATGGATGACTCCTGGCACGGTAGTGTACTTGCAGGTGATGGAGTCACCCTCTCTAAAGGTGTCTTATAGACTAAAGTAGAGAGGGATGTGCATGATTGGCAGATCACTTGCTCAGGCAATTGAGTCAATCATGAGATGTCAAGTACCACACCAGATGTTGTTCTTGCACTAGATGCAATAAGTTGACATTGATCCAATCCTGGAGAAACAGTCGGAAGCAGTTTTAGAACATAAGTGGATGTTCTAGGGATATGATAACGACAGCCTCATTTGGGAGACAGTTATCATTCCAGGCTTCCAAGGTGACATGGACGAAAAGGAGGTTGTCAGAGTTATAGTTTTCCTTCTGACGAGGGGGGCAGTATTTTGGACAGGTGGTCCAAGGAAATACTGAGGGTGGCATGGCGCAGGATACTGATTAAGTTCAGTTGACGATACAGTCTGAGAAGTTTGGATTTGGAGTTCATTTATGAGCTAGGTCCCATCAGACATCCAGACACTCTAAGACAGGTATTGCTCATTTCGGGAGATGGTTTTCTCCGCGAACTTGAGATATAGAGAGACATAGAAAGAAACATCAGAGCGGATCCACTCGCTGAGGCTATTCCTCGAACGCAATAGTCTCGCAAACGAGCTTTGTGAGACTGACTAGTAGAGGAGTTGGGTGTTCGGTATCACACGGGCTGTGAGTATGCGACATCGCAATAATTAGCCTTGAGTGCAAGTGGGAGATTGTTGGAGATAGTGCCCTCAGAGTCAATTATTGGATCACAGGCACGTGATTGCAATGATTGAGGGAGGACCTATCCCGGTACGACAGTCTTACTCGAGATGATAGTATGCTATCTGGTTTACCTTTATCATCGTGTACTGCTTCAGGTGACCTGACAGGTCGCTATTGCACGTTGATAGAGCCCCTAGGATTCTTGCTTGACTGCCGGCAGTATGAGGGCGATCATATAAGTGAGAGCTGGAGTCTATAAGCACATCCTTAAAAGGTCCCTAGTCATTGGAGTTTCGAGACAGGGCATCGATTCTCCAGAGTAGACTAGTGTATACAGTCGAGACCCCGACGAGGGGCGGTGGCCGGTCTCACAAGCCACTGGTGTCAGTTGGATCACCTAAGATGTATACAGGTGCTCATTGGGTTATGAGTACACCGGACAGGACTCGCCGGGAACATGCTAGTTGGTCTTATACCTGACGTCAGATAGCAGTTCCCAGGTGACATGTGTACAGGTTAGTTCATCGACCTGGGGATCGTCATTTGTCTCGTGTGAGTTCCCACTGTACTTTGATTACTACCCTACCACGGCTCAAAGGAGTCGTGCAAACAGGTTTTAGTTGGGTACAGTCCCGAGCCACATGGAGGCAGTGAGCGGATCTTCAGGGGTTCGTCTCTCCCGGTATTGGGGGTGAGGTCGCGCTGTGTCTAGGAGAGCCATTACACGAAGTCCTTGGCCAAGGCAGGAGATTTACTGGTAGGTATTCCAGTAGTATCTCAGGGTGTTCTGGGCTACACTCCGACACGACTTGTACCGCTTTTGGGGGTCTGACTTTTACCCACCCCCTAGGCCCGACATGCGATGCTCATAGACGAACGGACCGGACTGTACGGATATTGTCACTGACAGGCTCAGTAGGGTGTCAGGATGAGTTCGCTCATCGACGTCCCTTTTGGTCAATAGCTGGTGGCCCGTTACGTATTGGCTTATACCTCTGACGTGCTAGTGGTTAAATCCACAGCCATAGTATTGACGAGTCTTTAGAGTCCACCACACTTTCAGTTACTCAAGCTTTCGGGCGAAACGCTGTAGAGGCCGTATGGAGATATGGTAGGGTCCGATCAGATACGTGCGGTATTGCACGGATCAGGATTGGACAGTTTGTACTAGAGGCCGTATAGTTATATGGCAGGGTTCGATCTGATACGTGCGGTATTGCACGGATCAGGATCGGACGAACATTACTAGCCGGCTTTGGTTTAAGCCGGATCCTAGTTTAGTACAGTGTAGATTTTGTCTCATTGCATTTGTATCCGGTCGGAATACAGATGCGGGTGTGTATGCACAGTTTCGGGGTTTTCCTGTAATTTATTACGGGACCAGTTTTCTGGAGTTGCCAGTTTGCATTCCGTTCCGGCCGGTTTTCCTTTGTTCTTTCCCGGCCGGACTTTTCCGATGGAGGGGGTTATTTGCAAGTTTGCAAATAACACTTTGAGGAGGGGGTTTCTTGCACTTGTCTTCATTATGATAGGATTAGAATCTTTCATCCATACTTTTGCATTAATGAGGTTAAGGTGTGAATAGAAGTGAAGTATGGTTGATGTTTTGGATGTGGTCACCCATTCCTTTTTCCTACACTTACCTTCCTTCTTGTTTTGTGTTTTCCTCCCACCATTTTCACACATATATTGGCCGGCCACATTTGATGGGAGGAGGTGGTTCATTTCATTTTGGTGAGGGTGTGGGAAAATTAATCATTCATATCATTTTCCATTGCCACAAAAATCCCCAAGTTCATATCATCTTGATTCCTCCATCAAGGCAACATAACCCCAAAGAGACTAAGCACTACACATTCTCCAGCAAATCTTGGGCACGTCGACTTGCCAGCTTCGTGCCCGAGTTGCCTCGGTATAGAGGCGGGAGCCCGTAAAAGACGCAGGCGATGTGGTGCCCTTCCGATGAGGAGATGGAGACCGGAGTTTCCGCGAGAGATCGGGACGATGACGAGAAGACCGGAGGACTCGGATCACTCAGTATATCTCTTCCCTATCTTGTTACTTTGCTAGAACTAGTTTAATGGCCCGATCCGGGGTTTAGTGCGCGGTGGTGCCGGTTTGCTAAGTCCGCAAAATTAAAGTTTATCACCGTTTCCGCATTTGGTCGTCGGATTGACGACCGGGGCGCCGCCGTGCACTTACAGGTCTGGCATCATCCATCACATGTATATGATGTTCTACAATCAAGGGACTAATCCCTTTGATGTCCGCCATGGTCCAACCAAATGCCTCCCTATTAGATCTCAATACCGATAAGAGTGCATTCTCTTGCTCTGATGCTAGAGAAGCGGAAATGATAACCGGTAAAGATTCATTCTCACCTAAATATGCATATTTAAGATGAGAAGGTAAAATTTTGATATCTAAAACTGGCGGAGAAATAATAGAAGGTGGGATCATCGAATGATTTTCGAAGTCACAAAGAAGCTCATAGCCTGTAAAAGATACAGACTCGGATGGTGATAAGTCAGGAGTGGCAGACTCAAGCGTGGAAATGGTGTCCTCACTAAGATTATGTGCCAGGTCAAACAGTGATGTGGTAGTGTCGTCGAGATCTGTAAAGCAAAGTTCCTCAACTCCGCAACTTTCGGGAGCAATCTCGTGGACAGAGCACACATCAAGGATATGAGCAGAGGGTTCTGATGGCTGACTTCCAATTTTGTAGATGTTTAGTTCAATGGTCATATTTCCAAATGATAAGTTCATTGAACTATTTCTACAGTTAATGACAGCATTGGAAGTGGCAAGGAAAGGTCGACCCAAAATCACCGGAATTTGGCTCCGGAGGTTCACTACAGGTTGTGTATCGAGAACAATGAAGTCTACAGGGAATACAAATTCCCCGACCTTTATCAACACATCCTCTAGTTCACCTCGAGGTTTGGTGATTGAACGGTCTGCCATCTGGAGAGTGTAGTGAGCAGGTTTCAACTCTCCAATCCCTAGCTGCTCATAGACAGAGTATGGAAGTAGGTTAACACTTGCGCCAAGGTCTAAAAGAGCACGGTTGATGTTTTTACCCCCAATAGAAATCGATATCGTAGGACATCCTGGGTCCTTACGTTTCTTTGGTAGCTGTGGGATAAAAGCAGTGCTAATGTTATTAGACATGAAGACCTTCTTCGGCACTTGAGTCCTCCTCTTCCTAGTGCACAAGTCCTTAAGAATTTTCGCATAAGCGGGGACTTGTTGAATCGCATCTAGGAGAGGGATGTTGATGTTAACCTGTTTGAACATTTACATAATTTTCTCCATAAGTGGACTCGATTTGTTAGCCCTTAACCGGTTCTGGTAAGGTGCTTTAGCAATGAGCGCTGGGTCCATCATAGGAGAAGGAAGTGGGGGTAGACGTGATCCCAAAAGAGGAGTGGGGATCGTCTGTGGAGAACTAGAAGAGGTGGCCTGAGGTGTCGAGCCTAGAGGGAAATGGAGAATAGGCTCGCGAGAAGGCGGTGGGGTAGAAGAACAAGAATCAGAAGTAGAAGCGTGTGTGTGAGGAAAGGTCTCAGCCGGGGTGTTGATAGGATTTTCAATATCATCAACTTCTTCCCCAACATGGTTATTCAGCACTCTTCCTGATCTCAACGTTGTGACGGCATTTACATTGGAATGCCCAAGATTCGGTAGGGGTTGAGACGGAAGTTTCCCTTTTTCTCTCGCACTCATTTCGGCCTTAAGTCGTGCAATTTCAGCTTCCATCGTTCTGATACTCTCAGCTTGGGACGCTGAGTTTTTCTTTATATCACTGACGGAAGACCTAACTTCAGCCGACACTTCCATGAAATTTGACAAGAGTGATTTCATGGTTTGAGTGAATTGAGAGAACTCGTCAGAACAGGTCGACTGCATAAGATTAGACGGTGCGAGAGGGTTGACCTGGTTTTGGAAATTTTGTGACTGGTAGGGGTGCTGGGTGAGTTGAAGTGGTTGCTGTTGTGGAGGAAGGACCCTTTGGAATTGATTCGGGTTTGGAACCGTGTTTTGGGATTGGTTCCAAGCAAAATTCGGGTGATTCCTCCAACCCTGATTATACGTGGAAGAATATGGATCGTTTCTAGGTCTTTGAAATGCGGCATTGGTATGCTCGAGACCTTGAAACTGAGAGTTTAATGGACATTCTTCCGTTAAGTGAGAAGGATCAGAACAGCACCCACATACAGTTTTGGGAAGCGACATCGGGTTTAGGGAGGCTGCTAAGAATTTGTGTTCCATAGCGTCGAGCTTCTTTTGCATTGCTGCCATCTCAGGTCGAACACCTATGGACACGTCTATTTGGTGTATGCCACCCCTACTCGATGGCTGGGTTCCAGTCTCCCATTGTAATGACTTTTCAGCGAACTCTTCTAAAAATTTCCAAGCTTCCCCATGATCCTTGGTCATAAAGGTGCCTTGACACATGTTTTCAAGGTTTTGTTTAGTGGTAGGGTTAATGCCCTCATATATGATTCGGCAAAGGTCCCATCTCGGGATGCCGTGATGTGGGCATTGAACCAAAAGATCCTTGAATCGTTCAAAGCATTTTGAGAATGGTTCAGCTGGAAGCTGGGTGAATTGATATAGTTCGCTACGGATTCGAGCTGTCTTTTGCATAGGGTAGAATTTCTTAAGGAATGCCGCAACGAATTCTTCCCAATTCGTGATGGAATGTGCGATGGTGTTATACAGCCACTTCTCGGCTATATCGCACAAGGTAAATGGAAGAAGTCGTAGACGCATGGCATCCACAGAAAGTTGTGATGTACCCATCATTGCGCATATGTTTTCAAATTTGATAATAAAAACGTATGCGTCTTCAGTCTCGAGACCGTGGAATTTGGGTAGAAGGTTGATGTACTGGGGTTTAATCTCAAAGTTATCCCCGTTGGCTGGTGGAATGGATAAGCAGGTCGAAAGAGGACCTCGCAAAAGATAGCACCTCTCTTGGAGAGAGATGCGAGGTGGGTTCTGCGCACCAACGGATGGCGGCAGAGCAGCGGTAAAGAGGTTCGATGGAGACGGATCCATCGATGTGGGTGTGGTGGTGGGTAAAAGATAGGTAAATGAAGAAATACCGACTTCGGAGTCGATCGAGGGGACGCGGACAAGTCGGGCACTAGAATCCCGTGTCCAGCCTATTTTGCACTAAAAAGGGTTAGTACAAGGAGCAGCGTGATTTATAATTAGGGGAATGAATGAATGCGGTGTTTGTTTTGAAAAATGATACGAATTTTGAAAATATGATGCGATCACAACAAATGCAACAAGCAACCCTAAAATCTATGGTCAACTAGGTCAAAGCTCTAGACCGCTCCTAACTTCCAAAAGACAAGTCACAGGATAAAATCCTCCACTGCCTCTTTGTCTCTCCTGTGGCCAGGTAAGTGCCAGGTAAGTGGGAGGTTCTCCACTACGTAAGTAGTGGGCCTAATTAAGTAACCACTAGCCTTCGACACACTTGCCTTAAACACCACAAAAGAAACGCGGATAAGCAATGAATTACCCACGGCCTTCTTCTGTCCTAAGTGAGCGCGACGGTCCTTAGAGTCATCTCTAGATATTTTTTAGTTAATGAGGGTAATGCGGATGCAAGTTTGTGATTTTTGGGGCTTAGGAAGGGTAATGAACTCCCCACCTAATCTGGATTTGGCCGTGCCCCTTAATGTCCGTATTAATTATGCAAACAACCACAAAATCAAAAACAAGCACAATTTATTTTGCGTTTTGCGGCGCTGCGATTTTTGCAAAGAAGCCTGCAACAAATTGTTAATTGGAGCAGATTTAGGAAGGAGATAAGAAAGATAGAGGTTACCTGAGAAAAATAGTACAAAGATCTCCTTAAACTGCCGCGATTCCGCCGCGGGAGTCAAGTAATGCCGCGGTTCCGCCGCGCCTCAAGCTCCTCTCTGCACAGAAAAATTTGGTACTATTCCTGTTCAACTCCTGAGCTCTCTGGAATTCTCCAAATAATTTTCCAATTTCACAGCAAGCTCCAGATTTCCTTGCAATCAACCACAACAACTTGTTTAGTGTTTTGCGTGAGTTTTGATCTTAAAAATTTAGATGGAATAAACTTTTCAACTCAAATTTCAAAAAATGAACAAATTAGCACACGATCCCCGGCAACGGCGCCATTTGATTTAATGATTTTCCGTTGTGTTGGTATTTAGAAAATTGTATTTAGAAATCACAACCAAAAATATTTTGACCGCAATCAATAACGGTGTCGGATGTAGCGCGTTAGTAAGTGCGGATCGTTCACAGGAAAAGTGAGATCCGTTCAATTTCCGAATTAGATGAGTTGAAAATTTAAGGAAAAGAAAACAATTCATAATTTGTAATTGAAGATCAAGAATTAGAAAAATCTAGATCTAGAAAAAACATTAAAAACAAGAATTGAGATGTGTGATAATTTCCAACCAACAATCAAGATTAGAAGTATGGCTCGTAGGAGTAGATCGGATCTATAGATGTGATGAGATCTAATGATTACTCATTCTTATCCATTAACGAATTGATACTAGATCGATGCAAATTCATCGAGGGTTAAGGATCTTGCGAGGAAATTAGGGATTCCGCAACTCATCCTTTGTCCTTTCGATGAATCTCATTCAAATTCTAGTTTCTAGTTAATCAAATGATCAATAGTTGTTTCCTAATTTCGAGTGAACACGATCAAGAAAGCATCATCTCGAAACTAGGTCATTAATCATTTGATTCACTAGAATTTCCAAATATTATAGGATTTATGAATTGTAAAAGTATCTAAATCATCATCATCTAAAGATCGTCACAACTCCTACACGAGTGGAGATTACTCAAACATCATGATCACAAACACAATCACAAATTGAGATCTAATCATTATGCTTGAATTAAAAGATAAGCAAGAATATAGAAAATTCACCTTTATTTATCGACAAATTTCGTTACAACTCTCTTGAATTTACAAAAGAATAGAACTAGATCGTCGATTTCGGCTTCGCTCGGCTCCTTGAGTCGCGGATCGGCTTGGATCTCTTGCTCCGTTGAAATCCGGCGTCGCTTCTAAAGGTTGAAGGCTCTCTTGCTTGAATTGCACTCGGGATCTTGATCTTGATTTTGAATTGGAATTAGGGTTAGGGTTTGAGGCACAAGTTGTGTCACTCAACTTGTGGGTAGAAGATGATGGGTGATTCTTGAACAACTTCAACCCTAGATCTAGGCTCCTTTTTATAGAACTCCAAAACCCTAGATCTAGGATTTGAATTTTGAATTTCCCTCCAAAAGTTTGTTAAGAGAGCCTTCTAGAAATAATTTGTTAAGCCGAGCCTTCTAGATGCGCCACGTGGAGCTTCTGGGGTCTTCTGGAAGCTTTGGCCGTTAGGGGAGACACGTGTACAAAATCTGGAGCGCTGATCTCATCATGAAGCCGCGGATCCACGGCGCCAAGGGGGTTTGGGCCGCGGATCCGCGGTCCTTTTAGTGGCCTTGGGACTTGTGCTTTCTTCTGCTGCTTTGGGCTGTCTTTTGGGCTATTTTATGATATGCTAAATTCCCTTTGGCCTTTTGTATCGCTACCAGATCTTACATCTTGGAGTTGGCGTATCTTTTATCAGCTCTTTTCCCAATTTTGGGCTTTGCTTCTGGAATTTCCTACATTAGACCCCAAGACAAGATTTGCGCAATACAAGGATAATGCGATACCATGAAACACATTCAATTTCTCTTAAAGTGCCGGTTTAAAAGTCTAACACATGCAATCTGGTATTTCGGAGATGTTTTGCTAATATATGCAATATAAATACCGAACACTTCTATATGAGTGCAAATGATAGGGAAATTGCCGTGTTAAAAATGCAGAATTTTTGACTGATCAGGCACCGCGAAGAAAAAGCCGAAATGATAGGGCAATCGCGACATTCGCGATATAAAAAAGCTGAAATGATAGAGTATCGCGGAAAGAAATAAAAAAAATGAAATGAAATGAAACTCTTGCCCTACAGGTGAGATCACATCGATCCCTGTATACAATCCAGGGGCGCAAACAAAGAGGGAACCATATCATCCCATCAGGCTCCATCAGAAAGCGAGCCAAGTCTCGACGGTCACATCTGCATCCAAGAATACCAACAAAGGCGTTCCTTCGCAGTCTAGCAGGATGCAGATGCAACGTCAACGAAAGACCCCATGTTCGAAACAAAGCGGAGTGATGGCAAAATCCCGGCTCCACCTCGGCATTCGTCTCGTTACAGCAGATGCAATGTCAACAACGGCGTTCTTTCGCAGTCCAGCAGGATGCAGATGCAACGTCAACAAAAGACCTCACGGTCGAAACAAAGCGGAGTGACGGCAAAATCCCAGCTCCACCTCAGCATTCGTCTTATTATACCAGACGCAATGTCAGCAACGGTGTTCCTTCGCAATCCAGCAGGATGCAGATGCAACGTCAATAAAAGACCCCATGGTCGAAACCAAGCGGAGTGACGGCAAAATCCCAGCTCCACCTCAGCATTCATCTCGTTATACCAGACGCAATGTCAACAACGACGTTCCTTCGCAGTCCAGCAGGATGCAGATGCAACGTCAACAAAAGACCTCACGGTCGAAACCAAGCGGAGTGACGGCAAAATCCCAGCTCCACCTCAGCATTCGTCTCGTTATACCAGACGCAATGTCAACAACGACGTTCCTTCGCAGTCCAGCAGGATGCAGATGCAACGTCAACAAAAGACCTCACGGTCGAAACCAAGTGGAGTGACGGCAAAATCCCAGCTCCACCTCAGCATTCGTCTCATTATACCAGACACAATATTAACAACGGTGTTCCTTCGTAGTCCAGCAGGATGCAGATGCAACGTCAACAAAAGACCCCATGGTCGAAACCAAGCGGAGTGACGGCAAAATCCTAGCTCCACCTCAACAGTCGTCTCGTTATACCAAACGTAATGTCAACAACGGCGTTCCATCGCAGTCCAGCAGGATGCAGATGCAACGTCAACAAAAGACCCCATGGTCGAAACAAAGCAGAGTGATGCCAAAATTCCAGCTCCACCTCAGCATTCGTCTTGTTACACCAGACATAATGTTAACAACGACGTTCTTTCGCAGTCCAGCAGGATACAGATGCAACGTCAACGAAAGACCTCATGGTCGAAACAAAGCGGAGTGATGGCAAAATCCCAGCTCCACCACAGCATTCGTCTCGATACAGCAGACGCGATGTCACCACAACGTTCTTCCTCCAGCAGGATCCAGACGCGACAATCAAACAACGGAGCCACGGTAAAATCCCTAGTTCCAAGCCTCGACGGTTCACACGCAAGTCCTATTTATAAGCTACTAGGGATATGTTTGCACAGTGAACAGCCCTTATAAGTTCTCTCAACTTATGAGGAGAAAATACTCTTGTAAGATCCTTACGACTCATAAGAGACCATGCACTTAGGAATCCTCACGATTCTTAAGGAGAAAATGTACCTACGAGATCCTCACGACTCGTAGGGAGAAATATCTTGATGAGACCCTTACGGCTCATGAAGTCAAAAGCCTTAGTCGACAGGATCCCAACCCTGTTCGCTAAGCCACCTTTGTTCGACATCGACAGAGGCAGATGATGATTCGCTCCTGGCAATATCCCAGTTGTAGCGATGCTGATGCCGAAATCGGCGTCAAAAACTCACAGCGGAAAGTCAGCAAGCTACAAATGCATATGAGATAGCCGAAATGATGGGACAACTTGCAACAAAATCAGCGAGTAAAAATGTATGCATACAAAATAGCCGAAATGGTTGGGCAACTCGCAATAAAAAGCAGAGAGTAAATAAAACAAATAGCTGAAATGATTGGGCACCGCGTAGAAAAGGCCGAAATGATAGGGCAATCGCGACATTCGCGATATAAAAAATCTGAAATGATAGAGCATCGCGGAAAGAAATAAAAAAATGAAATGAAATGAAACTGTTGCCCTACAAGTGAGATCACATCGATCCATGTATACAATCCAGGAGCGCAAACAAAGAGGGAACCATACCATCCCATCAGGCTCCATCAGAAAGAGAGCCAAGTCTCGACGGTCACATCTGCATCCCAGAAGACCAACAACGGCGTTCTTTCACAGTCCAGCAGGATGCAGATGCAACGTCAACGAAAGACCCCATGTTCGAAACAAAGCGGAGTGATGGCAAAATCCCAGCTCCACCTCGGCATTCGTCTCGTTACAGCAGACGCAATGTCAACAACGGCGTTCCTTCGCAGTCCAGCAGGATGCAGATGCAACGTCAACAAAAGACCTCACGGTCGAAACCAAGCGGAGTGACGGAAAAATCCTAGCTCCACCTCAGCATTCGTCTCATTATACCAGACGCAATGTCAACAACGGCGTTCCTTCGCAGTCCAGCAGGATGCAGATGCAACGTCAACAAAAGACCCCATGGTCGAAACCAAGCGGAGTGACGGCAAAATCCCAGCTCCACCTCAGCATTCGTCTCGTTATACCAGACGCAATGTGAACAACGGCGTTCCTTCGCAGTCTAGCAGGATGCAGATGCAACGTCAATAAAAGACCTCACGGTCGAAACCAAGCGGAGTGACGGCAAAATCCCAACTCCGCCTCAGCATTCGTCTCGTTATACCAGACGCAATATCAACAACGCCGTTCCTTCGCAGTCCAGCAGGATGCAGATGCAACATCAACAAAAGACCTCGCGGTCGAAACCAAGCGGAGTGACGGCAAAATCCCAGCTCCACCTCAGCAGTCGTCTCGTTATACCAGACGTAATGTCAACAACGGCGTTCTTTCGTAGTCCAGCAGGATACAGATGCAACGTCAACAAAAGACCCCATGGTCGAAACAAAGCGGAGTGATGGGAAAATTCTAGCTCCACCTCAGCATTCGTCTTGTTACACCAGACATAATGTCAACAACGACGTTCCTTCGCAGTCCAGCAGGATACAGATGCAACGTCAACGAAAGACCTTATGGTCGAAACAAAGCAGAGTGATGGCAAAATCCCAGCTCCACCACAGCATTCATCTCGATACAGCAGACGCGATGTCACCACAACGTTCTTCCTCCAGCAGGATCCAGACGCGATAATCAAACAACGGAGCCACGGAAAAATCCCTAGTTCCAAGCCTCGGCGGTTCACACGCAAGCTAGAGACAACTGCGACATTCGTCTCGTTACAGCAGACGCAATGCCAGCAAACGAAACGAAGGCCAAATTCCTAGCTTCAGGGTCTTGACGGCAACTCATATAAAACCTGAAAGACTATCGGAGATCATCCCACACCGGCATGGAGTGATCGCCACCTCGACGTTCGTCTCGATACAGCAGACGAGATGTCACCACGGCGTTGTTCCTCCAGCAGGATCCAGACGCGATAATCAAACAACGGAGCCACGGCAAAATCCCTAGTTCCAAGCCTCGACGGTTCACCAACAACCTAGAGACAACCGCAACATTCGTCTCGATACAGCAGACGCAATGCCAGCAAATGAAGCAAAGGCCAAATTCCTAGCTTCAGGGTCTTGACGGCAACTCATATAAAACCTAAAAGACTATCGGAGATCATCCCATACCAGCACGGAGTGGTTATGACTCATCGGGGCTCCCCAAACTGAGCCTAACCTCAAGTAAAAGCGGCATGGCAAAATTCCTAACGCTTGCTCTTCCGACGGTCAAACTGTCTAGGAAGAATGCTTGAAGACGTCTTGTCCAACCCCCGAAGGGATCAGAGACACGACAGTCGCAAGGCTACTCGAACACCAAGATTGCTTATCGAGGAATACATCAGCCAACGCGACGGTACGATGGGCAAAACCCTGGTGCCACAGACCCTAACGGACCTTTGTCATAAAGAGCAGAGGTTAACTGTGACGTTAGGACATTCTTGCGAGAACTTCTCGGCTCGTCTCGGCTCGTGAGGAAATTAGTGTCTTTGCGAGAACTTTTCGATTCGTCTTGACTCGTAAGGAAAAGCCTTAGGCAATGAGTATAAGGACCTGTTTCTTAAGCACTGGGGCCCTGCAAGTCGGTCCAAAATAGACTCTTGCATACTATTCACAGACCACACTTTCCAAAGTCGAATCTCGACAAGGAGGGAAACAACCACTTACGAGTCCTCTCGACTTGTAAGAGGGAAAATTCTCTTGTGAGATCCCTACGACTCTCAAGAGAAACTACACGTGGGAATCCTCAGGATTCCTAAGGAGAAAATACACCTACGAGATCCTCTCGACTCGTAGGGAGAAAAGTCTTTATGAGACCCTCACGGCTCATAAAGTTGAAAAGTCTTAGGTAACAGACCTGAAACTGTTTCCTAAGCCATCGTTACTCGGCAAAGAGTCCAAAATGGACCATCACTTACTATCTACAGGCCACATTTGCTGAAACTACATGGCAATGACACAGCGAAGAGAAGAAAGCGGTAATAGAACAAAAAATATATATATCTTTTATTTATGAATTCAATAGAGTACAAGTTGAATCATACGAAAGAATAAAAAATGGATACATGTTATTCAAAGATTACAAGTAAAACAGCTATTGAGAAGGAAGCGTTTTCAACAAGTCCGCAAATTGCTCTCGCACTCCTTTCAAAGCCTTCTCACGGTCGACTGCCGCGGCCAACTCCACTTCAACCTGAGCCCGTTGCTGCAAATACGATGGAAGTTGCTCATCGATGACCCGCTGAGCTGCCCCACGACTTTGCGCATCTAGCTCGATAAAGTCAAGTTTCTGCCTCAGTGTTAGCCCGTCAGAAATACATCGTAGAAGGCCCTCAAAGATAGCTTTCAGCTGTACAGCGTTTGCATCAACTTGAGCGTGCAACCGGGCAGATTCGCTTGAAGTCTCTTCGCACTCCTTACGCTTTAAGGCCGCTTCTTTTTCAAGATGACGGAAGTAGGGAGTGCTCTGCTCGACCCACGCAGCCCGCTGGGAGTTCACAGCCAGGACCTCGGGATCAGGACGTCCGACCTCGAGCTCATGCAGACAAGCCTCAATTTTCCTGCAGTGATTAACCCAAGACTCAATGACGCCCTCGCTATGAAAGTGCACGAGCGTCGCCAGCATGGGATTAACCTCAGCAGAAAAATCTGCAACTAGGGCAGGGGTCTCCGCATCAAGCTCCTCGAGGTGATCACTCAACATGCGCAGACTATTCGCAGCGCCTTTTGAAGATAAACGTCTGGAAAAGGGCCCGCTGGCATTATGATTCGAGACTCGAACAAAACTGAAGTCGGCATCACCGCTGTAAAACAAATCACAGTCAAATAACGGTTCAAGAAATAAAGGAGGTTCATGAACAACGGAGTTTACTATACCGGCTGCAACAGGTGGCAAGGCTGGGAGTACCGGCAGTATAACTGTTCTTTCGTCTCCTCCTTTGAGCTGTAAGGCTGCAATTAAAACAAAGAAGAATTAGAAACGATTTAACTACCCATAAAAGAAAAGAAGAGACGTTAGCTAATGGCCGTACTCACCAGCTCCGCTAGAAGAGGAAATCTCTGACTGAAAGGAGAAGTGTGGGTGTAGCACCTGATACAGGTGATCAAAAAGGACTCCTGCGAGGATGTAATAATGCAGTGTCAGTACATAAAGTATACTGCCTACAATGAAACTGATGGGTCACAAATCCGCACCTTACAGCATTTGAGATAGTATGAGAGAAGGTAGAGGAGCGGTCACCGTCAAAGCAGCAACTGGAGATGCTTTCTCGGATGGCACAACCCCAACGCTCATCACACCTGCATTGGAAATAAGAGAAACGCTGTCAAAAAGAAATTGAAAGGGATTGCAGAATAAAGGGGAGAGTAATGATCCAAAATCTACCTTGTGAGTCACCGGTCGAGACCGCGACAAGGGCGTCACTGGATGCAGCGAATGCTTCACCCTCCTCCATCGGAACGGTCTCGCCACCCGTAGCCTCATCTCCCAATTCCACAAGAATTGTCGTGACACTCGCAGCGCCCGGCAATGGCAAGGACCCGCAAGGGGAAAGAGCGACGATTGGAGCAGTGCCCGACTCTTTAGAAAGAGTGGCTAACTCGGGCTCAGCGGTTGTAACCATCTCACCCACCACTACCTCGGGCTTGACGATTGTATCCGTCTCACCTACCGCTACCTCAGGCTCGGTGGTTGCCGCCACGTCACCCACCACTTTCTCGGCAAGAATCAGCCCTGCAAGATAGGATATATGAGAACCTAAAAATTAAAACTTTGGCAAAAGAATCCAATGTCACATTACCTTGGGTTGGTTTTTCGATTACTTCCCGAGCCGCACGTGTTGTCTGTCTGTGGGCGGTAGACAAGGCAGCCGAAATATCCTCTGAAGGAGTAGGGACAGCGCTTGGACCTGCACCCGTATCCAAGGCGGCAGTACGCTCCCTTGCCGCGCGCATTCTATGCTTCCTTTTCCGCCCGGGCCGTGACGGCAGATCTTCTCAAGGCTTCCGTCAACGGGACGTCATCGTCCACGCCAAGGGTTACCTCTGAGGCCGTCATTGCATCCGTCATCGGTTGCTTAAGTGAAGCTTCTTTCGGCAATATCGGCGGAACTGAGATTTCGATAGCCGACCTTGGAGGCATCTCCGCACCGCCCTGCGAAATCGGTACCACACTTGGAATAACTTGAGTAGAGGTAGTTCCTGTAATAAGATGTAAAGGAAGGGTCAGATTACCCATAAAAAATGGGAGTGGAGATGCGGTGAACTGAAATGTACCGATGCCTAAGGATGCTCGAAGTCTTTCCTCTTCCTCAAAAGTTTTGACAGAAGCTGTGAGAGCTTCTTCGATGGAAATGCCTGTTAAAGAAGGAAAAGTGTCAGTCAAAACATGATGATAAAGATATGATTCAATGACAAAAGGTACGGCTGATGGTTACCTGATTGCACGAGGATGGCCAGTCCCGCTTCGTGGCTTGCCAATTGCTCAGAAGCTGCAATGGCAGCCGCTAGATCAGTATCATCTAGAGGCATGAATAGACCCTCGTTTGTCCCATACTCGCTCAGGCCCTCGCCATACGGAGCATGAGGCTCTTGGCCGAGTACAACGTCTACAGAAAAGATTGACTTCTTCGTCCTCTTCTCCGAGCGAGCTCCGGTCGCAGCTAGCACAAACTTATGCTTGGTGGGCACTTTGGGACGACGGGTCACGATATCTGAACCCACCCCAGACTCGGGGGAAGCTACAGTCGCCGTTTCTACAGGAGCCCGGGGTATCGGTATCTCGGGCCTGTCATAAGGGAATTCGATCACCGCGGCTTCTCTTAAGGGAGGACGGACAATGGTCCGTCGCTTCAGAGGGACGTTTCGATCGCCGGCAGGGGGTGCACCCTTGCAATCGAGCAACAGTTGCTTCTTCTCCTTGATGACAGCGCCCATTGAATGCTGATACCAGTCTACATATACATTCAGGGCTTTCGGGATACAACTCGGCTCACTAATAAAGAAATTGGAGCCGGTGTTCAATCGCATAAAATGGTGCATTACGTTCCAAATACCCTCTTCAGTCGCAGGTGGCTCTGACAGGAAGGCCTCGAGCGGAACGCCTTGGTTGTAGCTTAACTGCTGGGCAAAACGATGCGGGTTGTATCTCATGAACAATGTCGCATCATTTTGCCTAAAGACGAGAAAGCCCGGCCTGATGGAGTATAAATGAAGGATTTCCCGAGCTTTCAAAATGGAGGCTACATCTTTAAAAATGTCCCGCAAAGGCTGCACCGTTGTTGCGGACTCTTTGCCGATGGTCAGAATCTTGTCGGTGAAGGTCATGCCATCTCCAACTATCCGAGGACGAAGGAGCAAACCTCTAGCTTCCCGCGGTGACGGAGTTACAATCGATGCGTCGACTAATCGCATAATCCGGGGGAAGCCGCACCCATCGTAGAAGGACGGCCTTTTATAGATACCAAAAATGCCAAGTGCATGTAGCTCGAGCCATGACATGAAGTAATGCATCAAAAAGTTCACATGCTGCACTCCTGGTTCGGTAGTATTTGCCGCTTGGCTAAGGCCGTAATACAAGTGAGCTAACCCGGCAACCTCGACAGCCACTTTCACCCCAATAATCATTCGATGAACTGGATAGAAGACAGACGGTCTCATACGACGAGGGTGCATCGGGAGCGCAAACCAGCTCAGCCATAGCCCAAGAAACCACAAAAAGAACATTTCCTCATCAATCCCAGGGAATGCCACCTCTGCAAAAGAAACGACTGGGGTGTTGGGTAGGAAGAAACTCTTTTGATCTGCCTCTGCCGTTGGCAGGTTGTTTAAACCTAAGCCGAAAGGGTCGTCAAGCGTGGCGAATTTAGCAGCCTCCTTCGAAAGAACTTTCGGATGGAGAAAACGAGCGATGAAAGCCTCGAAATTAACCCCGCGGCTCCCAGATTCGAGAAAAAGGCCCTCATAAATATTCAACACTTTGATTAAACTAGGAAATTGATGTTGAATGGCATTCTCCGGGGTAAGGCCTGTCATCACTGGCTTGGCACCAAAAATATATTCATCCGGAGGAAGCATCTCCTCATAATGCTCTTCCCTAATAGGTAAACCAGAAACCTCAGCAAATTCCTCTAAGGAGATGGAGACTTCTCGATCCAAGAAGAGGAAGCTGTGGCTCGGAATGTTTCACTGCTCTAAAAACGCCTTGATCCACCATGTGGGAGGTGCAGAATATTGGAACAAAGAAGTGTAGATCGCAAGATACAATCTGAGCTTTAGTAGCTGCGACCTCTTCGCCGAAAAAATATAGCGGGCCCACTATAAGTATCCGACCGAGTGACGGGGAGTTAGTCCTATGTTGTAAGGTTGTCCCTAAGGACGCGATTCACCCTGACATATGCGCCGCCCTAGGGTGTCCAAAGCCACCGGCGGTTGCACGGGAACTGCGGCAATAGAAGTCCGAAGGAGCCCTTCTGAAGTCCAATTTACCTCTTCCACAGTATAATTGATCGGGGGTGCATCTGCATAAGGGATCGCAGAGATAGGCTCCGAGGGCGTCGCACGAGAAAAGGTCCGGCGGCCTCTTATAATTTGATCATACCATCTATCCCATAGATGATGATTCTTACATTCCAGGTCATGATCCTTAATCAGTGCAATAACCTCTCGGTCCACGGGCGCTTCAGGAAACCCGCCTTCCGAGCAGACGAACGGGAAAGAGGTGTCAGAAGACATAGTACCTACATGAGAAAAGAACAAATTGTCAGCCACCAGTGCTATAATTTAAAAATTCTGACACTTGTTACTTTAAAATTCGTACCGCACTGCAATGCAGTAGAAAGGGACCAAAGGGGACCCATACAATCCAGACAACAGTTCATCATTAATAAAACAGTCTCATCATTTGATAAGACTGTCATTAAATGAGGAAATCATCAATTGATTCTCATTTAATGAGAAATCCCTCGGGCTAAGGAGTAGATCTCCCCTTGAGAGCAGTGCTCTGTGACAGAATGACACTTGTCAAATCCTAATGATGAAGGAATAAAAATTCCTAGCCTTGCTCTGTAGAAATGATGGAATAACCATCAGAACATTTAAAATAAAGGTTTTAATGAAATAAATTCTAAAATTTATGAACAAACTCTAAGAGTTCTTCTTGAGCAAAGCTCTGTTCATTCATGGGCTAAGAAACGCTAGGAAAGATCTCCTTAGATCTATGGGTTCAAGAGAGCAAAGCTCTGTTAATGGAACTCTAAAAGGGCTTTCTTTAGATCAAAGATCTCTGAAGATCAAGGCTCTGTTAATGGGTGAAACCCTAGATTCTTAAATAATCTTTTAAAAGATTTAATCTTTACCTAGATTTTAGCAGAGTTTTGACTCTTGAAAAGTTCTTAATCAAAAGAGCTATGCTCTGAATAAAAATTCTCAAAGGAAGAAGATGAACAGAATCATCTAAAGGGCCAAGGGTCCTATTTATAGGCATAAATAGCCGTTTCAACTTTTGAGTTGATCCAACGGTAGAGATTTTGCCACCGCTGCACTCATGTGTAGGCCACGTGAGCGCAACGATGGGGGGGCATTTGTTTCCCCCAATCAGAGCAAAGCTCTGTTCAAAATTCAAATTTTGAAATGAAGCAACGTTTCAGATGCAGCGCCAAGTGCGCTGCGCCCTAGGCAGCGCACCACGTGCAAAGCACGTGTGCGCTAGCGCTAGGAGCGCTGCACTTAAGCAGCGCACCACGTGCAAAGCACGTGTGCGCTAGTGCTAAGTGCGCTGCACTCAAGTGGCGCACCACGTGCAAAGCACGTGTGAGCTAGCACCAAGTGCGCTGCGCTCTAAGTGGCGCACCACGTGCAAAGCACGGGCGTGCTAGCGCTAAGTGCGCGCAAAGCACGGGTGCGCTAGCGCTAAGTGCGCTGCACTCTAAGCAGCGCACCACGTGCAAAGCACGGGTGCGCTAGCGCTGGAACTAAAAACTCCCCACCGTCAGATCAAAGATCTAATAATAATGATAAATCATTAATTAATCAGAATTAAATTCTGTTAAGGAAAGATTTCTCAAAATCTTTCCAAATAACAAAATTGTGCTCTGTAAATTAGAGCACCGTTGGATCAATGATCCAATGGTGATTAAAAAATCACCAAAATACAGAATAAATTCTGTTTGGAAAGATTTCCCAATCTTATTAATAAGAATACTATCTTCTGTAAATCAGAAGCCCTTGGAATAAAGATCCAACGGTGGGAAATTCCCCAAATCAATTGGAGAAAAGATCTCCTTAACTGATTCAACAAATCAGCATCCCCTATATAATGGACCCAAGACTTCAAGTCTTATACAGAAGAAACCCCCCCCAATAAGCTTTAAGATTTCAGAAAGAAGAGCGTAGCTCTCGGCAAAAGAAGATTTTTTCTTCAAGGTAAAAAGAATGGTGATGAACAAAGAGATGAAATCATCTTATAATTAAAAAGAAGAATTCTCTTCTTAAAAGATCATAGATCTACAAAATCCAAGGTCTTTTATAAAAAGATCAAAAAGATCTCATCATAAAACAAAGAAGTACTTACTTCTTTCACAGATCATAAATCTATAAGACAAATTGTCTTTCTGGGATCATGAACATCTCAACATAAAAGAAGGGGAGAATAATTCAATTCTTTTAATGATCATAGATCCATAAAGGCAAAGCCTTTCATCAATATAAGAGATTGAAACAAAATAAGAACGGTTGTTTTTGGATCCTGAGACAAACTCTATTTTAAAATAACATAAATTGTTTCTTAGATCATAGAATTGATCAGAGGCGCTTTGCGCTCTTGAACTGCGCTTCTGCGCTCTCTGGATTGGCGCTCAGCGCCAAGCGCGCCACGTGTCAATCGCGCATGTACTGCTTAACAACCAGCACCTTGCGCTTCTGTAATAGCGCACTGCGCTTATGGGCTGGCGCTCAGCGCCAAGCGCGCCACGTGTCACTCATGTGTGCGCCACTAAATTAGAAGCGCAATGCGCTCATCAATCAGCGCTCTGCGCTCATAAACTGGCGCAATGTGCTCATCATCTGGAGCTTAGCGCCAAGCGCGACACGTGTCCTTCACGTATGCGCCACGTGGCAGAAGCGCACTGCGCTCTTTGATTGGCGCAAAGCGCCAAGCGCACCATGTGTTGCGCTGACAGAACATAAAAAGTTCTCTAATAAATCCCAGAGCTATGATGAATGCTTAGCATTCAATAAAAGACAAAATATTGTCAGAATGCAACTCAATGCTCAGTATTGTTAAAAGGGCCAAGCCCAAATAAAGGCTCAACAGCCCAAAATAAAAATGTTAAACATTTTAACCTGATTGGACTTAGCCCAAGATTGGCCATAAATTCTTAACTCATATTAATTGAGCCCATCTGCTCATAAATATTTTAACAGATCTCAGCCCCAAATAGGACTACAGATCTTTCAACCAACTCAAATTGGTTCGAGGGTACATCTCTTAACCCCTCTGATACATGTCGTTGTAATCCTTCAACGTCTTCAGAGAAGCGACGGGTCCCGACTGTTAGTTATATGTATTTACTGTACATGCGATATATATTGTAGTGGATGCTTGGACATATATAGGGAGGACTTTCTTGCTCGACATGATAGTATGCTATCTGGTTACTCTTTACTTTAACGTGTATACTGATTGTCTCTCTGTTACATGTTGGTAAAGCCCTTAGGATGTGTACTTGACTACCTGGACTATGATGCGGATCAAACTAGTGGGGACATGGTAGTCCATAAGTACATCCTTCAAGGTCCCTAGTCGTGGGTGTATCGAGACAGGGCATCGATGCACCAGAGTAGACTAGCGTATACGCATCTTGACCCATTTGATGGGCGATGGATGATCCCATATCCATCGGTGTTTGACATCAAGGATGGTGTACGGGTGCTCAGTGGAGACTGGGTACACTAGACGGACTTGCCGAGAACTCTCAGATGGTATTATACCTTACGTCAGATAGCAGTTCTCTGGTGACACTGGTACAGAGTAGTCTGTTGACCCGAGATCGTCATAGAGTCTTGTGTGATTCCCACTGTTCTTTGATTTCCATTATACCACGTCCAAGAGGGCGTGCAAAAAGGTGGCTTTTAGGTACAGTCCCGAATCACATGGAGGCAATGAGCGATAGGAGGGAATTCGTCTCTCCCGGTATAGGGAGTTGATGTTGCGCTGTGTTCGATTGGCTATAGCTGGAAATCCCTGGCCAGGGTTGCTAAGATTTACTGGTATGTGTTATCAGTAGTTTCTCGAACTGTTATAGACCTCATATTGGCACGACTTATCAAGCTACTGGGGTCTGACGTTTACCACCCCTAGGCGAGATATGCGACATATCAGACGACGAGACCGGACTGTACGGGAGTGTTACTGATTGGATTCGCAGGAGTACTAGCGGGCTTGCTTGTTGATCTTCTGATCGCTCAATACCCGGGTGGCCGTTACGTTTAGCACACCGCTTGCGGCTTGTGGGTGTTTGATATGATCATCACCTACTGCCGGCGTATTGACGAGTCTTTAGAGTCCTACACAGGGGTTTCCTGGCTCAAGCGAAACGGAGTAGGAGCACATATGTGATATGTGCGGGACCGAGATTAATTCGATATGAGATACCGTATTCTATTCTCGTGATTCGTGACATTGATCGGTTGTATGCGATATAGCCGGGTTATCGGATCAAGTGTTGATTCGATAAGTTGTTACATATGATATTAGTCGGTTATAGCCGGGTTATTAAATCAAGAGTTGATTTAATAATTTAATGCATAATTATA
This sequence comes from Agapanthus africanus, assembly GCA_030015575.1. Taxonomy (NCBI): domain Eukaryota; kingdom Viridiplantae; phylum Streptophyta; class Magnoliopsida; order Asparagales; family Amaryllidaceae; genus Agapanthus; species Agapanthus africanus. Next base: position 485,567,801 of record CM057350.1, read on the forward strand.
TATTTGATATATTACATTGCATTAACTAGTATTAGCTCACTTATGATTTATTTTCTCACTAGATTGTGCACATTGTTTATATGTGATATATGCAAATGTACAAGTTTGTAACATGTTTGATGATACATAAAAGATGGGTGTATGAGACTTTTATCAAGTTTAGGTTAAATTAGGATTTACTTATTTCCTTAAGAATAACAAAAGAGAGGAGACTTTGGTCAATGTTATCAAGCTTGTAGAAGCTTGTATGCAACATTGACAAAGTCAACTCTTTTGTCATTCCTTAGGATATTAGTTAACCCAACCCTTAACCTAACACTATGGTTAATTCTCTACATGAGTTAAGCATGAGGGCTTAACTCAACCATGGTGCAATAATTCATTGGATAAGTTTTCATTTGGATGAATTATTCACTTCTTCTTCTTCTTCTTCATCAAGCTCCATGAAAAGCTTTCTAGCTTCAATGGTGCCATGAGAAAAAGTGTGAGAAAATCAATTCTAAAGTGAGCCCACTTCCTACTTCTTCATCCTCTACCACTTGCCATATAGTAGAGTGTGTTCTCTTCACAAAGTTCATGACCTAGTGAAGGAATAGCTTGAGTTAGTGTCTCCCCGACGTAGATCATCTTCGGCCTCGAAGTCATCGTAGCAAGCACGTTCGTTCTTCTCGTGGAGCTTATCTAGAGTCCGGAGTTCACGATCGCAGCGATGGGGACATCTACACGGAGCTTAAGAAGTGGAGGACCGGATCCACAAAGGTTGTAATCCCTCTCACTTTGTGTTAAACACTTTAACATGTTAGTTTTCGCCTAAACCCTAGTTTAAAGATCCGACTTCGGGTTGTTTGGCACGGCTAAAATTTTAATCGGGCATGGTTGATGCCTCATAGACCCTTGTGTGCGTGCCTAGCAACCCTACAGTGGTATCAGAGCCAAGCTAGAGCTTTAGGCGAAATCTAGACGAAGTTTAAAGTCCGATCGAACCCGAAAACCCCGATGTAAACCCTTCTCTGTACATTTTTTGAAAATGTGATTTTTTATGAATTAAAAATGCTCAAAAAAATAAGCAGGAAAAAATAAGAATTACTGTGAAGTACGGTCCACTAAGTCCCTTAAATGACCGCGGAACCGCGGCCAAACCAAGGGTTTGGCGGCGGTTCCGCGGCCAAAATTTGGACTTAGTCCCTCATATTTCATATAATTATTCTTAGGTCCATTCTTGTCAAATATTTATGGGAATTTTTTTTATTCCACTCAAGTGTTGAGTTTTCTAGGGTTGTATTGGGGACTCGTTGATTCGATCGGATAATTTAACTTTGTTTAGTTTGTTCCGGATATTTTTAGAAACTGTTAAAAAGTTCGAACGGATATCAATAACTCACTTTTTTCCCTGTCGGAAAATTTTCAAAAGTTGGATTTTTCCGTTGTTTAAGAACGTTCTAAGTCGTGCAAGTAACGCGATGGACCCTCTAGAAGACAACAAACCTTAACTCGATTATGTGACCATCTTGAACTGCCTTTTGAACCTTAAGGTTTGGGGCAGTACGGCATGCCACATGTGAGGCGTTGGCTTGACCCTTCTACGGCTAGACCATTGGTACTGAGGCATGTGATGGATATTTTTGAACTCCGCTCAAGTGTTGAGCTATTTGGGAAAACTTGGGTGTTTGATTATTCGATCGGAAAGTTTAACATTGTCTATTTATCTGGAATGTGATACAATATTTGGAATCCACATATAGTTATGAGATAACTAATTTGAATGTTATAAACATAGCAGTTTAGTCTCAATTGATCGGTTGCCACAGGATTTTGATGTGATCAAAAGTCCGTCGCAATCACGTAGCGTACGCGGATACTCTCCGGGTAAACTTAATAGACAGCCACACCCCAAAGCCCCGACCAAGTGACTGTAGGAGAACCCCGTCGCCAAAAGCATCCGTTCGGGTGCTCGCAGCAGCGGTGTTCCGCCTTAGTGCACTTCGTCGACGGCATCCGGGGGTGCGGCCGTCTACTAAAGTTTGCGACGAGCATTCGATCAGGATGTCGGGAATCTTGTTGAATTGCCGACTTGATATTGAAAAGAGTTTTCGATAAAGAGATTAAAATGCGGGGTTTATAATTGTTAGGCATGCGATGTCTAAGAAATTCATTTGGTTAGGCATGCGATGTCTAAGAAGGTTGCGGATTCCAACTATTGTAGTTTTACACTTTCTTTTCTGTGACCGTAAGCGCAGTATGTGGTGTATCGCCGGCTTCGTTGCTGTACATCAACGACAATCAGGATACGCATACTTGCTTACGTTGATGATATGAGATATTATGTGTTGCTGTGATATGTTGTATTGGATCGTCGTGTTTGAATAGCCGGGGGTTTTATGTGAGATGAGAGTTTTTTCTTTTTCATTCATGTAAAATTCATTTGTATGTAATATTCTTTTATTAGGGCACTTCCGGGCTGAGGATGATGTCACCATTGTATATTATTTACTTTTCCGCATTAGGTAGACCCAAGGCGGGGAGCATAAGTAACAGGGTTCTAGGGTCCAGTGAGAGACCATCTCGAGGAGTCGAGACCGGGTCTCCTAACCCTAGAATTGGCAGAGTTGCTTGCCGCTCTCGTAGGGGTCTAGGGATGTGGGTTTGGCTATTCATCGCGATCGTGGAATCCGTGTTTTATACAGGCTTGTATTGAAAACACGGACGTCCTAGTATATCCAATATTTCATATATGTTTCTCCTGCTGCAATATCTGTGATGTGATCATTTGATATGTTGTGATAGATACTGTATATAGTATATATGATATATTATATAGACGTTACTTATGTTTTACACCCGCGCTAGCCCTGCCCCGCTCTGCCGTTAGTTACCTAACCTAACGGTGCATGAGGGGACATCGAGGCGAATGCGGATGGCATAAGTGTACGTCGTATTTATCTGTGATGTTTAGGTGACTTAAATGATGGGACTTCATTAATATGATTAATGAAAGAAAAGAAACCTAAAAGATGTTGTGGAATCGAATTTTCAAAAAAAACAGGTAGCTACAGTTCTTGCTTTGCATCGCGGTGTTCCTTGTAGAACATCCTGCACCTTATTCGATAAGGAAAGGGCCGAGATCCCTTCACCGGGAGTGACCCCTTTAGCAATAACTGGCAGATGCTACAACACTCGGTTTGTTTTTTATTGCTTTTGGAGTTTTGCTTTGCATAGTGATATATATGATATGTCCTGCACCTCATTCGACGAGGAAAGAGCCGAGATCCCTTCACCGGGAGTACCCTCTTTAGCGAAACTAGTAAAAGCCTCAAAAACATTCCATTTTAAAATCATTTGATTCTACAACGATATCAAGTTCATTACGCAATAGGTTTTCAGAAAAACCTGTCGTAGCCCTCCGTCATTTCAGATAAGTCCTACTTAGTATTCGTGCTGCGTTTGTTGACCTTGTCAAGGTATAGTGTGCGGTAGCTGACTAGTATTTATCTGTTTATGCATATGATGCAGATTGTTTTAGGGTAGTCGTGCGGCCTTGTTGACCTTGTCAAGGGTCGTGCGGGTGGGTTTAATTCAATCAAGAAATGATGGGTTGAACTTGACTTACGGTCTATGGTTTGTTGACCTTGTCAAGGTCATAGATCGTTTGGGGCAAAATATTATCGGGAATTTCAAGTGTTGAAATTTGCAATGAGATTGCATACCTTCTATCAGATAGTTGGATCCCGATACCCGCTGCGAGTAAGAGTTACTCCTGGGAGAGTTTTACACATTACAATTAGCCGATCAAGTAGGTGTCTAGAAAGGTGTTAACGGGGTTACACCTCTGGGAAAACGAGATTTACTTTAATTAGGTCCCTGCGAAAGCACGAGGAACCTCCCTCAAAGTACCGACACTGGCCGGGCTGAAAGATTGGCGAACTTGTAGCGTGTAATTAATTCCGGCTAGTCTTTCCTTTTAGGGTTTGAAGGAAGATATGATTAAAACAGTGGGAGACATCCTGATTAGATATATTAGATAACCAATCTAATCTTGCAAGAGCATACGCTGAGTGTTTTCTTCTCTATCTCTCCAGGTAGCGACCATATCACGCCTTAATCAAGATAATAAAATGGATATATTGACCGAACCCGCTTGTTATACTGAGCTGGGGAACGTTGGTCCCGCTCCAACTTATAATTGTTATAAGACAGAGCAGGAAATTGGGGAATACCGGATTTCCCGTGCCGCCCAAACGAAGAAAGTGCATGCTGATGCATCTTCTTCGGGTGTGTTCATTACAGAGAACTGTTTCTCAGTATCCTTTACGTCCTGGGTATGAGATACCGGATCAGGATCCCGCATATGTAATCTGTTACATGGGCTATAGAAAGGTAGAGAACTGAGATCGGGTGATAAGTTTCATGAGACAGAAAACGGTGCAAGTGTTGCAGCCAAGTCTGTTGGTCACTATCACCCTGTATTACCAGAATACATTGATTCTGAAAAAATGTTATTAGATACCGAACCTGATATACAACATCATATCGGTCTCTTTATTAGTAAAGAAAGGATATAATTTTGTATTGTTGGATAATGTTTTGAACATTTCCTATATCAAGAGTTGATCGGTTCAGGCACGTTATCTAAAAGTATTGACGTTCTAAATCAAACTACAGTTCTTAGTATACAGAACACACACATGAGGAATAGTTCAGAAATGAACGAATCCTTCTTGAGGTATTGTAGACTAGGTCATATCAATGCGACACGACTAGCTAAGTTACATTTAGATGAATATTTAAATCTGTTTGAATTTACATCTTGTGAAACTTGCCGGTCATGTCACAAAGATAAGATGACCATAGCTCTGTTTATTGGAAACAGAGAAAGAGTTAGTGAACTTTTGGGATTGATACATGCTGATGTATGAAAGTCTCATGTCTACACATGCCAAGACCGGTTCTTTGTACTTCATTACATTCTCTGATGATCTCTCAAGATTCAGACATATGTTCCTGTTGAAACACAAGTCCGAAGCTTTTGAGATATTCACAGAATATAAGTTAGAAGTAGATAACCAAAATACGGGTATAAGTATTATGTCCTATGATAAGATCGGGGAGGAGAATACTTGAGCACGGAATTTCTGGACTATTCTAAAGGAGAATGAGATTCTCTCTCAGCATTACTCCTTCGTATACACCATAGCACGATGGTATATCGGGGCGGAGCAATAGCACCCTATGTGATATGGTGTGCTCTATGATGTGTACTACTGAGTTTCCTATTTCCTTTTGGGAGTTATGCACTTGAGAAGCTGCATACCTATTGAATAGGGTTCAAATCAAATCAGTTGCCTACCACTTCATATGTGATATGGAAAGGGAAGAGCCCATATGTTAAGATTTAGGGTTGTCCGGCCTATGTCTAAAAGCAAAATCCGGACAAGCTCGAGGCAAAGTCTGTTATGTAGAACTAGAATGGTTCCAGCTATACAAACTACAGCAGATGATTTGATAGAACCAAAGAATTCAATAGTAACCAACGAACCTCAGCCTCTCCGCCGATCTAGTAGGGTTCCTCACCCACCTGAGAGATACTTCGGTTTCTCTATGACAGTGGGAGCGAGGATTGCATCATGAGATGATGACCCAACTAGTTTCGGGCTGGCCATCAGGAGTGGGACTCTGTAAGAATGGCTGGATGCTTATCGATCTGTGATGGAATCCTTATACACCAACAAAGTATGGACTTTGGTTGCTTTATCTGAAGGGTTAAATCCCCATCAGGAGCAAGTATATCTTGAGAAGATTACTCGGTGTACATGGAAAAGTTGAGACTTTCAAAGCTATGCTTAAGTCCATCCAGATCCTACTTGGCACAGCTACATACCATGACTACGATATCTGGTGGTTGGGTGTCATGACTGCTTTTCTAAATGATGTTTTAGAAGAGAGCGTCTATAAGTACACAGCCAGAGGGCTTCGTAGACAGTGAGAGCAGCGGAAACGTGTGCAAGATGTTTTATGTGATAAAACAGGCATCGCGGAGTTGGAACATCTGTTTTGATAAGGTAGTCAAAGAGTTTGACTTCATCATAATGGTAGATGAACCTTGTATATACAAAAAGGTAGTAAGGAGTATGGTGGTGATCTTCGTAGAGTACGTGGATGACATACTCTTGATAGGGAAGGAGTTTCCTATGCTACGCTCGGTCAATCTCCGCTTATCACAAGGATTCTCCATATAGGATCAAAGTGATACCTACTAAATCCTGGGTTTTGGATCTATGAGATAGATCTAATTGGATGTTAGGATACTCACTAGTTGTAGTGAGATGGTATCAATCGATCCTGGGGAGAAGCACTGGAAAGGTTCCAGAGTGATAAGGACGACTGAATGTCAATCGAAGGCATTGTCTTTACCCTCAGTGGAGGGACGGTATGTTGGAAGAGTTCCAAGCTAGATACCGTGACTTACTAGACGATTAAAGGCAAGATACATCGTTACCAAAGATGCTACCAAAGAGGCGGTCTGGATATATAAGTTCATGAGATGAACTTCGTTCCTACCATTGTGTGATAATGGAGTTGTGGCTTATGCCAAGGAACCCCCGTCCCATCAGAAATCCAGATATAATTCTTAGGCAGTATCACCTGATCATGGAGATGGTTGATCTCCAGGGAGATCAAGGTTAGGAGAGTAGACACAGAGGACGACAGCGCGGATCCACTCACAAAGGCCTTGTTCCCAGTAGAGACTTTTATGGGATGGTTGAGTATGAGATACTTCGACCACAGCTAATTGTTGGGTATGTGATACCACAACAGATGGCCCTAGTGCAAGTGGGAGATTGTTAGTTATATGTATGCCCTAGAGGCCATTACTGTACATGCGATGTATATTGTAGTGGATGCTTGGACATATATAGGGAGGACTTTCTTGCTCGACATGATAGTATGCTATCTGGTTACTTTTTACTTTAACGTGTATACTGATTGTCTCTCTTTTACATGTTGGTAAAGCCCTTAGGATGTGTACTTGACTACCTGGACTATGATGCGGATCATACTAGTGGGGACATGGTAGTCCATAAGTACATCCTTCAAGGTCCCTAGTGTGGGTGTATCGAGACAGGGCATCGATGCACCAGAGTAGACTAGCGTATACGCATCTTGACCCATATGATGGGCGATGGATGATGTAGGGTTTTCTTAACACCTCTATTAAGGTTTAGAAGCATCATACATGCTATAACAATAAAATTTTTGAGGTGCTAAGCAAACTATACAAAGAATCGAACTAGAATATATGAAGTAACAATTAATAGTATCAAGATTAAGAGTTAAGTTATACTAAGTGATGAGACTACAACCTTTGTAGACCTCTTTGGAAGACTCCTTGGCTTTGAAAAGGTTCACTTGATCAACTCCTCGTCCACGACGATCCACCCGAAGCACTTTGCTCTAAGCTTGATGGTTCCTTCGATCTTTGACAAACTTGAAGCACAACACCCTACACAAGATAGCTAAGGTTGTGTAGGATGATGAAGTGGTTGCTATTCTTATTTATTACCTTTTCTTTTCTTTTTCTAACTCCTTTTTAACATTTAAAAGAGAGCTAGGGTTTTTGAGGAAGAAGATGGCTCATTTTTCTCTTGGAATGATAATGATAATGTTGTAAAAGAAAAATGAGAGAGAGAAAAGAGATCTTATCATAACCACAACCATGGTTAAAATAATATCTAGATATTTCAACTAAGGTTAAAGGGCAAAAGGAAAAGAAACCATGGTTGAGTCAAATTCAACCATGGAATTGTGTAGAAGAGTGTGGAAAAGAATGAGTCATTATCCTTTTTCTTTTGCCTTTTATCTTTATTGAAAATATCCATATATCATTTTATCTACAATATGATTCTTATATTGCCATCCTCTTTGTATCATCAACCATGATACATTTCATGTATGTATGTATGCACATCATAAGAAGAAAAGGATTTAAATAAATAATATAAAAGCCAATATTAAATCAACACTTGATTTAATAAATTGGTCATATATTATACGACCCGACTAATATTAAATGCCCGATTAAAATACAGTATCATATACTAGTATTTAATCGAGGCTCCGCGCATATCTCATATGTGCACCACTTCGTTTCGCCAGATCCGAGAAACTTCTATGTGGGACTCTAAGACTCGTCAATACGCCAGCAGTAGATGATGATCATATCAAACACCTACAAGCCGCAAGCGGTCAGCTAAACGTAACGGCCACCCGGGTATTGAGCGATCAGAATAAGAATAAGCGAACCTGTCAAAACTCCTGTCAATCCATCCGGCAACACTAACCGTACAGTCCGGTCTCTTCGTCAGATATGCTGCATATCGAGTCTAGGGATGGAATCGTCGACCCCATTAACTCAATAAGTCATGCCGGTATATGGTCTATAACAGATCGAGAAACTTACTGATAACACTTATCAGTAATATCTCAGCAGCCCTGGCCAGGGACTTCCTGTTATAGCCAATCGTGCACAGCACAGCATCAACCCCCAATACCGGGAGAGACGAAACCCCTCCTATCGCTCACTGCCTCCACATGCCTCGAGACTATACCCAAAATCCACCTGTTTGTACGACTCAGTAGAGCCGCAGTAGGGTGGAGATTAAAGTACAGTGGGAAGACACACAAGACTCTATGACGATCTCGGGTCTACAGACTAACCTGTACCAGTGTCACCTGAGAACTGCTATCCGACGTATGATATAATACCATATAGGAGTTCTTGGTGAGTCCGTTCAGTGTACCCAGTCTCACTGAGCACCCGTATACTATCTTCGGTGTCAACACACCAGACGGATATGGGATCATCCATCGCCCATCATATGGAACAAGAATGGTATACGCTAGTCTAAGCTGGAATATCGATGCCCTGTCTCGATATACCTACGACTAGGAACATTTCAAGGATATGCTTATAAACTACAGATGTCCCACTAGTATGATCCGCATCATAATTCCAGTAGTCAAGCCAATATCCTTAGGGCTTTATCAACATGCACCAAATGAATATAAACATGATCAAGTGAACATATGATAAAGTAAAAACCAGATAGCATACTATCATTTTGAGCAAGACTGTCCCCCGAATATATATATATATATATACATCAGTACATACACTATCTCATAATGGCCTCTAGGGCATATATATATATCCAACAGATGATCCCATATCCATCGGTGTTTGACATCAAGGATGGTGTACGGGTGCTCAGTGGAGACTGGGTACACTGGACGGACTCGCTGAGAACCCCCAGATGGTATTATACCTTACGTCAGATGGCAGTTCTCTGGTGACACTGGTACAGAGTAGTCTGTTGACCCGAGATCGTCATAAAGTCTTGTATGATTCCCACTGTGTTTTGATTTCCATCATACCACGTCCAAGAGGGCTTGCAAAAAGGTGGCTTTTGGGTACAGTCCCGAATCACATGGAGGCAATGAGCGATAGGAGGGGATTCGTCTCTCCCGGTATAGGGAGTTGATGTTGCGCTGTGTTCGATTGGCTATAGCTGGAAATCCCTGGCCAGGGTTGCTGAGATTTACTGGTAAGTGTTATCAGTAGTTTCTCGAACTATTATAGACCTCATATCGGCACGACTTATCAAGCTACTGGGGTCTGACGTTTACCACCCCTAGGCGAGATATGCGACATATCAGACGACGAGACCGGACTGTACGGGGGTGTTACTGATTAGATTCGCAGGAGTACTAGCGGGCTTGCTTGTTGATCTTCTGATCGCTCAATACCCGGCTGGCCGTTACGTTTAGCACACCGCTTGCGGCTTGTGGGTATTTGATATGATCATCACCTACTGCCGGCGTATTGACGAGTCTTTAGAGTCCTACACAGGGGTTTCCTGGCTTAAGCGAAACGGAGTAGGAGCACATATGTGATATGTGCGTGACCGAGATTAATACGATATAAGATACCGTATTCTATTCTCGCGATTCGTGACATTGATCGGTTGTATGCGATATAGCCGGGTTATCGGATCAAGTGTTGATTCGATAAGTTGTTACATATGATAATAGTCGGTTATAGCCGGGTTATTAAATCAAGAGTTGATTTAATAATTTAATGCATAATTATATATTTGATATATTACATTGCATTAACTAGTATTAGCTCACTTATGATTTATTTTCTCACTAGATTGTGCACATTGTTTATATGTGATATATGCAAGTGTACAAGTTTGTATCATGTTTGATGATACATACAAGATGGGTGTATGAGACTTATATCAAGTTTAGGTTAAATTAGGGTTTACTTATTTCCTTAAGAATAACAAAAGAGAGGAGACTTTGGTCAATGTTATCAAGCTTGTAGAAGCTTGTGTGCAATATTGACAAAGTCAACTCTTTTGTCATTCCTTAGGATATTAGTTAACCCAACCCTTAACCTAACACTATGGTTAATTCTCTACATGAGTTAAGCATGAGGGCTTAACTCAACCATGGTGCAATAATTCATTGGATAAGTTTTCATTTGGATGAATTATTCACTTCTTCTTCTTTTTCATCAAGCTTCATGAAAAGCTTTCTAGCTTCAATGGTGCCATGAGAAAAAGTGTGAGAAAATCAATTCTAAAATGAGCCCACTTCCTACTTCTTCATCCTCTACCACTTGCCATGTAGTAGAGTGTGTTCTCTTCACAAAGTTCATGACCTAGTGAAGGAATAGCTTGAGTTAGTGTCTCCCCGACGTAGATCGTCTTCGGCCTCGAAGTCATCGTAGCAAGCACGTTCGTTCTTCTCGTGGAGCTTATCTAGGGTCCGGAGTTCACGATCGCAGCGATGGGGACATCTACATGGAGCTTAAGAAGTAGAGGACCAGATCTACAAAGGTTGTAATCCCTCTCACTTTGTGTTAAACGGTTTAACATGTTAGTTTTCGCCTAAACCCTAGTTTAAAGATCCGGCTTCGGGTTGTTCGGCACGGCTAAAATTTTAATCGGGCATGGTTAATGCCTCGTAGACTCTTGTGCGCATGCCTAGCAACCCTACACCGGCAACCATACATTTCATGGACTACGATGTCCTTAACCTCGGACTGTGGGGTCCCTTTAAACCCACGGACTACGATGTCCTTAACCTCGAATTGTGCGGTCCCTTTAAACCTACGGACTACGATGTCCTTAACCTCGGACTGTGGGGTCCCTTTTAAATCCACGGACTATGATGTCCTTAACCTCGGACTGTGGGGTCCCTTTAAACCCACGGACTACGATGTCCTTAACCTTGGACCACCATGTTCTTAAACTGGTAATGGACCGCTACGTCCTTAAACTGGTAATCGACCACAATATCCCTAAAATAAACAATAGAACCCGAATGCTCTTTTGCTGGATCTAAACGATCCCGTTAAGTTGATCTTAGTCTAAAATTAGACTAACGTTTCCTTAACAAACGTTTAAGTTGATCTTAGTCTAAAATTAGACTAACGTATCCTTAAACCCAACCCCAAACCCAAATCTAAAAAGATACGGATTTGGACTAATCCACGCCCTACGGGCGACAACATAAATTAGTCTCCGTATACAATCCACGGGTAACCAAAAAAACAAACAAACACCCACGACACGAAGTGACCATCTGGAGAAGGAGAAAGTTGTTACCGTGACGCGGTAGCGTAATTCACTGCAGGGGCTTGCGCCTGCTGGGAAGAGCGTCCCCACAATCAAAAACCCCTCAAATGAGGGGGAATCTGACGAAGTCTGCTACATCGGCCGCATCCGTTTAAACCTTCGATACATGGTGTCATAAATCAACTTGGCATCTTCGGAGAGGTGGACGGATAGCACCAATTAGTATCTGCCCTCGAAATTCAGGCCGGACGTCCCAACGTCCTGGTCGCGTCTTTTCAGCGGAGAACAGCGCCGCCACCAGCATCTGCTCTACCTCCGGCTACATGGACCTTTCCTCCACTCTATGAGCCCAGCCCCTTCTCTCCAAGTCGAGCCCAAGTCGGTCCCCTTGCCTCCTCTACTCCGAACACAACCCAACGCCACCGACAATCTCGCCTCCACCGCTGCCGCAGCCACCCTGTCACAAATCATCGAGGCCGCGCCACGAGCTCGGGCCAGAGCCGAGACGTAGCTTATTGTTGCTGTAGCTGCTTCTGTTGTATGCATGTTGTCGCCATGCCATGATCGTGCCCATGTTGTGCTCGTCGTCGTTGCCGTGCAATTGCCGTCTTCAGGCAAGTTAAACACTTGCTATATACATATATATATTCTACATTTATGCTACCTAAATCCAACTAATTACTGCTAACCATCTTGTTAATTTAACGTTGGGACCTTCTAAAGGTTACTATCTATATTTAAATCAAGTAGGAAATTCATGAAATGATTTTCGTATGGCTGAATAAGGGAAACCAATAATTCGTTGAAATATCATTTACATATAAAGGTGTTTGATGCGAATCTCATGAGAAAATAAAAGAAATCTAAAATGGAAAAATTCATGATGTTTAGACCCTAATACTGTTAATAAACACTCTGTAGAAATTTGGTGGTAAATCGAATTCATTTTCACACATAAAGTGACGCTCTAACTTCAATATCAAGCTTGCGTTTTACCGAATACTGGACACTATTAAATTCATAATTAATTCCAGAAAAATATAATCGTAGCGTGCCTGGGCTCGTTGAAAATGGTACTATATAATCCTTAATACAAAATGTAGGTTTACTATTAGATATATCATCTGAACCTCGAAAGCAAATAACTTACCTGGCCTTGGACTGCAGTCCAGAGCAGGAACTTACCCCTTGATATACATTTATACACCTGAAATCTTAATATTTAATTGTGATAGTGTGCGGATCCAATTACCGCTACATATACAATTGTTCTAGATTTCCAATGGTACCAGTTTCAATAAATTCCAGTATCATTTGGTATTTAAATCATATTTTAAACGGATGACATGTACGGCAGTTTTCTGTCAATTCAATTTGCGCCATTCATCAGTAATCTGATCATAACTCCTAAACCAAATTGATTATTGTTAATATGTTTAATGCGTTGGAAACATAACAGATAAATATTAATATTATCTAACTGTAACGTCGTCTAATTATTCTCCCAAAAGGTAGTAAAACGTGTTACAAAATGGACTTCCAGTTCAGAAATTGGATTTCCAGCAGTAAACACTTAATATGAAATGACCATAACTCGTAAACTTAATACCCGATTGACTCAAAACCAATTTTACTGTATATATAATTTAACACGCTGTTTACTCCTTTTATATTGTTTTGCCTAATTATGCACGTGTGATTTTATGTGATATTTCTAATCCAACCGATACCGGTTACTCATATGTTTTTAGCAGTGCATTTACTGTATTCCCATCATGTTGCATGACCATCATACCCTTGTAAACAGTGTTCATTTGCATCGATAACCTAGTGACCGTGTTACATTATCAAGTGATAAATATTAGTGATTGGATGGTGGCAAGTACGTTAGTTTAAAAGCGTGAATGAATAAGTGAAGTGACACGTACTTATACACAATCAGCGGAACCAATGAGTTATTGCATTGTCGACGCATATGGGACATATATAAGTGTAACTATAAATGGTATGGGACGGGTATGAAAGCACTTATATTAGTGTCATAGGTAAGAAATCGAGCACTGTCCATTTATCTTGGATACCAGTCGAGACATGCTTGGTGGAGACCCTGTCTCCAGTTTCTCGTGTAGACTTGTTATGGAGCGACTAGTATTTGGATTCATGATCGGTGTTTGATGTAGACCGCGAGGTATGGGATAGTTTGAGTGTGATTTCGATCAACAGAATCTCAGGAGTCCCACTTCCGGCATATGTAGCGATTTCGGGAGTCGTATGGATGGTGTTTCTGATTCTTAGCGAGCGTGATTCGGGCCCGTGTTCCCTTGCCCCTGGGGCCTACCCTTGGGTTGGGGATACTTCTGCGGTGGTTGACGCTCACACTTGAACTGACGATAGGTTTAGTGACCTGGACATTGAGACTTAGGGACTGATAGTTTTAGTGGCATGGACATTGCATTAATTACTGATCTGTTACACTGGCTTTATCATTGCATGTACCGATTATTTCATGCTCGCGTCATTACTCTATGTTACTGCTTCATGTTTATCATCATTGCACATATTACATATTCATATATAATTCTATTGTGTCGCTCTGACGACCTGAGTATGCATGCTCAGAGTGAGGAGTGGATTTAGCTCGGATCAGGACCTGCCTTATCTCGAGGATACTGCGGACATCTAGATCGGTGACGCCGGCGCTATTTTTTCCTTTGACTCTATCTGGTTAGTTTTATATCTGTTTTGATAGAATTAGTGACTGCATTTCTCATTACCTTTGCTATGATTACTGATTACCACGTAATGCTAGAAGCCGAAGTGTGACTACGTCAGGATATTTTCTTGACCGTAGGAGCATGGCTGGCCTTGTCACCCCTCGTATTCCGTATTTTGGGAAGCGGGGCATGACATGGTTTAGTTGGTATCAAAGCTCCAGGTTTAGATTGGGATTACAGTTTCCGACTAGGACTTGACAATTTAAGTCGCCCATACGGTCTAGATTATAAACTTGTTATCCTTGACTAGAATCCCTATAGTTTGTCAAGCTACATTTTTGACTTCATCCGCTAGAGTTTTGGGTGACTTAGTAAAGTTATGTGATTGTAACTATGAACTGCAGCATAGTTACAAGGCAGCACTCTGCTTGAGTGACTTAGAGTTTTACATTTGATTTCCGCTCGATTGAGCTTCACCTCACCACATATTCTTGCTTCGTTTGTCGATTCTATACCTTATTCTAATTCTTATATCTTATACCATCGTCTGAAAATTTATTGTTTCAGGACCATGGCTTCCAACGACTCTCCTTCCACCTCCACTACCCAGAGTCAGACCGTCGAGATTTTGGGTGTACTGCTAGGTTTGACGGAAGCCCAGAAGCGAACAAACGATCTTTTAGCTGAGGAGTTAAGGAGGCAACAAATTCGAGCACCAGGAGGAGCCCCCAATCGTAGGGGAATCCCTGTTAAACAAAGATGAGGTGTGCAGTTGAAGCGTCCATTTGTTCTTCAGCAACAGAAGCAGCAGAGAACCCAATGTTGTGGTTATTGTAAGAAGCCAGGACATCTTCAGAAGGACTATCGCCGGGCCAAAGGACAATGCTTGATTTGTGGATCCAACGAGCATCTTGTCAATGGTTTCCCTCGAAGGAAAGAGCTACAAGGAGGAGATTCGTCAACACTCTCCGCATCTGCTTGAGTAACTTGGTTGTTTTCGTAGTTCGAGTTTTCAGGATGGTACAGACCCAACACAGGATTCAAACTCGCTTTACGAGATCGCAGCGATCTAGATATCAACGCGGAGTTGTCACCCTTCCTACTTTCAATAAAGACCTTGTTATTTTATTTAGTAATCATTTCTTTCCGTCTGAACCTTGTATTTTGTTGAACCCCTTGGCTTAAATGAAAAATGTGGGTTGTGATTTATATATCGTTCCCTTATCACTCACTTCCATATACTACTTACTGCATCATCACTCAAGTTTATGATTTTAGATTTTTCCTACCTTCTATTTTCCATGTGCTCTACATCTTTAGTTATTTTATGTGTTCCACTATCTAATCATGACACTCTCTTTTCAGGACATGGCCAATTCTGGGGCGGCACCGCCTCTCGATGGGAACACTCGGTCCTGCGTTTCTTTTGACTACATACTAGTGAGTTCAGATGACGAGGTCGATGTCCCACAGGTTATTTTCGACAACAGCGACCCCGAAGACGAGGGAGTCCTAGACGCATCTCCAGAAGTCAATATGATCGGTGATTCTGACGATGAAGAAGAGGACCTCGAAGAAGATCCAGAAGAGGAAGATCATGGGGAGGACCCAGTGGAAGAGGATTGTAACACCTTAGAATGTGTTTTGTAGCTAATTATATTTTAAAATATAGTTTTCAACAAAAAGTTTACCAAATTAAGTTTTAAATATTTTATCCTATTTATTGTGTATTTTATTAGAATTTTGGTAGGCACACACACACTTGTGCATGATAACTTGGGTTGTTTTGGGGGTTAAACCATGATTAGCAACCATGGTTAACTAACCATTTCTCCCTAATCTAGTTTTAATATTTGTTTAAGTGTCATAGTTGTAATTAGTCATGATAGATTTAAAATGAAAATGAATTTAAAATGGAATTTTAAATTGGTTGACTTTGGGGGAGAGAGAGAGTGAGCATGGGCATCATGGCATGAGCCATGCCTCACTTAATGAGGAGAGAGAGAGTGAGAAGGGGGTCTTTGTGTGAGCTCATTTCTCTATCTCATTTTCTTGCTCTCATTCTCTCACGCTCACATACACACACACACACACACACCTCCTCACACTCTCAGCAGCAGCAACAAAGACAGCAACAACAATAACTGGAACAGCACCAGCAGCAGCATGTCACAGCAACACCATTAGCAACAGCAGCAGCTTCATCGACACACACACACCCACCTACAGCAGTGGCAGCAGCAGCACCAGAGGCAGCAACACCAACAACAGAGACAACAGCATCACCATCATCAGCAGCAGCAACAGCATCAGAAGAAGTAGCAGCAGCAGCAGCCCAGGGCAGCAGCATCAGCAGTAACAGCTCCAGCAACTCGCAGAAGCTCTTCTCCACATCTTCACCTGCCTTCTAGGGTTCAGTGGGTATATTTCCTTAACCCCATTTCATGGTTTGCTTAGTTGTGCATCGATTGCTTCGATTAGTGTTAAATAGCTAGTTTGGTGCTAGTTTTGGTGATTTGTGAGAAGTGATGGTAAATTGTTGATTGTGTTAGCTACCTTAGTTTATTTTAGTGTTGTTAGGCCACCTCAACTGAGAAATAGCCCAGATTACACTAAAATACCATAGGATTTGTGATTCGTGCTAAATTGTCATTTTTAAGCGACATTTGTGATTTCTGTGATCTGCTTTTGACCCGGTGACTTCAGGTTAAAATTGAGAAGACTGGGACATGATTCCTAGGTTTAGACACCACCACCTAAGCACGACCCCCTAACTCCCAAAGCAGGCCGCCAATTAATCCATATTGGCCGCCAATTGCAGCCAAGAAGGGGACTGGGGTGTTGGGATTTTGTGTAGGGTTCCCTGCTGTGTTGTCTAGGTCTTTGGCATGTCTAGTTTCGTGATATCTTACCTGTAGGAAAATCTGGGGTCATATATCGCTTTTGATGTCCGTTGTGTTTGCGCGATACGCGCGATACGTGGGTGGGTTCTGTGATCCAGCGTATCGCGGCGTGTCGCGATGGTTTTAGACGCGTACACACACACGATTCAGCGTATCGTGCACACGCGCGTTTAGTTCGCGACGCGAGTTTCTCGTTTTGGTTCGATATCGCGTTTCGCGGAATATTTGGCTTATATATAATTTCCATGTATTATTTGCAGGTTTGCAGGCAGGGACTACGGACACGGCTACAGGGGGAGCAAATGGTAGGATTCACCTAGCGTGGAGCGTAGGTGAGTAGATTTAATATCTACAGGGGAATCGCCCGCATGGCGTTATGCGTCTGGGCTAGGATTCAAATACCTATCGCACATTCTACGTCATTGTTAGAATTGCGCCTTTACTTTATTTCCTTGATATAGTTATACTGTGACTAGCAGCCGTAGGACACTGCACACATTATTGACGGTTCATGTTGCACGAGCACGGATTGTATGCTACACACACACCGTCAATAATCGCCATGTCACACACAACCCCTTATAGATGCTATTGCTTATCACAGATGACATTACCATACCTATATACCTATAGAGTATCGTACCATTAGTAATAGGTACACTTACCCTTTACGATACATCTACAGGTATACCTTACTCATATTTTCTTATACCCAGGGGGTATACGACATCAGTTCTTATAGGTAGATACCTACATTGCTACACCCGTATGTTACACACATATTCAGTTGCAGTTACATATTTACCTTTACTGATGTTACTTAGCTGTACTTTATTGATTTTGCATACATCTGGTCCAGCTATATACTTTTGTTTACCTGCTCGCATTCAGATATATTGCATACATTGATTCCTGGATTTGCGCATTATCATTTGGATTTTAGATGATGTTTTCTGGATTTGGGAACCGCGGGAGCTCATGAAATTATGCATACATTGAACAACCCGGTTTTCTTGATGTGATATTTGCGCGTCCACCATGAGTTTTATCGGTGCTGATTATATACTCCATACGAGGTGTGGTTGCCGTATGAGAGTACATGGTGGGCCCGGTATGGTTCCCCTCGGCAAGAAGATCGATGGGTTTGCCGATTGAGCCTGGAGGCGGGCGAGTACCTACCGGTGATTGGTTGGACCTGGCAGTTGTCCGGAGGATACTGGCCAGCGTCGAGAGATGGATGCGGGATGATCTGTACTGCCGGGGCCGAAGGCCGACATCGCAGACGGACCCCGTGGGCCGATCCGGACTGACGGAGCCCGATATACGAGGATTTCTGTGTCGATGCTTGGCACACTGTTTTCATGATATTTCTTTTAATACCTTTGTATATATAACAGGGGATTTAGCCGTTGTTATATATACCTTTACACCAATATTAGTGGAATGGGACGCTAATATATGTGTATTGCCCCCATCATATTTATTTCTGCATATACATATATACCTGTAGGATGTTAGGTTTTACTTGAGATTTGACTTGGGATAGTAGGTGATTCATTGAGATTGGATATTGGATATGAAAGAGATGGTTGATTTGTACATTCGAGATATAGGAGAGCTACTCGATATCGTACATTGAGGTGATGTGAGACCTATGTGATGTGAGAGCCCAGTTGGGGGCTGATTAGAGGATTTGGGATTTGAGTGTCTTGATGGATTGTGATCCTACCACGATGACAGGTTTCCGTGGAAATGACATATTCCACCCTATACCTCACCCTTACCTACCTTATGCACAGATTCATATATTGGTAGTACTTGTAGTATACCCTTATGATAGTTGCATATCTACTTTCTCATATCCCTATTGCATGGTTATTGCATATTATTGTCATGTTATTACTGCTTTACATATGGATTGTACCTGTTACTGTACTTTCCTTATTTCAGCATTTGCATGACATGTTATTACTGTAATCGCATATCTTAGATTCATGCTGTACGTACATTCCTGCGATTACCTGCATATGTTATCTACTATTCACGAGTTGGCAACTCACCCCCGTTGTGCCACAGGTGTTTCAGGTTTTTCCCCAGAGTAGTCGAGGCAGGCTATTCAGCTATTCTTCTATTCAGCTTTCCAGCTATCATCTTTAGCTACAGGTACCGCATCAGCTCACAGTACTATTTTGCTTAGGTGGGTTTTGGTGGTCATCTGTATTTCATTTTGTATATTCATTGTATTTGTACTCTCCATCTACTATTGTATTGTTGACTTAGAGACTTGGTGAGGACGTTAATGTGTATCTTTGTGGATTTGATGTCTTTATATACAGCTTTTCTCTATTGTCTTTATTTCTTCGCTACGGCGTCGTATATTCTGTTGTATTCATATTGATTAGTCTTTACAAAAAGGGGGTGTTGCTAAAATTTTAAAGAAAGAAAGTAAGACTTTTTAAAGAATTTGGGTTGTGCTTTCAAATGTTTCAAAAAAATTATATTATCTTTTCCGTATTTTCATGGTTTAGATTTCTGGGTTTGGCTTTCTTTTACTACTTGCGTCTTTAGGCGTTGCGTAGTATTAGGGCCGTCACGGGCCAATTTTGGGTCGTGACAAAGTTGGTATCAGACCGTTAGGTTTTACCTTTCGGAGTGTAGGATGACCTTAGTATGATGGAGTAGGTAGCTTAAGCAGAGTAACGTAGTGTGTGTATGTCTGCAGCATACCCACAGCGCGGTACTTTGCATTAAGTGACCTAAGTACAATTTGCTTGAAATTCCTTCCTTGATGACTCCTATCCTTAAGATTCGATTTCCTTATTCTTATCGAATCTTATCTTATATCTATCTATAGCCTTGCCGCCGATGACTATGGGGACTCAGAGTGATGCAGCGAGGGCCGAGGTCAGAGTTGGCTCGGGTGAGACGAGTACTGACCAGGATGGCACTCTAGTTGCACAGGTGCAGACGGATCAGCCTACGATCTATACTATGGATAGACTTTTGGCAAAAATGCAGGAGTTCCGCCAGACGATGAGTTCTTTGGTAGAGGTCGTTCGGGAGCTACGGCAGGAAGTTGTCACCCCTATTACTCAGCTGTCCCTTACGATCAGCATGCAGCAGTCCGTCGCTTACATAGCACCAGCGGTTGCAGCTCTAGTTGACGAGGCGCATATTCCAGAGGCTCAGAGAGTTCCAGGACAGTGGAGGACTCGTACCAGTGTGCCAGCCCAGAGGCAGAGGTTTGGTCGTCGAGACAGATTTCGTGGCCGCCGCAGGAGTAGCAGAGGCTTAGAACGAGGACAGTCGTTCAGCTCTCATCCCCAGGATGGTCAGCAGTCAGCACGTGGATGTTTTCGATACAGGAGCCTTCAGCACTTCGTCAGGGATTGTTCCTTGGCACCTCGTCAGGATCGTTGTCAGAGAGGCCGTGGACGTGGAAGATTCGCTCAGAGGGCTCAGTCTACCAGAGGAGTTCATCCAGCTGCGAGTAGAGGGCAGACACAGGAGTTTGCTTCTACTCATCGGGACGCGCAGACGTCCAATGTGGAGTTTTCAGGTACCCTTGATTTATATGTTCTTTCTATATATTCGTTTGTTTTCTTGCTTGTACCGTGGTTGGGTAGATTAGTCGTAGTGGTGTTAACTTCTGTCAGCGATTCTTTTGTTGCGCGACACGTATTTCAGTTTTGTGCCAATCGGATAGGAGATAGAGATTCGTCCGTCGTTTTGATCCTTCTTGAGATGTTGGATTTGACGTTCTCCTGGGCACGGATTAGTTAGTTGCGTGCTAGGCATCTGTGGACTACCGTGAGGAAACAAGTTGGGTTTTGTTTTCCCCGGCAAGTCAGTTCTTGTTGTGCAGGTGGATAGTTGTGCCGCCTCTCACAGCTTGAATTCAGCCTTTTTCGCGAGTCGGCTACTGAGGAGATGTCGTGGATTCTTGGCGTTCATTCGTGATACCGGAGCCACAGTGGGATTGTTGGACCGGGTTCCTTTCGTGCGAGAGTTTTTCCGACGTGGTTCCGGGTGAGCCGGCGAAGCTTGGGAGCTAAAGGATCAGCTGCAGAGTTATGGTTTGGGGAGTTTTGTGCGTCTGAGTGTTTCGCTTTTGGAAGCTCCTATTTCTGTTCGTCGAGGAGAAAGACGGCAGTTTGGGGTTGCGTATCGACGGATCGTTAATTGAACCGGCTTACGGTGCAGATAGGTATCCCTTACCTCGCATTGACGATTTCTTCGATCAGCTCCAGAGCGCGGGACATTTTCTAAGTTTGCTTGGAATCAGGTCATCATTATTGCGGATTCGGGGTGGTGGCATTCCGAAGACTGCCTTGTGCGTGCGACGGGCCTTGTGTGTTTTTGTGAGTCATTGGATTCACTGATGCCCTAGCAGCATTCGTAGATGTGATGAACCGGATTTCTTCAGGCCGTTCCTCGACCGTTATTGTTGTGTTATTTACGACATTCTGGTCTAACTAATGTGTCTTGAGGAACAGGAGCAGCACTTGAGGATTTGTTTTGCAGATACTGGGAGAGCACCAGCAGTTTGCTAAATTCTCGGAGTGTTTCTTCAGGCTTGTTTTGTGTTGACTCCTAGGTCTTGTAGTCACGGGAGACAGTTTCGTATGGTTCCGAGGGAGATCGTGACCGTACAACTTAGGTCCAGACATGTGTGCAGGACGGAGATCCGCAGATTCTTGGACTTAGCAGGTTTTTACCGCCGTTTCATGCAGGATTGCTGGAGTAGTGCTGCACCGTCGACTGAATTGACCAGTAAGGAGGTTTCTTTTCTATGGACTGAGGCATGTGTACGGAGTTTTCGGCAGTTGGAGATTCAGTTAACAACTGCATCAGTTCTTTCTTTGCTTTTGGCTCGGGCGACTTTGTGGTTTAACTGTAATGTTTCTTGAGTGGGCTCGATTGTGTACTGAGGTGACACTATAGAGTTATCGCTTTTGCTTCCCTACATTTGGAGGAAGTACGGGAAGGATATTCCACTCATGATCTGGAGATGGCCGCGGTGGTTTTGCGTTGGAGATTTGGAGACACTACTTGTTGGAGAGTCGTGTCAGATTTCCCACGGACCACTAGAGCTTAATGGACATCTTCCTGCAGCGGATTTTGATTGTTATGATAGTCTTCTGCAGATTTACAGTTCTTGTGTGATCGTTGAGTACAGCTTAAGTTCGTCTCTACGGAGGGGACAGCTTGCTCATGTCCGCGCCCGACCACTTTCCTTAAATCGTTTTCGTGAGACACTGCCCGCCGATACTCATTCGTCAGTGATACTTGAGCATACTCGGCTGGGTAATGATTCGGAGACCTTGATTTGTGACAATGATGTGCTAAGTTAGGGACGCGTTTGTGTACCTGGTTTCATCGGGTAGAGACGTGAAATCCTAAGGCATGCACATTTGTCAACTCTCTAGATGCATTCAAGTTCCGCCAACAGTGACGTGACTTGTGAGATAGTTACGGGTGGATAGGGATGTAGAGAGAAGTTTCAGGTTTCGTTTCAAGTGTCTATCTTGTTGTGTGCTAGGGTCGAGCATCTGAGGCCGGCTGGAGAGTTGCAATCTTTTACCGTTCCGAAGTAGGAGTGGGAGCAGATCTCCACGAATTTCGTTATGGTTTCTACCCAAGTTTAGTCAGGGTGTGACTCCATTCGAATTCTTGTCGTCCAGTTATACTCAGTTTGCTCAGTTGTTTCTTGTTAAATTGTGTGTTTGTTTTGTTTGTTGTCAGCAGTTGGGGATCGTCACTCGCCATCGCTCGGGTTCTCCTTCGATAGCCGTTATCAGGAGACACTCCAATTGGCCACCTTTAGGTTAAGGGGTTAGGTCGTGTCGATCACCAGTTTGTTGTCTTTCTGACTCTGCGTAAGTAGGACTTTGGACCCCAGCTAGTCTAGAGACTTCGGAGATAATCCAGTTGTGTTAGGTCAGGATGGGAATTGTCTAATTCGAACTGAGGTCTTATGACGACTGTGTTAGTCATGGACTCGAGTTCACAGGGACAGATCATGTATTCCTATGGACTTTCCGATGAATGACTGTGTTGGATTTTGGGAAGCTTATCCCAGGATTTAGGTCCTTCTGAGATCCTATAAGCGAGTTAGTTTCGTTGCCTTTAAATTGGCACTTTCGTCCAGATTATTGGATTTTCACCCCGTATTCCATGTGACGATACCCTACAATTACCTTCTCGACCTTTCTCACATGATTTGGCACCAGACCATTTAGCTGGACGCGATCTTTCGTTCACCAGCAGCCAATTGTGTTAATGGCTCGGCAGGTGGAGGAACATCGGTCAAGGGTCTTGCCATCTGTGAAGGGTTTTCTTGGACGTAGCCGTATAGTGGGGTAATCACTTGGGAGGCTGCGAGCGAGATCGAGAGTTGTAATCTTCTCCTTGAGGGTACGCGTATCGGTATATTTTTAAATTCAGGGACGAATTTCTTTTAAGGGGGGGAGATTGTAACACCTTAGAATGTGTTTTGTAGCTAATTATATTTTAAAATATAGTTTTCAACAAAAAGTTTACCAAATTAAGTTTAAAATATTTTATCCTATTTATTGTGTATTTTATTAGAATTTTGTTAGGCACAAACACACTTGTGCATGATAACTTGGGTCATTTTTGGGGTTAAACCATGATTAGCAACCATGGTTAACTAACCATTTCTCCCTAATCTAGTTTTAATATTTGTTTAAGTGTCATGGTTGTAAGTGCACGGCGGCGCCCCGGCCGTCAATCCGACGCCGGAATGCGGAAGCGGTGAAAAACTTTAATTTTGCGGACTTAGCAAACCGGCACCACCGCGCACTAAACACCCGGATCGTTACCATTAACAAGTCTAAGCTAACTAGAAGATGGGAAAGAGATATACCGACGATCCAAGTCCTCCGGTCTTCATCTCCAATCCGATCTCCTCGCGGGATCTCCGTCCGTCTCCTCCTCGTCGCCGGAAGTGCACCACGTTGCCTACATCGTTTACGGGCTCCTACCTCAATGCCGAGGCAACTCGGGCACGAAGCCGGCTACTCGACGTGCCCAAGGTTCGTTGTAGAATATGTAGAGAGCAAGTCTCATTTTTGGGGTTTGTGGAATTGCCATTGGTGAAGGAAAAGAGAGCTTGGAGAGAGGTGAGAAAAATGGAGCATACTCAAGAAGGAATGTATCATATTTTTCTCCACCCCTCAAATGAAAAAAATCCCATTCCATATAGGAATGGCCGGCCCCCCCCCCATCATGTGTGATTGGAGAGAGAGAGAGAACAAGGTCAAGGGGGTGGGTGGAACCATCATACAAGGGAGTGTCAAGTTATGATGTGAAGAAATGATAGCTAGGTAAGTCCAACACTCAAAACAACCAATCATAACCTACAATGGTCAAGCCATCATCACAAAGCTAGGAGTCAAAGGATGGGCTCCATCATGAAACCATCATGATACAACAATAAGCAAATACCCCCTCCACAAATACTTATTTGCAACAATGCAAATAAGCCCTCCTCCACCAATCTTCGGCCAATGAACGGAACAATGGAAATCGGCCGAAACGGAAAGCAAACTGGCAACTCCAGAAAACTGGTCCCGTAATAAATTACAGGAAAACCCCGATACTGTGCATACACACCCGCATTTGTATTCTGACCGAAATACAAATGCAATGAGACAAAATCTCCACTGTACTATACTAGGATCCGGCTTATACCAAAACCGGCTAGTAATATCTGTTCGATCCTGATCCGTGCAATACCGCACGTATCTGATCGAACCCTGCCATATAACCATACGGCCTATAGTACAGACTGTCCGATCCTGATCCGTGCAATACCGCACGTATCTAATCGGACCTTGCCATATCTCCATACGGCCTCTACAACCTTTCGCCCGAAAGCTGAGTAACTGTAAGTGTGGTGGACTCTAAAGACTCGTCAATACTATGGCTGTGGATTTAACCACTAGCACGTCAGAGGTATATGCCAATACGTGACGGGCCACCAGCTATTGACCAAAAGGGACGTCGATGAGGAAGCTCACCCTGACACCCAACTGAGCCTGTCAGTGACAATATCCGTGCAGTCCGGTCCGTTCGTCTATGAGCATCGCATGGCGGGCCTAGGGGGTTGGTAAAAGTCAGACCCCCAAAAGCGGTACAAGTCGTGTCGGAGTGTAGCCCAGAACACCCTGAGATACTACTGGAATACCTACCAGTAAATCTCCTTGCCTCGGCCGAGGGCTTCGTGTAATGGCTCTCCTAGACACAGCACGACCTCACCCCCAATACCGGGAGAGACGAACCCCTGAAGATACGCTCACTGCCTCCATGTGGCTCGGGACTGCACCCAACTAAAACCTGTTTGCATGACTCCTTTGAGCCGTGGTAGGGTAGTAATCAAAGTACAGTGGGAACTCACACGAGACAAATGACGATCCCCAGGTCGATGAACTAACCTGCACACATGTCACCAGGGAACTGCCATCTGACGTCTGGTATATGACCAACTAGCATGTTCCCGGCGAGTCCTGTCCGGTGTACTCATAACCCAATGAGCACCTGTATACATCTTAGGTGATCCAACTGACACCAGTGGCTTGTGAGACCGGCCACCGCCCCTCGTCGGGGTCTCGACTGTATACACTAGTCTACTAATGGAGTATCGATGCCCAATCTCGAAACTCCCACGACTAGGGACCTTTTAAGGATATGCTTGTAGACCCCCAGCTCCCACTTATATGATCGCCCTCATACTGCTGGTGGTCAAGCAAGAATCCTAGGGGCTCTATCAACGTGTAATAGCGACGTGTCAGGTCACCTAAAGCAGTACACGATGATAAAGGTAAACCAGATAGCATACTATCATCTCGAGTAAGACTGTCCTACCGGGATAGGTCCTCCCTCAATCATTACAATCACGTACCTGTGACCTAATAATTGACTCTGAGGGCACTATCTCCAACAATCTCCCACTTGCACTCAAGGCTAATTATTGCGATGTCGCATACTCACAGCCCGTGTGATACCGAACATCCAACTCCTCTACTAGTCAGTCTCACAAAGCTCGTTTGCGGAACTTTTGCGTTCGAGGAATAGCCTCAGTGAGTGGATCCGCTTAGTTGTTTCTTCCTTTGTCTCTCTATATCTCAAGTTCGCGGAGAAACCCATTTCCCGAAATGAGCAATACCTGTCTTAGAATGTGCCTGGATGTCTGATGGGACATAGCTCATAAATGAACTCCAAATCCAAACTTCTTAGACTGTATCGTTAACTGAACTTAATCAGTATCCTGCGCCATGCCTCCCTCAGTATTGCCCTGGACCACCTGTCCAAAATACTGCCCCTCATCAGAAGGAAAACTATAGCTCTGACAACCTCCTTGTCGTCCATGTCACCTTGGAAGCCTGGAATGATAACTGTCTCCTGAATGAGGCTGTCGTTATCAAATCCCTAGAACATCCACTTATGTTCTAAAACTGCTTCCGACTGTTTCTCCAGGATTGGATTAATGTCAACTTATTGCATCTAGTGCAAGAACAACATCTGGTGTGGTACTTGACATCTCACGATTGACTCAATTGCCTGAGCAAGTGATCTGCCAATCATGTCCGTCCCTCTCCCCTTTAGTCTGTAAGACACCTTTGGAGAGGGTGACTCCATTACCTGCAGGTACACTACCGTGCCAGGAGTCGTCCATTCTAAATACTCTTAGAATGCTGTCAAAGTACCCTGATTGGGAAACCACCCAAATCTAGATCTAAAACCATAGATCTAGTAACCAATATGTCTGATATAAAATCCATTTCCTTTGTGGAGAAACAACTGTGTGACGACCAAAGTATAACCGATCGTAGTGTAGGAGTTTCTTTTCCTACTCTGTGTATATCATCCAAATACCAGGATATCACACCCTACTACCTTCTCAACAGATCCATCCCCTATTCTGATGAAGTCAAACCCATGACTGTCACGTCAGAAATAGATGATCTGTCTCCGCTACATCTGCTTTAGTCTATAAATAGACATAAGCAACCTATCCACCAATGCTTCCGCTGCTCCCACTGACTATGACAACCCTCTGGCAGAGTCATATAGACGTACACTTCTAAAACTGGTTTAGAATGACGCTATACTCATCCTCCCGCCGGGTCTCGTAACCTGGAGCAACAGCAATGGCAATTGTGGGAAAACAAGAACTTCCCTGTCACCGTCCTTGAGGCTACCGGAGTACCTCTCGGGTGCCTGAAGTTACCCACCTTATCTGCGGAGTGGCCAATGGAATGTCAATCCAGATTGAATCTTTAGGTTCCTTATCAAATCTTCAGTAATCGTTTGTGGTTCTGGAATCACTTCCAGTTCCACCATACTCCCACTACTGTTTTCTGAAAAAATCCATTTTTAATAAAACTGTGGCGAGTCTAGAACAATATTGCTATTGTTCATCCAGATGGTAGAAAGTCAACCCGCGTCATAGCCTGGGTCAACCCACAAACAGCCATTACAGAAACGTGCCTTGAGTTGTCCAGTGTCTGGTTTTAAGCATAAACCGGACAACTCCCCGTACCTTAACAATGTTAAGATATGAACTGTTCTATATCCAATATAGAAACAGAGGCACTGATTTAATTGAACCAGATTCAAATCATGCAGCTGTCCCCAGCGCATGTCAACTAAATGGAAGGAGGCCGATCAGCGTTACTCAACTTAGGAAGCATTTCCAATTATGAGTAACCTGAAAGAGAAGCAAGTTCTCTTAATCATTACTATCAACTGAACACCATACACAAGTATCTACATCTTCGATCACTTTGAAGAATCCCGATACTTGTGACACCTGGTTCTCCACTCTATTCAAATACCAATAACTTCTCCAAATTCGGACCCTGTGTTTCCACGAAACACCTGTCTAAAAACTAGAGAAGTCATAAGTAAACTGAATGTAGTACGAGGACCAACCCCTCTGTCCTGATGGACCCTGGACAACATACAATACTCTGTATAAGTCCCTTGAGTCTGCTAACTCATTCACTGTGTGTCGTAGGTTGAAAACTGTACTTATGGTTGAGAAGAATTACACCGTTGTTTAATGCTCCTTACCTAACCATCCACTGATATAGGTAAATGTCATCGACATAATATCAAAAGGTATATCTCACTCTATGAAAATAGACGTACAGATATATCAATTTGAAATTGGTGCACAACAGCGGATATTCAAAACCATATATTTGCCGACCGGCAAACAACCCAGGTGATCTCCTCAAATATCACCGATTACAACGAATCCCGATATAATGAGGATGATCACCCAATTCCCAATAACTTACTCCCACTCATCATCTGTAAAACCATACAGATATGAGAATCAAAACTGGTAAATACATACCCTGGAGCAAGTGTCTAATCGGGAAATCAGTTTTCTTTTAACATTACCCAGTGAAACTGAAACATTGAAATGTTACGATGGGGTATTCTGGTATTCCTAGTAATGCCTCTTCCAGATTCACGACTGTAACCGTATAGTTCTTTGCCACCTCTCCAAATCCCTTCATATGTCTTTAGTCTTTACCTTCTGCACACCCCTTTAGGCCAAATGGTTTTCTTCCTTCCCTACCGTTCGGCACCAGCCTATGGTTTGGAAGAAGACTATCCAATAAGCATAATGGGTGTACTGTCCCAATCCTAGGAACACTCGCAATGAGAGAGGGTGAAGATAAAAGACAACCGAATAAACCTTATTCCTATTTCTCCTGAACCAGAATCCATCCCCGAACTGGAACAAGTTCCATTCGAGTTCGTATATAACCATACGATGGAGTATCCAAATAAACTGTGGATCTTCGTAGTGATACGGAGTGTCCTGGAGAAATACAAAGGTGATGTGGGAGTGGTAACGAAATATTTGGTTTGGTCGTGAATATCTGTTGCAATTTACTTTGCCCTCTTACTAATCCCTTGCTTTGTCTGAACTTAATACCTTCTGCACACCATCGTTATGCTAATTGGTTTTCTTCATTCCCTACCGGTCGGCACCAGCCTAAGGTTTGGAAGAAGACAATCCAATTTGCGTAATAGGTGTACTACCCCTAAACCAAGGAGTACTCGTAACCTGAGAGAGGGTAAAAGGAAAAGACAACTGAATAATCCTATCCGTTTTCTCCAGAACCGGAAACCATCCTCGAATAAATTCTTTCGAGTTCGTATCTAACCATACGATGGTTTTGTCCAATGGAAGTGGACGTTCGTAGTAAATCGGGGTGTCCTGGAGAAAAGGGTAAAAGTAGGAGTGGCAATGAGGTTTGCAACTCTGACAATCCAAAAGCCAGTGTTTAGAAGGTTCGGTCAACTTGGTCACTGAGTCAAAGTCTTAGGGATGGGTCAATGGTCGCTGCCAGAGAGAGAGAGAAAAGAAACATTCAGCGTGCACTCTATCCTAGATCAGAATGGTTACCAATTTATCTAATCTGGAAACCTCCCACTGTACCTCAAATTCTCCTCCAAACCTGAAAGAAGAATTAGTCGGGGTTACCCGAGGAGTAAATTAACTCATCAGTGGGAATCGGGATCCAACTCTCATCGCATGACAACGTGACGGAATCCGCTCACGCTATCACACTCCAGAAGGTATGCGCATATCTGGCAAGTTTCAGTTCTTTTGAAACTCCCGATGAGATTTCTGCCCCATGCTCTTATGACCTTGGCGTGAGGTCAAAATATCATAAGTCACATGTCAAGTTCAGCCCATCATTATCCAGGTTAATTTGAACCCACCCGTACATACCCTTGACGTAGGCCAAAATAGTAGTACGACTGTCCCAAACCAACGCATCTATCTATGCAACAGATAAATACCCGGCAGCTACCAAACACTATGCCTTGGCGTGAGGTCAAAATACATAGCTTGAATACTACCGAATATTTAACTGAAATGATGGAGGGCTACGAATGGTTTCTGGCGAAAACCTTTAACGTAATGAACTTGATATCGTCGAAGGAACGGATAGCTTTTAAAAATATAGTGACGAAAACTGTTGCTAAAGAGGTCACTCCCTGTGAAGGGATCTCGGCTCTTTCCCCGTAGAATGGGGTGCAGGATATTCCAAATGAATACCGCGATGCAAAGCAAAAGTAATCGGCTATAGTGAAGTTAATGCCCTGACGCAAACTTCTGTCCAAGGGGTCACTCCCGGTGAAGGGATCTCGGCCCTTGCCTCGTCGACTGAGGAGCAGGATATTCTAATGAATACCACGATGCAAAACAAAAGTAAACGTCCTTGCAATAACAGCCTTTTGAAAAGTGTTCCAACAACATCAGATTAGGTTTGTTTTAACTTGCATTGATCCGAATCAATGCAGTCCCATCAATTGATCACACCAAAAAGAACGAAAATATACTGATGTACGTATATGCCATCCGCATTCGCCACTGGGTCCCGTCATTACCCGTTAGGTTAGCTTACTAACGACAGAGCGGGGACTGGACTAGCGCGGATGTAAAACATATACAACATCTACTAATATATACCAATATATTATATTCGCTCAAGGCGTGAATAAAATGCAACATCACAGAGAATGAACAGCATCACAGAAACAATACAGATATCTGGGATCCCCGGGTTTCACAGAGCCGCTGAAACCCGACGTTCCCCTGGTCGTGTGGATAGCCTGTGCAATGAAATCCTAGACCCCTACGGGCGCGGCAAGTTACCCGCCAAAACCTGAAGCGAGGCAGCCCCCTTCAGCGCCGTGAATGGACCACCCAGCACTTCACGGAATCCGGCAACTTGGGCACCCCTCCTGGGTCAACCTGTACCCCCTACGAGTGCGGCGAATAGCCCGCCAATCCTAGAGTGAAGCCCCCTCCGTCTCAATGCCATGAGATGCGGGCTTGTTGCCCTCTAGAACCCGGCTATCCGTGCACCCCTCCGCGGGGCAATCCTAGTACAGAAAGTAAAATATACATACACCGGGTACATCGACCGCAACCTGGCCGTGCCCCAAAATAATAATACAAACAGGCAGTGACGGCAGTCCACATGTCGGACGCTCGCCCCGCAATATCAAATGTACATAATACAACAAAACTGTACTAGCATTGCATCCAGGCTATCCCCCACGACCGATCCGCAACAACACAGCAAATACATAGAACATCATCGTGAAAGTCACGTTCGCAAATCCGTCTAACCGGGCTATAGCAGTTAGACCGGATTTACCGATCGAGTGACATTCACGGTCGCAGATATAATGTAAATACTGTGAAAAATGTGTTTAAAATATTCCGATTGATCAAACTTTAACAAGTGGGCCCACAAAGAATACAGCAGCAGTTAAAGAAAACCTGGACCCAATTTTAATATCCCAAAACCCCTGAAATAAGCCCATAAGCCCACTGCAAAAAAATAAACACACGAGCCCACAAACTTGCGGCGGAAGCGCGGCCAGAATAGGCTTTTGGCCGCCCTTCCGCGGTCGTACGGAGGGATCGTGCTACGAAATTTTTCCAGTGTTCTTACATCTCCTTGCACATCATTCTGAGACCAACAGAAAAAATTTTCGAGACCAAAAAATTTCAACAGAAACTGATGCGAAGGTAATACGGGTTTTGGAACTTTTTGATCAATCGGAAATGCAAACACATTACACAAAGCTAGACTAAGTTAATGGCAAGGCTCTGATACCACTGTAAGTGCACGGCGGCGCCCCGGCCGTCAATCCGACGCCGGAATGCGGAAGCGGTGAAAAACTTTAATTTTGCGGACTTAGCAAACCGGCACCACCGCGCACTAAACACCCGGATCGTTACCATTAACAAGTCTAAGCTAACTAGAAGATGGGAAAGAGATATACCGACGATCCAAGTCCTCCGGTCTTCATCTCCAATCCGATCTCCTCGCGGGATCTCCGTCCGTCTCCCCCTCGTCGCCGGAAGTGCACCACGTTGCCTACATCGTTTACGGGCTCCCACCTCAATGCCGAGGCAACTCGGGCACGAAGCCGGCTACTCGACGTGCCCAAGGTTCGTTGTAGAATATGTAGTGAGCAAGTCTCATTTTTGGGGTTTGTGGAATTGCCATTGGTGAAGGAAAAGAGAGCTTGGAGAGAGGTGAGAAAAATGGAGCATACTCAAGAAGGAATGTATCATATTTTTCTCCACCCCTCAAATGAAAAAAATCCCATTCCATATAGGAATGGCCGGCCCCCCCCATCATGTGTGATTGGAGAGAGAGAGAGAACAAGGTCAAGGGGGTGGGTGGAACCATCATACAAGGGAGTGTCAAGTTATGATGTGAAGAAATGATAGCTAGGTAAGTCCAACACTCAAAACAACCAATCATAACCTACAATGGTCAAGCCATCATCACAAAGCTAGGAGTCAAAGGATGGGCTCCATCATGAAACCATCATGATACAACAATAAGCAAATACCCCCTCCACAAATACTTATTTGCAACAATGCAAATAAGCCCTCCTCCACCAATCTTCGGCCAATGAACGGAACAATGGAAATCGGCCGAAACGGAAAGCAAACTGGCAACTCCAGAAAACTGGTCCCGTAATAAATTACAGGAAAACCCCGATACTGTGCATACACACCCGCATTTGTATTCTGACCGAAATACAAATGCAATGAGACAAAATCTCCACTGTACTATACTAGGATCCGGCTTATACCAAAACCGGCTAGTAATATCTGTTCGATCCTGATCCGTGCAATACCGCACGTATCTGATCGAACCCTGCCATATAACCATACGGCCTATAGTACAGACTGTCCGATCTTGATCCGTGCAATACCGTACGTATCTAATCGGACCTTGCCATATCTCCATACGGCCTCTACAACCTTTCGCCCGAAAGCTGAGTAACTGTAAGTGTGGTGGACTCTAAAGACTCGTCAATACTATGGCTGTGGATTTAACCACTAGCACGTCAGAGGTATATGCCAATACGTGACGGGCCACCAGCTATTGACCAAAAGGGACGTCGATGAGGAAGCTCACCCTGACACCCAACTGAGCCTGTCAGTGACAATATCCGTGCAGTCCGGTCCGTTCGTCTATGAGCATCGCATGGCGGGCCTAGGGGGTTGGTAAAAGTCAGACCCCCAAAAGCGGTACAAGTCGTGTCGGAGTGTAGCCCAGAACACCCTGAGATACTACTGGAATACCTACCAGTAAATCTCCTTGCCTCGGCCGAGGGCTTCGTGTAATGGCTCTCCTAGACACAGCACGACCTCACCCCCAATACCGGGAGAGACGAACCCCTGAAGATACGCTCACTGCCTCCATGTGGCTCGGGACTGCACCCAACTAAAACCTGTTTGCACGACTCCTTTGAGCCGTGGTAGGGTAGTAATCAAAGTACGTGGGAACTCACACGAGACAAATGACGATCCCCAGGTCGATGAACTAACCTGCACACATGTCACCAGGGAACTGCCATCTGACGTCTGGTATATGACCAACTAGCATGTTCCCGGCGAGTCCTGTCCGGTGTACTCATAACCCAATGAGCACCTGTATACATCTTAGGTGATCCAACTGACACCAGTGGCTTGTGAGACCGGCCACCGCCCCTCGTCGGGGTCTCGACTGTATACACTAGTCTACTAATGGAGTATCGATGCCCAGTCTCGAAACTCCCACGACTAGGGACCTTTTAAGGATATGCTTGTAGACCCCCAGCTCCCACTTATATGATCGCCCTCATACTGCTGGTGGTCAAGCAAGAATCCTAGGGGCTCTATCAACGTGTAATAGCGACGTGTCAGGTCACCTAAAGCAGTACACGATGATAAAGGTAAACCAGATAGCATACTATCATCTCGAGTAAGACTGTCCTACCGGGATAGGTCCTCCCTCAATCATTACAATCACGTACCTGTGACCTAATAATTGACTCTGAGGGCACTATCTCCAACAATGGTTGTAATTAGTCATGATAGATTTAAAATGAAAATGAATTTAAAATGGAATTTTAAATTGGTTGACTTTGGGAGAGAGAGAGAGTGAGCATGGGCATCATGGCATGAGCCATGCCTCACTTAATGAGGAGAGAGAGAGTGAGAAGGGGGTCTTTGTGTGAGCTCATTTCTCTATCTCATTTTCTTGCTCTCATTCTCTCACTCTCTCTCACACACACACACACCCTCACACTCTCAGCAGCAGCAACAAAGACAGCAACAACAATAACTGGAACAGCACCAGCAGCAGCATGTCACAGCAACACCATTAGCAACAGCAGCAGCTTCATCGACACACACACACACACACCTACAGCAGTGGCAGCAGCAGCACCAGAGGCAGCAACACCAACAACAGAGACAACAGCATCACCATCATCATCATCAGCAACAGCATCAGAAGAAGTAGCAGCAGCAGCAGCCCAGGGCAGCAGCATCAGCAGTAACAGCTCCAGCAACTCGCAGAAGCTCTTCTCCACATCTTCACCTGCCTTCTAGGGTTCAGTGGGTATATTTCCTTAACCCCATTTCATGGTTTGCTTAGTTGTGCATCGATTGCTTCGATTAGTGTTAAATAGCTAGTTTGGTGCTAGTTTTGGTGATTTGTGAGAAGTGATGGTAAATTGTTGATTGTGTTAGCTATCTTAGTTTATTTTAGTGTTGTTAGGCCACCTCAACTGAGAAATAGCCCAGATTACACTAAAATACCATAGGGTTTGTGATTCGTGCTAAATTGTCGTTTTTAAGCGACATTTGTGATTTCTGTGATCTGCTTTTGACCCGGTGACTTCAGGTTAAAATTGAGAAGACTGGGACATGATTCCTAGGTTTAGACACCACCACCTAAGCACGACCCCCTAACTCCTAAAGCAGGCCGCCAATTAATCCATATTGGCCGCCAATTGCGGCCAAGAAGGGGACTGGGGTGTTGGGATTTTGTGTAGGGTTCCCTGCTATGTTGTCTAGGTCTTTGGCATGTCTAGTTTCGTGATATCTTACCTGTAGGAAAATCTGGGGTCATATATCGCTTTTGATGTCTGTTGTGTTTGCGCGATACGCGCGATACGTGAGTGGGTTCTGTGATCTAGCGTATCGCGGCGTGTCGCGATGGTTTTAGACGCGTACACACACACGATTCAGCGTATCGTGCACACGCGCGTTTAGTTCGCGACGCGAGTTTCTCGTTTTGGTTCGATATCGCGTTTCGCGGAATATTTGGCTTATATATAATTTCCATGTATTATTTGCAGGTTTGCAGGCAGGGACTACGGACACGGCTACAGGGGGAGCAGATGGTAGGATTCACCTAGCGTGGAGCGTAGGTGAGTAGATTTAACATCTACAGGGGAATCGTCCGCATGGCGTTATGCGTCTGGGCTAGGATTCAAATACCTATCGCACATTCTACGTCATTGTTAGAATTGCGCCTTTACTTTATTTCCTTGATATAGTTATACTGTGACTAGCAGCCGTAGGACACTGCACACATTATTGACGGTTCATGTTGCACGAGCACGGATTGTATGCTACACACACACCGTCAATAATCGCCATGTCACACACAACCCCTTATAGATGCTATTGCTTATCACAGATGACATTACCATACCTATATACCTATAGAGTATCGTACCATTAGTAATAGGTACACTTACCCTTTACGATACATCTACAGGTATACCTTACTCATATTTTCTTATACCCAGGGGGTATACGACATCAGTTCTTATAGGTAGATACCTACATTGCTACACCCGTATGTTACACACATATTCAGTTGCAGTTACATATTTACCTTTACTGATGTTACTTAGCTGTACTTTATTGATTTTGCATACATCTGGTCCAGCTATATACTTTTGTTTACCTGCTCGCATTCAGATATATTGCATACATTTATTCCTGGATTTGCGCATTATCATTTGGATTTTAGATGATGTTTTCTGGATTTGGGAACCGCGGGAGCTCATGAAATTATGCATACATTGAACAACCCGGTTTTCTTGATGTGATATTTGCGCGTCCACCATGAGTTTTATCGGTGCTGATTATATACTCCATACGAGGTGTGGTTGCCGTATGAGAGTACATGGTGGGCCCGGTATGGTTCCCCTCGGCAAGAAGATCGATGGGTTTGCCGATTGAGCCTGGAGGCGGGCGAGTACCTACCGGTGATTGGTTGGACCTGGCAGTTGTCCGGAGGATACTGGCCAGCGTCGAGAGATGGATGCGGGATGATCTGTACTGCCGGGGCCGAAGGCCGACATCGCAGACGGACCCCGTGGGCCGATCCGGACTGACGGAGCCCGATATACGAGGATTTCTGTGTCGATGCTTGGCACACTGTTTTCATGATATTTCTTTTAATACCTTTGTATATATAACAGGGGATTTAGCCGTTGTTATATATACCTTTACACCAATATTAGTGGAATGGGACGCTAATATATGTGTATTGCCCCCATCATATTTATTTCTGCATATACATATATACCTGTAGGATGTTAGGTTTTACTTGAGATTTGACTTGGGATAGTAGGTGATTCATTGAGATTGGATATTGGATATGAAAGAGATGGTTGATTTGTACATTCGAGATATAGGAGAGCTACTCGATATCGTACATTGAGGTGATGTGAGACCTATGTGATGTGAGAGCCCAGTTGGGGGCTGATTAGAGGATTTGGGATTTGAGTGTCTTGATGGATTGTGATCCTACCACGATGACAGGTTTCCGTGGAAATGACATATTCCACCCTATACCTCACCCTTACCTACCTTATGCACAGATTCATATATTGGTAGTACTTGTAGTATACCCTTATGATAGTTGCATATCTACTTTCTCATATCCCTATTGCATGGTTATTGCATATTATTGTCATGTTATTACTGCTTTACATATGGATTGTACCTGTTACTGTACTTTCCTTATTTCAGCATTTGCATGACATGTTATTACTGTAATCGCATATCTTAGATTCATGCTGTACGTACATTCCTGCGATTACCTGCATATGTTATCTACTATTCACGAGTTGGCAACTCACCCCCGTTGTGCCACAGGTGTTTCAGGTTTTTCCCCAGAGTAGTCGAGGCAGGCTATTCAGCTATTCTTCTATTCAGCTTTCCAGCTATCATCTTTTGCTACAGGTACCGCATCAGCTCACAGTACTATTTTGCTTAGGTGGGTTTTGGTGGTCATCTGTATTTCATTTTGTATATTCATTGTATTTGTACTCTCCATCTACTATTGTATTGTTGACTTAGAGACTTGGTGAGGACGTTAATGTGTATCTTTGTGGATTTGATGTCTTTATATACAGCTTTTCTCTATTGTCTTTATTTCTTCGCTACGGCGTCGTATATTCTGTTGTATTCATATTGATTAGTCTTTACAAAAAGGGGGTGTTGCTAAAATTTTAAAGAAAGAAAGTAAGACTTTTTAAAGAATTTGGGTTGTGCTTTCAAATGTTTCAAAAAAATTATATTATCTTTTCCGTATTTTCATGGTTTAGATTTCTGGGTTTGGCTTTCTTTTACTACGTTGCGTCTTTAGGCGTTGCGTAGTATTAGGGCCGTCAGGGCCAATTTTATGTCGTGACAAGGATCCAGGAAAGGTGGATCACGTGGAAGAGGACCCTGACGAGGACGCTCCCACCGAGGAAGAAGGATCGGGCGAAGAAAACCCCATGGGGGAAGAGCCCGAAAACGAGGCCCCAACTGGAGATGAGTCGGAGGATGAAATCTCGAGTGAGGAGGAACTCGAGGCTAAAGAACCTCCAGTAGCAATCTCTGCGAGGCGCTATGGGAATGAACGCCCCTATCTTAGCGCGAGAGCTTATCGTAACCTGTTGAACTTCCACAATCGCAACTGACGCGACTTATTTTCGTTTCTTCTAGCCAAATAAAACTATGTATGGCTGAGGGTCACTTTTATCTTTCAAGTGTGCTTTGTTAAAAAAAATTCTGAAAAATAAAGTTTCTGATCACGCAAATCTTCTTTGAGTATTGTACGTGATACATTGATTATTCCATCTTATAATAATTTCTTTCCCCTCTTGAGTTTTATCCTAACCTTGAACCTTGTGGTAACCTAAACCCCAGTTTGGTAGACTATAGACTAGCGCCGCATTCCCGACTTCTTTTCGATCAGGCCGTATCTTACCGCAGTCCACGCCCTGGCTAGTCCCTTATACATTACTAGTGTTATTTCCTATTACTGTAATTACATTCAGTGACGTTTGTTATTCGAAATTTAGTTATCTCTATTTTGTGTTTTTCAAAATTGCATATTATTAACTACTTTCGTTTTACTCGTTTTAAATGCTCTACTATTCTTCACATTTTCAATAGTGCAACTTACATCGCATATACTATTTTGTTTCATTTTCTCTCGTATTTTTCCGTATGAGTATTCTTAAGCTATTTTATAACTGCCTGATTTGTAGTCTTACTAATGTAGTTTCAGAGCTTAAGACTTATCTGCCAATCTTTCACCATTGTTATTTGTTGTCATTCTATTCTTCCTTGTATTGTATATATAGGTCATTACTATTAATGGTTATGCATCGTGCTTACTTATGAATATTCTTTTAGCTACGCTATTTTGTATGTGTGTGTGTGTGTATAACTTTGATTTTCATCTAGTTGCTTTGCGTAAATCGCTATATAGTAGTATTTGACTTTTGTTGCTTTTCACATGGCATTTTATAGCTCATCGTTTATTTTAAATTTCGATGATGAAATTTTATATAAGTGGGGTATGATGTAATACCCAGTTCCGTTGTAAATATTTTCCTTATTTATGAATAAATGTTTTTCCCAAAAATTTTCTATAAAAAATTCATTTTCCTATTCCTAATAATTTTCATTGTATTTCATATATTTTTTCTATTAATCTCCTAAGTGTTTCCTCTATTTTACCTTAACCGATTATTTTTAGTTTTAAACACAAAACCCTAATTCTTTTACCCTAATCCAAACCTAAACCCAACCCGGCCTATTCTTTCCCTCTTTCTTTTATTTTCTTCTCTCCATGGCCTGGCCCATTAACCCTTTTCCTAACTTAAACCTAAACCCAAACCCTAACCCTTTTATTTTTCCTAATTCTTATTTCCTAACCCAGGCCCAGCCCCACAACTACCCCAGACCCGACCCGACCTACCCGACCCGAACAACCCGACCCGACTTCCCCAGCTCCCTCTTCTTCTTCTCCCTTTCCATCTTTCCTGCCTCTCTTTCCCCTACGACCCGCTCTTCCTCACCCCGCGTGCTCACCCCACGTGCTCACCCCACGTCCTCCCCTCCCTCGCGCTAACCATGAAGCCGCTCCCCAACGACCACGACGACGAAGCCCACGTTCCTGCTTCCTACTCCGCATGACCCGCTCCTGCAACGGCCTCGATAACAAACCCCACGATCACCGCCACCTTCTCTCTATCTCTCCCACGCAAACCCTAGTTGCCATCCCCATTGACAGCCTCCCCTCCCACACAACCCACGACACCCACTGCTTCATCACCATCTCCTCCACCAACCTCCGAGCTTCCCTCTCTTCCCCTCTCACCTCCCTCCTCCTCCGACCGTGGGGACCCCCACCTCGACCTCGTGACCACCTTCGCTCGCCTCGACCACCTCCTCCCTCACCGTCATCACCATTACACTCGTATCAAGCTTCTCTCGAGCACCTTCACCACCCACCGACACCTTCGCCAAGACCCATCAGAACCCACGACTCCAACCCGAGCTCCTTACCACCATCTTCACTTCACCCCAGCAGCTCATCTCTTCCTTCGCCGTCGAGATCACCAGCGAGCCACCACCTCGCAGCTGCGACTGCACCCTCGTCTCCTCCCCTAGCCTTCACCTCATCACCACTACCCACCGCACGCACTTTCTTCCCTTCACCCTCGACTCCCCAACGAGCACAGCGCCACCACCAACATCTTCTCCATCTCCGGCCACCTCGACCTTGCCTCCACGCTCCGACCCCAACCCCTTCTTTCCAATTCGAGCCCAAGCCGGTCCCCTTGCCTCCTCTACTCCGGACACGACCCAGCTCCACCGACGATCTCGCCTCCACAGCTGCCACAGCCACCCTATCACAAATCATCAAGGCTGCGCCACGAGCTTGGGCCAGAGCCGAGACGTAGCTTGTTGTTGTTGTTGCTGTTGTTGCTGCTGCTGCTTGCGTGTTGTCGTCGTGCCATGATCGTGATCGTGCCCGTGCTGTGCTCGTCATCGTTGCCGTGCAATTGCCGTCTTCAAGCAAGTTAAATATATATACATACATACATATACATACACACACACACACACACACACACACATACATATATACATATATATATATACACACATACATACCCGACTTCCCCAGCTCCCTCTTCTTCTTCTCCCTTTCCATCTTTCCTGCCTCTCTTTCCCCTACGACCCGCTCTTCCTCACCCCCACGTGCTCGCCCTACGTCCTCCCCTCCCTCGCGCTAACCATGAAGCCGCTCCCCAACGACCACGACGACGAAGCCCACATTCCCGCTTCCTACTCCGCACGACCCGCTCCTGCAACGGCCTCGATAACGAACCCCACGATCACCGCCACCTTCTCTCCATTTCTCCCACGCAAACCCTAGTTGCCATCCCCATTGACAGCCTCCCCTTCTAAACAACCCACGACACCCACCGCTTCATCACCATCTCCTCCACCAACCTACGAGCTTCCCTCTCTTCCCCTCTCACCTCCCTCCTCCTCCGACCGTGGGGACCCCCACCTCGACCTCGTGACCACCTTCACTCGCCTTGACCACCTCCTTCCTCACCGTCATCACCACTACACTCGTATCAAGCTCCTCTCGAGCACCTTCACCACCCACCGACACCTTCGCCAAGACCCATCAGAACCCACGACTCCAACCCGAGCTCCTTGCCACCATCTTCACTTCACCCCAGCAGCTCATCTCTTCCTTCGCCGTCGAGATCACCGGCGAGCCACCACCTCGCAGCTGCGACTGCACCCTCGCCTCCTCCCTTAGCCTTCACCTCATCACCACTACCCACCGCACGCACTTTCTTCCCTTCACCCTCGACTCCCCAACGAGCACAGCGCCACTACCGGCATCTGCTCCATCTCCAGCCACCTCGACCTTGCCTCCACGCTCCGAGCCCAACCCCTTCTTTCCAAGTCGAGCCCAAGCCGGTCCCCTTGCCTCCTCTACTCCGGACATGACCTAGCGCCGCCGACGATCTCGCCTCCACAGCTGCCACAGCCACCCTATCACAAATCATCAAGGCTGCGCCACGAGCTTGGGCCAGAGCCGAGACGTAGCGTGTTGTTGTTGATGATGTTGATGTTGCTGCTTGCGTGTTGTCATCATGCCATGATCGTGATCGTGCCCGTGTTGTGCTCGTCATCGTTGCCGTCCAATTGCCGTCTTCAGGCAAGTTAAATAGACATACATACATACATACATACATACATACATATATATATATATATATAGACACACACACACACACATACATATATACATATATATATATATACACATACATACATACATACATATATTTATATATAGTCTACATTTATGCTACCTAGATCCAACTAATTACTGCTAACCATCTTGTTAATTTAACGTTGGGACCTTCTAAAGGTTACTATTCGTGTTTAAATCAAGTAGGAAATTCATGAAATGATTTTCGTGTGGCTGAATAAGGGAAACCAATAATTCGTTGAAATATCATATACATATAGAAGTGTTTGATGCGAATCTCATGAGAAAATAAGAGAAATCTAAAATAGCGGAACTCATGATGTTTAGACCCTAATACTGTTAACAAACACTCTGTAGAAATTTGGTGGCAAATCGAAGTCATTTTCACACATAAAGTGACACCCTAATTTCAATACCAAGCTTGCGTTTTACCGAATACTGGACACCGTTAAATTCATAATTAATTCCAGAAAAATATAATCGCAGTGTGCCTAGGCTCGTTGCGAAGGGTACTACATAATCCTTAATACGACATGTAGTTTTACTGTTAGATATATCCTCTGAATCTCGAAAGCAAAGAACTTACCTGACCTTAGACTGCAGCCCAGAGCAGGAACTTACCCCTTGATATGCATTTATACACCTGAAATCTTAATGTTTAATTGTGATAGTGTGCAGATCCAATTACCG
Source organism: Agapanthus africanus (assembly GCA_030015575.1). Lineage (NCBI taxonomy): Eukaryota > Viridiplantae > Streptophyta > Magnoliopsida > Asparagales > Amaryllidaceae > Agapanthus > Agapanthus africanus. Next base: position 485,610,217 of record CM057350.1, read on the forward strand.
CTGCATATACAATTGTTCTAGATTTCCAATGGTACTGGTTTCAATAAATTCTAGTATCATTTGGTATTTAAATCATATTTTAAACGGATGACATGTACGGCAGTTTTCTGTCAATTCAATTTGCGCCCTTCATCAGTAATCTGATCATAACTCCTAAACCAAGTTGACTATTGTTAATCTGTCTGATGTGTTGGAAACATAACAGATAAATCTAAATATTATCTAACTGTAGCATTGTCTAATTATGCTCCCAAAAGTGAGTAAAACATGTTATGAAACGTACTTCCAGTTCAGAAATTGGATTTCCAGCAGAGAACACTTAATATGAAATGACCATAACTCGTAAACTTAATACCTGATTGACTCGAAACAAATTTTAATGTATAGATAATTTAACACGTTTTTTACGCCTTTTATATTGTTTCGCCTAATCATGCACATGTGATTTTATGTGATTTTTCTAATCCAACCGATACCAATTGCTCATATGTTTTTAGCAGTGCATTTACTGTATTCACATCATGTTGCATGACCGTCATACCCTTGTAAATAGTATTCATTTGCATCGATAACCTAGTGACCTTGTTACATTACCAAGTGATAAATGTTAGTGATTGGATGGTGGCAAGAACGTTAGTGTAAAAGCGTGAATGAATAAGTGAAGTGATACGTACTTGTACACAATCAGCGGAACCAATGAGTTATTGCATTGTCGACGCCTATGGGACATATATAAGTGTAACTATAAATGGTATGGGATGGGTATGAAAGCACTTATATTAGTGTCATAGGTAAGATATCGAGTATTGTCCATTTATCTTGGATACCAGTCGAGACATGCTTGATGGAGAGCGGATAGTATTTGGATTCATGGTCGGTGTTTGATATAGACCGCGGGATGTGGGTTAGTTTGAATGTGAGTTCGATCAACGGAATCGCAGGAGTCCCACTGCCGGCATATGTAGCGATTTCGGGAGTCGTGTGGATGGTGTTTCTGATTCTTAGCGAGCGTGATTCGGGCCCGTGTTCACTTACCCCTGGGGCCTACTTTTGGGTTGGGGATACTTCTGCGGTGGTTGATGCTCACACTTGGACTGACGATAGGTTTAGTGACCTGGACATTGAGACTTAGAGACTGATAGTTTTAGTGACATAGACATTGCATTGATTACTGATTTGTTACACTGGCTTTATTATTACATGTACCGGTTATTTCATGCTTGCGTCATTACTTTATGTTACTGCTTCATGTTTATCATCATTGCACATATTACATATTCATATATATTGCTATTGTGTCGCTCTGACGACCTGAGTATTCATGCTCAGAATGGGGAGTGGATTTAGCTCGGATCAGGGCCTGTCTTATCTCGAGGATACTGTGGACATTTAGATTGAAGACGCCGGCGCTATTTTTTCTTTTGACTCTATCTAATTAGTTTTATATCTGTTTTGATAGAATTAGTGACTGCATTTCTCATTACCTGTGCTATGATTACTGATTACCACGTAATGCTAGAAGCCGAAATATGACTACGGCAGGATATTTCCTTGACCGTAGGAGCATGGCTGGCCTTGTCACCTCTCGTATTCCGTATTTTGGGAAGTAGGACGTGACAGTGCTGCTTCGTTCATTCCATTTATCAAATACGACAAAAAACCCGCCCCAAGTGTATGTGGAGATGAGTTCCTCATCACGCAATAATTGAAGCCATTTTTGATGAACTAGATTCTTGGAGCGTGTAGGGAATAATATCATGCAAATGTTGTACAGAACATAAGCTTTTGTATATTGAATAATTTTCCCCCGATCGGCATTAGTCCCGAGACTACTAAAAGTCTCATACACCCACGTCGCAAGTACGACACCATCTTTCCTCTTCTCCTTCAGGGGATCAACTCCTGATACGTCATAAAAATGTATGAAGGAACTCATATGTCCTTCATAAACAATTAGAGAACATGTGATCGGGAGACCAAGAATCCATGATACGTTTTCAAGAGTGATCAATGTCTCTCCAATGGGTAAATAAAAAGTGTTCGTCTCGAGTCGCCATCTCTCAACTAATGCAGATATCAATGGTAGGTCATGTTGTTGGTGGCCAACTCTACGACACTCACCAAAACCCCATTCGTCTAATAATTCAATCTACTGATCCATCAGAAACTATTGCGCAGATATACTCGTAGATTCAAGCGCAAGAAAATTTTCCCTATCTTTACCACTCCAAATAGCTTTGGAATTGTGATCTGCTTGATTATACAATACAATATTTTTCATGGGGCCATGATTGTATTGAATAGATGATATCTGCGATGCTGATGGCTGGGTAGAATTGACTACATTCACTTTTGATTGTAATTTCCTTGTTTTTACGTTCTTGGAGTTCTTCTTTACGAATATTTTTTTGCGAAGGAGGAGGAGAAGTCGATTTAGCCCTCTTTTGTGTAGCCCTCTTTGATGTATCCCTCTTAGGTGTATATTTGCGTCTACCGGCCACTATAACTACATAATAAACTCAAAAATCCTAAATATATTAACAAAAAACCCTGCATAAATAAGACCAAACTCTAAACTAATAAAATTATTGATTTATGTTATAAAATCGATTCAAGAAACATGAGAATACCCATCAACAATCATAATTCAAATCACAGGAAAAAACCCCAATTTACATCTGAAAACACTAATAAAAACCCCTCAAAAATTAACAAACCCTATACTAATTAAAGTAATTCATTTACCTTATGAGACTGATCCACGAATCAAGAGAATTCCAGCAAGAATCGCAATTCAAATCATAGCAAAAATCATCCAATTTCTTCCGATCTCTAACCTTTAAGCTGCTGATATTGTGCTTAAGTTGTTCGGACGGTGGTTCTTTTTATTAAATGAGAACCGCTACTTTAAGTAGCGGTTAAATCTGAGCCGTTCGATTTTAACTGCTACTTTAACTAGCGGTTAACATTAACAGCTCAGATTTGTTGGTTATATCAATTTATCTAACGCTGTATAATGTTCTGTCCCGATCTAGATACGGAAATTTACTTTGAATTTATATTTATTGGAGTTATCCATGTGCGATGTACGTGCTCGTAAATTTGAAAAGATTTTAAAAGTTTCTATTAAAGTAGTAATAACATTCGGAAAGATTCTTTATTAATAATCTAAAATATTTGAGATGTTTTTTAGAAATTTCATATAATTTTTCGAGGATTGAAATTTTTTTTTATTGTATATCATGTCAAGAATTAATTGAATTTTAATTTGAAGCTCGTTTCTTTTTTGAAGTGGTTTAAATAATATAAGTGGGTTATGTATTACTTTTTTCCCATTTCAAGAGGCATGTGAGTGAGGAGTAGAGAATATTTTTATTTTTGAAGCTTTCCTTGAAAAAAAGGAGGGGAGACAACTCAGGGCTATTGGTTTTAGGTTACAAGGAAAAGAAATATTTTTAACCTACCAGGCTAAGAATCCCACCATAATCGCACCAAGCAGTTGGCTGGGAAAGTGTCTAATTAAGGAGATAGGAGGTCCCACCAATTAGATAGCCCCCTGTTGGCTTCTTGATGGGATGCCGGCGGATTCTCTTGGTGGTAGATAAAATAGAGCTCTGACTGTAAAAACCATCTTTTATATATTTCTTCATGAAAACATTTCGTATTGATCATTGAAAACCGGCTGTCTTGAAATTATACGGGTTGGACGAAGACGAAATAATATGTATAGTGCTTTATTTTACCTTTGCTTTAAAAAAAAACAAAATGAACCTAGTATTGCCCTCAAGCCAGGCAAATGAACAGATAAAACATATTTCTACATGTCTTTCGGACCACATCTCTCTTATAAACAAAATCCACGTAGGGTTTTACCTTATGATAGAATCTAGGGTTTTAGCTTTAATACACCTAACAATCTTTTTGGTTTCTTCTTCCTTCCTTTTAAAGACAAAAACCAAAAGGCATGTGAGTCTGTATATGATGCACATGCTAACTGCCACAGTCCTTTGTAATTTTCTAAGAACTATTGCCATGGAAATTGCAAAAGAAAAATTCTTAGAAACTACTTTTTTCCAAGTTTGTTCTATTTAAAGTCCTAATTGTGAATGATTGACAAATACCAGCTCCCCGATCTCAATTAATGCTGCAGCATCCATCTTTGGTGCATCTGTTTCCCAATCAATCACTAGGGTTGTGGGCCTTGGTGTTGGATTTTTGAAAATCTAAGTTGCATTAAACTACCCTTAACTCTTAACTATCATCGTTTTTCAGTTGACGATCTAAAGATTTTTTGTAATTACAGGCTTACAGCATAAACCCCTTGAAATCAAAGTTCAAGGGAGTGGAGCATTTTATTTTTTTGTCGAACACTTGAAAGGTAATTCAGTGAAAAGTAAATTTGAGAGCAGTGGGCATAATCTCAGCCTTTCCTGAGATTGATATAGAAATGAGTGAGGGTTGTTGCCTTGTTGGTCTTGTGGTCTTTTCTCTTGTCAGTGCCTGTACCATTTTTTGCATTGGGGTAACAAAACAATTGCATGTCCTCGAATTCACCTCCACTGTTATTTACACCTAGTGACAAGCACAAAACCAACTCTGACCTGTGACCTTGTGCACATGTCGTTTCAAGCCCTATATAGGTGTGGAGTTGCGATAAGAGTTAAATTTTGAAGGGGAGGTAGAAAGTATGCAAACTATGCTTATACCCAAACAACATTAAAAAGCAGAATCTAATCATGTTGCAACTTATAAGAGGGGTGTTTGGGAGAAAAAAGATGACAAAAGTAAGATCAGGTTAGTGTTAAGAGAACTACAGCTATCTCAACTTTGAAACAGAATGTCTACTCCGAAATAAATACCAAACAAGATAAAGTTGGCATTTTAATGTAAACTTTCGCTAGCTCTATGAAACTCCAGTTAAAACTTTCGCTAGCTATGAAACTCCAGTTTAGAAACTTTAACTCCATTCCAAAACAGGGCCTCTGAAAAATAATAAAGAGAGCAAAACAAGCTTTAGTACATTCAGCTCATATTCTTACACGGGATTAAATGAATCCAACCTATTTAAGCAATTATCAGATAAATGGAATGGAGACATGGGAAAGATTAGAGAAATATTCTTCCTTGTACCAAATCACTTGCAGCAAAACTGCTTGATTGATAACTTTTCTGGATTAAAATCATTACATGCATTTGATAGTATAAATACAGTATAGCTTCCTCATTTTCCCTCACAGGTGATGCATACACACCTTAAACCCTATACCTTGACTTATGTAACAATCAAAAATGATATATGTGAAGTAAAAAGAATGGATGAAACACTGATTTTACAAAAAAAATAAATGAACCAAGGGGTTAGGATTTTGTACAAAGGTTATAAAACGGCGGCAGACGAAGGTGGCAACAATTTCAGCCCCCAAATTTCCTGCATAAAATAGACAGAGACAACTAAAATTAGATACATGACATATTATGCTTCCGATATAACTACGAAAAAGCTAAAGACGCGTGAAGAAAATAAAAGGGGAAAAAAAGAAAGTGTGTGCGTGCGCTTTTTTTTGCTGTGTGTGTTGTTTGGGGTGGGGGTGGGGGGGGGGGGGGGGGGGGGTTGGGTAGAAGATATTGCATCTAGCATAAGAGTATGAGCCAAAACTAGATCTACCTGTCTCCATCAATTAGAATTGGGTCAGTTAGAGTCAAGGCTAGCCTGACTAGATAGTGCTCGTATTTATAATATTTAGCTCATGTAGATAAGAAAACCAAAATTCAAACACATCAATTTGTACCCATAACCAACCCCAACTCTACTGCTCATCAATTTCGATAAATTTTTGAATTACTTTTGGTAAGCTAGTTATAGTATTGAATCGCAAAGACCCACACACTAACCTAATATCTGTTAATAGAGTAGTCAAGTTGGTCACCCAATTGGAATTGGGCTAGGATCCAGTCATGAAAATTTTCCCTTCAAGCAATAATCAGTTCGGATAAGCCATCGTTGGATCAATGATCCCTGCGTCTAAAAAACCCTGCCACCAACCAACCAAAACCCTGAAGTTATGATGTGTTGGTGAAGCATATATCTTTATATTCTAGGGTTTTTTTTCCGTTAGCCCCCCTACTTCAATATTTTTCTGTCCCCCCAGTTAGTATTTACCTGTAGTCCCCCTATAATTATAAGTTACTCCTGCAGCCCCCTACTTCACTTTCGAAAATTATTCCTTCTCCCCGGCCGCCGCCGCCTTCCTCTTCTTCAACCCATCGCCTTCTTCTTCCTCCTCATCAACACCACCGCCACCGCCATCATCACCACCATCATTTTCCTCCTCCTCTTCCACCCATCGCCTCCTTCCTCCTCATCAACAACGCCGCCGCCGCCATCATCACCACCATCATTTTCCTCCTCCTCTTCCACCCATCGCCTCCTTCCTCCTCCTCAACACCGCCGCCGCCGCCATCATCAACACCATCACCACCTTCTTCTTCAACCCACAACCGCGGCCGCCATCATCAAAGAGGAGGAGGAAGAAGGATGACGGCGGCGGTGGTTGTGGGTTGAAGAAGAAGAGAAAGAAGATGGTGGTGATGGTGTTGATGATGGTGGCAGCGGCGTTAAAGAGGATGAAGAAGTTGGTGTTGATGGGTTGAAGAGGAAGATGGTGGTGGTGTTGACGGTAACGGTGGCGAAGAGGTGGAGGAAGAGGAAGGTGGTGGTGGTGGGGACGGCAGCGGGGAACGGAGGCGATGGCGGAGAAGCAATAATTTTCAAAAGTGAAGGGCTACAGGAATAACTTATAGAGAGCTACAAGTAAATACCATAGAGGGAGGATTGAGAAAAATATTAAAGTATGGAGGGCTAACGGAAAAAAGAACCAATATTCTAATATGCCCCACACGTCAAGTACCCTATTATGAGTCGAAACCTGGGTTTTGTGCAAGGGTAATTTTCATTTTTGAATTAATCCATTTTATTTAAGCATCTGGTGGGTTTTGAACCAGGGTTGTGTGGATACCATTTTAAGGTCTCTGTGAACCTACCAAAACTCCCAACTTATGATGAGGGTTGAGCTATACTGTTTATATTCTAACATTACACGTGGATCTAATTTCTAGCTGAGACGAGAAATTAACAAGAAACTACGGTGCTTGGTGTAGAGTAAGAGAATAGAGGCAATGTAGTTACCATGACAAGCTTATCGTTTCTTGTGTTAGTGCCGCCATCTTTTCAGTAGCATCCTGGCTTGGGGCTGGAGCTTTCTCAACCTCTCGAGTCCTCTGAGAAAATTCTCTTCTTCAAATAGGTCGAGCTCAAAATTTGAAATGCCCAAAGTTAGCATAATTAGAGATCTATCTAACATCCTTTTGTCGTCCATCTCCAGCTTTGGACTTGTTCAGTGCTTTTTGCAGCAACTGGCCAAGGTTTGTTGATTTTGCTTCCTGCTCGGAAAAAAATATGATCCTCAGTAACAATGAGAGAAGGAAAAAGCTTTAACAGAGATTTATGAGGGGGGGAAACTGAGAAGGAAAGCTACATTTTTATTTGTTGAGTTTGAAGATTTAGACTTCTCCATCTCAGCCTCTTTCTCTGCCTTTTTTCTCTCTAGTTCAGCTTGCTTGCAGTTCTCCTGGTGCGCTCGCCGAAATAGTGTCACAAAGTTCAAGATAGTAGAGATCACTGTAATATGTAGATAAATAATTATTAACAATATATATGTCAAAGCCTTACTCTCAAGAGAATTTATAGATATAATAAGTCTGATGGAGATTAGATTCTATTATAAAATACTAGTACTTGGCATGTGTGTCGCATGTGCATACGCGGGGAAGCATAGATTTGCATGCCTAGACTATCAAAATTATAGACCCACTACAAAAGATATCAGACTTTAATTGGGTGTATCATGGTGAATTACAGTTGGGTTTTTAGAGTAGACATCTGGTGGTTCTCTAGCAGGCCAAATAATATTCTGATACCATAGGTCAAATAATATTCCCAAGAACATTACTAGCCAATGCAGCAAAGGGAGTTGATCTCATCCTGGAGACCTTTCCGAGCTGAATCTTTACCATCCGCCAGCTCATTGCAGGGGGCGAACAAAAGAGAGGTGTGTTTGAGTCATGGAAATAAAAATACTCTCATGCAGGTAGAGAATGCAGATCATCTTCCTAGAGGTTTGCATCGTGATAGGCAAATACCATATAGCAACTCCTAAAGGGAAGAGATTCATTACAAATTATATAAATGATAAAACTCAGTGCCAGATGGGGAAAGGAAATTCAAAATGGTTAAAATATCTCATCATCATCTAAAAGCCTTTTCCCATCAAAATGGGGTAAGCTATGAAGCAAAGCTCCAATAAAAGAAAATTTTACAACCGATTGTCGACCGGACGTCGGCCCTCTCCAAACAAGTGCCAAATTCCTAGTTCATAAAACTATGACAAGAAAGGGGCTTGTCAAAGTCCTAGATGACCGATTTCATCCTCCAAATTCTCAGACTATAGAAGAAGAAAAGAGGATATATTTCCTACATGTGATTATGTTCGATTCTAAGGCACAAAAATATCAGGGAGTGAAATGGAACATGTTCCAAAAATGGTTAAAATAATTTTGGAGAATAGATCAGAACATAAGAAAATAGCAGGTTTACGCCCAAATATGGGCCTTAAACAATTGGCTTATTTCTTAAGTCATTTAGGTTAATAGATATATATATGATGACAAGATTCCCAATACATGAAATAGCATGCAACTAAAAAACTTATCCAAGCATGACATGCTGACCAAAAGCTCACCTTGTTCAAAAGGGCAACGGGCCGGGTCTTCACCAAAATATAGAACAAGTGAGTCAGCATTCCTACCCTATCATCACATAAAATGGTAATCAATAGATGTTATAACATCAATAATATCAGCCATTAGCTCTCCCGCAATTGTAGAAAAGTCAGTGTTTAGAAGCATACCACTGCAGCATAAAGTGATGATAGCGACCGTACTTCGGCTCCAGCAACACCAGTAAACTCCTTCAAAGTCTATATAGAAAACATGGTGAAAGCAAAGAATCATAAACAGCAAAGGTTCGCTAACAGCCTTAAAAGTTATTATATGGAGAGGTGAAGCAACCAATGAAAAGAAAGCCACTTAATTTAAAAGTAGATCAAGGATCGGCATTATATTATAATTTACCTACTGAGTGCTTGCTTATTTTTCTGAACAATAAAGAACCTAAACTCCACTGTTCTCCTTACCGCCAAGAGCAAAAATATTTCCCTTTATTCTTTAATCTCCTCTTAATTAGCCAATTTGAACACATACCTTAAGAAATTTTTGTAAAATCTAATAATATTGTGCCTATGAAAAGTTTGAGGTATTTCAACATGGTGAGACCCATGATGCTGCTGCATTGGATGAAACTGAGCAAGCAGCCAATACAGGAATATTTTAACAGTGTCATCTACATAGAGACCTGATACGAACATTCATGGAACTTGAACTTCTTATTCTTCAAACACCATAGGGAAAAAACTGTTCAATTTTAGGGACGGCATGACATTCCAGTATTCGATGTTCAAAAGTAGGGAGGAGGAAACCCTCAGCAAATGACTACAACAAGAGATAAGCTGACAGTAGAGCTAAATAAATGCTTCTACCTTGCGAAAAACTTCTGATACAGGGCCATCATTTTCCGAAGCAGTCAGCTCCAACTCAACCTTTTCTATACCTTTGACGATAGCTTGCATTTCTTCAGCCAGGAACTTCAATTGTATCTGTGTAGAAAAAAACTCTTAGCAACACTCCATTCAAAGCTTTGCAAAACAACATTAGGTAAATAAATGCCAGAAGAATGGGGAAAATATCGTGGGTAAAGGAAGAGAACCTTTGATGCAGCTTCCAAACTAATAAAAGCCTCATGAAAGTCAAGAAGATGCGGTGACCTTGCAGCAAGGACCTGACATCCATAATTTAAACAAAATATATAGAAGAAATTAAACGATCAAATTTCTGATAAATAGCATAATAAAACTAGAACATAGAAAGTAATAAAATAACTAAAATGCAACAGCTGATGGTAGCACATCAAGCTATAAGAATTAAAAGATCAATAAACACTAGGCCTAGGTCTAAACAAACATCTATTATGAAGGTTAAAAAGGATATGATAGCTGTTCATTTAACAAAGAATGTACCCTTACCAGCGAGAAAATTGATTCATGCAGCAGACACAAAAGATTTGCAACAAAAACTACGTTGTTTAGGCATGTTTCTTTGTGTGTGTCATACACACAATGTTTGAATGTAAAATTGTTGTGGTTAAAAGAATATTATGTGGCAAATAGCATACTGCTCTAATAGATATAAAGTGAGACAGAAAAAAGATTTGTTCCTTTAAGAGAGTTACTTTCAGCATTCCAGCTAGCCCAAAATGCACTCAACTGATTGTTTTTTTTTATAAATCTAATCAAAAGAATAACTGAAAACATACTGAACAGTCAAACTTGTAAAGTTTACATGGAACAATATGTTAAATTCCTCGCAACGAAAAGTGCAGCAAAATCACTATACGAAATATCACATATTTTTATTTTACCTTGCACAAGTAATGCATCAACGTCATTTTGTTGTTGCCTTTAGTATCTGCAAGTTTCAAAAGGCTGTCTAGACGGAATCCAATGGCTGAACCTGTAAAGTCAGAGCACGTTTATATGAATAAATGAGAAATTTTAAAGTCTAAAAATATAACATCAACATGCAATAGACTAGCCAAGTATAAGAGTTAAAACTATTCTAGATAAATTCAAAAATTGCAACATGCAGTATGTGTACAAAAGAATGAAAACAAAGACACTGCCCTATCTGTAACTTATTCATACAAGGTCATTATAAGCTGAAACAACAGACAAGGAATTTAAATTACAAAGAAGCTCTAATTTGCTAATTAACGGAACCAGATATAAAAGCGAGGGGCAGTTTCAGATACCTCTAGCAGTTCCTTGGTTTAATGTATTCCCAAGAAATAGAATTTTCTTCATAATTTCCTTGAACTTAAATGAGTTCCGTAACTGCAAAATTCATATATACATAAACGTCAAACTCAAATTGATACCTTGATTTAAGAAGAAAACACACACATATAAGGGAGATTACCTCTGAACATGCAGAATCTACAATTTTTAAGCTCTTCCTAAGATCTGAGATCTGGAGAAAAAAGAAGGAAGAAACTGATTCATCAATTCATACAAGACCGTCACTTATGAAAACAGGGATCCACAACATTACCTGTGAACCAAATTGTATTTTGAAAGAAAAGACTCTTAATTTGGACTCCACCCGCGGAACTTTCATCAACTCTAGAAAGAACTGCAGCATTTTACAATAAGTAACCATTAAACTATAGTCATTAACTACTATGAAGGTAAAATTGTAAAATAAATAGATAAATAATTGAAAATGCTGGATGATAAAAGAAGATTGTTGTCCCCCACTGGCCACATATTAACCTTTTTGGTGAGTCGCAACCGACATGGTATGAAAGCACAAGCTATAATAGATCGTTGGTTAAAATTTCACCACAAAAAAATTAAAATAGAATCCCTCATCTTCCATGAACAAAACTGCTTGTTGGCATTATATGTGAGGGCCTGAGGGGTAATGTTGGATGGTCTAAAAGGATTGTTGGTCTATTACTCTTGTGCTTAAGATTTTCAGATATGCCAACAAAGGTACAGCGATGAGGTATAAAAAATAGTGCACTATGCTTATTACTAATGGGAGGGAAGTACACAGCTATCTACAAGCAATACTGCAACAATGCAGAAAGAAAAGCCTACATCTCTTGGTTGAATAATAACTCTAATACCAACTCAATCCTCCAACAGCCTATATTAGAAGTTTAAGGTATAATAGGTTGAAGTGCCTTACAATTTAGAACTTCAATAATGAAGATTTACAGTCTAGAAGATTAGTATACTAATGCATGTTCAAAGAGCCCAGAGTATTACCCCCTAGTTGGTCGACTATTAATACTAAAAACACACCCAAGCACACTAATCTGCTTCAACTTCGATGAGTTTACCTAGTCGTGACTGTTTAAAAACTAAAATTTGAATCGTTACATGTAATATAAAGTAGTTGGGCATAAAACAAAAATATTCCGTGCTTCTTTAGTAATAAAAATACACAAATTCCTTCTACAGTATTTAATTCCAAATTCAGCTCTATCCCATGTCTCCCTATCTTAGGGTATGATTATTCTAGCGTAAATATAATTTTTTTTCCCAAAACAAATGAAGTATATGTGGATGTCGCCATACAAGTAAACAAAGGAACGCTAGGCTTATAGTATAATTTACCTGCTCGCACTTTCCAAGGTTTTCCTTGTCACCAGTGTAGCCCTACATCCATTACACAGAGATTATGAACAGAAGATAAAGGAAAGAATCAACCAGTTTGGTAAAGATAATGAAAAGATGGTTAGTAATCAGTAGATGCACCTTAAGAAGCTCCATTTCCTCTTTGGTTGGACAAAACTTTATAAGATTTTCAACTTGATCAGCATCTAAGATAGAATCATCTAATGCTAGAGCAGCACTCTGTGGAAACATCCAATTGTCAAAATTTTCTAATTGCAGATAACATACTTAACTCTTCATATCTAAACTTCCAGAAAACATACTTACAAAAAATCCTTACTAGATATTATGGAAAAAGATGATAAAAAGGTTAGACGCGGTCACATGGAGAGGACATATAGGATCTAACACACTGCTTCAGTCATTCTTAGTGTTATTTATGGATGACCATATATATAAATTTAGGAAAGCTACAACCACATCAAGCTTGAACTTTAACTTACCATCAAATCTGGAAGTGGCATCTTAACTTTCGTCAGCATGATTTCAGTGTTGTTGGCCCGCCTTAGGTCAACCTAGAAAGAAGATGAAAACCAAAGCCATCAGTTATAACTACAGAAATAAAAGATGAACAGAAGAGAACATTATGAAAATATCTCTAAAACAAGTTCATAGAAGTGTATATTGTAACCCACAACCAAACTCCATATCATCTGTCATCTACCCAAAATTAAGCATGGTGAGATTTTTGTCAAACTCCATGTTTTTTTGGTAAGCATGGTGAGACGCTATGTAGCATGGGTGTGAATACGGATACCGGATACGATACGGATTCGCAATTTTCCAAAAACCTAGGATACATTATTCGTTATTATATCGATTTTTAATTAAATAAATATGAATATATATAGGGTTTTTTGCCGTTAGGCCCCTCTCCATACTTCAATATTTTTCTGTCCCCCGCCCCATAGTCTTATCTCTAGTCTCCCTATACTTATAAGTTACTCCTGCAGTCTCTTACTTCACTTTTGAATATAATTCCTCCTCCACCGCCGTCCCCACCGCCGCCGCTCTCCTCCACTTCAACACTGCCACTGCCAACACCACCATCTTCCTCCTCTTCTTCTTCAACCCATTAACACATCCTTCCTCCTCTTCAACACCACCGCCATCACCACCATCAACACCACTTTCTTCTTCTTCAACCCACAACCGTCGGCGCCGCCATCATCAAGAACACGCCGTCGCCGTCATCATCATCAAGAACACTTCATCGCCGTCATCCTTCTTCCTCCTCTTCAACCCGCCGCCGCCATCCTTCCTCCTCTTCAACCCGCCACCGCCACCGCCTCCCTCTTCCCCAGATAGATTGAAGAGGAGGAAGAAGAAGGGTGGCTCCGGCGGTGTGTTCTTGATGATGGCGGTGGTTGTGGGTTGAAGAAGAGAAAGAAGAAGGTGATGATGGTGTTAACGATGGCGACGGTGTTGAGAGGAGAAGGGAGGCATTGATGGGTTGAAGAAAAGGAGAAAGATAGTGGTGGCGGTGGCGAAGAAGATGAGAAGGTGGCGGCGGTGGGGATGGTGGCAATGGCCGAGAAGGAGGAGGAATCATATTCAAAAGTGAAGTAGGGATTGCAGAAGTAACTTATAAGTATAGGAGAGGCTAGAGGAAATACTAACTATGGGGAGACAGATAAAAATATTGAAGTATGGGGGGCTAACGGAAAAAACCAATATATATATAATGGTATTCTGTTGGATATTTAATGCATTTCAAAATTTTCAAGAGTTTAAATTTTCGAGAGAAAGAGAAAAGGCGTTGATTCGAGAGAGGTTGATGAGACATTTATAAGAGCGAATCCAAGAGCTTCCCTGACTTTCGGACACCGATTCGCGATCGGGAACGATTCATAAAGCATTTACAAGTATCCATGCTTCATAGGTGAGATGCATAGATTTCATCATATTCAAAAGTAAAATAGGGCACGATGGTGGAAGAATACAGCAACGGGTAATCAACAAATCATGGTTTAAAATCTCAAATAGTGAACGATATTGGAATCCGCAACGGCAACGGCAATGGCAACGGCCATGTTATCATTTGACTAAGAAAATTGAATTTATAAAAAAATTAAATAAATATTAGAAATAACTATAAATAATTTAATCAATGATGTCTAGGTTGTTTCTTTACATGCACCGTAAAAATAGATATACAATTTTTGACATTATTTAGTAATTAATGGTATCAAACAAACCAATGACCTATCAATAAACTCAATAACCCATTAATAATCTCATAAAACCCACTGATAACATAATGCTAAAAGTCCACTAGTCAATAGGTAAACCCGGTACCAAGGTTTAAGATCGCGGTACTTGAATGGTCATTTTTGGGATCGGAATTGGCCATCTCAGATCAATAATAGCTGAGATTTGAGACCATGCAAAGCTATGTTCCAAAGGAAATGGGTATATACATAAATTCATATGCCCCTCGGTGACTACTCAAGGCAGGTACAGTAGTTTCAATCTTTGCTGCTAAAAGGAATTACATAAAGAAGGCTAACTTCAAAAATGCATTCTTGAATCAGAATTCAACTATTGTTCCTGACAACCAGCAAGGTTTTCTAGTTAGTACATCTCCTTGTGCATTCTTATAACAAACTTCATGCTTCGTTTTTCTAAGCTTTCTCTGGTCAAGCACCTTGTCGGTGTCCCATGCCATGGCTCTATTGTTAAAGGAGCTCACATGTGAACACACACAGCGGTTGGAAAATTAATGGGGATGTGACTTATTGATGTGTGGTTGGCTTAACAGCCAATAGCTTAAGGTTTTAGGTTCACGACTCAACCGACTACTATGGCCACATATACAACTTCCAAATATGGCTATAGATGGCACATGTCCACTGTATTAAGCCAGTATATGTGGCTAACCTTTTGAAAATCAATACGCATACACTTTTACAAATTCAGAATGGCGGCTATAATGATGTTTAAAGATTTTTCCCGTTAAAGCTTCCGCAAGTGGCCGATACATGTCTAATGATGATGAATAATAATAAAACATCATAGTTCTTTTATTTAAAAAACTGAATATTTAGATTAAATCAGAAAAATCAAGACAAACAAAAAAATTATGAAAAAAAATTGTCGAGTGAATATCAAAGAGGGTGCAATTCAGATACGTATTTGATTTTCTAGTCTGCAAATCTCGTGCAAACACATATTTCTATCTGTAATAAACTATAAGAATTTTTCTAGTTACAACTATTCTATGAGCTCTCTCGGTCTTTTGTATCCATATCCAAAGAGGACTACTAACAAGCATCCTTCAGCAGCCTGAACAGCTTAACAGACGGCTTTACTTGCTCTTGCATAGTTCCTGTTAGTAGTGTTAGGGGAAATAATGCAGCAGACACTACAGACTAGCAGATAAGCTATTAAAACCTACTAATATATCAAATGTAACCAAAATTATAGAATGGTGTCAGAACTATGCTGAGATGGAAAAATATAGTGTATAAAACCAATCCAATTGCACAGAAAACGAAATAAACTTTTCAAAGGTATTCATAATTTACCAGATGAACTTTATCTGGTTTTGAACCCAGAGATTTACGACGTCCTTCAGCACTCGATCTATCTGCAGATTTTGGAACAACTGCAGAGAAGAGACTTTCAAGTTCTGAAACATCAAACTCCGAAGCACTGCAAGCAAGTTGTAACCAGGAATAGAAGTTGGAGAAAATTTAGCCATGTAAAATGGTATGCACCAATTATCATCTTAGATCCTCAAGATAATGCATGACTTACATGCCAGATTAAAGCAAGTATATCATTAACCAATGTGAGGGAATAAAGATACCTCAAAGGATCATCAAATCTTTGGAGTTCCGCCCACAGGCTTCCTTGCACAGCTCTTGTCACTTTCACCCAGTGCAACGGCTTCAACGATGATCGGCGAGGCGCTGCAGAAAAACTAGGGCCTGTTGGATGTGCAGGACCACGGCCTCTACCCAGCAAACCTTGTGAACCTGACATGCCTGATGGAGGAGGTGGAGGACCTCCTCCAGCCCTAGGCGGAACTGGTGGAGCGGGTGTACGTCCACCAGGAGGAGGAGGTGGAGGCGGACCGCCGCCACGTCCACCAGGAGGAGGCAGACCACTGCCACGACCGCCAGGTGGTGGGGGTGGTGGAGGAGCCCCACCACGGCCTCCAGGCGGTGGGGGTGGAGGGGGAGCCCCACCACGGCCTCCAGGCGGTGGAGGTGGAGGAGGAACCCCATTACTGGCTCCTGGAAGTGGTGGGGGTGGTGGAGGGGGAGCTCCAATGCGACCTCCTGGGGGTGGTGGTGGTGGAGGGGGAGCTCCGATGCGGCTTCCTGGGGGTGGCGGTGGTGGAGGGGGGGTTCCGATGCGATTTCCTTGGGGTGGTGGGGGTGGAGGAGGAGCTCCGATGCGACTTCCTGGGGGTGGGGGTGGTGGCGGGGGAGTGCTACTACGGCCTCCTGGGGGAGGCGGTGGTGGTGGAGGGGGAAAGCTACTTCGACTTCCTGGGGGTGGCGGTGGTGAAGGGGGAGCGCTGCTACTGCTATGACCTCCCAGGGGTGGGGGTGGGGGTGGGGGTGGGGGTGGAGGGGGAGCACCACTGCGTCCTCCTGGAGGTGGTGGTGGTGGTGGAGGAGGGGGAGCACCACTGTGTCCTCCTGGGGGTGGTGAGGGTGGAGGGGGAGGCCCACAATGGCCTCCTAGGGGTGGTGGAGGGGGAGGTGGTGCAGGAGGAGCACCCACAGTAGCTCCTGAAGGAAGTGGTGGAGGCGGCGCTGGTGATAATGTAGTTGCTCTATGGGGAGAAAGAGGAGGCTCATGCGTAGGTGAGGGGAGAGGAACCGGTGGTGAAACAGAGTACCCAACCTTGAAAGGGGGTGGAGGCGGTGGGGGCGGTGGAGGCGCACATGATACACTGGTATTTGGCCTAGGAGTAGGTGCAAGGCCTTGAGAGAAACCTCCTTGATGTCTAAGTGGAGGAGGGGGAGGGGGAGGGGGAGGGGGAGGCGGTGGAGAGGGAGGCGGGCCTCTCATTGTTGCTCCTGGGAACATAGGCGGTGGAGGAGGAGGCAGAGGTGGGCCTCTGCTTGTTGCTCCTGGGAGCATTGGTGGTGGCGGAGGTGGAGGTGGATGTTGGCCTCTGCTTGTTGCCCCTGGGAGCATGGATGGCGGCGGTGGTGAAGGAGGAGTAGGGAAGGAAGCCAAATGCCTGGAGAAAATTGGGGGTGGGGGTGGGGGTGGGGGTGGAGGCAGGGCATGGGATAATGACTTGGTTTGTAAAGGTGCATCTGTATGGGGATGTGGAAAAGATGCATATGATGAGCTCCCAAAAGACATAGGTGGCGGCGGCGGCGGAGGTGATGGTGGTGCTTTCCTTGGAAGAGAAGCTGGTACTTCTTGCACTTGTAGTACTGTGGAAGTTATGGCTCGATCTGTGGATGCAATAGCTGACAAGTCCTCTGCGTCCTCATATGCTTCGTCATCTTGAGAAATTCCAGAAATAGCTAACGCAGCAGGTGAACTGTTGTATCTTGAAGGAGGATGAGATGGCCTGTATACAGTAGAAGCACCCGACCCTTTCTTCTGAGGAATCCACCGAGGAACTGTCTTCGGCTTTGTTGGCTTTGTGTGATCACCAAGAGACTCTTGTTGTTTAACCATATGCTTTGATATGACCGAATCCGAAGGTGGTTTTATACCCATTGGTGGTTTCTTTGAAATGGCAGCCAAAGGCTTCTCGGTCGCCTGTTTGCGACCATCAAATGCAGGTTTTTGATGAAGCTTAAACTCTATTTTATTCTGAGAAACACTTTTATCTGTCTCTCTTTTATGGGGGGGCAGCTTATGACTCTTATCATCCATAATAGATTTCTTTTGTGCCACGTTGTTTACTTTGCAATCGGTTTTCTCTAAGCTGCTCTTCACTTCATCAGCAGGAGCTAATTCCTTGGGCTTGCCGCCTGTGTCATCCAGTGACACTGTCTTCTGGGTAACAGTGTGCATTGTAGCCCACTTAAAATTATTGGCTCCCTCTGAACTTTTCTCTTCAACCCCCACAATAACTACACTCTCTGTTTCTTGTTGTACCTTACCGATCTCTACTATGTCTTTCGCTTCGGCTGCAATTCTGTCAGAAATGATTGCATTTTCAGTAACAATCTCTTTATCATGGACAGCTTCGCTAGCATGTAATCTATTATCATCAAGAATTTCCACCTTATTTAGAAGAACATCACCGACCATATCCCTTTTGTTGCCTTTGACATCTGTTCCTGAAACAGAGTTTCTTTTAGAAACAAACACCTCCGTACAGCTAGGAATGCTATTTTCTGGTCCAATCTGCATTTCATATGCTGGAACTGGAAATTTTGTATCATGGCTCGCATCATCCAAAAGATTTTCAGTATTAGAAATAATGGTCTCTGTGTCCTGCTTACTTTTGGGAGTTTCTGGTTCAATATTCTCTGTAGCTGCTACAAAAATGCCGCCTTCCCTATAATGTTTTAAATCCTTGGTTTCTAATACGCTCTTCTCTTCAACTGCAATCACTTCATCTACGGTGATTAGCTTTTCAGAAACATCTGCACTGCTGATTTCTGATACATCCTCAGCTTGATCTGGTATGATCTCCCAATCCAGTTCAGAATTGGTGGTTGCTAGCATTGCCCTTGCTTCATCGGTCAAATTGTGGGTTTTTGACTTGGGTATCTCATCATCTAATGCAGCTTTGGGACCAGCAGAATGAATATCTGAATCACGCTTCGGTTCCGGCAAGTCCGCATTGCTAAATATCTCTTCTGCTTCAAAAAACTCATCTGTTATTGAAGCAACTTCTGCGGCGTCTTCATCTTCAAGGGCGGCATCGGATTGAATAGCATTGTAGTCTGAAAACAGTACCTGAATCAGGCACGAATAGGCTTTCAACTATCATTTATATAAGGAACGGAAACTGCCACGTAAGAGGAACAATCGCCTACCTCTGCTTTGAAGTCCTTTGGGAATTGATCCTTCGCATTCCACACAACATCAATTTCATCACGGGTCAGCACCAGTACATCAGATTGAACAAATGCAATATTGAACATGACCCTGAACATCATCTCCTCGTGTTCAAGATTATCATCCATATGAATGCACTCGATGACAATATCCCCTTGGACTTGACAACGGGCAGTTAGTTTGACTATTGTACTTTCTTCCTGAAATTAAGCACAAATGCTGTAGCGGTTCCACGCATTTAAGAAAACAATTATACGAATTTTATGTTTAAGAGATCGGTTACCTGTCTATAGCTTCTAATGTGCTTCTTGTTCTTTGGAGTCAAGAAAAGAGTCTTCGAGGTTCTGCTAGCAGGGGTCAAAGGATCTTGACCATAGACACGAACTGCCGGCCTGCATCCCCCTTTTCCATCAAAATTAGGCACAACTCTGAGAATCAAGTACTCCAACTTCAAGGGCTTATCCCTTGGAGGCCAATCCAACCCACTACCCCGTTTCGTTATATACTGAAGATATCTCATATGCGAAGGCTGAGGATTCAACGGAGACAAGAGATGGAGTAGCTCCTTAGGAGCTTGCTTATATACCATCTCCAGAGTCTTCTGCTCCCCTGTGTACTGCTTCCTATAAAGGAGAAGACCCGCAAGCATAAAAGCAAGGATTGGCCATCCTCCTCTTTCACAATGCATGAGTAACACATTGTGCTGCCCTTCCATAGATAACCAGCTCTCGCTTGACCTCAAGAAATGGTGGACCATCTCCAACGGAAGCAGAGGACATCCTTCATATTGCCGAGGATAGTCCATAACTGTCATATTGTACTCGCTCAAAATGTCGGAGATTTTGCTCCTTGCATCTCCCTCTTTGAAGTTAAACACCATGAACGAGGCATCAGGGAAATAATCCTGTAGCTGGGCGACAATGCCGCCCATGTAATCCTTGTACTCATCTTCTTCCGGCGTGTCCGTGGAGAAGCAACAATCGAAAACTGCAAACCACACATTTGTAGACATAACATGAGCTCATAAATGATGTTCCTAAGAGATTATAACAGTGATACTAAAAACTTTTTGCACATAGAATCCAAAGTTGGAAACTTTTCAAACCACTAAACATCATAAACACCAAATTGCCAATTAGAATCAAAATCCACGCAGAATGCACCATCTCACAGGAAAATCCTCTCAACATGAAGCAAAAATTGAAGAAACGCACACAAATCCAGTTAAGCTATCAAGGAACAGCTTTAAAGGGATCCTCTAATTTCTCTGAGAGAAGTAAAAAGGGATCCAAATTGATTCAAATTCAACTAGCAAAGTGCATTCAAATCACTAATCGACTTCCAAACTCTCCAATTCCCGACAAAATTAGCAGTACAAGCTTCAAAAACCCATCAATTCACCAAAAACACAATTATCAAGCATGATCCAACTCCTCCTTCACAAAATCCCATCGTTTTCCAAGATCTAAACACCAAAAAATTAAAAAAATAAACCTCAGCACAGTTGAATTATTACCGTAAACTCTCTCCGAGATCTCCAGCAACCGATCCGGCGGCTTCCGATAGAACAGCCGCCGAAACAGAGCCATCCTCCAGCGCCGCCGCCGTCACTGCCGCCGCCGGAGGAGTCTGTCGCCGCCGGCTCCTCGATCCACTCAAATCAGATCACCTCGCACGGCACGCAGATCAAATCTTCGCCTTCGCGATCGCTAGGGTTTCGAAATTGCAGTAAAAATCGTTTCTTTCTTCTTCCTTTTTCTTTTTCCTTTTATTTCCTTTCTTTTTCTTGAGGTCTAATTGCTTTTGCTTGCTTGCTTTTGAGGTATGAAGGTGCGAGGTGAAAGCAGAGGACTGGATGTTGACCGGTGACTGCAGGTGGTGACCGACACGTGGCGGTTACGCAAACGATCTTTCAAACGGAAGAAATTAACACTAAAAAAACCTTAACCATCCTGTTTTTCCACTAAAATACCTTATAACCTTCGGTCCTTTAAAACTAATCCAGAAGCACGCCGAATCGCTAGTCTCTAATGTTATAATGAAAACTCTGAGTATGTAGCTGATGTAATCAATTGATACTATTTTTTTAAAATAAAAATTAAGAAATAAAAAAACTCTTTGGATATATTTCTTATATAATTCAAATTTCAAACGGCTTATAAACCAATGCATATATTAAATTTCCAAAAGATATCAGTACGTAAATCATATAATATTCAGAGAATTATTTAAATCATAAGTAAGCTGTACGTGCACCAGCATTCTACGTGCAAAATTATAGTGTTTTTTTGAATTCACGCAAGAGGACTGACACGTGGCGGTGGAAGTACAGGACGTCAGAACAGGGTCGGTTAAAAGGCCGGTGTCGCGTGACAGCAAAATCGATTTTTACTATGGGAATTGTTTCGGGACCTGACTGACGATGCACCCGTAAATTTCACCCGCTGGCTCGTGCGCTGACCTGTGGGGCCCACTAGAAAGTTACTTGAAAAGGCTGGACGTTATTCTTGTCCTTTAACGGGTCGGCACCCCGCCGGTAATTTCTCGCGGTGAATGTAGAATCATGTCACCGCCTGGTATTCTTACCGGCTGCCTTTTTCACTTCCTGTCATTAGGAACTGTTTGGTTGCAAGATTGTGAAATTTGGAGTACAAAATTAGTACGGCTGAAATTTCTGGATTTGGTAATTTGTTGTTTGGTTGGTTTTGGATTCCTAATATTGGATTTGTAGATTCTTGTAATCTTTTGTTGGTTGGTGAAAATAAAATGGGATTTGAATTTGAGGGTTTTAGAGAGAGAGGGTTATTAAATAAATAAAGTACACGGGTCTCATCTAAAAGTACAATGAATGGTGCCAAATCTTTGAAAATCCTTAAATTTTTTAGTATTCAAGAATTCTTATTTTGTGGTAGGCCCCCCATAAAAGATAAAGAAATCTTAGAAATCTAAATCCATCAACCAAACACAAAATTATGGAATCCTTGGATTCCACAATCCAAATCCATACTAATCCTGCAACCAAACAGCCCCTTAACAGAACATGATTAAAGACTGATGATTACCTTTTTCTTGTAAAATGCTAATCCAAAAGCATAGCAAGTTAAATTTTATTATTTGCCCTTCCTTCTTTTTTAATCTAGACATAATAAGTATGTACATCTTTTCTCTTTTTTCATGGGAACTGTTTTTATTTTTCAAGGCAATGTGGAAAACTTTTCACATTGTATAGCTTTTATATTCTACAATAATTATTTAGTTTTTCACTAAGAATAAATACACATCTCATCAAAAGTATTTTAAGAAAGCATGTGCTTATTGCCATCACATCTTTGATCATAACAATACCCATCTAATTTCATTTTCAATTCAAGATACCATTTTCTATCAGGGATTAAAAATTTTAAGTATTTGATCTTGTGTTTGATGCTCTTGTGTGGTAATTTGTTCGTTTGTCTTTCATTTAATGTTTAATTTCATTTGTATCTGAATATATATGTCATATGATTCTGCAGTTGTTTTTTTGTTGATCTATCGAGTTCATATTTGGTTCATTTATTTTTTTATAGCCATATCAACAAAATTATATTTCACGTATTTAATTGATTTGAATGAACCATCCGACTCCTTTTGGATTTAAATATTCGAAGTTATGAATATAAGTTAAATTAGTACCTAATTATAATGGAGGTTTACATGTATGGTATACTAGAATAACTAAATTAATTAGGTGTTAATTTTTGTTTGCAGGTTTATACAAGCCAATTGCAGGATATTCAACTCAAGCATACCGTTCACTTCGATTTTGCGTTATCATGTCGAAGAGCCTTTTTTTTTGTACTTTGCTAATTTTGATGGAGTATTTTCGATACTAGATATGTTTTTCATGTTCCATGGATATCTTTTGGCAATTTTATTGGTTATTTTGTACGCTATTTCGAGTGATGCCGACGAAAGTTCTGAAAATTTTGCTTGTATTGTAAGCGGTTTTAGAATTTCTGATGTCCGAGAAATAGGCTTTTGAAACTCATTTTATTAAAAAATTTGCAGTTTATATGCTTTCTATTATCTTTTCATGAAAGCGTTTCACATTTTTTTAGGTTGGAAAGTATAGGTATTTAAAAAAAAAAATATGATGGTGTGTGAAACAACAAGCACCATTTGATCTTGTATTGAAAATGAAATTAGATGAGTATTGTTGTGATCAAAGATGTGATGGCAATAAAGACTTGCTTTCTAAAGAAACTTTTGATGAGATATGTATTTATTCTTAGTGAAAAACTAAATAATTGTTGTAAAAGATAAATGCCATAGAATGCGAAAAGTTTTCTGCATTGCCTTTTTACGGTTAGGTTAGCATAAAGAGAGAGAAAGATGTACATATTAATTATGCCTATATTAAAAAAGAGGAAGGAAAGGTAAATAAGGAAATCAAATATCGGCCTCATTTATGAGGGTGTGACCATAGTCATTTTGGGTATGGCAATAGAAATGCCTTTTATTAAAGTTTTTTTTATATTGCCCTCTCGAAAAGGTGAATATTTTAGGGGGGAACATCACATATATACCAATTTGGTACGATATTTGCTTCATATAGGCCTTTTCTTGCCGGTCATATCATATGGAAGGAAATTGTCTGCATGTTTTCTTATTTTGTTAGGGGCTTGCATATGTCACTATACTTTCTTGCCCTGTTCAACTAACTTTTTCCTCAAACCACAGAAATCGACCGTTTTGAAAATAATACCATGGGTATATGAATTGAAAAATCAGTTTCATGTCTTTGTTTCAAACCAAACAACAGTAGCTATTAGTTAAGCATCCTTTAAAAGAGAACAAAAATTTGATTAGGAGGCTCACATAGTACGTAAATGACACCCATCCCCGATCCAAACAATTGAACATGCAAGAACAAAAGTCATGCCCAACTCAATCATATACAAGACCCTAAAGAAAGAAAAAAATAAAGAGGCTCATCCAAAATTCATGTGATGCTCTCAAAAGGCACTACAAAAGATGGTGCACATCATTTGCAACACATGATCCATCAATAGGGTGTGGCCACCACCGATGGCTGGTTAGGTCAACACTCACCATGGCGGCATGCATCTCTTGTCATGGTGCTAGAAATGATCTCATTATTTTTCATACATGCCTCTATATATCATATTATAAACTGTAGATGAACACTCTATAGCTGTCAGGATCATTCTTTTGACTGTAAGTTTTCTCCTGCAGCAAATGATTTGGAAAGCCCTAATTCCGCATCAAATTAAGATATTTATATGGTTGGTACTTGGAAACTCGATCCTCATAAAAATATAACTTAATGAGACAGAAGTGGATTGGCCCAATGAAATGCGGGTTATGTGGAAAGGATGTTGAAACGGTCGGCCGCCTGCTGTTCAGATGTGAGGTGACCTCGTAGATATGGGATAAATACATAACCCGATCAACAGAGGGTGTGATGCCTTCGTCTATTCGGGATTTATGGGGGGATTGGAGACCCGGAAATTTCGGAAGAGAGCGTCTTCCGGCTTGGGATATCATAGTTAGTGCCATATGTTGGATAGTTTCGACGGAACATAATAATAGGATCCTCAATTCAAATATCAAATCAATAGCTAGCCTGATATATAGCACTTATATAGTTATAATGTTATGGGCAGGGGCTGCAGCGGGCAGAAACCGCAAGGGACTCAGATTGACGATGGGAGGGGATGACGACCGGAGTGGATTTGCGGGTTGAGGAGACAGCACAGCGCCTGCTATACTAGATGCCACGGACTTTGGGTACATGAGGAGAGGAGTTGTGGACCATGTGGAGAAAGGACCACTGCAGGGCGTGGAGACGTAGACGAGGATGATGGATTGGGACATGTTCTTGGGCTTATTCTTTACCTTTTTCAGAAAATATGTCCTGGTACTGATACTCTGATGATTTTGGTTTTTTTTTTATTATTATCTTGTATGGGATTTCTTTCCCGATTTTGATTTGGCTTGTATGGGGACTGTTTCCCAATCTTATATTTTGGTTTGTCTTTATACTTTTTTTGGTTATGTTGTTATTTCGTTAAAATATTTTTAATGAAACACAGTGCTTCTGCGCTCTCAATTTTACTCAAAAAAATTATTAAAAATCTACTTGTAAGTGTTAATATCTCGCATTGGATGGTTCCATTGATCTTTCTAATATAAAAAATCATTACTTCTAACTATATATTGGATGTGACCCGAGAGGGGATGGAAATCACACGGCTTTTATCACTTACACGTTTCAGAATTATATAAAATCAAGATGGACAACTTTTTTACACTAGTACAATATAGGACCGTCCATACGAATGGGAAAATCTGTAAGGGCAATTTTTATTTTGCCCCTACGGTTTACACCGTAGAGTCAAAATATGTCTCTACAGTAGGCATTGTAGGGGCATATTTAATCGAAAAATCATTAAAATTTTATTTCAGTTATTGCCCCTATGGTGCCGCAAACGAAACCCCTACGGTAAGCAGCGCAAAAAAATATAAAGGGTATTTTAAAAAAATAAAATAGCAGATAAGCATCTGTAACATTTCAAAAAAATCAAAAAAATAAAATATTATTTTTGGGAATTTTTATAATTTAATATTAATTTTTAATGAATATTTTAATATTTCGGTATAATTAAATACCGATAAATGGGGAAAATCTTGGAAAAATTATGGAGAATTCTAAAATAGGTATTTTATGGAATTTTGCCATTTTAAAGTTTTTATGATTAATTATATGCTAATTTAGTGCTAATCACGATTAAAAATCGCTAATCGGGTTTTTAGCATTTTTGGTGCAAAACATGCACATTGTCATTTTTCCACACTTGTTACATTTTCTTACATGTTGTGGGTAGTTGGTTGCCTAGGGTTACCTTTGAGTGAGAAGGAATAAAGAAAAGGAAAAGAAAAAGGTTGGAATGATTAGGAAAGAGAGAAGAATGGATCAACCCTTCTTTTTTTAAACCATCCTCCATCATTTTCCCCTTCTCATTCTCTCTCCTCTCCTTCCCTTGCTGCTGCAGCCCTCCCTCTTCTTCCTCCTCCCTCTTCAAGCTTAGATCCACCATGGAAATGATCCCGAAACCCCATTTCGACTTCACAAAACTTACTCAAGCTCGAGAGGATCGCATTGGACTAAGAAAGAGTGCATCTTGAGGACTTTGAGCAACTCAAGAAAATTCTTGAGTTGCCAAAGGAGGTAATTTCTGCACCCCAAACATAGTATTTCAATTCTTATTGCATCCATACTAGTTTCATGTCGATATAGTGTCGTTTGATGGACTTTTGAAATTTCAAGTTAGGGTTAGGAGTTGAATTGAGTTGTAAAGTGAAAATGAGGCTTGTAGTGATCTTAGAATCCTGTTAGTGATGTTATATTGGACCAGACCTGAGAGTCAAACCCAAAAATACGGAATTAAGGGACTTCCGTGTCGGTTTGTGAGATGTTTTAGTGTGCAGGAAAATCTGGAATGTGCTGGGAGTTTTGCTGGAAAATTAAACAACTCCAGGGACTCATTTGAGACCATAGGAACCCACTGTAGCGAGACGAACCTTATTGGATGAGCCAGGGCCGGCCAGGCCGGTTTTGCCTGCAGAGGGGCTCGGCCACTTGGTGAGGGGATGGGTCCGGGTTTCTACTGTAGTTCACATACATCCTATACACCACTCTAGACTTGTTTGCTTGCCTTTATTTGGCCTAAGACGAAATCTGGGATCATTTTCTTGGGTTGCTGCTTTAAAATGAGTTTTGGTTTTGCGTATTCCGATTTCCAGATTTTGATATTTGTGCATTATCTCGATCGTGTGACGTTTGTACGTCTATATCGAGTGATTTCGGGTTGTTTGGCGAAGGCTAATCATAGGTTCTAACCTATAGGCCTTTTAGCGTATCGTGTTGGTTTTCGTGTGTCGTTTTAAGTTTCGATTTGGTTTTAATGCGATGCGATACGTGTGATATGTAGGTACCCCCATGGCGATCCGAGACGATGCAGAAGATGAAGGCAATATCGACACCGACACACAGGATACAGGTGAGTAAATTTATATCTACGGGGAGAAGTCGGGTGGATGGCGTATAGCACCCCCGCAGTTCGTGGTGATGTATACGAATACGTATACACACATATCTTGATTATATATTGTTGAGTTTATTGATAATAAAGATAGATTTTAAGTGTGATTGGATAGGTTAGTGTTGCGAAACCCTAGAGTAGTGGTTGCACCACACATACACACACACCCATACTTGCATACATTCTTCTTTCATTTGTGCTTATACGGGAATATGTATTTATGTGTTCACATGGGTATGGGACTATGTGTTCACATACTAGATTTGAGGATAGTATTTGGGATTTGAGGTGAGTCGATGAGATTGATTTGAGACCGTGAGATCGGTGATATAGCAGGATTCGTATTTGAGATACGTCATGGTGTCATAGCGGATCTTTGGACGACGATACCATGTGAATAGTGATAATAATGAAATGATCGACATGTGATCGTGTTATGAGATATGATATGTTGGGATATTTATAATTGGCCGCATTGGGCGATGTGTACCTCTTTATGATGATATGTGCCGATGATATCGGTTTGTTTGAGACTGTCGATCAGTAGTCAGATCATGATTATATTGATGATATCAGTATTGTACTAGGCATAGATCAGTACCCGGATTATGATCTTTGATAAAGAGGATACCAGTTGAATAATGTGATGAATGTGATTTTGACCGTACCCAGATTTGGGGATGCCGTACGACGGATTTACGTACGAGCTATATATTGATGTTTGATCCGCACTCTTGACTTGGGAATATTTGATTATAGATATGGTATCGGATGTGATATTATCGAGGCGGGATCACCGACTAATATATATATATATATATATATATATCGATTCAGATGTTAGGCGGTTTCCTTACCTTCAGTTAGCCTGTTAGCTCAGCCCTATAGTTTAGTATAGCTGTATGACTCATATTACTTTAAATGCAGATTTGTTATCGTTGTGTTTAGTATTTATCTCCCGCTCATTATTGTTGTTCGCTCCGCATCGCCTGCTTACATTATGATTCATATTCTATTGTTGATATCATGCTGTTAGGACACCAGCACCGTTACCGATGACGCGTATGTACCACGTACACTTACTTGCTGGCTCACACACATCTTCATCGGTAATTGCCATGTCACGAACACTTTAGAAAATACTATCTCATTGACATAGGTTGTTAGCTAATAATTTAGACATGATATTAGTGTACTTGCCTTATATGCTAGATTAGACATTGTAGTTATTACTTGCTACTTCATGCATGTTATTATTCACTGTTATGCCGCATTCATGGATTCTTATGCCTATATTCACTAGTTTATGTGCTATTGAGGTTTTGGATTCGGATTTCCATGATATTTCTGGATTTGGGAACCGTGGGGATTTCAAAAGAGAATAAGTAATTGTTTTTAAAAACCCGGTTACCCTTGATATGATATTTCAGTGCGTCCACCATGTGTTTTCTCGGTGCTGAGAGTGACATGTGAGACCCGAGTTCGAGGAGTGGAGGAACCATTTCGGGTACATGGTAGACCCGGTAAGGTACCCCGGGGCAAGAAGCACGTGGTGATGACGATGTGAGCCTAGCAGGGGAGCACTACCTACCGGTGATTTTACTCGACGCGTCGGATATCCGGAGGATACCGTCGTGGTCTTGTGATGGATGTTAGGGGCCGGTCTGGACTGACGGCGCCCTAGATAGTGAGATTGAGACATTGAGATTTGAGATATTGAGGTACAGAGGTTGCGACACTGAGACATTGAGATACTTGGATTTATGTTTTGTGTCGATGCTAGACACTGTTTTATGCTGATTTCATTATGATACCTCATTTTATATATATACAGAAAATCTCACTAATTTATGAAAGCGGTTTCTTCAGTACATGCATTCTGTTTCATGCATTCATACATCATCCATATGACATATTGCTACCTGAGGCACTGACACGGACACATGGGATTACACTTGGGTTAGATATTTACTCTAGCCATTGTTATAGGCTGCTGGTTATATATTTAAGGATATATTATGATCGTTGACCTAGGATTGCGTTCATGCGATTTCTGTTCGTAAATATTTTCTACTCACGAGTTGGGAACTCACCCCCGTTGTGCCACAGTTTCTTGCAGGTTTTACCGTACAGGTTTCTTTACGGCTTTGCTGGCACTGCTTCTTTTCGGGTGACTTGCTAGTAGGTGGGTTTATTTGTATCGTACCCATCATTATACTTTGTATATTATTATTCTGTTGTATCTAGAAGTTCCATCAACCAAACATGTATTTATTTCAGAGATAGAGACCAGTGATGTTATTCTTTCGACCTTAGAGTCGCGCGTTGTATTTCTATGGATTTCTTGTAGTTTTGAGTTTCCTTTTGAGTTTTGATCCTCACCCTTGGCGTTGTATATTATATTGCTTGTGTGGTTGTGACCGTCGATTGACGAAGAGCTAGCTCCCACTTGGGGATGCCTTTTTTTTATTGATTTCGTATATTATTCATGTTGTATCCCGTTTGGGGGCCAGTATTTACAAAGGAGACTCTGCCGAATTTTTCAGAAAATACTTGTTGTTTTTAAAACGCATAATTCGGCTTATGCTATTAAAACTACTTGTTTTAAGTTGGTTTTTCCTTCACTCTACTACTTTTCTTGGTTTGGATTTCTGGGTTTTCGGCTTACTTAGATTACGTACGCCTCGAGACGTTTCGTAGTTTAAGTGCCGGTCAGGTTCTGTACTTTCGGGACGTGACAGCATCAATCCCTTCCAAAAATTTCCCACGCTCTAATTTTCTTTTCTTCCCGTGCCCCTTCTTAAAAAAATTTCGCTAACTCGTCGTCGCCACCTCCACCGTCGTCGCCATCTCCACCGTCTCGTCGCCACCTGCGCCGTTGAAGCCCTCCTCCTCCTTCCCGGCATAACTTCGTCGAGCAAGATCTGTCGATTCCTCCACCTCGGCCGACTAAGCCTCCACCAACCGTCGATTACTCCACCGTCGCCTCCTAGCCGTCGATTCCTCCACAAGTTAGTTAATTGATTCCATTTTCAATTTTTATTTGCCCAATTAATTTTGATTTTGATTTTGATTTCTTTAATTGCAGAAATTAATTTATTATTTGGTTGTTTTTGTTGTTAATATTGTTGAATTTAGGGTTGGGGTCAGGGGTTTGGGGTCGGTTAGGGCTGGGTTAGGGGTTAATTAGGATGATTAGGGTTGGAGTTAGTGTTAATTAGAGGGTTAGGGTTAAGGTTATAATTAGGATTAGGGTTAGGTTTAGGATTAGGGGGTAGGTTTAGAGTTAATTAGGGCTATTGTTATATTAGGGTTAATTAGGGGTTATTGGTTGGGGTTATTGTTATGACTAGATTCAGGGGTAAACTTATTATTAATTAGGTTTAATTATTAGGGTTAGGGTAAATTTTTAGTGAATTGTTGTAGGCAGTTTAGTGAAAAGCAACCATAGTTTAGGGTATTTTAGTGAAAAACCTACAATTGTTAAGCGTATTTTAGTGTAAAAAATAAAATTCAGCAATGGATTTTTTACTAAAATTTTTTAATGATAGTTTAGTGAATAACAACAATAGTTAAGGGTATTTTAGCGAAATTTATAGTTATTTAGTTAATTTAAGAAGATGAATCGTTTAGTTAAATTTGTTAAGATAGTTTAGTGAAAAACCAACAATAGTTAAAAGTATTTTAGTATAATTTAGTAAAATTGAAGAAATTTGCTGCTTAGGAAAATTTTTAAGGTAGTTTAGTGGAAAACAATAATAGCTTAGTGTATAATACTCGATGAAAACGTAAATTCAAAACTTTACCGTAAACGTAAAAAACTTTATCCTAAACTAAAAACTTCAAAACCGTAAAATTGAAACGTAAACGTAAAAACAATTTAATTTAAATCTTACACTGAGTGTATATATGATACTCAATGATAATATAAAATTTTCATATTCTCATCGATAATCATATATGAAAATCAAAACGCGCCTTAGTTCTCGTCTATCGATTAACATATATTCAATATTCATCGTGACATAAAATTACACGAAAATTGTTAAATATCAGACGATATCTGTTCCTGTCTAAATTGTGGCGTTTAACAGCCAAGCTGAAATCATCTTGGCAGCGCTCATGTGCAAGGCACGTAGTGTTAATGCCATTGGCTTAGGCAGCGCCTCACATGCAAGGCATATGGCGCTAATGCCATCGGCTTAGGCAGCGCCTCACGTGCAAGGCCTGTGGCATGAATCCCATCAACCTTTAGCAGTACTCACGTGCAAAATACGTGGCACCAATACCATCGAATTGGGCCGCGCCACACATGCGGAGCACGTAGCGCCGACACCAAATAGTTGAAGCACTTGCTTCGTGTAGAGAATAATCTTTATTTTTGGAAAAATAATTTCTATAAACTTTCTAAAACAAGAAAAATTCTCTCTGATAAAATAGAGAGCTCTTAGATCAAAGATCCAACAGTATATAAAATTCACCCATTGATCTTTATGATCAATTTGATCAATCGAGATCTCTTAAATGAGATATTTTTTCAAACTAATTGATCCTTCTATGCTCCTATAAATAGGAGCCCGAGAGATCAAATTAGAGATAGATAGACCCCCTATAAGCTTCTGCTACCGAGAATTTAATTCTCTTCTAAGAACATTTTCTTCCTCCTCGAAATCCTAGGTAAAATATGAAGAAAAGATCTTCCTTATCTACTATCTCCATTTAAAAGAGGCTTAACCTCTCATAAGAACTTGGTTCTTCCATTAGATAAAAAATCTATGAGCAAAATCGTTTCTAAAACGAGAAATTAAGATCTCAGGGAGAGATCTTGATCTCAAAATCCAAGATCTAATGGAAAACTCAAGTCTTCTCATCATCAAAAGATATCAAAAGCAAAAAGTCAGAGCTTTTTGCTCTGTGAGACTTAGTTCTCCATAAAAGCATGATTGTTTAAGAACTCGAGACCTTAATAATGGTCAAAAGACCAGCTTCGCATAAGTTTGATGGTTAATATATCATCTTCTGAAAGTTTGAATCTTTCCAAACAGTAGGGTTTAGACCCTTTAAAGAACCCTAGCTCGGTTTGCCTCACGTGTTGAGCATGCACGCCGAGCCGTTCAGCTCATATGGCCGCGTCACGTGGGAAGCACGTAAGTAAGATAAGGACCTTATTCGGCTCAATTCGAGCCAAGAGCCAATATGCTCATGCGCTCATGTGAATGTCGCGTGAGCAAGCCCTAGAGCTGTAGGGTTACTAGGCACAGTCACAAGGGTCTACAAGACATCAACCATGCCTGATTTAAAATTTAGACGTGCCGAACAACCTAAAGCGAGGATCTTTGCTAGATAATTAGGATTAAACATGCAAGTAAACATCTTTACAACTAAGAGAGAGGGATTACAACCTTTGTAGTCCGCTCCTTCGCTTCATAAGCTCCGAGTAGTAGTCCCTTCGACGCGATCCATGATCTCCCGGACTCAAGAGAAGCTCCACAACCCGAATGATCCATGCTTGCTTGAAGTCTTCCTTTTCGAAAATGATCTACCTTGAAGTTTCTTTAACTCAAGCTCTCACTTCTCTAATCAAGTATTAGAGAAGAGAACACCCTAATCTAAGTGGCTAGAATAGATGAGGATGATGAAGTAGGAATTTAGCTCTCTTTTGTTCTCACACTAATCTATCATAAAAGAAAAACCTAGAAAACTTTTCAAGAGCTCAAGGAAGAAGAAGAAGAATAATAATTTCTTTTGTGATGAATAAGGAATTGTTATATCATTACAATTGCAACCATGGTTAAGTCAAGAAAGACTTAACCATTGTAGAGATTTAACTAGGGTAAAGGGTGTGGGTTGGGTTAAGAAAATATCTCCAAAAATATCAACACATAATATCTTTGTAAGAAACAAAACAAAAGATTCTAGAAGCTTCTAAAAAAGATTAACCCAAATCAAACCCTAACCATATTTAATCATCACTAATTATGTTGCATTTGTAAACATAACTTGTTACAATATTATATATCACATATATAATATAAATTTGTAACAAAAGAAAATAATACAATTAACATATATCGTATATATATCAATGTATTATCCGGTGAGAAAATGAATCAATAAAACGAGCCAATATTAGATAATGTAATGTAATATATCACATATATAATTATACATTAAATTATCGAATCAACACTTGATCCGACAATCCGGCTATTTCTCAAATAACCGACTAATATAAACTGTATCATTTCATCGAATCAACACTTGATCCGATGACCCGGCTATATCACATATACCCGGACGATATCAAATATCGCGAGAATATAATACGGTATCTCATATCGTATTATCCTCGGTCCCGCACATACCACATATGTGCTCCTACTCCGTTTTGCCTGAGTCAAGAAACCTCTGTGTAGGACTCTAAAGAATCGTCAATACGCCGGTAGCAGGTGATGATCATATCAGACACCCACAAGCTGCAAGCGATCAGCTAAACGTAACAGCCACCCATGTATTGAGCGATCAGAAGATCAACAAGTAAGCCTGTACATTCTCCTGTGAATCCAATCAGTAACATTACCGTACAGTCCGGACTCTTCGTCTGATATGTCGCATATCCAGTCTAGGGGTGGTATACGTCAGACCCTAGTAACCGATAAATCATGTCGATGTGAGGCTCATAACAGGTCGAGAACCTACTGATAACACTTACCAGTAGTACTCAATATCCGCCCTGGCCAGGGACTTCCAGTTATAGCCAATCGAACACAGCACAACATCAACTCGCTATACCGGGAGAGACGAAACCCCTCCTATCGCTCATTGCCTCCATGTGATTCGGGACTGTACCCAAAAACCACCGTTTTGCACGCCCTCTTGGACGTGGTATGATGGAAATCAAAGTAAAGTGGGAATCACACAAGACTCTATGGCGATCTCGGGTCTACAGACTATCCTGTACCAGTGTCACCTGAGAACTGCCATCTGACATGAGGTATAATACCATCTGGAAGTTCTCGGCGAGTCCGTCCAGTGTACCCAGTCTCCACTGAGCACCCGTACACCATCTTTGATGTCAAACACCGATGGATATGGGATCATCCATCGCCCATCATATGGGTCAAGATGCGTATACGCTAGTCTACTCTGGTGTATCGATGCCCTGTCTCGACACACCCTCGACTAGGAACAGTTATAAGATGTACTCGTTGACTACCCTAGCCCCACTAGTATGATCTTATCATAGTCCCAGTAGTCGAGTACATATCCTAAGGGCTTTATCAACATATGAGAGCAAGACAGTAAACTAATATAAGTCAACATGTTAAGATAAAACGAAACCAAATAGCATACTATCATGACGAGCAAGAAAGTCCTCTCTATATATATCCAAGCATCCACTATAATATACATCATATGTACAACAATGTCCTCTAGGGCATATATATAACTAACAATCTCCCACTTGCACTAAGGCCAGCTGTTGTAGTATCTCATACCCAGCACCCCGAAGAGTCTTTCAAACTGTATCTAGGGAATGGCCTTCGTGAGTGGATCCGCAGTGTTGTTCTTCGTATCAACTCTCCTGACCTCGATCTCCGTGCGATCAACTATCTCCCGGATCAGGTGATACCGCCTCAGAATATGTCTGGACTTCTGATGGGACCTGGGTTCCTTGGCCAAAACCACAACTCCATTGTTATCGCAATACAAAGGTATTGGATGCTCAATAGACGAAACCACACCAAGTTCAGTAATGAACTTCTTTATCCAGACAGCCTCTTTGGCAGATCGTTGGCAGCGATGTATTCAGCTTCCATCGTCGAGTCTGCAACGGTATCCTGTTTGGAACTCTTCCAACATATCGCCCTTCCATTGAGGGTAAAGACAAATCCCGAGTGCGACTTAGAGTCGTCCTTATCACTTTGGAAGCTTGAATCGGTAAAGGACTCCACCTGGAGTTCTCCGTTACCATACACCAAGAACATCTCTTTAGTTCTTCTCAAGTACTTGAGAATGTTCTTCACAGCTATCCAGTGACTCTCTTCAGGATCTGCTTGATACCTACTCACTACACTTAGTGAGTATACTACATCGGGTCTGGTACATAGCATCGCATACATGATAGAGCCTACTGCCGAAGCATAGGGTATCCCTTGCATGTGTGCTGTTCATACCATAATTTTGCATTATTATATTCCCCATTCTTATTCAGTTTACAAATAAACAGGTGCTTTTGATCCATATCTGCTACATAGTTGCAGGTTACAGGTTCTCGGAACAAAAACTGTGAAAAAGATGAAAAGACGATACAAAAGTGAGACTACGACCAACAAATGGAAGAATCTTGATCAAGCCTACAGTTTGAAGACTAAACGAAGATCAATGGACGATTTCACAAAGAACAAAGGCAGCGCAAGGTTCAAGACTTCGACACGAAGCAAACGGTAAAGTCCACGATATTGTTCACTGTGGAAATCTGGAAGAAAAATAGAAGACCATCTGAGAAACCAAGTAAAGGAAATAGAAGAAACAAAGCAACAGAACATGCCCTGAAAATCTCAGCCTTTGATGCCCCTATACGGCCGCGGATCCGCGGCCAAACCTGCCTTATGGCCGCGGTTCCGCGGCCATTAGAAGCGCGTGACGGTGGAAAAACGTGGCACGTGCATCGCCCGTGTCGGTGGAAAATTTCTATGGTCGCTGGCGGTGCGTTGACTAGTTCTTTTCTTAGGGGGTAAACTTGTAATTGCAGACATGAATCAATTGTAACCCTATGGTTTCTATGATCTATAAATAGAAACCCTAAAGCTCTTTTTGAGATATGCCTCTTCTTGTGCCTCATTGTAAATCTTAAAATTCAGAATTCAATTCTTGAAAAGTATGAAGAGTGCATCAAATTAGAGTAAGTTTTCAATTCTTACCCTAGTTAAATTTTATTTCCATGCCCTAGGTAATTTCTTATCCGCCCTAATTAGATCTTTTATTCTCTGCCCTAATTAGATAGTTTAGAAAATGTTTTTTAATTCCCTAATAAGTGAGTAGTCTCCTCGCTTGTTAGGGTTAGATTTGGGGAAGGCTTAAGAGATGAAGATCTCTCACCCCTTTCTTGCCCATCACACGTTTTTATAGGACTCCATGCATACATGCACACACCGCTCCCTACGGCACCCTATCCCACGAGGTAGCGGTGATACCGTAGTATAAAGGACCGGTTGAGCGTGTTTTCCATGGAGGTTAGGGTAAGGATTAAGAAAGGAAGGACAAGAATCTAGAGGAAGAAATATCGTTCCTTCCCGATAATACTAATCCACTTTATTAATAATTACCATAACACCTAAAGAGATCTGATTTAGGGCATTGAAAACGGTGGGAATTCTTTAATTTTCCAAACTTAACCTAAACCTAACCCTAGCAAGATTTTAGTCTAGATCAACTTAGTTTTTAGATTTAATCAATCCGACACCAATCGGAATTAACTCGTTAGAACTATTAGGAAATACACAAAATCACTGTGGACCGACCCGTACTCACCGGCTAGCTACCAAGCGACGCCGTTCTTGATTGCGGTAATTAAAATTCTTTGATTCATCTTTTGAAAGCGCAAGCACGCTAAATCTCTACAAATCAAATGGCGCCGTTGCTGGGGATGGCGTGTTATTTTCTTTTTGCAATTTCAGGTTAATATAAAATTGAAAAATCATAAAAACTGAAAAATAAAAAAAAATATAAAAAAATTTATCATCTTGTTATTTTGTGAAGGGTATTTTCGTTTGAATTTTGCAGGATCGACGAACAAGTTCGGATCTGGAAAAATTCTGTAACAACTCCATTTTTAATGTACAAAGAATTGATTTAAATTCAATGTATACTTGGGGTATTTATTGGAGCTGATATCTCTTTAAGTATTTATTTCACTCCATAATTACAAGAAGGAGCTTATAGCTCATTGGTAATACCTTACACTGCTGAACCAAGCCACCAGAGTTCAAATCCCATACCCCACATTATTTTTGTATTTATTTTGTTTTAAATTCTTTTGGAAGTCAATAGTCAAAACGCCATAACTCACAAAATTTGTACTGAACACAAAAAAGTAAAAATACCATAAATTCCCCCTTGAGTTTCCCCGCCCCCCGACTACCTGACTCGGCCCGGCTCGGCCGAGTCGGCCGGCGAATCGACCGACTCGGTCCGGCGCCGCCGGCCGGACTCGGCCGGACGGCCGAGTCGTCAACATGGAAAAGTTCCGTGTTGACCTGGTCTTCTTAACTGCACACTCTAAATGCCTGGATCGGTTACCAAATGCTCAATAAATCCCTTTTACTCCAAGATTTAATGATTTTTAATGATTTTTTTATATAATTTTTTTAATATATTTTTATATTTTTATTAAAAACCCTAACCCTAGCCTAACCCTATATATACCCCCCATACCCTCTACCCTTTCATCCTAAATTCCTAAGTCCACTCTCTCAAAATTCCAAGAGAACTTTGGTACATCGGAAAACGAGCGAAAGGCGAAGCGCTGACGAAATCGACAGCGGAATTCCGATGATCGTGCTAGGAGCTCTCAACGAGGATTCGACACACCGGCAAACCCTCTACTTCTCTCTCACTCTCTAGTGTTGTCCAAACCCATAAGTCCCCCTTTTCTACCTTTCTTTTTTCTCATAAAAATACGACTTTACAAACCCGACGGAAATCGGAACAAACCGATTTCCGATTCGGTTTTCTATAAAATCTCACTTATCACCAATTCCATAATACTTAAACATCTTCATATTGACTATTAATCACTTAACAACTAATTTGAATAAGTTTTCTCACATGAAATGATAGTTTTTACAATATATCGTATTCTTTCACTTAAATACCATAATGTTTAGTTTTCACATTTAACCCTTTAACATTGTTATACCTTAAAGTAGTTCACAAGGTAATGAGCTACCTCCACACACACTCATATGCAAACATAACACGCTGCCTTGAAAACTTAGAATACGATAAAACAAGATTTTACAATTAAATACCATTTTCTTAATAAAACCTTTTCTAAAAGTTTTAGGTTGCTACACTTTTAAAACAAATATCTTTTAATAGGAAAATACGATAAGTTGTAGACATCGATCGTTTATCTAAATCTGACTTTGTGGTGTCTAGGCTAGGCAAATGAGTAAAGGTAACTTTAAAAGGTCCGTCTCACGATTCGTGAGCGGATCCCTCCTTCCTCACTTGTACTTACCTGACCACAATTGGCGGTGAAGAGGCGATTTGAGCCTTCTAACAACTTGTTTTTTAGATCATTTAGAAATAGTCTAGTTGAAATAGAAAACCCTAAATCTAAAATACGGAAAATCGACTTCCGCAAATAAATACCTTTTACTTTAATAAAACCGTATTCTAAAGGTTTAGTATTTATAAATCTTTTCAAAGCGCCACTACAACCCACCTTTGGAGAACCCGTTAGGGATAGTACGGTTTATCGTGCACCCTCGGCTTAGTAGTTGTTGCGCCACGGCAGCGCCCCGGCCATATACTCGAGGCCAAAATGCGGAATCAAATTTTTTTCTTAACTTTTAAACTGGCGCTACCGCGGACAATAAAACCCGGATTGTGACCATTAACCTAATGCTAGCTAACAAGAGAAAGGTAGAGAGTTATACCAAGCGATCCGTGTCCTTCGGTCTTCGTCTCCACTCCGATCTCCCGCGGAATCTCCGTCCGTCGCCTCCTCATCGAAACGGGCACCACATCGCCGGGTTCTTTTACAGGCTCCCACCTCTGGACCGAGGCAACTCGGGCGCGAAGTTGGCTAGCCGACGCGTCCAAGGGTACTGTAGGCAAGTGTAGAAAACCTTTGTCTCAAGGGGT
Source organism: Agapanthus africanus (assembly GCA_030015575.1). NCBI lineage: Eukaryota > Viridiplantae > Streptophyta > Magnoliopsida > Asparagales > Amaryllidaceae > Agapanthus > Agapanthus africanus. Next base: position 485,649,602 of record CM057350.1, read on the forward strand.
TTATGTAGTTGCCATAAGGATGATGGAGGTGGAGGAAGAACTTTGGAGAAAGCTTGTGAACTTTGATTCAAAATGAGAATGAGAATAATTTTCCACCCTCACCAAAATGAAATCCCTCTCTCTCTCTCTTTGTGGCCGGCCCCCCTTTAGGAAATATGGTGGAGGAAATCACAAAACAAGAAGGAAGGTGAGTGTAGGAAAAGAGAATGGGTGACCACATCAAAAGGTTATGATAACAATATCAAATCAACTCTCATCAAGATCTAATCCATTCAAATCACCAAAAAGCAAACCATCATGAAAAAGCAAAGATGCTTAACTTATCATAATGCCACAAATGCAAGAAATCCCCTCCACAAAAAGTTATTTGCAAACTTGCAAATAACCCCCTCCATCGGAAAAGTCCGGCCGGGAAAGAACAAAGGAAAACCGGCCGGAACTGAATGCAAACTGGAAACTACAGAAAACTGATCCTGTAATAAATTACAGGAAAACCCCGCTACTGCATATACATGTCCGCATTTGTATTTCCACTGAACACAAATACAAAGAGACAAAATCTACACAGTCATATACTAGGATCCGGCTTAAGCCAAAGCCGTCTAGTTAAAACCGTCCGATCACGATCCGTGCAATACCGCACGTATCTGATCGAACCCTGCCATATCTCCATACGGCCTCTACAGCGTTTCGCCCGAAACTTGAGTAACTGAGTGTGTGGTGGACTCTAAAGACTCGTCAATACTATGGCTGTGGATTTAACCACTAGCACGTCAGAGGTATTAGCCATACGTGACGGGCCACCAGCTATTGACCAAAAGGGACGTCGATGAGCGAACTCATCCTGACACCCTACTGAGCCTGTCAGTGAAAATATCCGTACAGTCCGGTCCATTCGTCTATGAGTATCGCATGGCGGGCCTAGGGGGTTGGTAAAAGTCAGACCCCCAAAAGCGGTACAAGTCGTGTCGGAGTGTAGCCCAGAACACCCTGAGAAATTACTGGAATACCTACCAGTAAATCTCCTGCCTCGGCCGAGGGCTTTGTGTAATGGCTCTCCTAGACATAGCGCGACCTCACCCCCAATACCGGGAGAGACGAACCCCTGCAGATCCGCTCACTGCCTTCATGTGGCTCGGGACTGTACCCAACTAAAACCTGTTTGCACGACTCCTTTGAGCCGTGGTTGGGTAGTAATCAAAGTACAGTGGGAACTCACACGAGACAAATGACGATCTCAGGTCGATGAACTAACCTGTACACATGTCACCAGGGAACTGCTATCTGACATCTGGTATAATCCCAACTAGCAGGTTCCCGGCGAGTCCTGTCCGGTGTACTCATAACCCAATGAGCACCTGTATACATCTTAGGTGAACCAACTGACACCAATGGCTTGTGAGACCGGCCACCGCCCCTCGTCGGGGTCTCGACTGTATACACTAGTCTACTCTGGAGTATCGATGCCCTGTCTCGAAACTCCCACGACTAGGGACCTTTTAAGGATGTGCTTATAGACCCCAGCTCCCACTTATATGATCGCCCTCATACTGCTGGAAGTCAAGCAAGAATCCTAGGGGCTCTATCAACGTGTAATAGCGACTCGTAAGGTTACCTAAAGCAGTACACGATGATAAAGATAAACCAGATAGCATACTATCATCTTGAGTAAGACTGTCCTACCGGGATAGGTTCTCCCTCAATCATTGCAATCACATGCCTGTGATCCAATAATTGACTCTGAGGGCACTATCTCCAACAATCTCCCACTTGCACTCAAGGCTAATTATTGCGATGTCGCATACTCACAGCCCGTGTGATACCGAACACCCAACTCCTCTACTAGTCAGTCTCACAAAGCTCGTTTGCGAAACTATTGTGTTCGAGGAATAGCCTCAGTGAGTGGATCCGCTGTGATGTTTCTTTCTATGTCTCTCTATATCTCAAGTTCGCGGAGAAAGTCATCTCCCGAAAAGAGCAATACCTGTCTTAGAATGTGTCTGGATATCTGATGGGACCTAGGTCATAAATGAACTCCAAATCCAAACTTCTTAGACTGTATCGTCAACTGAACTTAATCAGTATCCTGCGGCATGCCTTTCCCTCAGTATCCACCTGGACCACCTGTCCAAAATACTGCCCCTCGTCAGAAGGAAAACTATAACTCTGACAGCCACTTTGCCATCCAGGTCACCTTGGAAGCCTGGAATGATAACTGTCTCCTAAAGGAGGCTGCCGTTATCAAATCCCTAGAACATTCACTTATGTTCTAAAACTGCTTCCGATTGTTTCTCCAGAATTGGATCAATATCAACTTATTGCATCTACTGCAAGAACAACATCTGGTGTGGTACTTGACATCTCATGATTGACTCAATTGCCTAAGCAAGTGATCTGCCAATCATGCACATCCCTCTCCCCTTTAGTCTGTAAGACACCCTTAGAGAGGGTGACTCCATCACCTGCAGGTACACCACCGTGCCAGGAGTCGACCATTCTAAATACTCATAGAATGCTGTCAAAGTACCCAGATTGGGAAACCACCCAAATCTAGATCTAAAACCATAGATCCAGTGACCAGAATGTCTGATATAATATCCAAGTCCTATGTGGAGAAACCACTGTGTGTCAACCAAAGTATAACCGATCGTAGTATAGGAATATCACTTCCTACTCTGTGTATGTCATCCTAATACCAGGACATCACACCCTACTACCTTCTTAATAGATCCATCCCTTATTCTGATGAAGTCAAACCTATGACTGTCACATCCGAAATAGATGATCTATCTCCGCTGTATCTGCTTTAGTCTATAAATAGACCTAAGCCTCTTGCCCACTGTGCTTCCATTGCTCCCACTGACTATGACAACCCTCTGGCAGAGTCATATAGACGTACACTTCTAAAGCTAGTTTAGAACGACGTTATACTCATCCTCCTGCCGGGTCTCATACTCTGGAACAACAGCAATGGCAAGTCTGGGTAAACAAGAACCTCCCTGCCACCGTCCTTGAGCATACCGAAGTACCTCTCGGGTGCCTGAGGTTACCCACTTTATCTGCGGAGTGGCTAATGGAATGTCAAATCAGATTGGATCTTTAGGTTCTTATCAAATCTTCAGTAATCGTTTGCGGTTCTGGAATCACTTCCAGTTCTACCATACTCCCACTTCTGTTTTCTGAAAAAATCCATTTCTTTTAAAAATTGTGGCGAGTCAAGAACAATATCACTATTGATCTTCCAGATGGTAGAAAATCAACCCTCGTCATAGCCTGGGTCAACCCACAAACAACCATTACAGAAACGTGCCTTGAGTTATCCGGAGTCTGGTTTTAAGCATAAGCCGGACAACTCCCCGTACCTTAACAACGTTAAGATACGAACTGTTCTATATCCAATACAGGAACAGAGGCACTGATTTAATTGAACCAGATTCAAATCATGCAGCTGTCACCAGTGCATGTTAACTAAATGGAAGGAGGCCGATCAGCGTTACTCAACTTAGGAATGCTTCCAATTACGAGTAACCTGAAAGAGAAGCAAGTTCTCATTACTATCAACTGAATACCATACACAAGTATCTACATCTTCGATCAGCTTGAAGAATCCCGATACTTGCAATACCTGGTTCTCTACTTTACTCTTATACCTATAACTTCTCAAAATTCGGACCTTGTGTTTCTACGAAACACTTGTCTAAAACTAGAGAAGCCATAAGTAAGCCGAATATAGTACGAGGACCAACCCCTCTGTCCTAATGGACACTGGACAATATACAATACTTTGTGCAAGTCCCTTGAGTCTAATAACTCATTCACTGTGTGTCGTAGGTTGAAAACTGTACTTATGGTTAAGAAGAAATACACCGTTGTTCAATGCTCCTTACCTAACCATCCACTGATATAGGTAAATGTCATAGACATAATTTCAAAAAGGTATATCTCACTCTATGAAAATAGACGTACAGATATATCAATTTGAAATTGGTGCATAACAACGGATATTCAAAACCAAATATTTGCCGTCCGGCAAACAACCCAGGTGACTTCCTCAAATATCACTAATTACAACGAATCCCGATATAATGAGGATGATCACCTAATTCCCAATAACTTACTCCCACTCATTATCTGTAAAACCATACAGATGTGAGAATCAAACCTGGTAAATACATACCCTGGAGCAAGTGTCTAATTGGGAAATCAGTTTTCTTTTAACAGTACACAGTGAAACTGAAACATTGAAATGTTTCGATGGGGTATCCGGGTATTCCTAGTAATGCCTCTTCCATTATCCAGATTCACAACTGTAACTGTATAATTCTTTGCCACTTCTCCAAATCCCTTTTTTATGTCTTTAGTCATTACCTTCTGCACACCCCTTTAGGCCAAATGGTTTTCTTCCTTCCCTACCGTTCGGCACCAGCCTATGGTTTGGAAGAAGACTATCCAATAAGCATAATGGGTGTACTGTCCTAATCCTAGGAACACTCGCAATGCGAGAGAAGGTAAGGATAAAAGACAACCGAATAAACCTTTTTCCTATTTCTCCTGAACCAGAATCCATCCCCGAACTGGAACAAGTTCCTTTCGAGTTCGTATATAACCATACGATGGAATATCCAATATACTGTGGATCTTCGTAGTGATACAGAGTGTCCTGGAGAAATACAAAGGTGATTTAGGATTGGCGAAGAAATACTTGGTTTGGTCGTGAATATCAGTCGCAATTTACTTTGCCCTCCTTCTAATCCCTTTCTTTGTCTTAACTTAATACCTTCTGTACACCATTTAGGCTAATTGGTTCTCTTCATTCCCCACCGTTCGGCACCAGCCTAAGGTTTGGAAGAAGACTATCCAATTTGCGTAATAGGTGTACTATCTCCTAAACCAAGGAGTACTCGCAATCTGAGAGAAGGTAAAAAAGGAAAAGACAACTGAATAGTCCTATTCGTTTTCTCCAGAACCTGAAACCATCATCGAATAAATTCCTTCGAGTTCGTATATAACCATACGATGGTTTTGTCCAATGGAAGTGGACGTTCGTAGTAATACGGGGTGTCCTGGAGAAAAGGGTAAAAGTAAGAGTGGTAATGAGGTTTGCAACTCTGACAATCCAAAAGCCAATGTTAAGAAGGTTTGGTCAACTTGGTCACTGAGTCATAGTCTAGGGTCGGGTCAATGATCGCTGCCAAAGAGAGAGAGAAAAGAAACACTCAGCGTGCACTCTAACCTAGATCAGAATGGTTATCACTTTATCTAATCTGGAAACCTCCCACTGTAACCTCAAATTCTTCTCCAAACCTAAAAGAAGAATTAGTCGGGATCACCCGAGGAGTAAACCAACTCATCAGTGGGAATCGGGATCCAACTATCATCGCATGATAACGTGATGGAATCCACTCACGTCACCACACTCCAGAAGGTATGCGCATGCCTGGCAAGTTTCAGTTTCTTTAGAAACTCCCGATGTAGGTTTTTACCCCTAGGACCCAAGTGACCTTGACAATGCCAACATATCAAAGAGTCCTAGTCAAGTTCAACCCGTCATTATCTTGATTGCGTTAAACCCACCCGTACGAGTCCTTGACAATGCCAACATAACCGTAAAACTGTCCTAACCAATCCACTTATCCATGCGACAGAAAAGCATTACAGAGCTACCGAACACTACGCCTCGGCAATGCACGACATACGTAGCACGAATACTAAGCAATACTAATCTGAAATGACGGAGGGCTACGGCTGGTTTTTGGCGAAAAACCTTTAACGTAATGAACTTGATATCGTTGAAGGAACTGCATAATTTTTATAAAAATATAGTGACGAAAACCTTTGCTAAAGAGGTCACTCCCGGTGAAGGGATCTCGACTCTTTCCCCGTAGAATGAGGTGCAGGATATTCCAACTGAATACCACGATGCAAAGCAAAAGTAATCGGCTATAGTGAAATTATTGCCCTGACGCAAACTTCTGTTCAAGGGGTCACTCCCGGTGAAGGGATCTCGGCCCTTGCCTCGTCGACTGAGGAGCAGGATATTCCAACTGAATACCACTGTGCAAAACAAAAGAGAACGCCCTTGCAATAACAGCTTTTTGAAAAGTGTTCCAACAACATCAAAAAAAGTTTGTTTAGCTTGCATTGATCCGGATCAACGCAGTCCCATCAATTGATCACACCACAAAAGAACGAAAATAATGATGTACGTATATGCCATCCGCATTCGCCACTGGGTCCCGTCATCACCCGTTAGGTTACTTAACTAACGACAGAGCGGGGACTGGACTAGCGCGGATGCAAAACATATACAACATCTACTAGTATATATATAATATATAATTTTCGCTCAAGGCGTGATAAAATGCAACATCACAGAAAGATAACCAGCATCACAGAATAATACAGATATCTGGGATCCCCGAGTTTCATAGAGCCGCTACTGAAACCCGACGTTCCCCTGGTCGTGTGGACAGCCTGTGCAATGAAAATCCTAGACCCCTATGGGCGCGGCAAGTCACCCACCAAAACCTGAAGCGAGGCAGCCCCCTTCAGCAACGTGAATGGACCACCCAGCACTTCACGGAATCCGGTAACTTGGGCACCCCTCCTGGGTCAACCTGTACCCCCTACGAGTGCGGCGAAAAGCCCGCCAATTCTAGAGTGAAGCCCCCTCCGTCTCAATGCCATGAGATGCGGGCTCGTTGCCCTCTAGAACCCGGCTATCCGTGCACCCCTCCGTGGGGCAATCCTAGTACAGAAAGTAAAATATACATACAACGGGTACATCGACCACAACCTGGTCATGCCCTAAAAGAATAATACAAACAGGCAGTGACGGCAGTCCACATGTCGGACGCTCGCCCCGCAATATCAAATGTACATATAAAACAAAACTGTATTACCATTGCATCCAGGCTATCCCCCACGACCGATCCGCAACATCACAGCATAAACACAGAACATCAACGTGAATGTCACGTTCGCAAATCCGTCTAACCGGGCTATAGCAGTTAGACAGGATTTACCGATCGAGTGACATTCACGGTCGCAGATATAATGTAAATACTGTGAACTAGTATGTTTAAAATATCCGATCGAACAAAAATTACCAAGTGGGCCCCAAGCACTACTGTAGCACTCAAGGAAATCTGGGCCCAAAAATAACATTCCAAAAACCCCATTTTGAACTCAAAAGCCCTCTGGAAAATTTTGGTACAGTGAAGAGTCTAGACGGCGGCGGAACCGTGGCCAATGTGTGGGTTTGGCCGCGGTTCCGCGGTGATATGGTGGAATCACATGACCAAATTTTCCCAGAATGCTTAAAATTCCCTACACATCATTCTGCAACTTACTGAAAAAATTTTCGAGCCAAAAATAATTCGACAGAAAACTGATGTATACGATATCGGGTTTTCGGATATTTGATCGATCGAAGCTTTAAACATACTAAACCAAGCTAGACTAGGTTAATGGCGTGCTCTGATACCATGTTGCGCCACGGCAGCGCCCCGGCCATCTACTCGAGGCCAAAATGCGGAATCAAAATTTTTTCTTAACTTTTAAACTGGCGCTACCGCGGACAATAAAACCCGGATCGTGACCATTAACCTAATGCTAGCTAACAAGAGAAAGGTAGAGAGTTATACCAAGCGATCCGTGTCCTTCGGTCTTCGTCTCCACTCCGATCTCCCGCGGAATCTCCGTCCGTCGCCTCCTCGTCGAAACGGGCACCACATCGCCCGGTTCTTTTACGGGCTCCCACCTCTGGACCGAGGCAACTCGGGCGCGAAGTTGGCTAGCCGACGCGTCCAAGGGTACTGTAGGCAAGTGTAGAAAACCTTTGTCTCAAGGGGTTTATGTAGTTGCCATAAGGATGATGGAGGTGGAGGAAGAACTTTGGAGAAAGCTTGTGAACTTTGATTCAAAATGAGAATGAGAATAATTTTCCACCCTCACCATAATGAAATCCCTCTCTCTCTTTCTTTGTGGCCGGCCCCCCTTTAGGAAATATGGTGGAGGAAATCACAAAACAAGAAGGAAGGTGAGTGTAGGAAAAGAGAATGGGTGACCACATCAAAAGGTTATGATAACAATATCAAATCAACTCTCATCAAGATCTAATCCATTCAAATCACCAAAAAGCAAACCATCATGAAAAAGCAAAGATGCTTAACTTATCATAATGCCACAAATGCAAGAAACCCCCTCCACAAAAAGTTATTTGCAAACTTGCAAATAACCCCCTCCATCGGAAAAGTCCGGCCGGGAAAGAACAAAGGAAAACCGGCCGGAACGGAATGCAAACTGGCAACTACAGAAAACTGATCCCGGAATAAATTACAGGAAAACCCCGCTACTGCATATACATGCCCGCATTTGTATTCCCATTGAACACAAATGTAAAGAGACAAAATCTACACAGTCATATACTAGGATCCGGCTTAAGCCAAAGCCGGCTAGTTAAAACCGTCCGATCACGATCCGTACAATACCGCACGTATCTGATCGAACCCTGCCATATCTCCATACGGCCTCTACAGCGTTTCGCCCGAAACTTGAGTAACTGAGTGTGTGGTGGACTCTAAAGACTCGTCAATACTATGGCTGTGGATTTAACCACTAGCACGTCAGAGGTATTAGCCATACGTGACGGGCCACCAGCTATTGACCAAAAGGGACGTCGATGAGCGAACTCATCCTGACACCCTACTGAGCCTGTCAGTGACAATATCCGTACAGTCCGGTCCGTTCGTCTATGAGTATCGCATGGCGGGCCTAGGGGGTTGGTAAAAGTCAGACCCCCAAAAGCGGTACAAGTCGTGTCGGAGTGTAGCCCAGAACACCCTGAGATACTACTGGAATACCTACTAGTAAATCTCCTGCCTCGGCCGAGGGCTTTGTGTAATGGCTCTCCTAGACACAGCGCGACCTCACCCCCAATACCGGGAGAGACGAACCCCTGCAGATCCGCTCACTGCCTCCATGTGGCTCGGGACTGTACCCAACTAAAACCTGTTTGCACGACTCCTTTGAGCCGTGGTTGGGTAGTAATTAAAGTACAGTGGGAACTCACACGAGACAAATGACGATCTCAGGTCGATGAACTAACCTGTACACATGTCACCAGGGAACTGCTATCTGACATCTGGTATAATCCCAACTAGCAGGTTCCCGGCGAGTCCTGTCCGGTGTACTCATAACCCAATGAGCACCTGTATACATCTTAGGTGAACCAACTGACACCAATGGCTTGTGAGACCGGCCACCGTCCCTCGTCGGGGTCTCAACTGTATACACTAGTCTACTCTGGAGTATCGATGCCCTGTCTCGAAACTCCCACGACTAGGGACCTTTTAAGGATGTGCTTATAGACCCCAGCTCCCACTTATATGATCGCCCTCATACTGCTGGAAGTCAAGCAAGAATCCTAGGGGCTCTATCAACGTGTAATAGCGACTCGTAAGGTTACCTAAAGCAGTACACGATGATAAAGATAAACCAGATAGCATACTATCATCTTGAGTAAGACTGTCCTACCGGGATAGGTCCTCCCTCAATCATTGCAATCACGTGCCTGTGATCCAATAATTGACTCTGAGGGCACTATCTCCAACAGTAGTGCGAGATTCAGACCTCCGCAAGGAGCATTCGGTCTCGAAAGGTTTAAAATACGATATCTTAAGAAAATGATATTTTTTATATAAAATATTTATTGAAATTATTTTTGTATAAATATATGTATATTATCATTAAAAGATCTATTTTGTTATAATATAAATATTCCACTTTTTTCTAAAAATCACAAGACTAAGTTTTACATTAAAATACCATGAATTTCAAATAAATCAATATTACAGATACATACCTTTATTTATGTAATTAGGATATTTTTCACTAGAAGTATCACAAAATAAAATTACACTCATCATAACTTAAAGATGAATAATAAATACTTGGGGTGTATCTTGAAAACTATACAAAAGTATTTTTACATAAAACCCCCTCAAGTTTTATAAATTACAATAAGGACCCTAACAATTATAGAACTTCGATTTACATTTCATTTAGTCTGACTCGGATTTGAGTCTGATTATTTCTGACTTGAATATGATTCAAGTCAATCTATATTTTTTAATATTCCAACTCAATATGAACACATGAATCCCAGAATCCAGCTAACAATCTATACAACTTGACTGGATCAAACCATGGATATACATCCATTATTCCGTTATTCTATTTACCTGATTATGCAGTTACAACTTGTTTACTGATATCATGGTTTTGGTCAGTCATCCAACTTATACAATACAATACAACAATACAATCAAAACACTACGGGGTTTAAGGGGTAGATTGGTGCGGAAGGTGTTAGAAGTGGCACGAGACGGTAAGATTAAGACACCTAACCTATATTCCGTTGCTGTTGTACCGTGGCTTAACGGTTCCTTGTACATTCCGTTTGTCCTGGTCTCTAGCATACTGAGACCCCTCTCGTATACACTGGCATCCTTCCGTACCAAACTACAAACAACAGCGTAAACACAATATTCTACAACATTATACTTTAGAAAATACCTCTTATTCTGTCTTTTCTTATCTTTGGGACTTACCGAGCGACCTGTTTGCTGACGACATTCTATTTCTTTCTTCTTTGAATGTCGTCAGGTGTTTTGGACCCAGCAGAGATCGAGCCCACCGGTGAAGACTTGGATCAGTTTCACGAAGACCCCGAGCTCTAGACATTGTACCTTGTTCTATTCAGTATTTTCATTTCCTGTTATGCCATTGTTTAGGCATCGCTTTTTATTCCAGTTGTATTTACTTTTCATGCATTGTACAAAATAATGTTATTAATAAAGTTGCTGTTATTTCTATATCTCTTGTCTCTTATGATTTACTTTTATATTGCTTAGATACGCTTAGCGTATGTACTTCTAAGTATATACGTAGCGGACCTCGTCGCGTCCCCTTCGCCGTATACCGGGAAGCGGGGCGTGACAAATTCAGAGAGTAAAACAGAAAACCCTAGATCTGAGAACAGAGGAGAATCAAAACAGAGGAACAGAAAAAATCTTGGGATCTAAACCGTCCACCAGACCGCGTTTCTGCCGCGAAGACCCCACTTTGGCCGTGCATCCGCGGTCTGCTGACGTCAGCAGTGGACCAAAACCCTTCTGTGAGCTTCTTTTCTCCTTCTCTGAACCCCCTGATATCTCCTCTGTAAAAATTTCCTGCAGGATTCTTTGCGCCAAAAATTTCTCCCCTTTCCAATAACTTGATCTTGTGCAGGATTCTTTGCGCCACGCTTAAAAAAAATTGTTTGCAAGTGATTGTGTTACTGCTTTGCATAATTTAATTTGACTTTAAGGGGCTTGAACACCAATCCAGATTGGGTGGGGATTTCATTACCCTTCCCAGGACCCCAGAAATCACATAAGGCATATTGCATTGATCATCAAGCTAATTAAAAAAGATTAGACTCAGCCCTAAAGACTTCGCGCTCAATAGGACAAAGGAATAGTTGTAGGCATCGACCGTTGATCCTAACCTGACTTTGTGGTGCCTAGGCTAGACAGGTAGGGATAGGTAACTTTAAAAGGCCCTTCTCACGGTGATTCGTGAGCGGATCCCTCCTCTCTCTACTTGTGCTTACCTGGCCACAATTGGCGGTGAAGAGGCGGTTTGAGGTCCTATTTCTTTCCCTTTGAAACAGTTAGGAGCTGTCTAGCTGACCTACGTGACCCTAGATCTAGGCCTGATTGTGCATTTGTGGTTGATTGAACGTGTGTCCAAGCCTTTTATCAAAAATCTTTTTGCAAAAAGCTCCACATAAAAAAAAACATAAAAAGAAGAAAACGAAAAATTTTTACAAAAAAAAAATTGCAACTTGTCGCTAAGAAATCCGTGCACCCCATATTCTTTTTCTTCTCCTTTCTTACATCATGGGTACCCCACCTCATAAATCTCTTGTCGAACATTGGTATCCTGGACCAAACTTTGCTTCCTACGCGAATTGTTTTGGTCGAATTACGGATGACCCCTCCATGCCAAAAATTTCTTTGAAAGATCGAATAGAAGCGTCTAGGAGAAACAGTCGACTCCGTAATCCACTTTGTATCAACAATTTCAACTTTCACCACTTTCTTACGTTGATACTCCTTTTTCGAGTCCTGTTGTAACTCCGAAACCCATATCTATTGCTGAACATATTGAACAATCTCGTAACCGATCTTTCACTCCTTTCAACACATCCAGTTCTAGGGATCAACAAGTCCATTCACCTTTTTATCCAAATGTTGATCCTACTCCTGTCCAACCATTCAATTCCTACCAGTCCTACCCAACTTTCACACCTTCCCTAGACATTGCTTCTACACAGCCATTTGGGAGTTTCCAGAATCCAAATAACTTTGAATCTTTTACTGAAACCCCTTCACAACCCATGTCTAGTTTGGAACAGTCGTTGGAAGCCTATATGGTAGCGACAAACCAAATGATGAGGAATGTGGATGCGTCCATTGCCGCCCTTATGCAACCTAATGAACCGGTAGCTAGTTTCCAACTAGCTCCAAATCTTCCAATGTATGATGAGGCGGTTGGACAGAGTGAGAATTTGAGAGGAGAGAGTGAGCTGTGCACCCTTTCAAATCAAACCTACCCATTACCAATTGAATTCCACAACTCCAGTTTTCAAACGAGTGTCCCAAATGATTCATCAGTTGAAAATAAAACATTTAATGAGTTGTGCGACTTTGTAGTGTTTGATTTACCTGATTGTGAAGAGCCCTTTTCGAGTGAACCCAAACCTAATTCTTTCGAACTTTACACCTCCAATCTAGAACCTGAATTGATAAATATCCATGCTTTTGATGAGGTGTCTAAAAAAATTGATTTTCACTTGATTGAGGATATTGACGTAGGGAATATTTTGGATGATGAACCCATAGATTTGACTGAAATTTTATCTCCAATTCATCATCCCGAGTCATTAAATGTCTCTCCCGAACCTCATATGCATCTTAATTTTGATGATAATCGCATGGATGAGATAACTTTTGAGGAGAATCATGAGGATAGCATTGAGGAGAGTATTGAGGATAGTATTGAGGATGAACCATTTTTGTTTGATGAGTCGGATTTTCCTATTCATCCTCATGAATCTTTAACTGTTATACTTCCTAAATCACCCTTCCTCCTTTCCATCGTTCCGACCACGCAGAAGATCACGCAGGAGGACTATGAGCTTGAAAGATTTCTTTTCGATCACAACAGTTTGGACGCCACTAGTGCGTACCTCTTCGAATCTGACACAGTTCTCATAGCCGATAACGATTATTAGTGTTTCACTTTTTCGGACGATTTTGAAGACTCACCGCCCGAGTTTGAGTCCTTTGAATTTTCAGATGAGTTAGTTGAACCATCAGACTAGCTTGCTTACAGTCATTTCGAACCATTGATGGAATCCTTCAAGTTCGAGACAGTTTCCTTAGGTGAGAATAAGACTATCCCTAAATCACTCCCCTTCGTCCTTTCCATCGTTTCGACCACGCAAGAATCCGTTGCGTTTCCACTTTCAATAGATGGTTTACCAAGTTCAAAGTACCCATGTTTTCTCGCGAATCTTGAGGGATTTGACCCCATTTCTCGACGGGTTGATAAATTAGTACAATCGCTTTTAACATATCGGTCATCACAATTTGTGCTAATTTATTCACTCAATTTACGCCCTCAAGTTCGTACTACACTTCTTTCTCTTTTCCGCCATTCTTCTCCTCCACCGAGACCATATTCTACCCTTCTTCCCATACAGTCTCGTGTGTTTCTCAACTTCTTTCTCTACACTCCATTCTTCCACCAACCCTACCATTATCACGATAGAATTTTTGAATGGTTGGTGCTAACCTTTGGCATGTGTAAGGCCTTGTATAGTTTGATTTTTCTCCTTCCTAACTCTGAACTTTTAACGCTTAAAACAGTGGAAATACTGTCTCACTTAAGTTTGGGGGGAACCTTGTTGTATTTATATATTTTTTTTCTTTTAACAAAAAAATAAATAAATAAAAAATTTATTATAAATAAACAGGGGAGTGCCGACATTTTGACCCTCTTGCTGTGGCATGATAGTTAGGATACTGTCAAGTTTAAGTTTGGGGGTGTGCTCGGTAAGATTTCTTCCTTCGCATTCATGTGTATATTCTTGCATTTGCATACTTATTTTAAAATCCATAAAAATTGAAAAATTATAAAAATTATAAAAATTAAAACATTCAATTTTGGTTATAATTGACTTGAGTTTGACAAAAAGGTTAACTAGCTAGGAACAACTAGATCCTAGACTTAGTAAATTAAAAACCCTAAAAATAACCTTTCTTAAAAATTTAACGGTAGAAAGTATATGTCTTTGTAGTTTATTTAGAAATAAGCAAATTTTGAGTTGACTTCTTGGGATAAGTTGCATTGATATCTTTATTAAAGTATAAGTTTGAAAAATAATTCCTAGCTTAAGTCTAAATTCTGAAAATATATACCCTACAAAATTGCACAAGCACGAACCTTGAAACTTGGAATAGTAGGAGAGACCTTGAAATGCTCTTGTCTTAAGTCCTTAGTACGAAGAAAAATAAAAAAAAATATACAAGTGTGAATAAAGAAAAAAATGAACACCGGTTTTTGTAATTACTTAAGGCTGCAAAAATAGAAAAATATTTAACGATGGTGCTTCATCACCCAGTGCCTTAGACCAACTGGTTTGGGAGTCACTGCTAAAGCCTTAGAGATTACAAGACTAGGAATTACGCCTTAATGTGCAAACACATTTTGTAATCGGTCGTTGGTACCTCAAGAAATATTAACGGTCGCATGAAGGATGTGTAAGCAAAAATTCATCTAAAAATTCACCAATTAAGAAATGCTTTGGACAACGGATAAGAGTATGATTGGTTGATTTGAATTTTCAAGTGTAGGGGTGATATATACACACACGTAGGGGTATGTGATTAGGGTTTAGATAAGAGATAGGATGAAGAATAGGACTTATATCTTTAATAGAGATGATAAAAATTCCTAAGTTGAGATAGAACCCTAGAAAGAAAACTTGAAAGATGCCAAAAGCTAAGTAAGTCTACAGAACATATATAACCTTAAATTAAATAATAAGGAAGCGTGAAGAATACGGGTGGATAATTTCCGAGTCGAAGATAATAGAGTTCTTATTAGAAAACCTAATTGGAGAATAAAAGTCAATGGGCCTAATTGATAGGATTTTGTGGGTAGTATCCGCTGAAAACCCTCAGGAGATAACACTCTTCCTACTAGGGACACCTAGAGGTTTAACGGCTTGTTGCACGAGCTCAGTGCAATCGCGTTTTCCTGCGAAAGTGAGGTTAGGATTTTGTTGAGAATAAAACTAGGTTTGCTCGAGGACGAGCAAAAGATAAGTTTGGGGGTATTTGTTCATACCATAATTTTGCATTATTATATTCCCCATTCTTATTCAGTTTACAAATAAACGGGTTCTTTTGACCCATGTCTGCTACATAGTTGCAGGTTACAGGTTCTCGGAACAAAAACAGTGAAAAAGATGAAAAGACGATACAAAAGTGAGACTACGACCAACAAATGGAAGAATCTTGATCAAGCCTACAGTTTGAAGACTAAACGAAGATCAATGGACGATTTCACAAAGAACAAAGGCAGCGCAAGGTTCAAGACTTCGACACGAAGCAAACGGTAAAGTCCACGATATTGTTCACTGTGGAAATCTGGAAGAAAAATAGAAGACCATCTGAGAAACCAAGTAAAGGAAATAGAAGAAACAAAGCAACAGAACATGCCCTGAAAATCTCAGCCTTTGATGCCCCTATACGGCCGCGGATCCGCGGCTAAACCTGCCTTATGGCCGCGGTTCCGCGGCCATTAGAAGCGCGTGACGGTGGAAAAACGTGGCACGTGCATCGCCCGTGTCGGTGGAAAATTTCTATGGTCGCTGGCGGTGCGTTGACTAGTTCTTTTCTTAGGGGGTAAACTTGTAATTGCAGACGTGAATCAATTGTAACCCTATGGTTTCTATGATCTATAAATAGAAACCCTAAAGCTCTTTTTGAGATATGCCTCTTCTTGTGCCTCATTGTAAATCTTAAAATTCAGAATTCAATTCTTGAAAAGTATGAAGAGTGCATTAAATTAGAGTAAGCTTTCAATTCTTGCCCTAGTTAAATTTTATTTCCATGCCCTAGGTAATTTCTTATCCGCCCTAATTAGATCTTTTATTCTCTGCCCTAGTTAGATAGTTTAGAAAATGTTTTTTAATTACCTAATGAGTGAGTAGTCTCCTCGCTTGTTAGGGTTAGATTTGGGGAAGGCTTAAGAGATGAAGATCTCTCACCTCTTTCTTGCCCATCACACGTTTTTATAGGACTCCATGCATACATGCACACACCGCTCCCTACGGCACCCTATCCCACGAGGTAGCGGTGATACCGTAGTATAAAGGACCGGTTGAGCGTGTTTTCCATGGAGGTTAGGGTAAGGATTAAGAAAGGAAGGACAAGAACCTAGAGGAAGAAACATCGCTCCTTCTCGATGGTACTAATCCACTTTATTAATAATTACCATAACACCTAAAGAGATCTAATTTAGGGCATTGAAAGCGGTGGGAATTCTTTAATTTTCCAAACTTAACCTAAACCTAACCCTAGCAAGATTTTAGTCTAGATCAACTTAGTTTTTAGATTTAATCAATCCGACACCAATCGGAATTAACTCGTTAGAACAATTAGGAAATACACAAAATCCCTGTGGACCAACCCGTACTCACCGGCTAGCTACCAAGCGACGCCGTTCTTGATTGCGGTAATTAAAATTCTTTGATTCATCTTTTGAAAGCGCAAGCACACTAAATCTCTACAAATCACGAGCTCTCTCCAAATCAGTCTTGGGAGACATCTCTTTGGAGAGAGTGAGTCCAGAGATTGTGGGTAGGTTCCCACGCTTGGATTCTTCCATACTAAACCTCTTTAGTATGGTGTCAATGTACCTGGATTGGGACAATCCCAATATCCGTTTAGATCTATCTCTATAGATCATAATTCCCAGTATGCAGGAGGCATCACCTAAATCTTTCATTGAGAATCTTTATGATAAGAAGAGCTTGACCGATTGCAGCATAGGAACATCATTTCTTATCAAGAGTATGTCATCGACGTACAATACGAGGAAGACAACCTTACTCTCTGCAACCTTTTTATATATACAAGGTTCATCTACGTTTTTGATGAAGTCAAAGTCTTTGACTACAACATCAAAGCAGATGTTCTAACTCCGCGATGCTTGCTTTAACCCATAAATGGATTTAAGCAGCTTGCACACCTTTCCGCTGCTCCCACTATCTACAAAGCCCTCTGGCTGAGTCATGTACACGCACTCTTCTAAATCACCATTTAGAAAGGCGGTATTAACATCCATCTGCCAGATTTCGTAGTCATGGTATGCAGCAATGGAAAGTAAGATCCGGATGGACTTAAGCATAGCCACTGGAGAAAAGGTTTCGTCATAATCCACACCTGGTCGTTGACAAAAACCCTTTGCAACAAGTCTAGCTTTGAAAGTCTTAACTTTTCCATCTACACCAAGTTTCTTCTTAAAGATCCATCCACTTGCCTCCAATGGGTTTTACCCCTTCAGGAGCAACTTCCAATGTCCATACTTTGTTGGTGTACATGGATTCCATCTCAGATCGCATTGCATCCAGCCATTTCACAGAGTCACCACTCGTGATGGCCTGCTCGAAACTAGTCGGGTCATCATCTTCCATGATGCAATCCTCACTCCCACCATCAATAAGAAAACCGTAGTATCTCTCAGGTGGATGAGAAACCCTACTATATCGTTGGAGAGGCTGGGGTTCGTCGGGAACTACTGAATTCTCTGGTTCCACTAAATCTTCAGTTGCAGTTTGTGTCGCTGGAACTTCTTCCAGCTCTACCTCTTTGCC
This sequence comes from Agapanthus africanus, assembly GCA_030015575.1. Taxonomy (NCBI): domain Eukaryota; kingdom Viridiplantae; phylum Streptophyta; class Magnoliopsida; order Asparagales; family Amaryllidaceae; genus Agapanthus; species Agapanthus africanus. The sequence goes on from CM057350.1 coordinate 485,667,597, forward strand.
ACTAATTTCTTTTGCAAGAAATTCTTTTTCTAAAAGGGTGGCATGTTGAGTAACAAACACTTTTTGCTCCTCACCGTGGTAGAAAAAATATCCATAAGAATTCTTCGGATATCCCACAAACTTGCAAAGAACTGATCGTGCTTCGAGTTTTTCCGGATTTTGCCTTTTGACATGGCCGGACAACCCCATATCTTAACTCGTTTAAGATACGGTCTCTTCCCACTCCATATCTCATATGGTGTGGTAGGTATAGATTTAGACGGAACTTGATTCAATAGGTATGCCGCTGTCTCAAGCGCATAACCCCAGAAGGAAATAGGTAACTCAGTATTGCTCATCATAGAGCGTACCATATCCAACAGGGTGCGATTCCTCCGCTCCGATACACTGTTGTGCTATGGTGTATAAGGAGGAGTAAGCTGAGAGAGAATCCCATTCTCTTTTAGATAGTCCAGGAACTCATTGCTCAAGTATTCTCCTCCTCGATCAGATCGAAGGATCTTAATACTTTTGCCCGTTTGGTTCTCTACTTCGTTCTTATATTCTTTGAATTTCTCAAAAGCTTCAGACTTGTGTTTCATCAGGAACACATGTCCGTATCTAGAGAGATCGTCAGTGAATGTAATAAAGTAGGAAGAACCGTTCCTGGCATGTGTAGACATGGGACCGCATACATCACTATGTACCAGTCCTAAGAGTTCCTCAACTCTTTCTCCGTGTCCACTAAACGGAGTTTTGGTCATTTTACCTTTGAGACATGAATGGCAAGTAGCATAAGATGATAATTCGAACAGGTTCAACTATCCATCCTTATGTAACTTAGCTAGCTGTGTCGCATTGATATGACCAAGTCTATAATACCACAAGAAAGATTTGTTCATTTCTGAACTCTTCCTCTTGTGTGTGTTTTGTATATTAAGGACTGTATTTTGATTGAGAATGAATATGCCATTATGTAACGAGCCTGATCCAATCAACTTTTGATTTAGGAAGATGTTCATAACATTATTCTGTATTACAAAATTATACCCTTCTTTACTTAATAAAGAAACTGATATAATATTGCACATCATGTTCGGTATATAATAGCACTCATTCAGAATCAATGTATTACTACTTGGTATTACAAGGTGATATTCGCCAACTGCTTTGGCTGCAATATTTGTACCATTCCCTACTTGTACGGAATGATCACCCTTTCCCAGTTCTCTACTTTTACGTAGCCCACGTAACAATTTACATATGTGGGATCCCGATTCGGTATCTAATACCCAGGACGTAGGGTGAACTGAGAAACAGTTCTCAATAACTAACACACCCAAAGAAGATGCATTAACATACTTGTTCTTCGTTTTGGGCGGCGTGAGAATCCAGATATTGTCCTATTCCCTGTTCAGTCTTATAATACTTATAAGAAAGAATGGGACCAACGTTCCCCTGCTCAGAATAATAAGCGGGTTCAGTCAATACATTAATATTATTATCTTGATTAAGGCCTGACATGGTCGCTACCTGGAGAGAGAGAGAGAAGGAAACACTTTAGCGTATGCTCTTGGAAGATTAGATTGGCTATTATTTTATCTAATCAGGATGTCTCCCACTGTTTTTATCAAATCTTCTTTCAAATCCTAAAAGGCAAGATTAGCCGGGATTAATTACATCCTACAATTTCGTCAATCTTTCAGCCAGATCGGTGTTGGTACTTTGAGGGAGGTTCCCCGTGCTTTCGCACGGACCTAATAAAAATAAACCTCATTTTCCCAGAGGCATACCCCCGTTAACACCTTTCTAGACACCTACTTGATCGACTAATTGTCCTATGTAAAATTCTCCAAGGAGTAACTCTTATTCGTAGTGGGTATTAGGATCCATCTATCTCATTGAAGGTATGCAATCTTATTGCAAATTTCAACACTTGAAATTCCCGCTAATATTCTGCCCCTAGCGATCTATGACCTTGACAAGGTCAACAAACCATAAATCGCAAGTAAAGTTCAATCCGTCATTTCCCGATTGAATTAAACCCACCCGCATGACCCTTGATAAGGTCAACAAGGCCGTACGAATACCCTAATCCAATCACATCTCATGTTTTAGCAGATAAACATTAATTAGCTACCGTACACTGTGCCTTGACAAGGTCAACAAACGCAGCACGAATACTAAGCAAGATTTATCTGAAATGACGGAGGGCTACGACAGGTTTTTCAGAAAACCTATTGCGTAATGAACTTGATATCGTTGTAGAAACAAGTGATTTTGAAAAGGAGTATTTTTGAGGCTTTTCTAGTTTCGCTAAAGAGGTCACTCCCGGTGAAGGGATCTCGGCTCTTTCCCCATCGAATAAGGTGCAGGGTATATCATATATACCGCGATGCAAAGCAAGAACTATTTAAGCTGTCAAAAACTAAACCGTGAGTTTGTAGCATCTGTCAGTTCTGCTAAAGATGTCACTTCCGGTGAAGGGATCTCGGCTCTTTCCTCATCGAATAAGGTGCAGGGTATATCATATATACCGCTGTGCAAAGCAAAACTGTAGCTACCCTTTTTATAAAGTTTTGATTCTACAACATTTTTTAGGTTTCTTTTCTTTTATTAATCTCATTAATAAATCCCATCAATTATGCTTCCTAAGCATCATAGAAGAAACGAAAGCTGTAATATTTATATATCATATATATAATATAAGCATTCGTCTCAGGCAGTAATATGATCTCATCACAGAACATTGCAGCAGAAGATAACATATGAAATATTGCATATACTAGGACGTCCGTGTTTTATATCGAGCCTGTATAAAACACGGATTCCACGGTCGCGATGAATAGCCAAACCCACATCCCTAGACCCCTACGAGAGCGGCAAGCAACACTGCCAATTCTAGGGTTAGGAGACCCGGTCTCGACTCCTCGAGATGGTCTCCCACTGGACCCTAGAACCCAGTTATTTGTGCTCCCCTCCTCGGGTCTACCTAATGCGGAAAAGTAAATAATATACAATGGTGACATCATCCTCATCCCGGAAGTGCCCCAATAAAAGAATATTACATACAAATGAATTTTACATGAATGAAAATAAAAACCCTCATCTCACATAAAACCCCCGGCTATTCAGAACACGCCGATCCAATATAACATATCACAGCAACACATAATATCTCATATCATTAACGTAAGCAAGTATGCGTATCCCGACTGTCGTTGATGTATAGTAACGAAGCCAGCGGTACACCACATACTACGCTTACGGTCACAGAAAAGAAAGTGTAAAACTACAAAATTGGGAATCCACAATCACTTTAGACATCTTAAATCCAAAATATCACATACTTCGCATTTCATGCCTAACTATATGAATTCCATATATTGTATCACATTCTAGATAAATAGACAATATTAAACTTTCCGATCGAATAATCAAATACCCAAGATTTCCCAAATAGCTCAACACTTGAGCGGAGTTCAAAAAAAACCCAGAACATGTCACCGCCCCAATGAACCAGCCGTAGAAGGGTCAAACCAACGCCTCACATGTGGCAACGCCAAACTACTACAAACCCTAGGGTTCAGTGGCAGTTTTGACGGTCACATAATCGAGTTAAGGTTACGTTCTTCTAGAGGGTCTACTGTTATGCTTGCATGTTTTTCAGAAAGATTCAAACTCAAGAAAAATTCAACACTTGAAATTTTTTCGTGTCGGGAAAAAATGAGTTATTGATATCCGTTCAAACATTTTAACACGTTCTAAATAATCCGGAAAACTAAACGATGTTAAACTTTCCGATCGAATCAACGAATTCAAAAGATCTCCAGAACACTCAACACTTGAGTAATATTAAAAATTCCCAGAAGTATATACTTACACATACGGATTGACCTTACAAATACGACTCCCTGATTCCCAAGTACGGCCGTGGAACCGCCGCGCAAAGCATGCTCCTGCCGCGGTTCCGCGGCGACTTCAGGGAGTTAGGGTTTCGTATTTTACAGTAATCCTTAGAATCACCTGTTGAATTTTCCGAGTATTTTTAATGCAGAAAAAATCATATTTTTGAAAAATTTCCAGAGAGGGGTCAAATTTTGATGTTTCGGGGTTCGATCGGACTTTTAACTTCGTATACACGTTGCCTAATGCTCTAGCTTGGCTCTGATACCACTGTAGGGTTACTAGGCACAGTCACAAGGGTCTATAAGGTATCAACCATGCCCGATTTAAAATTTAGACGTGCCGAACAACCTAAAGCAAGGATCTTTGCTAGATAATTAGGGTTAAACATGCAAGTAAACATCTTTACAACTAAAAGAGAGGGATTACAACCTTTGTAGTCCGCTCTTTCGCTTCATAAGCTCCGAGTAGTAGTCCCTTCACCGCGATCCATGATCTCCCGGACTCAAGAGAAGCTCCACAACCCGAATGATCTATGCTTTCTTGAAGTCTTCCTTTTCGAAGATGATCTACCTTGAAGTTTCTTTAACTCAATCTCTCACTTCTCTAATCAAGTACTAGAGAAGAGAACACCCTAATCTAAGTGGCTAGAATAGATGAGGATGATGAAGTAGGAATTTAGCTCTCTTTTGTTTTCATAATCTCACACTAATCCATCACAAAAGAAAAAACTAGAAAGCTTTTCAAGAGCTCAAGGAAGAAGAAGAAGAATTATAATTTCTTTTGTGATGAATAAGGAATTGTTATATTATTATAATTGCAACCATGGTTAAGTCAAGAAAGACTTAACCATTGTAGAGATTTAACTAGGGTAAAGGGTGTGGGAAAATATCTTCAAAAATATCAACACATAATATCTTTGCAAGAAACAAAACAAAAGCTTCTAGAAACTTCTAGAAAAGATTAACCCAAATCAAACCCTAACTATGTTTAATGTTCACTAATTATGTTGCATTTGTAAACATAACTTGTTACAATATTATATATCATATATATAATATATTTTTGTAACAAAAGAAAATAATACAATTAACATATATCGTATATATATCAATGTACTATCCAGCGAGAAAATGAATCAATAAAGCGAGCCAATATTAGATAATGTAATATATCACATATATAATTATACATTAAATTATCGAATCAACACTTGATCCGACAATCCGGCTATTTCTCAAATAACCGACTAATATAAACTGTATCATTTCATCGAATCAACATTTGATCCGATGACCCGGCTATATCATATATACTAGGCCGATATCAAATATCGCGAGAATATAATACGGTATCTCATATCGTATTATCCTCGGTCCTGCACATATCACATATGTGCTCCTACTCCGTTTTGCCTGAGTCAAGAAACCTCTGTGTAGGACTCTAAAGAATCGTCAATATGCCGGTAGCAGGTGATGATCATATCAAACACCCACAAGTTGCAAGCGGTCAGCTAAACGTAACAACCACCCAGGTATTGAGCGATTAGAAGATCAACAAGCAAGCCTGTACATTCTTCTGTGAATCCAATCAGTAACACTACCGTACAGTCCGGTCTCTTCGTCTGATATGTCGTATATCTAGTCTAGGGGTGGTATACGTCAGACCCTAGTAACCGATAAGTTGTGTCGATGTGAGGCTCATAACAGGTCGAGAACATACTGATAACACTTACCAGTAGTACTCAATATCCGCCCTGGCCAGGGATTGTAAGTCCACGTTACCCGTCCCGGTTCTTACGGGGATGCGAAAACGGTAAAAAACGATTTTTATGGCAAGGTAACATGGACTAGAAAATAGGATCTTTGCTAAACAAAAACCTAGCAAATTAACTAGAAGTTTAACTACTATATTAGAGGGTTATACCTAGGTCTTGAACTCCTTCTCTTCTTGCTCCTTGGAGTGGTTGGATCGGCTCCACCTCGTAGTCACCTTGTTGTCGAAGAAGGATCCACCCGAAAGCCTCTATCTTGAGCTCCTACCTCAACCGAGAGGAAACTAAAGTGCTTGGCTTGCTAGACCTAGTACTCTAGAGTGAGTAGAGAAGAGTTTTGAAGGTTTTATCTCAATGGCTCATGCTTCTCAACACATGAGACGTGAGAGCCTTGAGAGAGAGGAAGAGGGTAAGCTTTGGATGAGAGAGAGTGATCAAGTGAGAATGAGCTTGACTTTTTACAATCATGCTCACAAAAGAAAGAATAATGATGATAATAATAATAATTAAGAATTGTGATGGTTAGTTTCAATGACCATTATCATTTCATGCATTTAATGCATTTTGTAAAGAACAACAAGTAAACAAAAGTCATAGAAATGAAATGATGATGGTCAACAAGTCCACAATAGTCAACCGGTCAACAAAGTCAACAAGTCAACAAAAGTCAAATGTTCAACTCAACCATGATACAATAATACTTAATTAATATTATTAATCATATTTCTTATTTTCATTAGGGTTTAGAAAAAAGTCAACGGTCAACAACCCTAACGAGAATCCTCTGCCTCTGCCTCAGTCAACTGTGCATACACACCCGCATCCGTGTTCCGAGGAACACGAATAAAATGAGATAAAACCAATCCCAAAACATATACTAGGATCTGGCTTAAACCAAATGCCGCTAGTAATAACTTCCCGAACACCAAACGTGCACAAGTGCGTGGATGTGAAAGAACCCTATCGCAAAACCATGTGACCTCTACTCTGTTTTGCCCAAAGGCGAATAGTTCTCTGTGTGGGACTCTAAAGACTCGACACTACGCTGGCAGTGGGTTTAACCACAGGCCGCAAGCGGTACTAGCTGTACGTAACGGTCCCCAGGTAGATGCCGATAAGAAGACTGATGAGGTGAACCCATCCGAACTCCTACTGAGCCTGAATGTGACAATCTCCGTACAGTCCGGTCTGTTCGTCTGAGAATATCGCATGTCGGGCCTAGGGGGTGGTAAACGTCAGTCCTCTAATAGCGGTACAAGTCGTGTCGGAGTGTAGCCCAGAACACCCTGAGACAATACTAGATAACCTACCAGTATATCTCGCTTGCCCTGGCCAAGGACGACTATGTGTAATGGCTCTCCTTGACACAGCGCGATATCAACCCTCAATACCGGGAGAGACGAATCATGTCTAACCGTCTATGCCTCCAAGTGCTTCGGGACTGCACCCAACTGCTACCTGTTTGCACGACTCATTTGAGCCGTAGTAGGGTAGCAATCTAAGAATAGTGGGAACACACTCAAGGCGAAGTGACAGTGTCAAGTCAGCGGACTAAGCTGTACTCATGTCACCTGGGAACTGATAACTGACGATAGGTATAGTACCAACCAACAGTTCCCGACGAGTCCTGTCCAGTGTACTCGTAACCTAACGAGCACCCGCATACTATCTCAAGTACGACGTACTGACGGCTGTGGGACAGACCATCTTCCCTGCTGGGATGAGAAGCACATACGCTAGTCTACTCCGGAGTATCGATGCCCCGTCTCGATAATCCTACGACTAGGGACCTGTATAAGGATGTGCTTGTAGATTACCCATCCCCCACTAGTGTGACTGCCATCACCACGCTAGTAATCAAGCAAAGATCCTAAGGGCTCCACTAATGTGTATAGGCGATATGCTAAAAGAAACACATGCACACATTAAAGTAGAAACAAACCAAGTAGCATACTACCATTTCGAGCAAGATTGTCTATACAACTGTGAATATCCCAAGCTTCCATCAAGTAATATACAAACTAGTATGATACAGTAATGGCCTCTAGGGTATATACACTAACAATCTCCCACTTGTACTAAGGCCATGTACTGGCGTATCGAAGACCTATCATCTCGATCAGCCGCTCGAACTGAGTCTGGGGTAAGGCCTTCGTGAATGGATCTGCAGTGTTATCTTATGTAGCAACCCTTCGAACCTCGATCTCCCAGCGATCCACGATCTCCCTGATCAGGTGATACCACCTTAAGATGTGTCTGGACTTTTGATGGGACCTGGGTTCCTTTGCTAAAGCTATAGCCCCGTTGTTGTCACAATACAGAGGTATTGGATCAACAAGACGGAACCACCTGAAGTTCTGTCAAGAATTTCCTCATCCAGATGGCTTCTTTTGCGGCATCAGATGCAGTGATATATTCCGCTTCCATCGTCGAGTCAGCAACGGTTTCCTGTTTGGAACTTTTCCAACACACCGCCCCTCCATTGAGGGTAAAGACATAACCCGACATGGACTTGGAGTCATCCTTGTCACTCTGGAAGCTGGAGTCAGCAAAGGCCTCCATCTGGAGGGCTTTTCCGCCGTAAACCAAAAACATGTCCTTAGTCCTTCTCAGGTACTTCAGAATGTTCTTTACCGCTATCCAGTGCTTCTCCCCAGGGTTTGACTGATACCGGCTTACCACACACAGCGCATAAGCAACATCTGGTCTGGTACACAACATCGCATACATTATAGAGCCTACCGCAGAAGCGTAGGGTATAATAGACATGCGATCCCTTTCCAAATCAGTCTTGGGAGACATCTCTTTGGAGAGGGTGATCCCGTGACAAGCCGGTAGATTACCGCGCTTGGAATCTTCCATACTGAATCTTTTCAGTATGGTGTCGATGTACCTGGACTGTGAAAGTCCTAATATCCTCTTGGACCTATCACGATGGATCCGGATCCCCAGAATGTAAGAGGAATCACCCAGGTCTTTCATGGAGAACCTGTGTGACAAGAACCCTCTGACAGATTGTAGCATAGGAATGTCATTTCCTATCAAGAGAATGTCATCCACGTATAAAACGAGGAATACGACAGTTCGTACTACAATTTTACTATAGATGCATGGTTCATCTGGATTTTTGATAAAGCCAAAATCTTTGATCGTCTCATCAAAACAGATGTTCCAACTCCGTGATGCCTGCTTTAGTCCATAAATGGACTTAAGCAACTTGCACACCTTTCCGCTGCTCCCACTCTGAATGAAACCCTCTGGTTGGTCCATATAGACACACTCCTCTAAATTTCCATTTAGAAAAGCGGTCTTTACGTCCATCTGCCAAATCTCATAATCGTGGAAGGCAACAATGGCAAGGAGGATCCGAATGGATTTGAGCATAGCCACTGGAGAAAAGGTTTCGTCATAGTCCAAACCAGATCTTTGACGAAAACCCTTTGCAACAAGTCTAGCCTTATAGGTCTCAACCTGTCCATCTACACCAATCTTCCTCTTGAAGTGTTAGTTATATGTATGCCCTAGAGGCCATTACTGTACATTTGATGTATATTGTAGTGGATGCTGGGACATATATAGGTAGGACTTTCTTGCTCGACATGATAGTACGCCATCTGGTTGCTCTTTATCTTAACATATATACTTTCTGTCTCTCTGTTACATGTTGATAAAGCCCTTAGGATGTATACTCGACTTCCAGGACTATGATGCAGATCATACTAGTAGGGCCTGGGTAGTCCATGAGTACATCCTTCAATGTTCCTAGTCGTGGGAATATCGAGACGGGGCATCGATATTCCAGAGTAGACTAGCGTATATCTTCTCGACCCATGTAATGGGCGATGGATGATCCCATATCCATTGGTGTTTGACATCAGAGATGGTATGCGGGTGCTCAATGGAGACTGGGTACACTGAACGGACTCGCCGAGAACTCCCAGATGGTATTATACCTCACGTCAGATGGCAGTTCTCTGGTGACACTGGTACACCTTAGTCTGTTTACCCGAGATCGTTATAGAGTCTTGTGTGTCTCCCACCGTGCTTTGATTTCCACCCTACCACGGCTCTACTGAGTTGTGCAAACAGGTGGTTTTTGGGTACAGTCCCGATTCACATGGAGGCAATGAGCGATAGGAGGGGATTCGTCTCTCCCGGTATTGAGGGTTGATGTTGCGCTATGCTCGACTGGCCATAACTGGAAATCCCTGGCCAGGGTTGCTGTGATCTACTGGTAAGTGTTATCAGTAGTTTCACACATGTTATGGACTTTATATCGGCATGACTTATCGAGCTACTGGGGTCTGACGTTTACCACCCCTAGGCGAGATATACGACATATCAGACGAACAGACCGGACTGTACGGTAAGTGTTACTGGTTGGATTCACAGGAGTGTGAGCGGGCTTGCTCGTCGATCTTCTGATCGCTCAATACCCGGGTGGGCGTTACGTTTAGCAGACCGCTTGCGGCTTATGGGTGTTTGATATGATCATCACCTGCTGCCGGCGTATTGACGAGTGTTTAGAGTCCTACACAGAGGTTTCCTGGCTCAAGCGAAATGAAATAGGAGCGCATATGAGATATGTGCGGGACCGAGAATAATGCGTGTATGTGATACCGTATTCTATTCTCGCAATGAATGTATCGATTGGTTGTATGCGATATAACCTAGTTATCGAATCGAAGATTGATTCGATAAGTCGATACATTGGATACTAGTCGGTTATATGCGACATGACCGGATCATTGAATCAAGTGTTGATTTAATGATTTAATGTATAATTATATATTTGATATATTACTTTACATTAACTAGTATTGGTTCACTCAAGATTGACTTTCTCACTTGAAATGCACAAGTTGTATATGTGATATATTTTTGTGCACTTGTTTGTATCATATTTGATGATAGATGCAAACTTGGGTTTGTATAAGACTTAAACCATGTTTAGTGAATGGTTAGGGTTTCATTTCACTTATTTATTTATCTATTTATTTTGGTTAAAAGAAAAAGGAAAACAAAATGGTTGCTTTCATACAAGAAGCTTCTTGATGCTTCATGCATCTTTGACTCAGTGACCATTTTTGTCTTTATCTCCTAACCCTAACCATTCAACTAAACCCTAGTTAATTCTCTACACTAAACCATGGTTGCAAATATGATAAGTATCATTTTATTTTCTATTTTTAATATACTTATCATATTCTTTTTCTTCTTCTTCTTCTTCAACAAGAAGAAAGCTTGCTACCATTAATGGCAACATGAGAAAAAGAGTGAGAAATCCAATTCTAAAGTGAACCCACTTTCTATTTCTTCATCCTCTACCACTTGCCAAGTAGTATAGGGTGTTTTCTTCACAAGTTTCATGACTTGGTGAAGTTGGAGCTTGATCTTGAGTTCCCTCGACGTAGATCATCTTCGGCATCGAAGTCGACGACCTAGCCCGATCATTTCTCCGACGAAACCTTCGCCAGAGTCCGGATTCCGATAGGTACAGCGGAGGGACGTCATCACGGAGCCTAGGAAGTAGAGGACCGGATCTACAAAGGTTGTAGTCACTTTCCTTTAGCAATAAAGTTGTTTACTTGCTTGCATCGCCTTATCATCTAGTTAACGATCCGTATTAGGGTTTGTAGGCACATGAAAAAATTTGAATTGGGCATATTTGATCTGTTGTGAGACCTCATTAGTGTGTCTAGGAACCCTACAGTGGTATCAGAGCCTAGCTAGAGCCTTAGGCGATGCGTAGACGATATTAGAAACCCGATCGAACCCCGAAACCCTAGATTTCAACCCTCTCTGTACATTTTTTCAAAACTGGGTTTTTTTCCAGATTAAAAATTCTTAAAAAATTCAGCAGGAAGTTATAAGAATTATAGTGCAAAATGAGCTCCTCAATCATCTAAACCACCGCGGAACCGCGTCAGAATCCTGGCTTCTGCGGCGGTTCCGCGGCCGTACGGTCGCATCATTCATTTTAATTTGCACAGTAATTCCTATATTATTGTGCTGTATTTTCTGGCAATTTTTAACTTCTACTCAAGAGTTGAGTTTTCTGGATTGTATTGGGAGTTCGTAGATTCGATCGGATTATCAAACTTTGTCTATGTGTTTTTCCGGGTAATTTTAGAATATGTTAAAAAGTTCGACCGGATATAAATATCCACTTTTTCCCCTGCCGGGAAATTTCCAATTGTTGGATTTTTCCGTAGTTTAATCACGTTCTAAGTAGTGCAAGTAACGCGATGGTCCCTCTAGAAGACAACAAACCTTAACTCGATTATATGACCGTCTTGAACTGCCCTTTGAACCTACGGCGTGCCACATGTGAGGCGTTGGCTTGACCCTTCTACGGCTGGACCGTTGGTACTGAGGCACGAAGTGAATGTTTTTAAACTTATTTCATGTGTTGAGCTGTTTCGGGAAAACTTGGGTGTTCGATTGTTCGATCGGAAAGTTTAACATTTTCTATTTATCCGGAATGTGATACAATACTTGGAATCCACAAGTTGTTATGAGATAACTGATTTGGATTTTATAAACATAGCACTTTAGTCTCACTTGATCGATTGCCACGGGATTTTGATGTGATCAAAAGTCCGTCGCAATCGCGTAGCGTACGCGGATACTCGCCGGATAAACTTAATAGACAGCTACACCCCATAGCCCCGACCAAGTGACTGTAGGAGAACCCCGTCGCCGAAAGCATCCGTTCGGGTGCTCGCGGCAGCGGTGTTCCGCCTTGGTGCACTTCGTCGACGGTATCGGGGGTGCGACCGTCTACTAAAGTTTGCGACGAGCATTCGTTCAAGATGTCGGGAATCTTGTTGAATTGCCCGACCTGATATTGAAAAGTGTTTTCGATAATGAGACTAAAATGCAGTGTTTATAATTATTAGGCATGCGATGTCTAAGGAATTCATTTGGTTAGGCATGCGATGTCTAAAGAGTTTGCAGATTCCAACTGTTGTAGTTTTACACTTTCTTTTCTGTGATCGTAAGTGTAATATGTGATATCGCCGGTTTCGTTGCTATATGTCAACGATAATTGGGATGCGCATATTTACTTACGTTGATTACATGTGATGTTATGTGTTACTGGATATGTTATATTGGATCGTCGTGTTTGAATAGCCGGGTTTTTTTTATGTGAGATGAGTGTTTTTCATTTTCATTCATGTAAAAACTTATATGTAATATTCTTTTATTGGGGCACTTCCAGGTTACGGATGATGTCACCATTTGTATATTATTTACTTTTCCGCATTAGGATAGACCCAAGGAGGGGAGCACAAGTAACCGGGTTCTAGGGTCCAGTGGGAGACTATCTCGAGGAGTCGAGTCAGGGTCTCCTAACCCTAGAATTGGTAGGGTTGCTTGCCGCTCTCGTAGGGGTCTAGGGGTGTGGGATTGGCTATTCATCACGACCGTGGAATCCGTGTTTTATACTGGCTCGTATTGAAAACACGGACGTCCTAGTATATCCAATATTTCATATGATATTTTCTGCTGCGTTATCTGTGATGTGATCATGTGATTTGTTCAGATAGATATTGTATATAGTATATATGATATATTATATAGACGTTGCTTATGTTTTACACCCGCGCTAGCCCTGCCTCGCTCTGGCGTTAGTTACCTAACCTAACAGTGCAGACGGGACATCGAGGCGAATGCGGATGGCATAAGCGTATGTTGTATTTATCTGTGATGTTTAGGTGGACTTAAATGATGGGACATTCATTAATGAGATTAATGAAAGAAAATAAACCTAATTGATGTTGTGGAATCGAATTTCAAAATAAAAACAGGTAGCTACAGTTCTTGCTTTGCATCGCGGTGTTCCTTGCAGAACATCCTGCACCTTATTCGATAAGGAAAGGACCGAGATCCCTTCACTGGGAGTGACTCCTTTAGCAGTAACTGGCAGATGCTACACACTCGGTTTGTCTTTTGATTGCTTCTATAGTTTCTGCTTTGCACAGTGATATATATGATATATCTCGCACCTCATTCGACGAGGAAAGGGCCGACGATCCCTTCACCGGGAGTGACCCCTTTAGCAAAACTAGAAAAGCCTAAAAAACACTCCATTTAAAAACCATTTGATTCCATAACGAGATCAAGTTCAAAGCGTTAAAGGTTTTCTTAAAAACCATCTGCAACCCTCCGTCGTTTTAGGAAGTAGAGTACTTAGTATTCGTGCTACGTTTGTTGACCATAGCCGAGGCGTAGTGTGCGGTAGCTAAGTGATGTCTTCCTACACCGCATATGATGCGATTAGTTAGGACAGTCATGTGGCTTTGTTGACCTTAGCCAAGGGTCATGTGGGTGGGTCTAATTAATCACGAAATGACGGGTAGAACTTGACTAGTGCTTATGATTTGTTGACCTTAGCCAAGGTCATAGGTGCTAGGGGTGAAAACCATTATCGGGAGTTTCAAGTGTTGAAATTTGCAATGAGATTGCATACCTTCTATATGATAGTTGGATCCCGATACCCACTGCGAGTAATTGTTACTCCTGGGAGAGTTTTGCACTTTGCAATTAGCCGATCAAGTAGGTGTCTAGAAAACTGTCAACGGGGTTACGCCTCTGGGAAAACGAGGTTTACTGTAATTAGGTCCGTGCGAAAGCACGGGGAACCTCCCTCAAAGTACCGACACTGGCCTGGCTGAAAGATTGGCGAACTTGTAGAGTGTAATTAATCCCGGCTAGTCTTTCCTTTTAGGGTTTGAAGGAAGATTTGATAAAAACAGTGGGAGCCATCCTGATTAGATAAAATAATAACCAATCTATTCTTGCAAGAGCGCACGCTGAGTGTTTTCTTCTCTCTCTCTCCAGGTAGCGACCATATCACGCCTTAACCAAGATAATAATATGGATGTATTGACCGAACCCGCTTGTTTTACTGAGCTGGGGAACGTTGGTCCCACTCCAACTTATAATTGTTATAAGGCAGAGCAGGAAATAGGGGAATACCAGAATTCCTATGCCGCCCAAACGAAGAAAGTGCATATGATGCATCTCCTTCGGATGTGTTCGTTACAAAGAACTGTTTTTCAGTATCCTCTGCATCATGGGTATTTGATACCGGATCAGGATCCCAGATATGTAATCTGTTACATAGGGCTACAGAAAGGTAGAAAACTGAGAACGGGTGATAAGTATCATGAGACAGAGAACGGAGCAAGTGTTGCAGCCAAGTCTGTTGGTCACTATCACCCTGTATTACCAGTACGTTGATTCTGAACAAATGCTATTAGATACCGAACCTGATATACAAAATCATATCAGTCTCTTTATTAGTAAAGAAATGATAAAATTTTGTATTGATGGATAATGTTTTGAACATTTCCTATATCAAAAGTTGATCGGTTCAGGCACGCTATCTAAAAGCATTAATGTTCTAAATCAAACTACAGTTCCTAGTATACAGAACACACACAAGAGGAAGAGTTCAGAAATGAACGAATCCTTCTTGAGGCATTGTAGACTAGGTCATATCAATGCGACCCGACTGGCTGAAGTTACATTTAGATGCATATTTAAATTAGTTTGAATTTACATCTTGTGAAACTTGCCAGTCATGTCACAAAGATAAGATGACCATAGCTCTGTTTAATGGAAACAGAGAAAGAGTTAGTGAACTCTTGGGATGATACATGTTGATGTATGTAGATCCCCTGTCTACACATGCCAAGACCGGTTCTTTGTATTTCATTATATTCTCTGATGGTCTCTCAAGATTCAGCCATATGTTCCTGTTGAAACATAAATCCGAACCTTTTGAGATATTCACAGAATATAAGTTAGAAGTAAAGAACCAAAATACGGGTATAAGTATTATGTCCTTTGATAAGATCAGGGAGGAGAATACTTGTGCATGGCATTCCTGGACTATTCTAAAGGAGAATGAGATTCTCTCTCAGTATTACTGCTCTGAATACACCACAGTACAATGGTGTATCGGGGCGGAGCAATCGCACCATATTAGATATGGTGTGCTCTATGATGAGTACTACTGAGTTACCTTTTTCTTTTAAGGGGTTATGCACTTGAGAAGCTGCATACCTATTGAATTGGGTTCGAATCAAATCAGTGCCTACCACTCCATATAAGATATGGTATGGGAAGAGCCTATCTCTTAAGTAAGTTAAGATTTGGGATTGTCCGGCCTATGTCAAAAGCAAAATCCGGATAAGATCGAGCCAAGGTCAGTTCTGTAGAATTGGAAAGGTTCCAGCTATACAAAACTGCAGCTGATGATTTGACAGAACCAAAGGATTCAATAGTTCCCGACGAACCTCAGCCTCTCCGCCGATCTGGTAGGGTTTCTCATCCGCCTGAGAGATACTTCGGTTTCTCGATGACAGTGGGAGCGAGGAATGCATCATGAGATGATGACCCAACTAGTTTCGAGCAGGCCATCAAGAGTGGGGACTCTGTAAGAATGGCTGGATGCTTAGCGATCTTAGATGGAATCCATGTACACCAACAAAGTATGGACTTTGGTTGCTATATCTGAAGGGTTAAATCCCCATCAGGAGCAAGTATATCTTGAGAAGATTACTTGGTGTAGATGGAAAGGTTGAGACTTTCAAACCTAGACTTGTTAAAGTTTTTTGTCATCGACCAGGCGTGGATAATGATGAAACCTTTTTAGGGACTATGCTTAAGTCCATTCAGATCCTACTTGCCATTGCTGCATACCATGATTACGATATCTGGTGGTTGGGTGCTATGACTGCTTTTCTAAATAATGATTTAGAAGAGAACGTCCATAAGAACACAGCCAGAGGGCTTCATAAACAGTAGGAGCAGCGGAAACGTGTGCAAGTTGATTTACAGAATAAAGCAAGTATCGCGGAGTTGGAACGTCTGTTTTGATGTGGTAGTCAAAGTGTTAGACTTCATCAAAATAATAGATGAACCTTGTATGTACAAAAGGGTAGTATGGAGTATGGTAATGATCCTCGTAGAGTACGTGGATGACATACTCTTGATAGGAAAGGAGTTTCCTATGCTACGATCGGTCGATCTCCTCTTATCACATAGATTCTCTATATAGGATCAAAGTGATACCTCCTAAATCCTGGGTTTTGGATCTATGAGATAGATCTAAATGGATGTTAGGATTCTCACTAGTTGTAGTGAGATGGTATCAGTTGATCCTGGGGAGAATCACTGGAAAGGTTCCAGGGTGATAAGGACGACTGAATGTCAGTCGCAGGCATTGTCTATACCCTCAGTAAAGGGACGGTATGTTGGAAGTGTTCCAAGCTAGATACCGTGGCAAACTAGACGATAAAGGCTGGTAACATCGCTATTAAAGATGCTACCAAAAAGACAGTTTGGGTGTATATTGGTTCATAAGATGAACTAGGTTCCTACCATTGTATGACAATGGATGTGTGGCTTTGGCCCATGAACCCTGGTCCCATCAGTGACCCAGACATATTCTGAGGCAGCATCACCTGATCATGGAGATAGTTGATCTCTAGGGTGATCGAGGTTACGAGAGTAGACTCAGAGGACAACACGGCGGATCCACTCACGAAGGCTTTTTCCCAAAGAGAGACTTTTAGGGGATAGTTGAGTATTAGATACTACAACTGCTGCTACAGATGGCCCTAGTGCAAGTGGGAGATTGTTAGTTATATGTATGCCCTAGAGGCCATTACTGTACATTGGATGTATATTGTAGTGGATGCTGGGACATATATAGATAGGACTTTCTTGCTCGACATGATAGTACGCCATCTGGTTGCTCTTTATCTTAACATGTATACTTTCTGTCTCTCTGTTACATGTTGATAAAGCCCTTAGGATGTGTACTCGACTTTCAGGACTATGATGCAGATCATACTAGTGGGGCCTGGGTATTCCATGAGTACATCCTTCAATGTTCCTAGTCGTGGGAATATCGAGACGGGGCATCGATATTCCAGAGTAGACTAGCGTATATCTTCTCGACCCATGTGATGGGCGTTGGATGATCCCATATCCATTGGTGTTTGACATCAGAGATGGTATACGGGTGCTCAGTGGAGACTGGGTACACTGAACGGACTCGCCGAGAACTCCCAGATGGTATTATACCTCACGTCAGATGGCAGTTCTCTGGTGACACTGGTACAGCTTAGTCTGTTTACCCGAGATCGTCATAGAGTCTTGTGTGTCTCCCACTGTGCTTTGATTTCTACCCTACCACGGCTCTACTGAGTTGTGCAAACAGGTGGTTTTTGGGTACAGTCCCGATTCACATGGAGGCAATGAGCGATAGGAGGGGATTCGTCTCTCCTGGTATTGGGGGTTGATGTTGCGCTATGCTCGACTGGCCATAACTGGAAATCCCTGGCCAGGGTTGCTGTGATCTACTGGTAAGTGTTATCAGTAGTTTCACACATGTTATGGACCTTATATCGGCATTACTTATCGAGCTACTGGGGTCTGACGTTTACCACCCCTAGGTGAGATATGCGACATATCAGATGAACAGACCGGACTGTATGGTAAGTGTTACTGGTTGGATTCACAGGAGTGTGAGCGGGCTTGCTCGTCGATCTTCTGATCGCTCAATACCCGGGTTGCCGTTACGTTTAGCAGACCGCTTGCGGCTTGTGGGTGTTTGATATGATCTTCACCTGCTGCCGGCGTATTGACGAGTCTTTAGAGTCCTACACAGAGGTTTCCTGGCTCAAGCGAAACGAAATAGGAGCGCATATGAGATATGTGCGGGACCGAGAATAATGCGTGTATGTGATACCGTATTCTATTCTCGCGATGAATGTATCGATTGGTTGTATGCGATATAACCTAGTTATCGAATCGAAGATTGATTCGATAAGTCGATACATTGGATACTAGTCGGTTATATGCGACATGACCGGATCATTGAATCAAGTGTTGATTTAATGATTTAATGTATAATTATATATTTGATATATTACTTTACATTAACTAGTATTGGTTCACTCAAGATTGACTTTCTCACTTGAAATGCACAAGTTGTATATGTGATATATTTTTGTGCACTTGTTTGTATCATATTTGATGATAGATGCAAACTTGGGTTTGTATAAGACTTAAACCATGTTTAGTGAATGGTTAGGGTTTCATTTCACTTATTTATTTATCTATTTATTTTGGTTAAAAGAAAAAGGAAAACAAAATGGTTGCTTTCATACAAGAAGCTTCTTGATGCTTCATGCATCTTTGACTAAGTGACCATTTTTGTCTTCATCTCCTAACCCTAACCATTCAACTAAACCCTAGTTAATTCTCTACACTAAACCATGGTTGCAAATATGATAAGTATCATTTTATTTTCTATTTTCAATATACTTATCATATTCTTTTTCTTCTTCTTCTTCTTCTTCAACAAGAAGAAAGCTTGCTACCATTAATGGCAACATGAGAAAAAGAGTGAGAAATCCAATTCTAAAGTGAACCCACTTCCTATTTCTTCATTCTCTACCACTTGCCAAGTAGTATAGGGTGTTTTCTTCACAAGTTTCATGACTTGGTGAAGTTGGAGCTTGATCTTGAGTTGCCTCGACGTTGATCATCTTCGGCATCGAAGTCGACGACCTAGCCCGATCATTTCTCCAACGAAACCTTCGCCAGAGTCCGGATTCCGATAGGTACAGCGGAGGGACGTCATCACGGAGCCTAGGAAGTGGAGGACCGGATCTATAAAGGTTGTAGTCACTTTCCTTTAGCAATAAAGTTGTTTACTTGCTTGCATCGCCTTATCATCTAGTTAACGATCAGTATTAGGGTTTGTAGGTACATGAAAAAATTTGAATTAGGCATGTTTGATCTGTTGTGAGACCTCATTAGTGTGCCTAGGAACCCTACATGAAGATCCATTTGTAGCCTACGGGTTTTACCCCTTCTGGAGCAACGTCCAAAGTCCATACTTTGTTGGTGTACATGGACTCCATTTCGGTCCGCATTGCATCCAGCCATTTTACCGAGTCAACGCTCCGAATGGCCTGCTGGAAGCTAGTCGGCTCATCATTATCAATGATGCAATCCTCTCTATCCCCGTCTATGAGAAAACCGTAGTATCTCTCGGGCGGATGAGACTGCCTACTACTCCTGCGGAGTGGCGCAGGAATGTCCTGTTCTTTCGAACCCTCTGGTTCTACTAAGCTTTCAGTAATAGCTCGTGGTTCTGGAATTTCTTCCAGTTCTATTGCGCTCCCACTTATCTGATTTTCTAAAAATTCAGTTTCCAAGAAGCAGGCATGACGAGAAACAAAAACCTTTTGTTCCTCTTCGCAATAAAAGAAATATCCCTTGGAGTTCTTTGGATATCCCACAAACTTGCACTGTACTGAGCGTGCCTCGAGTTTGTCCGCATGCTGCTTTTTGACAAAAGCTGGACATCCTCATGTCTTAATATGCTTAAGATAGGGTTTCTTCCCACTCCACATCTGATATGGTGTAGTAGGTACTGTCTTAGTTGGAACTCGGTTCAAAAGGTATGCAGCTGATTCTAGTGCATATCCCCAGAATGATCGCGGAAACTCAGCGTTACTCATCATGGAACGTACCATATCCAATAGGGTTCGGTTCCATCTCTCCGATACACCGTTATGTTGTGGAGTGTATGGAGGAGTAAGCTGAGAGAGAATTCCATTCTCTTTTAGGTAATCCAGGAACTTGGCACTCAAGTATTCACCATCTCGATCAGATCTCAGTGTCTTGATACTTTTGCCTGTTTGTTTTTCTACTTCATTCTTGTATTCCTGGAATTTTCTAAAGGCTTCAGGTTTATGTTTCATTAAGAAGACATATCCGTACCTTGAAAAGTCATCCGTAAAAGTAATGAAGTAAGAATAACCGCTTCGCGCATGTGTAGACATTGGACCGCACACATCGCTATGTACGAGCCCCAAGAGCTCGCTCGCTCTTACTCCGTGTCCAGTGAACGGAGTCTTTGTCATCTTTCCTTTGAGACAGGATCGACAAGTTGCATATGATTGATATTCGAACGGATCCAAATATCCTTCTGTATGTAACTTCGTCAACCTTCTCTCATTGATGTGACCCAGTCTACAATGCCATAAGAAAGCATGATTTATTTCTGAAGACTTTCTTTTGTGTGTATTCTGGACATTGAAAATCTGTGGTTGGTTTAATACGTATATACTGTTGCTTAATGTACCCGACCCAATCAGAACATGATTAAGGTGAATGTTTACAACATTGCTTACAAATGCAAAATCATAACCTTCTTTAGACATTAAAGATACATATATGATGTTACAAGTCGCACTGGGTACAAAATAACAATCACGCAAAACCAAAACATGTCCATCTGACAATCCCAAGTGATAGTCCCCCACGGACTCAGCATCCATGCCAGCTCCGTTTGCAACTCTGAGGGTCATATCACCTGCCTTCAAAACCCTACGCTTTCTCAGTGCCTGTAAAGAATTACAAATATGAGATCTTGATCCGGTATCCAATACCCAGGAAGTAGAGTTTACTGATAGACAGTTTTCAATAACATACACACCTGAAGCCGAAGCCACAACTTGCTTCGGGTCCTGGTTCTTGGCCTTCCAAGCCCTGCAATCCTTTTTCCAGTGTCCTTTCTTATGACAATAGAAGCATTCTTCCTTCCCCACAAGCTGTCTCGCTATCTTTGTTGCCTTTGCTTTTCCCTTCGCTTCCACTTTACTAACACCGCCCCTTGGTTTGGTGGGGTTTTTCTTCTTCTTTCCCTTGGCTTTCGCCTTGGACCTAGAAGAGGAAGGTCCTCCAACAGACAAAGCGGGTGTTTCCCTTACTTTCTGTAAGGTGCCCTCTGCACTCCTCAACATGTTGATGAGCTCCGGAAGTTCAACTTCTTTTCCTTGCATGTTGAAGTTTAGGATAAACTGGGCGTAAGTGGAAAGGAGGGACTGGAGAATCAAGTCAGTGTAGAGCTCGTTCTCTAACATGGTCCCAAGGTCCGCGAGCTCTTCAACGAAGCCAATCATCTTAAGCACGTGTTCCGCTACCGATGATCCGACGGCCAATCTCGCCGAAAATAACTTTTTCGAGACTTCGTATCTGGCGATATGGGATTGCTCTCCATATAGTTACTTAGTATGGAGAAATATGGATTCTAGGTCCATATTCTCGTGTCTCCTCTGATGTTCATTGTCCATAGAGGCAAGCACGAGGCACTTGGCCTTCGCGCAGTCGATCTCCCAGGTCTTACGGATTTCCTTATCCGCGACGCTGGAGGTGGGACCTGGGACAGGGGGAGCTTGGGTGGTAAGGAGATACCCCAACTTGTCATAAGTGATTGCCATTTTGATATTCCTGAGCCAATCTTTGTAGTTTGGCCCTGTCAGTATATTTTTATCTAGTAGTAACTTAAGTCCGGTCATGATGTTTGGTCGCTGCAATTAGGAGAGAGAGAAGAAACACTTTAGCATGATGCTCTTGCAAGTTTAGAGTGGTTTTTAGTTTGTCTAAACAGGATGGCTCCCACTGTTTCTCGAATTCTTCCTCAAACCAAAAAGGAAGAATTAGTCGGGATCAATCTCACCGTACAATACTTGCTTAACCGTTCAGCCAGGCCAGTGTTGGTACTTCGAGGGAGGTTTTCCAATGCTTTCGCGAAGTTCCTTAATTAAGTAACCTCTTTTCCCTGTGGGCGTAGCCCCGCTAACACCTTTCTAGACACCTACTTGGTTTATAGCATTGATCGTTAAGTGAGAAAGTTCCCGAGGAGTAGCATATACTCACAGTAGGATCGGGATCCAAATATCATCGTGTGATAAAACTGAAGGAATCCTACCAGAATCATCACACTCCAAATGGTATGCAGCACTAGCAAGTTCAGTTTCTTTAGAAACCCCCGATGTGGATTTTTGCCCCATGCTCTTATGACCTTGACTTTGGCCAACAAATCATAAGTCACATGTCAAGTTCTACCCATCATTTTCCAGGTTAATTTGAACCCACCCGTACCTACTCTTGACTTTAGCCAACAAGACAGTACGACTGTCCCAAACCAACGCATCTATCTATGCTACATATGAATATCCAATAGCTACCAATCATTATGCCTTGACTTTGGCCAACAAACACAGCTTAAATACTATTGACTATCCATATGAAATGACGGAGGGCTACGAATGGTTTTGGCAAAACCGTGAACGTAGTGAACATGATATAATCGAAGGAACGTGATAGCTTTTAAAAGGAGTGGTTCAAGCTCCGCGTTTAAAAGTTGGTTTTTGAAAAGAAACCGAGTGGTTTTGAAATTGTTCCAACGACTTTAACTTTGGTTTATTTTCTTGCATTAATTTAATGCGTCACATCATTTAATCCTACCATTGCAGAAAACAACGAAAATATGACGTACACTTATGCCATCCGCATTCGCCACGGGGCCCCGTCATTACCCGTTAGGTTACTTAACTAACGACAGAGCGAGGGCTGGACTAGCGTGGATGCAAAACATAAGCAACGCCTACTAGATATCATATATAAATATATATGTAACAACCCTAATTTTTCTATACACTTTTCTATACAATTTTTTTTAAAAATTTTTAAAAACCCATAAAGGAGTATTTTAACCTGAACACAATATATATATAAGTAATTATTTTGTTTTTAAATAACTCCATTTTTAGTGTACATAAAATTGTTCTAAAATTAAAGTACACTTGGGGTATTTAATGTTGCTGTTACTACTTTAAGTAGTTATTTTCCCTCAATAATTACAAGAAGGAGCTTGTAGCTTATTGGTAACACCTTGCACTGCTGAACTAAGTCACCAGAGTTCAAATCCCATGCCCCACATTATTTTTGTATTTATTTTGTTTTAATTTCTTTTGGAAGTCAACAGTCAAAAGGCCATAACTCACAAAATATGTACTGGACATGAAAAAGTAAATACACCAAATTGTTCCCCAAGAAAACCCACGGCCACTGACAACCTGACTCGGCCCGACTCGGCGCCGCCGGCCGGCGATCCGGCCGACTCGGTCCGGCGCCGCCGGCCGGACTTGGCCGGACGACCGAGTCACCAACTGAGAAAAGTTGGCTCTTGAAGTGGTCAACCCTCCTGCACACTTATTATCCCTGGATCGGTTATAAATTTCTCAATAAATTCCTTTTACTTCTAGGTTTAATGAATTTTTAATGATTTTATATATTTTATATATTTTTTTTATTAAAACCCTAACCCTAGCCTAACCCTATATAAATCCCCCATACCCTCTACCCTTTCATCACTTTTTCTAAGTCCACTTTCCCAAAATTCCCAAAGAACTTGGTATGTTAGAAAACGAGCGAAAGGCGAAGCGCTGACGAAATCGACGGCGAAATTCCGGTGACCGTTCTAGGACCTCTCCACGACATTTCGACGCACCGGCAAACCCTCTACCTCCCCCTCACTCTCTAGCGTTCTCCAAACCCGTAAGTCCCCCTTTTCTACCTTTCTTTTTCTTCATAATAACACGACTTTATAAACCCGACGGAAATCGGAACAACCCGATTTCCGATTCGGTTTTCTATCAAATCTCACTTATCACCAATTCCATAATGCTTAAACATATTCATGTTGACTACTAATCACTTAAAAATTAATTTGAACAAGTTTTCACACATGAAATGATAGCCTTTTTAATATATCGTATTCTTTCACTTAAATACCATAATGTTTAGTTTTCACATTTAACCTCTTAACATTGCTAAACCTTAACGTAGATCACGAGGTAATAACCTACCTTCTCACACACTCATATGTAATCATAACACCCTACCTTGAAAACTTAGAATACGATAAAACAAGATTTTACATTAAAATACCATTTTCTTAATAAAACCTTTTCTAAAAGTTCCAAGTTATACACAATTTTAAAACAATATCTTTTAATAGGAAATACGATAAGTTGTGGACATCGATCGTTTATCTAAACCGGACTTTGTGGTGTCTAGGCAAGTGTGTCTAAGACGAGTGGTTATTTAATTAGGGCCACTACTTGTAGTGGAGAGCCTCCCACTCTCCTGGCACTTACCTGGCCGCAATTGGCGGTGAAGAGACGATTTGAGGCTTCTAATGACTTGTCGTTTAGACCATTTAGAAATAAGCTAGTTGGCTTAGGAAACCCTAGAATCTAAAATACGGAAATTTACACCTTTTACAAATAAATACCTTATCTTTATAAAACCGTTTTCTAAATGATTAGTATTTATTAATTCTTTGCAAAGCGCCACTACAACCCACCTTTGGAGAACTCGTTAGGGATAGTACGGTTTATCATGCACCCTCGGGCTTAGTAGTGCGAGATTCAGACCTCCGCAAGGAGCATTCGGTCTCGAAAGGTTTAAAATACGACATTTAAGAAAAATGAGATTTTTGGAAAATAAAATATTTATTAGAAATTATTCTTGTATAAACATATGTTTATTTATCATTTAAACACCTATTTAATTATAAGATAAAGTTTCCACCTTTTCCTAAAAATTACAAGATTAAAAGTTACATTAAAATACCATGAATTTCAAATAAATCAATATTACAAATTAATACCTTTATTTATGTAATTAGGATATTTTCATTAGAAATATCACAAAATAAAATCACACTCATTATAATAATAAAGATGAATAATAAATACTTGAGGTGTATCTTGAAAACTATACAAAAGTATTTTTACATAAAACCCCCTCAATTCTTATAAATTACAATAATGACCCTAACAAATAAAGAATTTCGACTTACATTTCTTTTAGTCTGACTCGGATTTGAGTCTGATTATTTCTGACTTGAATATGATTCAAGTCAATCTATATTCTTTAATATTCCAACTCAATATGAACACATGAATCCCAGAATCCAGTTAACAATCTATTCAACTTGACCGAATCAAACCATGGATATACATCCATTATTCCGTTATTCCATTTAACTGATTATGCAGTTACAATCTGTTTACTGATATCATGATTTTGGTCAGTCATCCAACTTACATAATACAATACAACAATACAACCAAAACACTACGGGGTTTAAGGGGTAGATTGGTACGGAAGATGTTAAAAGTGGCACGAGACGGTCAGATTTAAGACACCTAACATGAATCCAATTGCCGTTGTTCCGGGCCTTCTAATGGAGCCTTGTACTCTATTTTCCGTTTGCCCTGGTCCCTAGCATATAGAGACCCCTCTCGTATACACTGGCAGTCTTCTGTACCAAGCTACAAACAACAGCGTTAACCCAATATTCTACAATATTATACAATTTCTTTAGAAGATACCTCTTATTCTGTCTTTTCTAATTCTTCATTATCTTTGGGACTTACCGAGGGACCTGTTCACTGGCGACATTCTATTTCTTTCTTGTTTGAATGTCGTCAGGTGCTTTAGACCCAGCAGAGATCGAGCCCACCGGTGAAGACTTGGAGCAGTTTCACGAGGACCCCGAGCTCTAGACATTGTACCTTGTTCTATTCAGTATTTTCATTTCCTGTTATGCCATTGTTTAGGCATCGCTTTTCATTTCAGTTGTATTTACTTTTCATGCATTGTACAAAAGAATGTTATTAATAAAGTTGCTGTTATTTCTATAACTCTTGTCTCTTGTGATTTATTTTTATATTGCTTTGATACGCTTAGCGTATATACTTCTAAGTATATACGTAGCGGACCTCGTCGCGTCCCCTTCGCCGTACACCGGGAAGCGGGGCGTGACAGGTTTTGTTGGTGGCCCATGCAGGTCAGAACTGTATGAATCTCTATCATGCAGTTCTGGTCTGCGTGAACAACCTAAGCAATATAACACAAGAACCAGCAACTAAAACATTCTTTACAATTCATGTTTCTTGAATCTTTCAAATTTCTATTCCTTGAATCTTATCATTTCATGTATTTGAATCTGTTCTAACCCAAAATTTTCTTCAAGGTTATGGATTCCCCGAACAACACCAGCACCAATGTCAACAACACATCTCCAGCACTACCTTTCGCACCAGCTGTTCCTGCACCACCCACCGAGCAAACAGTGCTACTTGAGGCGATTCGCAGCCTTCTTGAGGGATAGAAACAACTCCTGAACCGTCCTGAGATCGACGCACCAAGGGTAAAGCAATTCAGGGCTTTACACCCCAAGCAGTTCTCTGGTAAAGGAAGCCCTCTTGAAGCTGAAGAATGGGCACAAAGTATCGAAGATGATCTGGCAGCAGCACAAGTGTCAGACATAGCTTGGGTCTGTTAGTTGTATGTATGCCCTAGAGGCCAGTATTGTACAGATGATGTATATTATATTGGATGCTTGGACATATATAGAGAGGACTTTCTTGCTCGATATGATAGTATGCACTTTATCTTAACATGTATACTTGTCTCTTTATACTGTCTTATAGATACATGTTGATAAAGCCCTTAGGATGTGTACTTGACTACCTGGACTATGATGTAGATCATTCTAGTGGGGTCATGGTAGTCCATAAGTACATCCTTTAATGTTCCTAGTCGTGGGTGTATCGAGACAGGGCATCGATATACCAGAGTAGACTAGCGTATACGCTTCTCGACCCATAAGATGGGCGATGGATGATCCCATATCCATTGGTGTTTGACATCAGAGATGGTATACGGGTGCTCAGTGGAGACTGGGTACACTGGACGGACTCGCCGAGAACTCCCAGATGGTATTATACCTCACGTCAGATGGCAGTTCTCTGGTGACACTTGTGCAGATTAGTCTGTAGACCCGAGATCGTCATAGAGTCTTGTGTGATTCCCACTGTGCTTTGATTTACACCTTACCACGTCCATGAGGGCGTGCAAAATGGTGGTTTTTGGGTACAGTACCGAGTCACATGGAGGCAATGAGCGATAGGAGGGGTTTCGTCTCTCCCGGTATTGGGGGTTGATGTTGCGGTGTGCTCGATTGGCCGTAACAGGGAAGTCCCTGGCCAGAGCTGATTTAGAGATTTACTGGTAAGTGTTACCAGTAGTTTCTCGACCCGTTATGAGCCTCACATCGGAATGACTTATCGGTTATTGGGGTCTGACGTTTACCACCCCTAGACTTGATATGCGACATATCAGACGAGGAGACCGGACTGTACGGGAAGTGTTACCGGCAGGCTTTTACAGGAGTTGGAGCGGGCTTGCTTGCTGATCTTCTGATCGCTCAATACCCGGGTAGCCGTTACGTCCAGCTAGTACCGCTGACGGCTTGTGGGTGCGTGATGTGATCATCACCTACTGCCGGCGTATTGACGAGTCTTTAGAGTCCTACACAGAGGTTTTACTGGCTCAGGCAAAAAGAAATAGGAGCACGTATGTGATATGTGCGAGACCGAGAATAATGCGTGTATGTGATACCGTATTCTATTCTCGCGACTTTTAGTATCGGTCAGTTATATATGATATGACCGGGTTATCGAATGAAATGTTGATTCGATAAGTCGATACGATGAATGTTAGTCGGTTATATGAGATATGACCGGATTATTAAGTCAAGTGTTGATTTAATAATTAAGTGTATAATTGTATATTAGATATACTAGTTTATATTTACTAACACATGTTCACTTTAGGGTTTTTCTCACATGAGCACAACTTTAATGTATATGTGATATATATTAAAATTGTGTTTTCTTTTATTGTATCATGGTTGATGATACACTTGACATGGGTGTACAAGACATACACCATGCTATTTGTTATGTTGGGTTTTAATATTTAAAAGTAATTACAAAATTAGTGGTAAATTAAAAAATGCATGAAGCTTGTGGAAGCTTGTGGATGCTTTGACTAAAGTCCACTAAATTTGTTTTTACTTTGGGTTTTAACCTAACCTTAACACTTAGCTATGGTTATTGCTCTACAAAAGTTAGTATATGATACTCACTCACCATGTTTATCCTTCTCACTTGATCATTATCCTCTTCACTTTCTTTGTTCATCATCTTCTTTCTTGAGTTCAAAAGAAAAGCTTGCTAGGGTTTGATCCAAAGTGAGAAATATTGTGAGAAATAAAAATCTAAAGAGAACCCACTTCCTATTTCTCCATCCTCTACTAGACTAGCACTTTAATTTAGGGTGTTTACTTCATTAATTCTCTAGTTAGTGAAGCAGGAGCTTGAGTCGGAATTCCCTCGACGTAGATCATCTTCGGCCTCGGAGACTTCAAGCAAGGTCGCATCCTTCGCCTCGTGAAGCCATGCAAGAGCCCGGAAGAACCTTGATCGCAGCGAAGGGACTTCAACAAGGAGCAAATGAAGTGGAGGACCGATCTACAAAGGTTGTATTTCGTGTTCCCTTTAGAGTAAAGTAGTTTACTTGCATATGAAACCCTAATCTCTAGTATACGATCTTGCTTAGGGTTATTCGGCATATAAAAAATTTAATTTTGGCATAGTCGATGCCTTGTAGAGCCTTGTTAGTGTGCCTAGTAATCCTACAGTAGTATCAGAGCCTAGCTAGAGTATTAGGCGATGTGTTAACGAAGTTAAAACCTCGATCGAACCCGAAAACGTCAAAACGACCCCCTCTCTGGACTTTTTTCAAATTATGTGATTTTTCAGTATTAAAAATACCTAAAAAATTCAGCAGGGTCTTCTACGAATTACGGTGCAAATTTTATGACGTGATCAGTACGGACCGCCACGGTTCCGCGGCAATACCCTGCTCGTGCCGCGGAACCGCGGCCGTACAGTGAGTGTTTGACTTGGGGTTTGCACTGTAATACTTTTATCTGATATTGCTATTTTTTGGGTATTTTTAAATTGACTCAAGTGTTGAGTATTCTGAGGATCCTTTTGTATTCGTTAATTCGATCGGAAGATTTAATTTCATATTGTTATTCCGGATAATTTAGAAAGTATTAAAATGTTCGAACGGATATCATTAACTCAATTTTTCCCGGCACGAAAAACATTCAAGTGTTGAATTTTTCTCGGGTTTAAATCTTTCGGAAAAATGTGCATGTGACGCGATGGACCCTCTAGAAGACAACAAACCTTAACTCGATTATGTGATCGTCTTGAACTGCCCTTTGAACCTTAGGGTTTGGGGCAGTACGGCGTGCCATATGTGAGGCGTTGGCTTGACCCTTCTACGGCTGGACCGTTGCTACTGTGACGTATTCTGGAATCTTTGAACTCCGCTCAAGTGTTGAGCTATTATGGAAATCTTGGGTATTTGATTATTCGATCGGAAAATTTTATACTGTCTATTTATCTGGAATGTGATACAATATGTGGAATTCATACGGTTAGGCATGAAATGCGAAGTATGTGATATTTCGGATTTACGATATCTAAAGAGATTGTAGATTCCAAATATTGTAGTTTTACACTTTCTTTTCTGTGACCGTAAGTGTAATATGTGATATCGCCGGTTTCGTTGCTATATGTCAACGACAATTGGGATGCGCATATTTACTTACGTTGATGACATGTGATGTTCTGTGTTGCTGGATATGTTACATTGGATCGTCACGTTCTGAATAGCCGGGTTTTTTTTTATGTGAGATGAGAGTTTTTATTTTCATTCATGTAAAATTTAAATGTATGTAATATTCTTTTATTGGGGCACTTCCGGGATGATGTCGTTGTCACCATTTGTATATTATTTACTTTTCCGCACTAGGATAGACCCAAGGAGGAGAGCACAAGTAACCAGGTTCTGGAGTCCAATGGGAGACCAACTCGAGGAGTCGAGTCCGGGTCTCCTAACTCTAGAATTGGTAGGGTTGCTTGCCGCTCTCGTAGGGGTCTAGGGGTGTGGGTTTGGCTATTCGTCGCGACCGTGGAATCCGTGTTTTATAGAGGCTCAAAATAAAACACGGACGTCTTAGTATATCCAATGTTTCATATGTTTCTTCTGCTGCGATATCTGTGATGTGATCATGTGATGTGCTGTGATAAATACTGTATATAGTATATATGATATATTATATAGACGTTACTTATGTTTTACACCCACGCTAGCTCTGCCCTGCTCTGCCGTTAGTTACCTAACCTGACGGTGCACGAGGGGACATCGAGGCGAATGCGGATGGCATAAGTGTACGTCGTATTTATCTGTGATGTTTATGTGACTTAAATGATGGGACTTCATTAATGTGATTAATGAAAGAAAAGAAACCTAAAAGATGTTGTAGAATCAAAATTTTCAAATAAAAGGGTAGCTACAGTTTTGCTTTGCATAGCGGTATATATGATATACCTTGCACCTTATTCGATGGGGAAAGAGCCGAGATCCCTTCACCGGGAGTGACCTCTTTAGCAAAACTTGCAGATGCTACAACACTCGGTTTGACTTTTGACTGCTTTTGGAGTTTAGCTTTGCATAGCGATATATATGATATATCCAGCACCTTATTCGATGAGGAAAGAGCCGAGATCCCTTCACCGGGAGTGACCTCTTTAGCAAAACTAATGAAAGCCTCAAAATCACTCCATTTCAAAATTTCACTCGATTCTACAACGATATCAAGTTCATTACGCAATAGGTTTTCAGAAAAACCTGTCGTAGCCCTCCGTCATTTCAGATAGGAACTGTTTAGTATTCGTGCTGCGTTTGTTGGCCTTTGTCAAGGCGTAGTGTGTGGTAGCTGAATGGTGCTTATCTGCCTATGCATATGATGCAGATTGTTTTGGGGTAGTCGTACGACCTTGTTGGCCTTTGTCAAGGGTCGTGCGGGTGGGTTTGATTCAATCAAGAAATGACGGGTTGAACTTGACTAGCATCCTATGATTTGTTGGCCTTTGTCAAGGTCATAGGGGTTAGGGGCAAAATATTATCGGGAATTTCAAGTGTTGAAATTTGCAATGAGATTGCATACCTTCTATGAGATAGTTGGATCCCGATACCCACTGCGAGTAATTGTTACTCCTGGGAGAGTTTTACACAGGACAATTAGCCGATCAAGTAGGTGTCTAGAAAGGTGTCAACGGGGTTACGCCTCTGGGAAAACGAGTTTTACTTTAATTAGGTCCGTGCGAAAGCACGGGGAACCTCCCTCAAAGTACCGACACTGGCCTGGCTGAAAGATTGGCGAAGTTGTAGGGTGTAATTAATCCCGTCTAGTCTTTCCTTTTAGAGTTTGAAGGAAGATTTGATAAAAACAGTGGGAGCCATCCTGATTAGATAAGATAAATAACCAATCTGATCTTGCAAGAGCATACGCTAAAGTGTTTTCTTCTCTCTCTCTCCAGGTAGCGACCATATCATGCCTTAATAAAGATAATAATTTGGATGTATTGACCGAACCCGCATGTTATACTGTGCTGTGGAACGTTGGTTCCGTTCTTTCTTATAAAAGTTATAAGACTGAATAGGATATAGGGGAATACCAGGATTCCCATGCCACCTGTGTGAAAAAAGTACATGTTGATGCATTTTCTTTGGGTGTGTTCGTTACAGAGAACTGTTTCTCCATTTCCTCTACGTCCTGGGTATTAGATACCGGGCCAGGATCCCATATATGTAATCAGTTACATGGGCTTAGGAAAGGTAGAGAACTTGGAGAAGGTGATAAAGACATAAGGGTTGAAAATGGTGCAATTGTTGCAGCTAAAACCGTCGGGGAATATCACCTTGTATTGCCAACTGGTAATACATTGATTCTGAACGAATGCTATTTCATGCCGAACCTGATATGCAACATTATATCGGTTTCTTTGTTGAGTAAAGAGAGATATAATTTTGTATTACAGGATAATGTTATGAACATTTTCCTAAACCAAAAGTTGGTTGGATCAGGCACGATGTGCAATGGCATTTATGTTCTAAATCAATCAACAGTTCTGAGTATAACAAACACATACAAGAGGAAGAGTTCAGAACTGAACGAATCCTTCTTGTGGCATTGTAGACTGGGTCACATCAATGCGACACGACTAGCTAAGTTGCATAAGGATGGATATTTGAATTCGTTTGAATTTTCATCTTATGACACTTGCCAGTCATGTCTCAAAGGCAAGATGACCAAAACTCCGTTTACGGGACACGGAGAAAGAGTTACTGAACTCTTGGCACTGGTACATAGTGATGTATGCGGCCCTATGTCTACACATGCCAGGGATGGTTTTTCGTACTTCATTACATTCACTGACGATCTCTCTAGATTCGGATATGTGTTCCTGATGAAACACAAATCAGAAGTTTTTGAGAAATTTAGAGAATATAAACAAGAAATCGAAAACCAAACTGGGAAAAGTATTAAGATCCTTCGATCTGATCGAGGAGGTGAATACTTGAGCAATGAATTCCTGGACTTCCTAAAAGAGAATGGGATTCTCTCTCAGCTGACTCCTCCATATACACCACAGCACAACAGTATATCGGAACGGAGGAACCGCACCCTATTAGATATAGTGCGCTCTATGATGAGCACAGCCGAGTTACCTATTTCCTTCTGGGGGTATGCGCTGGAGACAGCAGCATACCTATTGAATCAAGTTCCATCTAAATCTGTACCTACCACACCATATGAGATATGGAGTGGGAAGAGACCATGTCTTAAACGAGTTAAGATATGGGGTTGTCCGGCCTATGTCAAAAGGCAAAATCCGGACAAACTCGAGGCACGGTTAGTTTTATGCATGTTTGTGGGATATCCCAAACATTCACATGGATATCTTTTCTACCATAGCGAGGAACAAAAGGTGTTTGTTTCTCGACATGCCACGTTTTTAGAAAAGGAATTTCTTGCAAAAGAAATTAGTGGCGACAAGGTAGAACTGGAAGAAATTCCGGCTACATAAACTCAAACTGAAGATTTAGTGGAACCGGAGGATTCAGTAGTTCCCAACGAACCTCAGCCTCTCCGCCGATCTAGTAGGGTTCCTCACCCACCTGAGAGATACTACGGTTTTCTCATGGATGGTGGGAGCGAGGATTGCATCATGGTTGATGATGACCCAACTAGCTTCGAGCAGGCCATCACGAGTGGGGACTCTGTGAAATGGCTGGATGCAATGCGGTCCGAGATGAAATCCATGTACACCAACAAAGTATAGACTTTGGAAGTTGCTCCTAAAGGGGTAAAACCCATTGGGAGCAAGTGGATCTTCAAGAAAAAACTTGGTGTAGATGGGAAAGTGGAGACTTTCAAAGCTATACTTGTTGCAAAGGGTTTTCGTCAAAGACCAGGTGTGGACTATGACGAAACCTTTTCTCCAGTGGCTATGCTTAAATCCATCTGGATCATGCTTTCCATCGCTGCATATCATGATTATGAAATCTGGCAAATGGATGTTAAAACCGCCTTTCTAAACGGTGATTTAGAAGAGTGCATGTACATGACTCAGCCAGAGGGCTTCGTAGATAGTGGGAGCAGTGGGAAGGTGTGCAAGCTGCTTAAATCTATTTATGGATTAAAGCAAGCATCGCGGAGTTGGAACATCTGCTTTGACGTCGTTATCAAAGAGTTTGATTTCGTCAAAAACGTAGATGAACCTTGTATCTACAAGAAGGTGGCAGAGAGTAAGGTTGTCTTCCTCGTATTGTACGTGGACGACATATGCTGCAATCAGTCAAGCTCTTCTTATCACAAAGATTCTCAATGAAAGATCTTGGTGATGCCTCCTGCATATTGGGAATTATGATCTATAGAGATAGATCTAAACGGATATTGGGATTGTCCCAATCCAGGTACATTGACACCATACTAAAGAGGTTTAGTATGGAAGAGTCCAAACGTGGGTTTTTACCCACGATCTCAGGGCTCACTCTCTCCAAAGAGATGTCTCCCAAGGCTAATTTGGAGAGAGCTCGCATGCAAGGGATACCCTATGCTTCGGCAGTAGGCTCTATCATGTACGCGATGCTATGTACCAGACCCGATGTAGCATACTCACTACGTGTAGTGAGCAGGTATCAAGCTGATCCTGGAGAGAGTCACTGGACAGCTGTGAAGAGCATTCTCAAGTACTTGCGAAGGACTAAAGAGATGCTCTTGGTGTATGGTAACGGAGAACTCCAAGTGGAGTCCTTTACCGATTCGAGCTTCCAGAGTGATAAGGACGACTCTAAGTCGCAGTCGGGATTTGTCTTTACCTTTTACGGAGGGGCGGTTAGCTGGAAGAGTTCCAAGCAGGAAACCATGGCAGACTCGACGATGGAGGCTGAATACATCGCTGCCAACGAAGCTGCCAAAGAGGCTGTCTGGATCAAGAAGTTCATTACTGAACTTGGAGTGGTTCCATCCATTGAGCATCCAATACCTTTGTATTGCGATAACAATGGAGCGGTGGCTTTGGCCAAGGAACCCAGGTCCCATCAGCGATCCAGGCATATTCTGAGGCGGTATCACCTGATCCGGGAAATAGTTGATCGCCGGGAGATCGAGGTCAGGAGGGTTGACACGAAGAACAACACAGCGGATCCACTCACGAAGGCCATTCCCCAGATACAGTTTGAGAGACTCTTCGGGATGCTAGGTATGCGAAACTACAGCAGCTGGCCCCAGTGCAAGTGGGAGATTGTTAGTTGTATGTATGCCCTAGAGGCCAGTATTGTACAGATGATGTATATTATATTGGATGCTTAGACATATAT
This sequence comes from Agapanthus africanus, assembly GCA_030015575.1. Taxonomy (NCBI): domain Eukaryota; kingdom Viridiplantae; phylum Streptophyta; class Magnoliopsida; order Asparagales; family Amaryllidaceae; genus Agapanthus; species Agapanthus africanus. Next base: position 485,702,803 of record CM057350.1, read on the forward strand.
AGAGAGGACTTTCTTGCTCGATATGATAGTATGCTATCTGGTTGCACTTTATCTTAACATGTATACTTGTCTCTTTATACTGTCTTATAGATACATGTTGATAAAGCCCTTAGGATGTGTACTTGACTACCTGGACTATGATGTAGATCATACTAGTGGGGCCATGGTAGTCCATAAGTACATCCTTTAATGTTCCTAGTCGTGGGTGTATCGAGACAAGGCATCGATATACCAGAGTAGACTAGCGTATACGCTTCTCGACCCATAAGATGGGCGATGGAAGATCCCATATCCATTGGTGTTTGACATCAGAGATGGTATACGGGTGCTCAGTGGAGACTGGGTACACTGGACGGACTCGCCGAGAACTTCCAGATGGTATTATACCTCACGTCAGATGGCAGTTCTCTGGTGACACTTGTGCAGATTAGTCTGTAGACCCGAGATCGTCATAGAGTCTTGTGTGATTCCCATTGTGCTTTGATTTCCACCTTACCACGTCCATGAGGCGTGCAAAACAGTGGTTTTTGGGTACAGTCCCGAGTCACATGGAGGCAATGAGCGATAGGAGGGGTTTCGTCTCTCCCGGTATTGGGGGTTGATGTTGCGCTGTGCTCGATTGGCCGTAACAGGGAAGTCCCTGGCCAGGGATGATTTAGAGATTTACTGGTAAGTGTTACCAGTAGTTTCTCGACCCGTTATGAGCCTTACATCGGCATGATTTATCGGTTATTGGGGTCTGACGTTTACCACCCCTAGACTTGATATGCGACATATCAGACGAGGAGACCGGACTGTACGTGAAGTGTTACCGGCAGGCTTTTACAGGAGTTGGAGCGGGCTTGCTTGCTGATCTTCTGATCGCTCAATACCCGGGTAGCCGTTACGTCCAGCTAGTACCGCTGACGGCTTGTGGGTGCGTGATGTGATCATCACCTACTGCCGGCGTATTGACGAGTCTTTAGAGTCCTACACAGAGGTTTTACTGGCTCAGGCAAAACGAAATAGGAGCACGTATGTGATATGTGCGAGACCGAGAATAATACGTGTATGTGATACCGTATTCTATTCTCGCGACTTTTAGTATCGGTCGGTTATATATGATATGACCAGGTTATCGAATCAAGTGTTGATTCGATAAGTGGATACGATGAATGTTAGTCGGTTATATGAGATATGACCGGATTATTAAGTCAAGTGTTGATTTAATAATTAAGTGTATAATTGTATATTAGATATACTAGTTTACATTTACTAACACATGTTCACTTTAGGGTTTTTCTCACATGAGAACAACTTTAATGTATATGTGATATATATTAAAATTGTGTTTTCTTTTATTGTATCATGGTTGATGATACACTTGACATGGGTGTACAAGACATACACCATGCTATTTGTTATGTTGGGTTTTAACATTTAAAAGTAATTACAAAATTAGTGGTAAATTAGAAAATGCATGAAGCTTGTGGAAGCTTGTGGATGCATTGACTAAAGTCCACTAAATTTGTTTTTACTTTGGGTTTTAACCTAACCATAACACTTAGCTATGGTTATGGCTCTACAAGAGTTAGTATATGATACTCACTCACCATGGTTAGCCTTCTCACTTGATCATTATCCTCTTCACTTTCTTTTGTTCATCATCTTCTTTCTTGAGTTCAAAAGAAAAGCTTGCTAGGGTTTGATCCAAAGTGAGAAATATTTTGAGAAATAAAAATCTAAAGAGAACCCACTTCCTATTTCTCCATCCTCTACTAGACTAGCACTTTAGTTTAGGGTGTTTACTTCACTAATTCTCTAGTTAGTGAAGTAGGAGCTTGAGTCAGAATTCCCTCGACGTAGATCATCTTCGGCCTCGGAGACTTCAAGCAAGGTCGCATCCTTCGCCTCGTGAAGCCATGCAAGAGCCCGGGAGAACCTTGATCGCAGCGAAGGAACTTCAACAAGGAGCAAATGAAGTGGAGGACCGATCTACAAAGGTTGTATTTCGTGTTCCCTTTAGAGTAAAGTAGTTTGCTTGCATATGAAACCCTAATCTCTAGTATACGATCTTGCTTAGGGTTATTCGGCATATAAAAAATTTAATTTTGGCATGGTCGATGCCTTGTAGAGCCTTATTAGTGTGCCTAGTAACCCTACAGGGTCCGTGTGGCGAAGCTACAGCTCACGGATAATGCGCACAACTGGTGGAAGGCGGAAGAAAGCCGTCTGGTACAGCCTATTGAATGGAGGACTTTTCGCGAGAAGTTTGACGTGAAATACTTCCCTGTGACTGCCTAGTTTGCCATGGAGCAGCAGTTTATTCATGTACAACAGGGTTCAATGTGGGACAAATCAGTAGATGAGTACGATACTGAATTCACCATGTTAAGCCGGTAAGATATGTCACAATAGTTCAATATCATATAATACACAGCTAACACAATCTTTAAACAGATTCGGGGCACACTTGATACCGACAGACGAGATCAGAGCCCGTCGCTTTCAACAAGGACTGGACACGGAGATTCTGGCTGCTCTAGCCACGAGAAAATTTCTGACATATGAGGATGCTTTGGAAGCTGCCCGCAGTTATGAAGCGATGATAAAAGCAAGGGGGTAGACCTCAATCTGCCGGTTTGAAACGCCCTGCCACTCAAATGGCAGGAGGAGCCTCTCCAAGGCCATCGTTTGAACCCAGGAGACCAGAAGAAAACAATAATCAGTCAAGTCCAGATTTCTGCTACTATTGCAGAAGAAAGGGACACTTGTGGAAGGACTGTAGGCGCGCAAAAGGCTTGTGTCTAATTTGTGGCGCATCCAACCACGGAATTGGGAACTGTCCTTACAATAACAACTCAATTCACACATCCACCAACTACCCGCAGCGGCCAGCTATCCAGGCTCCTGCACCTCGTTATGCACTACCCGCTCCACCACCTGCACAGCCTACTCGCCAATTTCAACAAGCAATGAGGGACATGCGTAGAGGGCAGAGAAAGAGGCCCCAAAGGCAGAATGTGCCTTCAGCTAGAAGGAATGTACCACGGCGGCAGGCATTCACATTAGAAGCCGTAGAAGCCAAGACTGTAGGTCAAGGTAACACCGGTAAGCTTTTTCACCCTTATATCCCTTTGTCATTTTTATACACTATCTATACTACAGTCATCAGACTTTCCTTGAAACTGTTACACTTTCCTTTTTCAAATTTCGAGGACGAAATTTTTTTAAGGAGGGTAGAATATAACAACCCTAATTTTCCTATACACTTTTCTATACAATTTTTTTTTTAAATTTTTAAAAATCCATAAAGGAGTATTTTAACCTGAACACAATATATATATAAGTAATTATTTTGTTTTTAAATAACTCCATTTTTAGTGTACATAAAATTGTTTTAAAATTAAAGTACACTAGGGGTATTTAATGTTGCTGTTACCACTTTAAGTAGTTATTTTCCCTCAATAATTATAAGAAAGAGCTTGTAGCTCATTGGTAACACCTTGCACTGCTGAACCAAGTCACCAGAGTTCAAATCCCATGCCCCACATTATTTTTGTATTTATTTTGTTTTAATTTCTTTTGGAAGTCAACAGTCAAAAGGCCATAACTCACAAAATATGTACTGGACATGAAAAAGTAAATATACCAAATTGTTCCCCAGGAAAACCCCCGGCCACTGACAGCCTGACTCGGCCCGACTCGGCGCCGCCGGCCGGCGAACTGGCCGACTCGGTCCGGCGCCGCCGGCCGGACTTGGCCGGACGGTCGAGCCACCAACTGAGAAAAGTTGGCTCTTGAAGTCGTCAACCCTCCTGCACACTTATTATCCCTTGATCGGTTATAAATTTCTCAATAAATCCCTTTTACTTCTAGGTTTAATGAATTTTTAATGATTTTATATATATTATATATATATTTTTTATTAAAACCCTAACCCTAGCCTAACCCTATATAAACCCCCCATACCCTCTACCGTCTCATCACTTTTTCTAAGTCCACTCTCCCAAAATTCCAAGAGAACTTGGTACGTTAGAAAACGAGTGAAAGGCGAAGCGCTGACGAAATCGACGGTGAAATTCCGGTGATCGTGCTAGGACCTCTCCACGACGTTTCGACGCACCGGCAAACCCTCTACCTCCCCCTCACTCTCTAGCGTTGTCCAAACCCATAAGTCCCCCTTTTCTACCTTTCTTTTCCTTCATAATAATACGACTTTATAAACCCGACGGAAATCGGAACAACCCGATTTCCGATTCGGTTTTCTATCAAATCTCACTTATCACCAATTCCATAATGCTTAAACATATTCATGTTGACTACTAATCACTTAAAAATTAATTTGAACAAGTTTTCACACATGAAATGACAGCCTTTTTAATATATCGTATTCTTTCACTTAAATACCATAATGTTAAGTTTTCACATTTAACCTCTTAACATTGCTAAACCTTAACGTAGATCACGAGGTAATAACCTACCTTCTCACACACTCATATGTAATCATAACACGCTACCTTGAAAACTTAGAATACGATAAAACAAGATTTTACATTAAAATACCATTTTCTTAATAAAACCTTTTCTAAAAGTTCTAAGTTATACACAATTTTAAAACAATATCTTTTAATAGGAAATACGATAAGTTGTGGACATCGATCGTTTATCTAAACCGGACTTTGTGGTGTCTAGGCAAGTGTGTCTAAGGTGAGTGGTTACTTAATTAGGGCCACTACTTGTAGTGGAGAGCCTCCCACTCACCTGGCACTTACCTGGCCGCAATTGGCGGTGAAGAGACGATTTGAGGCTTCTAATGACTTGTCGTTTAGAACATTTAGAAATAGGCTAGTTGGCTTAGGAAACCCTAGAATCTAAAATACGGAAATTTACACCTTTTACAAATAAATACCTTATCTTTATAAAACCGTTTTCTAAATGATTAGTATTTATTAAATTTTTGCAAAGCGCCACTACAACCCACCTTTGGGGAACTTGTTAGGGATAGTACGGTTTATCGTGCACCCTCGGGCTTAGTAGCGCGAGATTCAGACCTCGGCAAGGAGCATTCGGTCTCGAAAGGTTTAAAATACGACATTTAAGAAAAATGAGATTTTTGGAAAATAAAATATTTATTAGAAATTATTCTTGTATAAACATATGTATATTTATCATTTAAACACCTATTTTATTATAAGATAAAGTTTCCACCTTTTCCTAAAAATTACAAGATTAAAAGTTACATTAAAATACCATGAATTTCAAATAAATCAATATTACAAATTAATACCTTTATTTATGTAATTAGGATATTTTCACTAGAAATATCACAAAATAAAATCATACTCATTATAATAATAAAGACGAATAATAAATACTTGATGTGTATCTTGAAAACTATACAAAAGTATTTTTACATAAAACCCCCTCAAGTCTTATAAATTACAATAATGACCCTAACAAATATAGAACTTCGACTTACGTTTCTTTTAGTATGACTCGGGTTTGAGTCTGATTATTTCTGACTTGAATATGATTCAAGTCAATCTATATTCTTTAATATTCCAACTCAATATGAACACATGAATCCCAGAATCCAGTTAACAATCTATTCAACTTGACTGAATCAAAACTATGGATATACATCCATTATTCCGTTATTCCATTTACCTGATTATGCAGTTACAATCTGTTTACTGATATCATGGTTTTGGTCAGTCATCCAACTTACACAATACAATACAACAATACAACCAAAACACTACGGGGTTTAAGGGGTAGATTGGTACGGAAGATGTTAAAAGTGGCACGAGACGGTCAGATTTAAGACACCTAACATGAATCCAATTGCCGTTGTTCCGGGCCTTCTAACGGAGCCTTGTACTCTATTTTCCGTTTGCCATGGTCTCTAGCATATAGAGACCCCCCTCGTATACACTGGCAGTTTTCTGTACCAAGCTACAAACAACAGCGTTTACCCAATATTCTACAATATTATACAATTTCTTTAGAAGATACCTCTTATTCTGTCTTTTCTAATTCTTCATTATCTTTAGGACTTACCGAGCGACCTGTTCGCTGACGACATTCTATTTCTTTCTCCTTTGAATGTCGTCAGGTGCTTTAGACCCAGCAGAGATCGAGCCCACCGGTGAAGACTTGGAGCAGTTTCACGAAGACCCCGAGCTCTAGACATTGTACCTTGTTCTATTCAGTATTTTCATTTCCTGTTATGCCATTGTTTAGGCATCGCTTTTCATTTCAGTTGTATTTACTTTTCATGCATTGTACAAAAGAATGTTATTAATAAAGTTGCCGTTATTTCTATATCTCTTGTCTCTTGTGATTTATTTTTATATTGCTTAGATACGCTTAGCATATGTACTTCTAAGTATATACGTAGCGGACCTCGTCGCGTCCCCTTCGCCGTACACCGGGAAGCGGGGCGTGACAGGTTTTGTTGGTGGCCCATGCAGGTCAGAGCTGTATGAATCTCTATCATGCAGTTCTGGTCTGCGTGAACAACCTAAGCAATATAACACAAGAACCAGCAACTAAAACATTCTTTACAATTCATATTTCTTGAATCTTATCATTTCATGTATTTGAATCTGTCCTAACCCAAAATTTTCTTCAAGGTTATGGATTCCCCGAACTACACCAGCACCAATGTCAACAACACACCTCCAGCACTACCTCTCGCACCAGCTGTTCCTGCACCACCCACCGAGCAAACAGTGCTTCTTGAGGCGATTCGCAGCCTTCTTGACGGACAGCAACAACTCCTGAACCGTCCTGAGATCGACGCACCAAGGGTAAAGTAATTCAGGGCTTTACACCCCAAGCAGTTCTCTGGTAAAGGAAGCCCTCTTGAAGCTGAAGAATGGGCACAAAGTATCGAAGATGATCTGGCAACAACACAAGTGCCAGACATAGCTTGGGTCCATGTGGCGAAGCTACAGCTCACGGATAATGCTCGCAACTGGTGGAAGGCGGAAGAAAACCGTCTGGTACAGCCTATTGAATGGAAGACATTTCGCGAGAAGTTCGACGCGAAATACTTCCCTGTGACTGCCAAGTTTGCCATGGAGCAGCAGTTTATTCATCTACAACAGGGTTCAATGTGGGACAAATCAGTAGATGAGTACGACGCTGAATTCACCATGTTAAGCCGGTAAGATATGTCACAATAGTTCAATATCATATACTACACAGCTAACACAATCTTTAAACAGATTCGCGGCACACTTGATACCGACAGACGAGATCAGAGCCCGTCGCTTCCAACAAGGAACGGACACGGAGATTCAGGCTGCTCTAGCCACGGGAAAATTTCTGACACATGAGGATGCTTTGGAAGCTGCCCGCAGTTATGAAGCGGTGATAAAAGCAAGGGGCAGACTTCAATCTGCCGGTTTGAAACGCCCTGCCACTCAAATGGCAGGAGGAGCCTCTCCAAGGCCATCGTTTGAACCCAGGAGACCAGAAGAAAACAATAATCAGTCAAGTCCAGATTTCTGCTACTATTGCAGAAGAAAGGGACACTTGTGGAAGAACTGTAGGCGCGCAAAACGCTTGTGTCTAATTTGTGGCGCATCCAACCACGGAATTGGGAACTGTCCTTACAATAACAACTCAATTCACACACCCACCAACTACCCGCAGCGGCCAGCTATCCAGGCTCCTGCACCTCGTTATGCACTACCCGCTCCACCACCTGCACAGCCTACTCGCCAATTTCAACAAGAAATGAGGGACATGCCTAGAGGGCAGAGAAAGAGGCCCCAAAGGCAGAATGTGCCTCCAGCTAGAAGGAATGTACCACGGCGGAAGGCATTCACATTAGAAGCCGTAGAAGCCAAGACTGTAGGTCAAGGTAACACCGGTAAGCTTTTTCACCCTTGTATCCCTTTGTCATTTTTATACACTATCTATACTACAGTCATCAGACTTTCCTTGAAACTGTTACACTTTCCTTTTTCAAATTTCGAGGACGAATTTTTTTTAAGGAGGGTAGAATGTAACAATCCTAATTTTCCTATACACTTTTCTATACAGGTTTTTTTTAAAAATTTTTAAAAATCCATAAAGGAGTATTTTAACCTGAACACAATATATATATATATATATATATATATATATATATATATAAGTAATTATTTTGTTTTTAAATAACTTCATTTTTAGTGTACATAAAATTGTTTTAAAATTAAATTACACTTGGGGTATTTAATGTTGCTGTTACCACTTTAAGTAGTTATTTTCCTTCAATAATTACAAGAAGGAGCTTGTAGCTCATTGGTAACACCTTGGACTGCTGAACCAAGTCACCAGAGTTCAAATCCCATGCCCCACATTATTTTTGTATTTATTTTGTTTTAATTTCTTTTGGAAGTCAACAGTCAAAAGGCCATAACTCACAAAATATGTACTGGACATGAAAAAGTAAATATACCAAATTGTTCCCTAGGAAAACCCCCGACCACTGACAGCCTGACTCGGCCCGACTCGGCGCCGCCGGCCGGTGAACCGGCCGACTCGGTCCGGCGCCGCCGGCCGGACTTGGCCGGACGGCCGAGCCACCAACTGAGAAAAGTTGGCTCTTGAAGTGATCAACCCTCCTGCACACTTATTATCCCTGGATCGGTTATAAATTTCTCAATAAATCCCTTTTACTTCTAGGTTTAATGAATTTTTAATGATTTTATATATTTTATATATTTTTTTTTATTAAAACCCTAACCCTAGCCTAACCCTATATAAACCCCTCATACCCTCTACCCTCTCATCATTTTTTCTAAGTCCACTCTCCCAAAATTCCAAGAGAACTTGGTACGTTAGAAAACGAGCGAAAGGCGAAGCGCTGACGAAATCGACGGCGAAATTCCGGTGACCGTGCTAGGACCTCTCCACGACGTTTCGACGCACCGGCAAACCCTCTACCTCCCCCTCACTCTCTAATGTTGTCCAAACCCGTAAGTCCCCCTTTTCTACCTTTCTTTTCCTTCATAATAATACGACTTTATAAACCCGACGGAAATTGGAACAACCCGATTTCCGATTCGGTTTTCTATCAAATCTCACTTATCACCAATTCCATAATGCTTAAACATATTCATGTTGACTACTAATCACTTAAAAATTAATTTGAACAAGTTTTCACACATGAAATGACAGCCTTTTTAATATATCGTATTCTTTCACTTAAATACCATAATGTTTAGTTTTCACATTTAACCTCTTAACATTGCTAAACCTTAACGTAGATCATGAGGTAATAACCTACCTTATCACACACTCATATGTAATCATAACACGCTATCTTGAAAATTTAGAATACGATAAAACAAGATTTTACATTAAAATACCATTTTCTTAATAAAACCTTTTCTAAAAGTTCTAAATTATACACAATTTTAAAACAATATCTTTTAATAGGAAATACGATAAGTTGTGGACATCGATCGTTTATCTAAATCTGAGTTTGTGGTGTCTAGGCAAGTGTGTCTAAGGCGAGTGGTTACTTAATTAGGGCCACTACTTGTAGTGGAGAGCCTCCCACTCACCTGGTACTTACTGTCGGGACCCGGTTCTTGCTCACGGAACAAAGTGCCATACGGAACAAAGTGCCACACCAAGTGTCTTGTTAAGTGGGCGGGGGCCACCTCTTGAATCCGTGGGGGCCACCTCTTGAGTCCGTGGGACCCACTGTAGAACAATGGGGACTCTTCGGAATACATTCCAAAAGGGGGCAGATCTGTACTATAAATGGAATGATACCACTCTTCAATACAGAGGCGCCTTTTAAGTGGACCGGCACTACAGGAGCTTGAGAACTCCGTAGTTAAGCGTGCTCGAGCCAGGGAAGTTCTGGGATGGGTGACCTCCTGGGAAGTGGCCCCTGGCCGGGTCCGGTTCGCCCCGAAAGACAAAACCGTGCGGCTTCGGCCAGAGCGGACAATACTCTCTGTATTGGGGTGGGGCGTGACAGAATGGTATCAGAGCCGGTCCCTCAATAGTAGGTCTGTGGTTCGAGGACGAACCATTGTTCAAAGGTGGGGAGAATGTCGGGACCCGGTTCTTGCTCACGGAACAAAGTGCCACGCCAAGTGTCGTGTTAAGTGGGCGGGGGCCACCTCTTGAATCCGTGGGGGCCACCTCTTGAGTCCGTGGGACCCACTGTAGAACAATGGGGACTCTTCGGAATACATTCCGAAAGGGGGCAGATCTGTACTATAAATGGAATGATACCACTCTTCAATACAGAGGCGCCTTTTAAGTGGACCGGCACTACAGGAGCTTGAGAACTCCGTAGTTAAGCGTGCTCGAGCCGGGGAAGTTCTGGGATGGGTGACCTCCTGGGAAGTGGCCCCTGGCCGGGTCCGGTTCGCCCCGAAGGACAAAACCGTGCTGCTTCGGCCAGAGCGGACAATACTCTCTGTATTGGGGGTGGGGCGTGACACTTACCTGGCCGCAATTGGCGGTGAAGCGATGATTTGAGGCTTCTAATGACTTGTCGTTTAGACCATTTAGAAATAGGCTAGTTGGCTTAGAAAACCCTAGAATCTAAAATACGGAAATTTACACCTTTTACAAATAAATACCTTATCTTTATAAAACCGTTTTCTAAATGATTAGTATTTATTAAATCTTTGCAAAGCGCCACTACAACCTACCTTTGGGGAACTCGTTAGGGGTAGTACGGTTTATCGTGCACCCTCGGGCTTAGTAGCGCGAGATTCAGACCTCGGCAAGGAGCATTCGGTCTCGAAAGGTTTAAAATACGACATTTAAGAAAAATGAGATTTTTGGAAAATAAAATATTTATTAGAAATTATTCTTGTATAAACATATGTATATTTATCATTTAAACACTTATTTTATTATAAGATAAAGTTTTCACCTTTTCCTAAAAATTATAAGATTAAAAGTTACATTAAAATACCATGAATTTCAAATAAATCAATATTACAAATTAATATCTTTATTTATGTAATTAGGATATTTTCACTAGAAATATCACAAAATAAAATCACACTCATTATAATAATAAAGACGAATAATAAATACTTGATGTGTATCTTGAAAACTATACAAAAGTATTTTTACATAAAACCCCCTCAAGTCTTATAAATTACAATAATGACCCTAACAAATATAGAACTTCGACTTACGTTTCTTTTAGTCTGACTCGGGTTTGAGTTTGATTATTTCTGACTGGAATATGATTCAAGTCAATCTATATTCTTTAATATTCCAACTCAATATGAACACATGAATCCCAGAATCTAGTTAACAATCTATTCAACTTGACTGAATCAAAACTATGGATATACATCTATTATTCCATTATTCCATTTACCTGATTATGCAGTTACAATCTGTTTACTGATATCATGGTTTTGGTCAGTCATCCAACTTACACAATACAATACAACAATACAACCAAAACACTACGGGGTTTAAGGGGTAGATTGGTACGGAAGATGTTAAAAGTGGCACGAGACGGTCAGATTTAAGACACCTAACATGAATCTAATTGCCGTTGTTCCGGGCCTTCTAACGGAGCCTTATACTCAATTTTCCGTTTGCCCTGATCTCTAGCATATAGAGACCCCTCTCGTATACACTGGCAGTCTTCTGTACCAAGCTACAAACAACAGCGTTAACCCAATATTCTACAATATTATACAATTTCTTTAGAAGATACCTCTTATTCTGTCTTTTCTAATTCTTCATTATCTTTGGGACTTACCGAGCGACCTGTTCGCTGACGACATTCTATTTCTTTCTTCTTTGAATGTCGTCAGGTGCTTTAGACCCAGCAGAGATCGAGCCCACCGGTGAAGACTTGGAGCAGTTTCATGAAGACCCCGAGCTCTAGACATTGTACCTTGTTCTATTCAGTATTTTCATTTCCTGTTATGCCATTGTTTAGGCATCGCTTTTCATTTCAGTTGTATTTACTTTTCATGCATTGTACAAAAGAATGTTATTAATAAAGTTGCTCTTATTTCTATATCTCTTGTCTCTTGTGATTTATTTTTATATTGCTTAGATACGCTTAGCGTATGTACTTCTAAGTATATACGTAGCGGACCTCGTCGCGTCCCCTTCGTCGTACACCGGGAAGCGGGGCGTGACAATATACATTCGTCAGATGCAATGATAGCCATTCCAGATCACAGATGAACACATTGGATATACTAGGAATCCACGTTTCGTTCGAGCCTGCAACGAAAAGCGGAATACACGGTCGCGATGAATAGCCAAGACCCCCCTAGACCCCTACGGGTGCGGCAAACTACCCGCCAAGTAGCCGAAGTGAAGCAACCTCCCTCAACAACGTGAGTAGGCCACTCGGCACTTCGAGGTACCCGGTAGTTTGTGCACCCCACCTTGGGTCTATCCTAGGAGCAAAAACAGTAAAAGAAATAATATACATTGGCAGCTACAACCTCATCCCGGATGTGCTGCCATACAAATAATATTACATCAATTTACATATTACATCAAATGAAAGATAAAGAAAACTCTCATCTCACAACCCCCGGCTATTCATCCGCGACAATCCAACGAGTTCATATACATAAACCATCAACATTACAGATCACAGATATGCACAACCCCCACTAATCGACGTATAGAGATTAGTTGACGTTCAGTGCATATATCACATCACAGATATAACCCATTAGCTAAAGTCTACAGAATTTCAATCAAAATACGGATTTTTAACTACCTCAAACACAACTTTGTTCTCTGGAAATTCTGGGCAGAAACAAATTATCCTAAAAATCCCAAAACAGAACACTAATGAGATTGCATCAAAGACGAGTCGCGGCCGAGTCAACTCGGCCGCGGATCCGCGGCAAGAAGCATGTTCTCGCCGTGGTTCTGCGGCGCGTTGACCGAGTCAGCGGCTCGTTTTTGCTGTGTGTTCCTACAAAACCCTGAGCCGATTTTTAAGATATGTGGAATTATTTTTTGAGCAGTTTTAAAAATCGGCAGAAAGTTATGTTTTCGGGCGTGTTTTGCGATTTTTTCTCCGATCGAAATTCTAAATACTTTGCTAACATGCTAGTTGTTGCTTAGCTAGGCTCTGATACCACTGTAAGTCCACGTTACCCGTCCCAGTTCTTACGGGGATGCGGAAACGGTAAAAAACGATTTTTATGGCAAGGTAACATGGACTAGAAAATATGATCTTTGCTAAACAAAAACCTAGCAAACTAACTAGAAGTTTAACTACTATGTTAGAGGGTTATACCTAGGTCTTGAACTCCTTCTCTTCTTGCTCTTTCGAGTGGTTGGATCGGCTCCACCTCGTAGTCCCCTTGTTGTCGAAGAAGGATCCACCCGAAAGCCTCTACCTTGAGCTCCTACCTCAACCGAGAGAAAACTAAAGTGCTTGGCTTGCTAGACTTAGTACTCTAGAGTGAGTAGAGAAGAGTTTTGAAGGTTTTATCTCAATGGCTCATGCTTCTCAACACATGAGACATGAGAGCCTTGAGAGAGAGGAAGAGGGTGAGCTTTGGATGAGAGAAAGTGATCAAGTGATGAGCTTGACTTTTTACAACCATGCTCACAAAAGAAAGAATAATGATGATAATAATAATAATTAAGAATTGTGATGGTTAGTTTCAATGACCATTATCATTTCATGTATTTAATGCATTTTGTAAAGAACAACAAGTAAACAAAAGTCATAGAAATGAAATGATGATGGTCAACAAGTCCACAATGGTCAACCGGTCAACAAAACCAACAAGTCAACAAAAGTCAAATGTTCAACTCAACCATGGCACAATAATACTTAATTAATATTATTAATCATATTTCTTATTCTCATTAGGGTTTAGAAAAAAGTCAACGGTCAACAACCCTAACGAGAATCCTCTGCCTCTGCCTCAGTCAACTGTGCATACACACCCGCATCCGTGTTCCGAGGAACACGAATATAATGAGATAAAACCAATCCCAAAACATATACTAGGATCTGGCTTAAACCAAAACCCGCTAGTAATAACTGCCTGGACACTAAACGTGCACAAGTGCGCGAATGTGAACGAACCCTGTCGCAAAACCATGCGACCTCTACTCTGTTTTGCCCAAAGGCGAATAGCTCTCTGTGTAGGACTCTAAAGACTCGACACTACGCTGGCAGTGGGTTTAACCACAGGCCGCAAGCGGTACTAGCTGTACGTAACGGTCCTCAGGTAGATGCCGATAAGAATACTGATGAGGTGAACCCATCCGAACTCCTACTGAGCCTGAATGTGACAATCTCCGTACAATCCGGCCTGTTCGTCTGAGAATATCGCTTGTCGGGCCTAGGGGGTGGTAAACGTCAGTCCCCTAATAGCGGTACAAGTCGCGTCGGAGTGTAGCCCAGAATACCCTGAGACAATACTGGATAACCTACCAGTATATCTCGCTTGCCCTGGCCAGGGACGACTATGTGTAATGGCTCTCCTTGACACAGCGCGATATCAACCCCCAATACCGGGAGAGACGAATCCTGTCTAACCGTCTCTGCCTCCAAGTGCTTCGGGACTGCACCGAACTGCTACCTGTTTGCACGACTCATTTGAGCCGTAGTAGGGTAGCAATCTAAGAACAGTGGGAACACACTCGAGGCGAAGTGACAGTGTCAAGTCAGCGGACTAAGCTGTACTCATGTCACCTGGGAACTGATAACTGATGATAGGTATAGTACCAACCAACAGTTCCCGATGAGTCCTGTCCAGTGTACTCGTAACCTAACGAGCACCCGCATACTATCTCAAGTACGACGTACTGACGGCTGTGGGACAGACCATCTCCCCTGCTGGGATGAGAAGCGCATACGCTAGTCTACTCCGGAGTATCGATGCCCCGTCTCGATAATCCTACGACTAGGAACCTGTATAAGGATGTGCTTGTAGATTACCCAGCCCCCACTAGTGTGACTGCCATCACAACGCTGGTAATCAAGCAAAGATCCTAAGGTCTCCACTAATGTGTATAGGCGATATGCTAAAAGAAACACATGCACACATTAAAGTAGAAACAAACCAAGTAGCATACTACCATTTCGAGCAAGATTGTCTATACAACTGTGAATATCCCAAGCTTCCATCAAGTAATATACAAAATAGTATGATACAGTAATGGCCTCTAGGGCATATACACTAACAGGGACTTCCAGTTATAGCTAATCGAACACAGTACAACATCAACTCCCTATACCGGGAGAGACGAAACCCCTCCTATCGCTCATTGTCTCCATGTGATTCGGGACTGTACCCAAAAACCACCATTTGCACGCCCTCTTGGACGTGGTATGATGGAAATCAAAGCACAGTGGGAATCACACAAGACTCTATGACGATCTCGGGTTTACAGACTAACCTGTACCAGTGACACCTGAGAACTGCAATCTGACGTGAGGTATAATACCATCTGGGAGTTCTCGGTGAGTCCGTCCAATTTACCCAGTCTCCACCGAGCACCCGTACACCATCTTTGATGTTTAACACTTATGGATATGGGATCATCCATCGCCCATCATATGGGTCAAGATGCGTATACGCTAGTCTACTCTGGTGTATCGATGCCCTGTCTCGACACAACCTCGACTAGGAACAGTTATAAGATGTACTCGTTGACTACCCTGTCCCCACTAGTATGATCTCATCATAGTCCCAGTAGTCGAGTACATATCCTAAGGGCTTTATTAACATGTGATAGCAAGACAGTAAACTAATATAAGTCAACATGTTAAGATAAAGTGAAACCAAATAGTATACTATTATGACGAGCAAGAAAGTCCTCTCTATATATATCCAAGCATCCACTATAATATACATCATATGAACAACAATGGCCTCTAGGGCATATATATAACTAACAAGAGCCCTATCCGCTTGAGCCGAGCCGAGCCGTACATGTGCCATGCACGCTCTGGGTACCAAGCCAAACCAAATTTAGCTAAAATGGCTCAGTCTTGAAGTATAATCTTCTGTGACGATCATATGATCAATTCAAGAGACTTAGCTCCCAAAAGGACTAAGTGTCCTTAAGCCGTTCCTGTACCCTAAGTACCTTAAGTCGATTTTAGTCTCAGATACGACTAATGATTTTTAATTAAACCCCTAAGTTGATCTTAGTCTCAAATAAGTCTAACGATCCTTAATTAAAAATTCTAAGTTGATTTTAGTCTAAAAACATGACTAATAATTCTTAGATCAAAAAAAGTATTCCCTGAACCGATGGACCTCATCAATATGAGAAATGCAACCTAAGTTCATCTCCAAATCTAATATATACAGATTTGGATCAATCCGCGCTCTATGAGCGATGACATAAATTAGTCTCTATATACAATCCAAGAGCAACCCAAAACAAAACTAACACACGACACACAAAACAAAGTTTGGAGAAGCAGAAAGTTGTTATCGCTTTGCGATAACGTAATTAACTGCAGGGGCTTGCGTCTGCAGGAAAAATGCATCCCCGCAATTAATAAATCTCTTATCCATGAGAGGGAATCTGAAAGTCAGCTACATTGGTCGCATCTAACCAAACCTCTGATATACGGTGCCATAAATCAACTTGGTATCTTCAGAGAGGTAGGTGGATATGTCCAAATAGTATCTGCCCCCAAATTCATGGTAGACGTTCGACACCAGTTCGTTTGACCGGTTTTCTGCGGTAAACAGATTCTGGTACGCCCGATGGGACCTTTTTCACTTTCCACATCACACTTTGTGTGTCGTGTTTCGCGAACAAAATCGCGGTATACTATGTGTATGGTTGCTATTGGGTTTGGGATACTAAGGCTGGTGTTTTATCTCCATGCAGACCAATGGCTTTCACCTGCAACAATTGTAACTCTGGTGCCAACAACACCCTAATTGGTGGGATCATGTACAGGCCACTCATATCCCCAATGTTCTACATCCCAGCTACTCAAAACATGAATGGGACCTTCTTCGGGACAGTGCCCACACCCCATACCTTCAGTGCCTCAACGCTGAAAGAGGAAACTTAGAAGAAGTCGGTCTTTGATTGACTAACTATCTCAGCAGGCCCTGCTGATAAGCCTACCAAACCTGAAGGCTCCGTCTTCAATAGACCGAGCACAAGCTCTATGGGTCCCTCCAAAAAGCCCGTGATTCCAAAGAAAACCGTCTTCAAGCGATTGACCTTCTCGATGCCAGCTGTTCCTGAGGCACTGAAGAGTGCTTCACCCCTACGCCGGTCTGTCTTCAGCAGATTGGCATCCCCTGCTTCGGCTCAGCCAAGGGCATCGGTCTTCCATCGGCTGACACTTGATGAAGCCCCGAAGTCACACAGGGGGCATGTTGAACAGGTTCCTAAACATGAAGAAGTTACCGCCTCACGAGGTGCACGACGTTGATATTGGCATCAACTGAGACAAGCTGGGGGTAACTCTCTGTCAGGGTTGACTTCGTCAGCTCCTATGCCGGCTATACATGCTGCTGTTCCAAATAGGAACAGGTTTGAGCCACCGCGGAAGGTCAGACGCAATTCGCCTACCGTGGTGCTGAAGAAATCTCCACCATCATCTATGGACACACCTGTTAGTTATATGTATGCCCTAGAGGCCATTACTGTACATATGATGTATATTGTAGTGGATGCTTGGACATATATAGGGAGGACTTTCTTGCTCGACATGATAGTATGCTATCTTGTTGCACTTTATCTTAATATGTACTCTGATTGTATCTATGTTACATGTTGATAAAGCCCTTAGGATATATACTCGACTACTGGGACTATGATGAGATCATACTAGTGGGGCCACGGTAGTCGATGAGTACATCCTATAATAGTTCCTAGTCGAGGGTGTATCGAGACAGGGCATCGATACACCAGAGTAGACTAGCGTATACGCATCTTGACCCATATGATGGACGATGGATGATCCCATATCCATCGGTGTTTGACATCAAGGATGGTGTATGGGTGCTTAGTGGAGACTGGGTACACTGGACGGACTCGCCGAGAACTCCCAGATGGTATTATACACCACGTCAGATGGCAGTTCTCTGGTGACACTGGTACAGGTTAGTCTGTAGACCCGAGATCGTCATAGAGTCTTGTGTGATTCCCACCGTGCTTTGATTTCCATCATACCACGTCCAAGAGGGCATGCAAAAAGGTGGCTTTTGGGTACAGTCCCGAATCACATGGAGGCAATGAGCGATAGGAGGGGATTCGTCTCTCCTGGTATAGGAAGTTGATGTTGCGCAGTGTTTGATTGGCTATAACTAGAAATCCCTGAGCAGGGTTGCTGAGATTTACTGGTAAGTGTTATCAGTAGTTTCTCGAACTGTTATGGACCTCATATCGACACGACTTATCAAGCTACTGGGGTCTGACGTTTACCACCCCTAGGAGAGATATGCGACATATCAGACGAAGAGACCGGACTGTACGGGAGTGTTACTGATTGGATTCACGGGAGAAAGTACATGCTTGCTTGTTGATCTTCTGATCGCTCAATACCTGGGTGGCTGTTACGTTTAGCTGACCGCTTGTAGCTTGTGGGTGTTTGATATGATCATCACCTACTGCCGGCGTATTGACGATTCTTTAGAGTCCTACACAGAGATTTCTTGACTCAGGCAAAACGGAGTAGGAGCACATCTATGATATGTGCGAGAACGAGAACAATACATGTATGTGATACCGTATTAGATTCTCGCGATATGAGATATCGGCCGGGTATATATGATATAGCCGGGTCATCGGATCAAGTGTTGATTCGATGAACTGATACAGATTATATTAGTCGGTTATTTGTGAAATAGCCGGATTATCGGATCAAGTGTTGATTCGATAATTTAATGTATAATTATATATTTGACATATTAAATTACATTAACTGATATAAGCTCACTAAAAGATTCTTTTTCTCACTCGGGTAATACATTGATATATATGCGATATATGTTAATTGTATTATTTTATTTTGTTACAATAAATATTGTATATGTGATATATAATATTGTAACATGTTAGGGTTATTAATGCAACATGTTTAGTGGAGATTAAACATGGTTAGGGTTTGATTTGGGTTAATCTTTTCTAGAACCTTCTAGAAGGTTTTATTTTGTTTTGTGCAAAGATATTTGTTTTGATATTTTGCAAGGTATTTGTTTTGACCCAACCCAACCCTTTAACCTTAGTTAAATCTCTACAAGGGTTACATATACCATGGTTGTATTTCTAACCTCACACTTGAGTTTCATTATTTATCACAAAAGGATTAGATCTTCTTCTTCCTTCTTCTTCTTTCATGGAAAAGCATACTAGCTTTTTCATTAGTGATGATTTTGAGTGATTTTAAGAAAACAAAAGAGTGATAAATTCCTACTTCATCATCCTAATCTATTCTTGCCAATTAGATTAGGGTGTTCACTTTATTTAGTGAGTGAGAGCTTGTGTTATAGAAACTTCAAGGTAGACCATCTTAGCTATCGAAGATCGAAAGTAATGTTGCATCTTTCTCTTCGTGGAGCCTCTCTAGAGTCCGGAAACTCGATGATCACAGCGAAGGGACCTCAACACGGAGCTTTAGAAGTGAAGGACCGGACTACAAAGGTTGTAATCCCAAACTCTTAGATGTTAAAGTGTTTAATATGCTTTGTTTCGCCTAATCTCTAGTTTAAAGATCTTGGTTTGGGTTGTTCGGCACGTCTAAATTTTAAATCGGGCATGGTTGATGCCTTATAGATCCTTGTGAGAGTTCCTAGTAACCCTACAGTGGTATCAGAGTCAAGCTAGAGCTTTAAGCGAAGTCTGGGCGAAATTTAAAGTCCGATCGAACTCCGAATACCCGTAAAACCCTAGTTTCTGGAAAAATTTTCAAAATGTGATTTTTTATGCATTAAAAATACTCAAAAAAATCAGCAGGGAAATAAAAGAATTACCGTGAAAAACGTGCCACCAATACCATTAAAGCGCCGTGGAACCGCGGCCGTACCATGGCTTGCGCGGCGGTTTCGCGGCTAAACTGTAGCATTAAGGTTTGTTTTTGGCATAGTAATATCCGTATGTATTTCCTGATTGTTTTCGGAATTTTTAATTCTACTCAAGTGTTGAGTTTTCTGGGATGTATTGGGGACTCGTTGATTCGATCGGATAATTTAACTTCGTTTAAATTTTTTCCGGGTAATTTTAAAACGTGTTAAAAAGTTCGAACGGATATCAATAACTCACTTTTTCCCCTGTCGGAAATTTTTTCAAAAGTTGGATTTTTCCGTAGTTTAAGAACGTTCTTAGTCGTGCAAGTAACGCGGTGGACCCTCTAGAAGAACACAAACCTTAACTCGATTATGTGACCGTCTGAACTGCCTCTAAACCTTAGGGTTTGGGGCAGTACGGCGTTGCCACATGTGAGGCGTTGGTTTGACCCTTCTACGGCTGGACCATTGGTACTGTGGCATGTGATGGATGTTTTTGAACTAATTTCAAGTGTTGAGAACTATTTGGGAAATCTTGGGTGTTTGAATATTCGATCGGAAAGTTTAACATTGTCTATTTATCTGGAATGTGATACAATATTTGGAATCCACATGTAGTTATGAGATAACTAATTTGAATGTTATAAATCTAGCAGTTTAGTCTCATTTGATCGGTTGCCACGGGATTTTGATGTGATCAAAAGTCCATCGCAATCACGTGGCGTACGCGGATACTCACCGGGTAAACTTAAAAGATAGCCACGCCCCATAGCCCCGACCAAGTGACTGTAGGAGAACCCCGTCGCCAAAAGCATCCGTTCGGGTGCTCGCGGCAGCGGTGTTCCGCCTTACTGCACTTCGTCGACAGCATCCGGGGGTGCGGCCGTCTACTAAAGTTTGCGACGAGCATTCGATCAGGATATCGGGAATCTTGTTGAATTGCCCGACCAGATATTGAAAAGTGTTTTCGATATAGAGACTAAAATGCAGGGTTTATAATTGTTAGGCATGCGATGTCTAAGGAATTCATTTGGTTAGGCATGAGATGTCTAAGGAAGTTGCGGATTCCAACTGTTGTAGTTTTATACTTTCTTTTCTGCGACCGTAAGTGTAATATGCGGTGTATCACCGGTTTCGTTGCTATATATCAACGACAACTGGGATACGCATATTTACTTACGTTGATGATATGTGATATTATGTGTTGCTGTGATATGTTATATTGGATCGTCGCATTCTGAATAGTCGGGGGTTTTATGTGAGATGAGAGTTTTTCTTTTTCATTCATGTAAAATTCATTTGTATGTAATATTCTTTTATTGGGGCACTTCCGGGCTGAGGATGATGTCACCATTGTATATTATTTACTTTTCCGCATTAGGTAGACCCAAGGTGGGGAGCACAAGTAACCGGGTTCTAGGGTCCATTGGGAGACCATCTCGAGAAGTCGAGACCGGGTCTCTTAACCCTAGAATTGGCAGTGTTGCTTGCCGCTCTCGTAGGGGTCTAGGGATGTGGGTTTGGCTATTCATCACGACCGTGGAATCCGTATTTTATATAGGCTCGTATTAAAAACACGGACCTCCTAGTATATCCAATATTTCATATATGTTCTTCTGCTGCAATGTTCTGTGATGAGATCATATTACTGCCTGAGACGAATGTTTATATTATATATATGAGATATATGTTATATTACAGATTTTGTTTCAAATGTGATGCTTGTGAAGCATAATAAAATGGGACTTCATTAATGAGATTAATGAAACTAAAAGAAACCTAAAGATGTTATAGAAACTTGTTTAAAAACTGGTAGCTCTAGTTCTTGCTTTGTATAGCGATGTTCCTTGTAGAACATCCAGCACCTTATTCGATAAGGAAAGAGCCGAGATCCCTTCACCGGGAGTGACCTCTTTAGCGAAACTAGCAGATGCTACAAACTCGGTTTGTTTTTTGATTGTTTTTATAGTTTTTGCTTTGCATAGTGATATTTGTGAAATATCCTGCACCTTATTCGATGAGGAAAGAGCCGACGATCCCTTCACCGGGAGTGACCTCTTTAGCAAAACTAGAAAAGGCCTAAAAAACATTCCATTTAAAATCACTCGATTCTACAACGATATCAAGTTCATTACGCAAAGGGTTTTCTTAAAAACCTGTCGTAGCCCTCCGTCATTTCAGATAAGTACTACTTAGTATTCGTGCTACGTTTGTTGGCCTGCGTCAAGGCGTAGTGTGCGGTAGCTAACTAGTGCTTATCTGCAGCATACGATGCGATTGGATTAGGGTAGTCGTGCGACTTTGTTGTCCTGCGTCAAGGGTCGTGCGGGTGGGTTTAATTCAATCAGGAAATGTACGGGTTGAACTTGACTAGCGGACTATGGTTTGTTGGCCTGCGTCAAGGTCATAGGACGCTAGGGGTAAAATATTATTGGGAATTTCAAGAGTTGAAATTTGTAATGAGATTTCATACCTTCTATGAGATAGTTGGATCCCGATACCCGCTGCGAGTAAAAGTTACTCCTCGGAGGGTTTTACACATTAGAATTAGCCGATCAAGTAGGTGTATAGAAAGGTGTTAACGGGGTTACGCCCCTGGGAAAACGAGGTTTATTTTAATTAGGTCCGTGCGAAAGCACGGGGAACCTCCCTCAAACTACTGGAACTGGCCTGGTTGAAAAATTGGCGAACTTGTATAGTGTAATTAATCCCGGCTAGTCTTTCCTTTTAGGGTTTGAAGGAAGATTTGACTAAAACAGTGGGAGCCATCCTGATTAGATAAATTGATAACCAATCTAATCTTGTAAAAGCGCACGCTGAGTGTTTTCTTCTCTCTCTCTCCTGGTTGCGACTATGTCACGCCTTAATCAAGATAATAATACGGATGTATTGACCGAACCCGCTTGTTATACTGAGTTGGGGAACGTTGGTCCCGCTCCAACTTATAAATGTTATAAGACTGAGCAGGAAATAGGGGATTACCAGAATTCCCGTGCCGCCCAAATGAAGAAAGTACATGTTGATGCATCTTCTTCGGGTGTGTTCATTACACAGAACTATTTCTCAATATCCTTTACGTCCTGGGTATTTGATACCGGATCAGGATCCCACATATGTAATTTGTTACATGGGCTACAGATAGGTAGAGAACTGAGAACGGGCGATAAGTTTCTTGAGATAGAAACGGTGCAAGTGTTGCAGCCAAGTCTGTTGGTAGTTATCACCCTGTATTATCAGAATACATTGATTCTGAACGAATGTTATTAGATACCGAACCTGATATACAATATCATATCAGTCTCTTTATTAGTAAAGAAAGGATATAATTTTGTATTATTGGATAATGTTTTGAACATTTCCTATATCAAGTGTTGATCGGTTCAGGCACGTTATCTAAAAGTATTGACGTTCTAAATCAAACTACAGTTCTTAGTATACAGAACACACACAAGAGGAAAAGTTCAGAAATGAACGAATCCTTCTTGAGGCATTGTAGACTAGGTCATATCAATGCGATCCGACTAGCTAAGTTACATTTAGATGCATATTTAAATTAGTTTGAATTTACATCTTGTGAAACTTGCCGTCATGTCACAAAGATAAGATGACCACGGCTCTGTTTATTGGAAACAGAGAAAGGGTTATTGAACTCTTGGGATTGATACATGATGGTGTATGTAAGTTCCCTGTATACACATGCCAGGACCGGTTTTTGTACTTCATTACATTCTCTGATAATCTTTCAAGATTCAGACATATGTTCCTGTTGAAACACAAGTCCGAACCTTTTGAGATATTCATAGAATATAAGTTAGAAGTAGAGAACCAAAAACGGGTATAAGTATTATGTCCTTTGATGAGATCAAGGAGGAGAATACTTGAGCACAGAATCCTGGACTATTCTAAAGGAGAATGAGATTCTCTCTCAGCATTACTCCTCCGTATACACCATAGCACGTCGGTGTATCGGGGCGGAGCAAACACACCCTATTTGATATGGTGCGCTCTATGATGAGTACTAATGAGTTTCCTATTTCCTTTTGGGAGTTATGCACTTGAGAAGCTGCATACCTATTGAATAGGGTTCAAATCAAATCAGTTGCCTACCACTTCATATGTGATATGGAATGGGAAGAGCCCATATCTTAAGTAAGTTAAGATTTGGGGTTGTCCGGCCTATGTCTAAAAAGCAAAATCCGGACAAGCTCGAGGCAAAGTCAGTTCTGTAGAAGTTTGTTGGATATCCCAAGCATTCGCAAGGGACTATCTTCTACCAAACCGAGGAAAAAAGATGTTTTGTTTCTCAGCATGCCACCATTGTGAAAGGGAATTTCTTGTGAAGAAATTATTGGTCATGAGGTAGAACTGGAAAGAGTTCCATCTATACAAACTGCAGCTGATGATTTGGTAGAACCAAAGGATTCAATAGTTTCCAACGAACCTCAGCCTTTCCGCCGATCTAGTAGGGTTCCTCACCCACCTGAGAGATACTTCGGTTTTCTCTATGACAGTGGGAGCGAGGATTGCATCATGAGATGATGACCCAACTAGTTTCGAGCTGGCCATTAGGAGTGGGACTCTGTAAGAATGGCTGGATATTTAGTGATTTGAGATGGAATCCTTATACACCAACAAAGTATGGACTTTGGTTGCTTTATCTGAAGGGTTAAATCCCTATCAGGAGCAAGTATATCTTGAGAAGATTACTAGGTGTACATGGAAAAGTTGAGACTTTCAAAGCTATGCTTAAGTCCATCCAGATCCTACTTGCCACGGCTACATACTATAACTACGATATCTGGCGGTCGGGTGTCATGACTGCTTTTCTAAATGTTGATTTGGAAGAGAGCGTCTATAAGTACACAGCCAGAGGGCTTCGTAGACAGTGGGAGCAGCGGAAACGTGTGTAAGATGTTTTATGTGATAAATCAGGCATCGCGGAGTTGGAACATCTGTTTTGATGTGGTAGTCTAAGAGTTTGACTTCATCAAAATGGTAGATGAACCTTGTATATACAAAAAGGTAGCAGGGAGTATGGTGGTCTTCGTAGAGTACGTGGATGACATACTCTTGATAGGGAAGGAGTTTTCTATGCTACGCTCGGTCAATCTCCTCTTATCACAAAGATTCTCCATATAGGATCAAGGTGATACCTCCTGAATCCTGGGTTTTGGATCTATGAGATAGATCTAATTGGATGTTAGGATTCTCACTAGTTGTAGTGAGATGGTATCAATCGATCCTGGGGAGAATCACTGGAAAGGTTCCAGGGTGATAAGGACGACTGAATGTCAGTCGCAGACATTGTCTTTACCCTCAGTGGAGGGATGGTATGTTGGAAGAGTTCCAAGCTAGATATCGTGACTTACTAGACAATTAAAGGCAAGATACATCGTTACCAAGGATGCTACCAAAGAGGCAGTCTGGATATATAAGTTCATGAGATGAACTTCGTTCCTACCATTGTGTGACAATGGAGTTGTGGCTTATGCCAAGGAACCCCCGTCCCATCTGAAATCCAGATATAATTCTTAGGTAGTATCATCTGATCATGGAGATGGTTGATCTCCAGGGAGATCAAGGTTAGGAGAGTAGACACAGAGGACAACAGCGCGGATCCACTCACAAAGGCCTTTTCCCTAGTAGAGACTTTTATGGGATGGTTGAGTATGAGATACTTCAACCACAGCTAATTGTTGGGTATGCGATACCACAACAGATGGCCCTAGTGCAAGTGGGAGATTGTTAGTTATATGTATGCTCTAGAGGCCATTACTGTACATATGATGTATATTGTAGTGGATGCTTGGACATATATAGGGAGGACTTTCTTGCTCGATATGATAGTATGCTATCTGGTTGCACTTTATCTTAACATGTACTCTGATTGTCTCTATGTTACATGTTGATAAAGCCCTAAGGATATGTACTCGACTACTGGGACTATGATGAGATCATACTAGTGGGGCCACGGTAGTCGATGAGTACATCCTATAACAGTTCCTGGTCGAGGGTGTATCGAGACAGGGCATCGATACACCAGAGTAGACTAGCGTATACGCATCTTGACCCATATGATGGGCGATGGATGATCCCATATCCATCGGTGTTTGACATCAAGGATGGTCTACGGGTGCTCAGTGGAGACTGGGTACACTGGACGGACTCGCCGAGAACTCCCAGATGGTATTATACACCACGTCAGATGGCAGTTCTCTGGTGACACTGGTACAGGTTAGTCTGTAGACCCGAGATCGTCATTGAGTCTTGTGTGATTCCCACTGTGCTTTGATTTCCATCATACCACGTCCAAGAGCGCGTGCAAAAAGGTGGCTTTTGGGTACAGTCCCGAATCACATGGAGGCAATGAGCGATAAGAGGGGATTCGTCTCTCCCGGTATAGGGAGTTGATGTTGCGCAGCGTTCGATTGGCTATAACTAGAAATCCCTGAGCAGGGTTGCTGAGATTTACTGGTAAGTGTTATCAGTAGTTTCTCGAACTGTTATGGATCTCATATCGACACGACTTATCAAGCTACTGGGGTCTGACGTTTACCACCCCTAGGCGAGATATGCGACATATCAGACGAAGAGACCGGACTGTATGGGAGTGTTACTGATTGGATTCACGGGAGAAAGTACAGGCTTGCTTGTTGATCTTCTGATCGCTCAATACCTGGGTGGCTATTACGTTTAGCTGACCGCTTGTAGCTTGTGGGTGTTTGATATGATCATCACCTACTGCCGACGTATTGACGATTCTTTAGAGTCCTACACAGAGGTTTCTTGACTCAGGCAAAACGGAGTAGGAGCACATATATGATATGTGCGAGACCGAGGACAATACGTGTATGTGATACCGTATTAGATTCTCGCGATATGAGATATCGGCCGGGTTTATGTGATATAGCCGGGTCATCGGATCAAATGTTGTTTCGATGAACTGATACAGATTATAATAGTTGGTTATTTGTGAAATAGCCGGATTATCGGATCAAGTGTTGATTCGATAATTTAATGTATAATTATATATTTGATATATTAAATTACATTAACTGATATAAGCTCACTAAAAGATTCTTTTTCTCACTCGGGTAATACATTGATATATATGCGATATATGTTAATTGTATTATTTTCTTTTGTTACAATAAATATTGTATATGTGATATATAATATTGTAACATGTTAGGGTTATTAATGCAACATGTTTAGTGGAGATTAAACATGGTTAGGGTTTGATTTGGGTTAATCTTTTCTAGAACCTTTTAGAAGGTTTTGTTTTGTTTTGTGCAAAGATATTTGTTTTGATATTTTGCAAGATATTTGTTTTAACCCAACCCAACCCTTTAACCTTAGTTAAATCTCTACAAGGGTTACATATACCATGGTTGCATTTCTAACCTCATACTTGAGTTTCATTATTCATCAAAAAAGGATTAGATCTTCTTCTTCTTTCTTCTTCTTTCATGGAAAAGCTTACAAGCTTTTTCATTAGTGATGATTTTGAGTGAGATTAAGAAAACAAAAGAGTGCTAAATTCCTACTTCATCATCCTAATCTATTCTTGCCAATTAGATTAGGGTGTTCATTTCATTTAGTGAGTGAGAGCTTGTGTTATAGAAACTTCAAGGTAGATCATCTTAGTTATCGAAGATCGGAAGCAAGCTTGCATCTTTCTCTTCGTGGAGTCTCTCTAGAGTCCGAAAACTCGATGATCGCAGCGAAGGGACCTCAACACGGAGCTTTAGAAGTGAAGGACCGGACTACAAAGGTTGTAATCCCAAACTCTTAGATGTTAAAGTGTTTAACATGCTTTGTTTCGCCTAATCTCTAGTTTAAAGATCTTGGTTAGGGCTGTTCGGCATGTCTAAATTTTAAATCGGGCATGGTTGATGCCTTATGGATCCTTATGAGAGTGCCTAGTAACCCTACAACACCCAGAGAGCCGATGACTATGCGCTCTCCCAGAAGACTTTTCTCAACCATTTACAAGGTGTGGAAAGAAGTGAAGGGTTCTTTCTTCAAAGACAGCTATCCCCCTAAGCCAAAGAAGATGAAGAGTCGGAAAAACACTGACAACTCCCTTTCTATATATAAGGGGACTTCTCCCAAGGTGGTTCCTGCTATGATGGTTCCTTCTAAAATAGCTTCTCACAAAAGAGAGAAGACATCGAAAGTCCAAATGCTCAAGGCAAATCCTAAGGGCCGAAATTCCAAGCGTTCCAAGCATAGGGGCATGGTAGTTAACACGGTCTATATGATGAGTTCCAAAGATGAAATCTGCGCTTTTGTTAGTCACAGACCGCATACTCGGTCTCTGACGAAGGCTCAGCAGCAACAAGAAAATCTGCAGGAGATACTTGCTTAAGCAGCAGCTCTCACGATTCCTCCACCCAAAGCAAGCTCGGAGGACGAACCCGAAGAACGCATGGGATAGGAGTCTGATGTTGACTTCCTGAAGCGTTTCCTTGAAAAGAAGGACAAAGAAGCGGCGACGATGGCCGCTAATATGAATAATACGGCTCTCCTGATCCAAAACATGGCCGGGATGATGGCCCAATCGAACCACAGACGGTCAAGCCGCCAGTGGTCATCGTCGACGACAAAGGAGAGAATTCAAACCCTCCGCAAGCTTTTTCAACGGTAAAGGAGGAGATGATCTTCAAAGCGAAGCTGGATGAATATATCACCCAGCAAGTTAAAGCTCATCAGGCCAGCGAAGCAGCGAATAAGCTGGTCAAGACTGATCAGCCATATCCAGCATGGTACAACCAGAAACAATAGCCTCCGGGATATATAATCCCGAGATTCAACCAGATCAAGGGAACTAGAAATCCACAACAGCATATCGAACAGTTCAGAACACAGTGCGGTAATACAGGACGCGATGACCAGTTACTCCTCCGGCCCGGAAGTTCGTCAACAGCTTGACAGAGATTGCTTTCGAATGGTATTCAGACCTTCCAAATGAATCCATATAAACATTCGCCGTGATGGAACATCTATTCACTCAAAGTTTTGTTAGCGCAAGTGAACGTACCACTATCTTTACGTTAATCAACGAGAAAGTAAAGCCAAATGAAAGCTTGGTGCAGTATGCCACCCGGTGGAGAAATCTCGCTTCAAAATGCGGGCAGCCCATTACTGAGCCCTCATCTGTCGGGATGTTCATAGGCACTCTCAACACGTGATCGAAAGTATACCCATTCTTGGTTTTCGTAAAGCCTACTGCCAATCAAGAACTCTTTGACAGATTGGTACAGCTGGAACAAATTAGTCGGGTCTCTTACTCCGCGGAAGGAGAGCCGCACAATAATTAAGGCAAGGGTAAGGCTGTGTTTGTTGCCAATGCTCAGCAACAACAAAACGACCCTAAAGCATCTGGTCGCCAAAATAACAACCGCACGGGTCCCACCTTAGAAGAAAGATTGGAGCGTAAATATTCTTTTCCTCGTGACAAGATGAAGAAGTTATTCGAGCTTGCCATGAAGAACCGTATACTGTCATTACCTGAGCCACGGCGACCAGCACAAGCCAACGCAATGAACGATCCAAAATACTGTCCCTACCATCGAGTGGTCAGCCACCCGATCGGGGATTGCTATGTCTTCAAGAACTGGATTAAGGGCCAATACAAGTAGGGCAATTTTATGCTATCAGATAGCTGGAAGGTGGATCTGCCACAGAAACATCCTTCCAAGACAGCTGATACGCAGGGGACATCTTACTCGCTGGTGGAAAAAGCTCCATAGGAGATAGTCCTTTCAGCAAAGACAAAAATGATGCTAAAAGACTTGTAATCGTGTCCAGCGATCAAGTGGAAAAGCCTACTTGAACCTCAAATTATCGAGGGGATGTTGAAGTCGTATCCTATTCCAAAAATGAACGATAAGGGAAAAAGTCCCCAAGTCCAATCTTCCAAGAAAAAGAAGAGGAAGACCAAGAAGCCCGTCCAGCCTGCCGAATATGTAAACAGCCAGACAGATTTACAAAAGTACATCGATGCCTTAGAAGAATACAATCAAAAGGCGCGATCGCCAATCACGCTTGAAGAATTTCTTCACCATCTCTTCGAAGATAACGATGCCGAGGAAGGGGAAGATTCAGCGGAAGAAGGGGAAGAGCGTGTGGAAAGTTGCCATATGTCCTCTCACTCCTTCGTATATAATGACGATGCTCCGCCAGCATCAGAAAGCGACACTGATGAGCCGGAGGCAGAATCAGCACCAAATGCACCAAGTCCTTTACAAGAAGAGTCGATTGATAGGTTAAAAACCTTTTAAGCAAGCAAAGATAACTAAATGCGTAAGATGGCCCTATATGAAAAGGTCAGACAACAGCGTCTGAGCAAGCAAGAAGTGAGAAGAGCGAGTTATGTAACTCCCCAAATCCTACCTGCAAAGAAGAAAATTAAGATAAAAGCCGAGAAGCGGTTCACCAAAGCTTTGTCAATGAGCATGAAGCTACCGCCCCTTATGATTTACACCCCGGGGCACCATATTTTGATGGTGAAGAAGAACACCCAAAATACCGCCTCTATCACTAGAGGATCTCTCACACCATCGACGAGTGTAATGCTTTCAAGAAATGGTGGCAGGGATATATCTCCCACAAAAGACATTTGAAGAAAGAGAAATGAAAGGCCAAAGCTCGCCTGCTTAGGGACGATAACTCAGAAGCAGGCAACAAAACAGAGTTGGTGGTGGAAAGCTATCATATGACCAACGACCAGTCCTCAGGAAAAGGGAGTTCTAAAGTTCCTACCGTCGGAAGCAAGTCTGAAGACGAAGTCCTTTTCGATCCTTTCTTCACAAGTGCCGACTCGGCAGAAGAAGCGACAAAAGCATGTGGTAATATTCAATTGCGAAATCGCACTTTACCCAAGAAGAACCTTGGACCTGCGAACAAAACATCGAAGAAGCAGAAGAAGGGAAAATGGAAGGTTGCTGGGGTGATTGAGGTTGATGAAGAAGTGGCCAAAGATCTCACCGTTAAGGACCCACCTAAGAAAATTAAGGTGGATTATAATGTCCTGGCACTTCTGAAGAAGTTGCCTTTGCACTTGAGCATATATGAAGATCTGATGCTGTCAAAGGAAACCCGAGAGTCTCTCATTAAAGCTTTGAAAGAATCTGATCAGTTCCAAACCTACTTCGTTGAAGAAGAGATGAAGGACGAACTAGCAGAGGTTTATGCTGTCTATATTACCATCAGCGAGGAAGACCTTCTCCTGAGAACGTGCGAACATAATCGACCATTATATGTGGCCGAGGACTCCGAAGATAAGAGGATAAATAAGATCCTCATCGACAATGGATTCTCGGTAAACCTACTCAACGTGAGCATACTGAAGGAGCTATGCATGCAAGTTCAATACTTGGCTTGGGAGAGGATTACAATCTCCGGATTCGACTTACAGTCCTGATCAGTCGAAAATATTGCATTCTTAACACATCAATTTCTCTACTCTTTCTAATCATCTAAGGTTGTTTATTGTAAATATAACACGGATTACAAATTCATCTGGAAATTACCAAATAACACGTGTTACAGTTATAATCGACACTCTGGAGGGAAATTGTGTGTTTATTATTACACGCATGATATTGTATATCTCAACACATTTTATCGAGATTGTGTACAGAAAATTCTTCAGATCAAAGAACCGGAATCGCAAAAGTGCCGATAAAATATAGCAAGTCAAAGAATTCAAATCTGGCAGAGATTTCCAGATATCAATTATACATCCAGAGACCAACAGAAGAAGACCACAGAAATCAGGTATAGTGAACTCTTCAAACGTCCGCGGAACCGCGGCCGAGCTGGCCGAGTTGCCGCGGTTCCGCGGCCGAGTTAGGGCATCAAGCGACGTGTTCTCTCCAGAAGCTTCACCCTAATAACCTCGCTTACTTGAGACGCTCCATTGTAACATACTTCTTCTGGAAACTTCTCTGTAACAATCTTATTCTAGAAGGCTCCTTGTAACAACCTCATTCTAGAAAGCTCTCCCTAACAACCGGCCTCATTCTAGAAGGCTCTCTCTAAAAACCTAGTTTATGAGAGAAGATTTATTTGAAATTTATAAAAGGGGATCTAGATCTAAAGGTTGAAGGTTTTTCATTAGTTGTTGAATATTGAGCCAAATTATTGCACAAGTTGAGTGACACAACTTGATCCAAAACAACATCCAAATCAAATTCCAATTCAAGACCAAGATCCATTGAGAGCATTATCAAGCAACTACTCCAAAGATCCTTTATCGCAATGTCGATCGTCATTAAGAGCAAGAGATCCACGACGATCCACGTCTCACGGCGATCGAGCCACACAAAGATCGACGACAAATTCACTTCTTCAAAGGAGCGATTGAGAGCTTAGTCTTGTATCTCGAATTGAGGAATTGTGTAAATTTAAAGAAGGTTTAATAAAGATGATCATTACTATTAGTTTTGCTTTCTTTACATTCTTGCATTATGAAATTCTTCGTTCTTGATTCTTTAATTTTTATGATGTGTGAGTGAAATCTCCGCTTGTAAAGAAATCGAGAGAATCGGTAGATCTAATGATGATGAAATCCCAATACTAGTCTTAAGTCTTATGAGATTTGTGAACTTTAGGAAAAAGAATCATTGATGACCTAATTTGGATCGAGATCACATTCTTGCTAATTTCGTTGCAAATTAGGAATCAAATGATTGATGATTCTCTTTACTAGAGACTAGATTTGAATGATGATCAATGAAAAGACAAGGGATAGTGAAGGAGAAACCCTAGTTTCTTCAATAGATCCCTAATCTTCATTCATCACCATCGTTCTAGCTACAATTCATCAATAGATAAGATTCGTAATTTTTAGTATTTATCATTGCTACTAATTTGATCGATTCCTACAAGCTATTCTACATAATCTTGATAATTCAAATTGATTGGACATCTTCTTGATTCTAGATCTATTTTCTTGATGTTTCTTGAAATCAAATCTCATTAATCTTGAATCATTTTCTTTTATATTTTCATTTCGATTCATCTAAAGCAAGATCGAATAAGTACTCACATCTCAGTGGACGATTCGTGCTCACTATTGATCGCTACAAGCGACACCGTTAATTGATTGGGGTATAAATTTCTGGTTGTGAAACATTTTACTTAACACGTCAAGAATAGATCAATCAAATGGCGCCGTTGCCGGGGATGTGTTGTAATTTGTTCTTTCTTACTATTTGAGTTGAAAATTTATTATTCCATCAAATTTTAATTCAAGAATCGCTTTAAGTGCTTAACGATTAGTATTTGAATTTTTGCGAGGGAATCTGGATTCATTGTAGCAGTGAGATTAAGATTCAGAGAAGATCTACAAATTCCAAAGGAGTACAAGGAGCTACAGGAAAATTTTGAAACCTTAATTTCTTCATTCCACCGCGGATCCGCGGCTGATGGCCGGTTTTTGCGGCGGTTCCGCCGCCGTTTAGGCGTTTCAGCATTCTAAACTTCTGTGGTATATTCTCTGTTCTCTTCTCTTCTCTCTGATCTTGTCCAATAACAGTTTTCTGCAGAATTCTTTGCAAAAATTCGCAGCGCGCTAAAAGAAATTTTTTTTGTTGCGTTTCTTGAAATTGGTTGTTTGCATATTTTAATACGGAAATTAAGGGGCAAAGACCAAATTCAGATTAGGTGGGGATTTCATTACCCTTCCTAAGCCCCGGAAATCATAAAATTAGCATCTGCATCACCCTCATTAACTAAAAAATATCCAGACAAGACTCTAAGGACCGTCACGCTCAATTAGGACAGAAGAAGGTCGTGGGTAATCTATTGCTTATCCGCATTTCTTTTGTGGTGTTTAAGGCAAGTGAGTCTAAGGCAAGTGGTTATTTAATTATGCCCATTACTTACGTAGTGGAGAACCTCCTACTTACCTGGCACTTACCTGGCCACAGAAGAGATAAAAAGGCAGTAGAGGATTTATCCTGCGATTTGTCTTCTGGAAGTCTAGGAGCGGTCTAGTGATTTGACCTAGGTGACCATTAGATTTAGGGCTGCTTGTGCATTTTTTATGATTTGATTTTTCGAAATCCGTCTTTTTTTCAAAACAAAACAAACACCAATCTACATTTTCTCTAATTATCACTAACGCTGCTACTTGTGCTAAACCATTAGTGCAAGCTCGGCTGGATACGGGATTCTAGTGCCCGTCTTGTCCGCGTTTCCCCTATCGACTCCAAAGTCGGTATTTCTTCATTTTCTTTTTCCCCACCACCCACCACTACTGAGATGGACGGATATCCATCGAATTTCAATAACACCACTCTGCCACCGCCCGCAGGTGCGCAGAATCCACCCCGCATCTCTCTCCAAGAGAGATGCTACCCTATTCGAGGTCCTCTTTCTACCTGTCTTTCTATACCACCAGCCAATGGGGAAAATTTCGAAATTAAAACCCATCTCATCAAACTTTTACCCAAATTTCACGGGCTCGAGTCTGAAGACGCATACGTTTTTATCACCAAATTCGAAAACGTATGTGCAATGATTGGCACATCACAACTGTCTATGGATGCTCTGCTTTTACGTCTTATCCCGTTCACTTTGTGCGATTTAGCCGAGAAATGGCTTTATAACACACCCGCACATTCTAGTTCAACATGGGACGAATTCGATGCAGCATTCCTTAAAAAAATTTATCCCAATCATAAGACCAGCCGTGTTCGGAGCGAAATTTTCAAATTTACCCAACTTCCCAATGAACCATTTTAGAAATGCTTTGAACGGTTCAAGGATCTTCTTCTCCAATGTCCTCACATGGAATCCCTAGATGGGATCTGTATCGAATTATCTATAAGGGTATTGATCTCACGACAAAACAGATATTTGAAACCATGTGTCAATGCCAATTCCTATCTAAAGATGATAGTGAAGCTTGGAAATACCTGGAGGATCTTGCCCAAAACACTTTACAATGGGAAAGTGTTAGTCACCCATCGACTAGGGAAGATATTAATCAGCTCGATGTTTCCATCATAATGAAAGCCGAAATGGCCGCAATTCAAAGGAAACTCGATGCTATAGAAAACAGAATCTCTTCAGCCTCCCTAACTCAGTACACACTTCCCAAAACTGTGTGTGGTTGTTGTTCCAACCCATCACATTTGATGGAAGAATGTCCTTTAAATGTACCGTTTCAAGGTCACGAGCACGCTAATGCTTCTTTTCAGTAACGACATGGAAACGATCCTTTTTCTTCTTCCATATATAATCAAGGTTGGAGGAATTACCCTGATTTTGCTTGGAACCAACACCAAACTCAAAATATGGTTCCAAACCAGAATAACTGTCAAAGGGTCCCTCCACAATAGCAACCACCACAACCGAGTCAGCACCTTTTTCAACCGCAACCTTTACAAAATCCGGCCAACAACCTTGATCCAGCTTCTGCCGGTACTTTTACACCCTCTGCACTCGACATGTTCTTTAAACATTCCATGCAAACGAATGATATTTTAACGTCTTCTATCGAAACGTTAGTGCAAATTACTGTCTCCCACGGTGAGAGTATTAAAGCGATAGAAGCACAAATTGCACAGTTGAATGCCGCGATGAGTGCTAGAGAGAAAGGGAAACCTCCATCTCAACCCTTACCTAATCCAGACTACACACATCATGTGAGTGCTATGACCACATTGAGATCTAGAAAATTATATGGGTGAACAAATTAATAATGATGAATTGATCATTAACACCCTGGCTTCCACATCTACTTCCACTTCCACTTTTGCTTCTTGCCCTATTTCGTCTAGTTTATCTTCTTCTTCCGAGCCTATTCTCCGTTTTCCCCAAGGCTCGAACCCTCCACCCACTTCATCCTTCCCAACCCCATAAACTTTTCCACAAATGTTGGACCGAACACTTATTGATAGAGCTCTATTTCCAAACAGATTGAGGGCCAACAAACCTAACGCACAAAAGGAGAAGATTGTGGATATGTTCAAACAGGTTAACGTAAACATATTTCTCCTAGATGCTATACAACAAGTTCCGGCTTATGCGAAAATACTTAAGAACTTGTGCACTAGGAAGGGAAAAACTCAAGTACCGAAAAAGGTGTTCATGATGAGTAATGTAAGCACAACATTTACCCAGCAAGTACCCAAAAAACGTAAGGACCCTGGCTGTCCTACAATCTCTATTTCTATTGGGGGTAAAAATATCAATCGTGCTTTACTCGATTTAGGTGCTAGTGTTAACCTGCTTCCATATTCTGTGTATGAGCAATTGGGTATCGGAGAATTAAAACCATCGCAATGCACTTTACAGATGGCAGATCAATCTATCACCCGCCCAAGGGGTATGTTAAAGGATGTGTTGATAAAAGTCGGGAATTCATATTCCCTGTGGACTTTATTTTTTTGGATACACAGCCTGTAGCAAACCCATGGAACCAAATTCCGGTGATTCTAGGTCGACCTTTTCTTGCGACCTCCAACGCTGTAGTCAATTGTCGAAACGGTTCTATGACCCTATCCTTCGGGAATAGGTCAATTGAACTTAACATTTACAAGTTGGGAAGTCAAGCTTCTGAACCCTATGCTCATGTATGTTCTGTCGAATTAATGGATGTCGACAGCAGCGAACTTTAACAGCTTCACGATACTGATCTAGACTCTTTTCATACGTTGTTGTTTGACCCAAAGAAGTATTATACACATGCGGACCCTTCTTTTGAGTTGTCCGGGTCAACATCTAACGTTTATTCTGAACCTTGCATGGAGTCTATGTATCATCCCGTTCTTTCCAATGATATTATTCTTCGGGATATCGATGAAATGTTCGTTGATGAACTTGCATTTTTAGCAAACACGGGTGTTGAGATGAATCATCTTCAAATCAAAGAAATTGAACCTCCACCCCTTCTTCTTGACAATAATGAGAATGCGAGTAATCCATCATCATCATCATGGTGTCGTCTCTCTAATTTGAGACGCAAACTCTTTCCATCATACCACTTATTTCTTCCTCACTTCTTCTTGACTCTATACAACATATTCTTTCACCGACCTATACGTTACATTGATCAAATCTTTGAATGGTTGGTATTAATTTTTGGTCTTTATAAAGCCTTATATTGACCAAATAACTTTACCCCCTCTTAAAATGCTTAACATTGTTTGACTCAAGTTTGGGGGGGTGTATTTTTGGTTCTTGAAAATAAAAGTTGTCCTCAAAATTGTGAGCCAAAAATAAGTTTGGGGAAGAATTTTCACGCTCACTTATTCTTGTCCCTACTAATAAATTTCCTCCCAAGCCTACAGGTTTTTAAGATTTAACAGATGACAACAGTGAGGAAACTGTTCTAAACAAGTTTGGGGGAGGTTTGTGCTTATTTACGCATCACTTTGCATCATACTTTGCATAAGCACAAAACATATAATAAAAAAATGTGTACATAAATAAGATAATAAAAAATTAGAAAGTGAAAAATTACATCTAAAAGATTGGAAAAGTTTAAGAAAACCAAGAAAATTAGGAGT
Source organism: Agapanthus africanus (assembly GCA_030015575.1). NCBI lineage: Eukaryota > Viridiplantae > Streptophyta > Magnoliopsida > Asparagales > Amaryllidaceae > Agapanthus > Agapanthus africanus. The sequence goes on from CM057350.1 coordinate 485,740,289, forward strand.
TTTCTTAAACGAAACTAGTAATAAGTAGTTATGAGCCGTTGTCCCAAGGGTTAGTAATATGAAGGAAGTCACTAATCTGAGGATAAAAATAAGTCTGAAAAATAGCTCATATTCTGGAAGCCAAACATTTGAATGTTGATACCATACTATATGCACTTACATACGTCTTGAAGCTCGGAATAGTAGAGGATATCTTGAAATGCTCTTATCTAAAAGCCAAAATATGAAGAAAATAATAAATGAGCATAAAAGTATAAAATGGTGAAGAAAAAATGAACACTGGTTTTGTAATCACCAAGGCAGCATAAAAAAATATAGCGAGGGCGCTTCATCACCTAGTGTCTTAGACCAACTGGTTTGGGAGTTACTGCTAAGCCTTAGGTGTTGCAAGACGAGAAAATTGCTACTTACGCCTAATCATGCAAGCATATGAGTAATCGGTCGGTTAGTACCTCAAGAAGTATTAATGGTCGCATGAAAAATGTGTGAGCAATTCCATCTAAAATATTTATCGATTAAAAAGTACTGAGGTAGATGGACAAGATTATGATAGCTTGAATTGAATTCTCCGAGTGTAGGGATGTCTTTTACACACACGTAGGGGTATATGATCGGTGTTTGGATGAAACGTAGGGATGAAGAATAAAGGCGATGTTTTATTGAGGGATGATGTGATTTATAACATCTTTTCATGACTATTAAGATAGGGATCATGACAACCGAAAAACTAGTATAGTTGGAAACTCTGATTTTCAAAGTTTTTCTTTTATAATTCTTATCTTTTTATGTAACTTCTACCGTTTTCCTTTTATTATGGGATTTTGTGGGTGCAATCCGTTGAAAACCCTCAGGAGACAACACTCCTCCTACTAGGGATATCTAGAGGTTTAAAGGCTTGTTGCACGTGCTCAGTGCAATCGTGTTTGCCTACGAAAGTGTGCTCGTTAGTTTTTCTCTTTCTTTCTATTTTCTCCTTCTCTTGAATAAAAGATGTTTGCTCGAGACGACCAAAATTAAGTTTGGGGGAATTTGATCAGTCGAAAATATTGCATTCTTAACACATCAATTTTCCAACTCTTTCTAATCATCTAAGGGTGTTTATTGTAAATATAACACGGATTACAAATTCATCTGGAAATTACCAAATACCACGTGTTACAGTTATAATCGACACTCTGGAGGGAAATTGTTTGTTTATTATTACACGTATGATATTGTATATCTCAACACATTTTATCGAGATTGTGTGCAGAAAATTCTTCAGGTCAAAGAACCGGAATCGCAAAATTGCCGATAAAATACAGCAAGTCAAAGAATTCAAATCTGACAGAGATTTAGAAGGGATAAAAAGATTCTAGATATCAATTATACACCTAGAGACCAACAGAAGAAGACCACAGAAATCAAGTGTAGTGAACTCTTCAAACGGCCGCGGAACCGCGTCCGAGTTGGCCGAGTTGCCGCGGTTCCGCGGCCGAGTTAAGGCATCAAGCGACGTGTTCTCTCCAGAAGCTTCACCCTAACAATCTCGCTTACTTGAGACGCTCCATTGTAATAGACTTCTTCTGGAAACTTCTCTGCAACAACCTTATTCTAGAAGGCTACTTATAACAATCTCATTCTAGAAGGCTCTCCCTAACAACCTACCTCATTCTAGAAGGCTCTCTCTAACAACCTAGCTTATGAGAGAAGATTTATTTGAAATTTATAAAAGGGGATCTAGATCTAAAGGTTGAGGGTTGTTCATTAGTTGTTGAATATTGAGCCAAATCATTGCATAAGTTGAGTGACACAACTTGATCCAAAACAACATCCAAATCAAATTCCAATTCAAGATCAAGATCCATTGAGAGCATTATCAAGCAACTACTCCAAAAATCCTTTATCGCAACGCCGATCGTCATTAAGAGCAAGAGACCCACGACGATCCACGTCTCACGGCGATCGAGCCAGGTAAAGATCGACGACAAATTCACTTCTTCTAAGAAGCGATCGAGAGCTTAGTCTTGTACCTCGAATTGAAGAATTGTGTAAATTTGAAGAAGGTTTAATAAAGGTGATCATTACTATTAGTTTTGCTTTCTTTACATTCTTGCATTATGAAATTCTTCGTTCTTGATTCTTTAATTTTCATGATGTGTGAGTGAAATCTCCGCTTATAAAGGAATCAAGAGAATCGATAGATCTAATGATGATGTAATCTTAATACTAGTCTTAAGTCTTATGAGATTTGTGAAATTAAGGAAAAAGAATCATTGATGACCTAATTTGGATCGAGATCACATTCTTTCTAATTTCGTTGCAAATTAGAGATCAAATGATTGATGATTCTCTTTGCTAGAGGCTAGATTTGAATGATGATCAATGAAAAGACAAGGGATAGTGAAGGAGAAACCCTAGTTTCTTCAATAGATCCCTAATCTTCATTCATCACCATCTTTCTAGCTATAATTCATCAATAGATAAGATTCGTAAGTTTTAGTATTCATCATTGTTACTAATTTAATCGATTCCTACAAGCTATTCTACATAATCTTGATAATTCAAATTGATTGGACATCTTCTTGATTCTAGATCTATTTTCTTGATGTTTCTTGAAATCAAATCTCATTAATCTTGAATCATTTTCTTTTATATTTTCATTTCGACTCATCTAAAGTAAGATTGAATAAGTACTCACATCTAAGTGGACGATCCGTGCTCACTAACGATCGCTACAAGCGACACCGTTAATTGATTGCGGTATAAATTTCTTTGGTTGTGAAACATTTTACTTAACACGTCAAGAATAGATCAATCATTAGTTGTTGAATATTGACGCTTCGTTTTGGGTAACTGGTGACGGACGTCAAGTTCCATATGATTGATGCGAAGACGTGCTATAAAGCTTTGCTCGGTAGACCTTGGTTGCATGAGTATAATATCATCTCTTCTACACAATATCAGTGTATGAAGTTTTTCAAGGATTGTAAAGAGCACGTCATCACGGGTGTGCTCAATCCTTTTTCGGTTAATGAAGTACGAAAGTATGAAAATGCTAAGTACTTCCGTCCACATTTTGAGGATACCGAGAGATGCAGCAAACTAAAAAATAAACAAAAATAGGTGGCCACTATTCCAATCTTCGAAAGCGATACGGAAGAAGAGGAGGAAATAATATTCTCCGGCAAGCCCAAGTCAAAGGATGGTGAACAAAAGATGACACCCGTCATTCCTATCTTTGGGAGTGATTCGGAGGAGGAGGTTGGAGCGATATTCTCCACCCATCCTTTAGTGGAAACCCTCAATGAAGGTTATCGAACTTTGCACGTCACGATGGTTCTGTCTCAGCATTATAAAGAGCTTGATATCATCCGCACTGATAGTGTGGAGGAGCTAATAACCTTCTATGTACCTCCCAGGCGTAGAGGCGAAAAGGGATTCTCTTTTACAAATCGGAAGAGATTGAAATGGAGAAAGAGATCTGGTATGAACTCGACCCAAATCTTAACAGGTTGTAGCTCGTCCACATGCCAAGATATGCCATGAAATGCTTAAGGAATTTTCTTAAGCTTCAAGGGATCCCTCTCGAACAGACTGTTCGATAAGCTCAGTTCTACAAAAGGATCTGGGAAGTGCCGAGTGTTTACCGCCGAAAACGGAGACAGACTGGGATAGAACGTCTTGCCTGAATACGCGGATAGATACTATTTGGATCTTATCCATCCACCTCTCCGAAAATACCAAGTTGATTTATGGTATCGTATATCGGAGATTTGGATGGATGCGACTGTTGTAGCATGACTTATCAGATTCCCCCTTATAACAACCATCAAATCCAAGTAAACTTTTAATGACTTATATTCTTGAATATCCTATTTTCCTCAAATCAAGCAGTATTTATGTTTTTATATGATGATTTCAGTACACGAACGTAAGTTGTATTTTGGTTGTCACCTATCATATCCATCCTATAGGGTACAAGGTCGACCCCTCATGACTTTAAATAGTATAATTAATTTTCGTTTTTGGTTTTTTTTTAGTTCACGTGCGAGATATACAAAATCCGAGATCTAAAATATAGCATAAAATATATATTTATCAAAACGGTATCCTAAAACAAACTTAAACCCTAAGACCCGAGCTCGAGCCTCTTTTCCCCCTTAGACCTGGCCGCCCAACCCTTGCCCAGGTTGGCCCAAGTTGCCGGTGACCACACGATTTTTTTGTGCGTAGCTCTATCTTTTCATAATTATGTTAAATTTTTATTTTAAAATTTATCTTTTAAACTGAGGGTTGAACGATTATATAAACATACCAAACTCTAGTTCTATTTTTTCCATAAAGCCATCTTATTCCCCATCCAAAATTTTCTGCATTTTCTCCTCTCTACTGCGATATATCAAGCTCCAGAAAACCCAACAACGCTCATCGGAGGAGGAGTCTAGTTAAATAGAGGCTACCGTCTCGGTCAAATCGAGACAATTTTGATCCAAAAGTTAGGAAAGATTATTGATCGTCTGTAGTCGTAAGTTCCTCTTCCTCTTCCCCTTTTCCATCTTTTTTTATACTATATGATTTCCCCCTTTTCTTTAATCTATGGTATAGGTTCTATTTGTTTTATGTGTCATTAGCTGATAGATAAGGAATTCTTTAAAAACGTCATATTATGAATGCCATGAAAGTAATAGCTATTAATATCCTGATGAGGCTCGATATCGGTGACTCTCCAGATGCTGACACGTTGCAGATGACGTGTCCCAGAACCAACGAGAGAGGATCAGTAACCTCGGTTGGGATCGCACCCCGGGCCTCTGGCCCGAGGAGTCTCCCGACCTCCGGTGGCCTCCCAGACCACCCTTTGGCTCGCCTCCGAGCTATTACAGAACCAAGAAACCTCGGCCTTTCGCTCATGCCCGAGCCTCCTGCCGAGCTCTTCTTCCTCAGTCTCAACCAGAATGACCCGTGGTACTGATCACTGGCGCCTCCGCCACGGTACCGCGAATCTCGCCATGTGTGAGATATCCGCCGCCCATGACCCCATGTTCCACGCCACCACGATCCCCCATTAATGAGCTTGTCTCGTCATTAATGCGGGATCCCGCCTATCATGAGGGCGTGATGCCAGGGACGTAACGGCCGGCGTGATTCTCGTGCCTGCCTGCCCATTGCTGCCGCTATATAAACTCTTCCCTCAGACGATCGAGGTACGCAATTCTTTCCACTAAGCCGCTACTCTACCAAACTTGCACCACTAACTTGATCGTCGGAGGGTCCTCGGTGGCACAACCACCCCGGGGCTTCTTTGCAGGTAGCTCGGCTCAACCTCAAATCCAAGCCCATTGAGATCCACACGCTAAATGAGTCACCCCCAGATCAAATCTTAGCCGTCCGCCATTATGTGAAGAGATCCACGGAAGATAACATCTGAAGGAGATCAAGGCCTCCATCAGTTGGCGCCGTCTGTGGAAACGTCTAGTTCCACTCAACGAAAGTTCATCTTCCGATCCCAACTTCATGGCGATCGATCACCGTGATGATCCAAGCGCTAGTCGCCGCCTCCCCCACAATGGAGGCGCGGACGAATCTCCTCCCCCGAACGCCATCAACGCTCTAGTCGCTTGGATAGATCGACTCGTGTCCGTCGTAGATGTGCCCGTCCGTGTCCAAACGGGAGGGCGAGCTCCCTAGGTCGCCGCTCCCCCACTTCAGGACCGGGACCCCTACAGAGGGAGAGAAGACTCTGCTCATGTCAGCACTACCGACCACCGTCTCGCTGCCTCCAGCGGCCGCAGATCTCCCGGGCCAACATATTCTATGACCCGCCGGGCGCCCCACAATTCAACACCGAGGTCCGTCGCCAGAGCGCCTCTCCCTGAGCCCCATCGCGCCCATGTCCCTCCCAAGGAGGTGTCGGTCAGCTCGCCTACGCCTAGGCATGACCAACACCCCTCCCTCGACGGGGTCGTGCGGAAGAGACTCGTCACGGCAGCTCAAAGGCTACCTCGCCAGGGGACCTAAGGAACCTCTTTGAAAGGAACTGGGGCCATGGCCCGGCACAGGTCTCCAACAGCAGAGGCCAAAGATCAGAATGTGCCGAATCATCAGGATACCACGGCTGACTCGATGCCATCGAAAAGAAAATCGAGAGCAGGCATCGGGAAAGTCGTCATTCGAGCGACGTGGTTAAATACGCCGTCGACTCGCTCACGAAGCCCTTCACCGAAGACCTTCTCGCCGTTCACATCTCTTCTCGAAACAAACCCCCGAAGGTCTCGTTCTTCGATGGTAAGTCCGACCCAAAGGACCATTTGGACGCATTCACGGCCGGGATGAGTTTCCAAGACTGTACTAACGCCGCTCAATGCCGCGCTTTCCCAGCCACTCTCATCCGCTCCGGGCGAGACTGGTTCCGAGGACTTGCGCCATTCTCAATCTCAACCTTCGATGAGCTGGCCACCCAATTCCTCAGCCACTTCGTCGGGAACGGGCGGCAGAAGCGGACCGTCGACCACCTCTTCACAATAAAAAGCGGGGACAAGGAAACCTTCAAAAGGTACATAACCCGCTTCTACAACGCCCTCCTCGAGGTCCCAGAACACCGGGACAAGACGGTCATTACGGCCCTCAGGTTAGGTCTTTGGCATAAGGAGTGGTTACGCTCCTTTGCATTAGTGCAACCTAAGACCATGGGCGAGGTAAAGGCCTGGACCGAGCGAGAGATCCAGTTCGAGTCCGAGGTGAACGCAAATCTCCCCAGGGCAGAGCAAACTGACCAAAGGAAAAGGGCGAGGGAAGAGAAAAAGAGGCTTGAGCGGCCAAAGCCCTACTCCCCGAAGTTTCAGTAGTACATCCTGCTCAACGTCTCTCAGACAGTATTGCTAGAGGAGGCTAAGAGCGAAAGGTTCTTCAAACTCCCCCCGGTCTCGTGCATGGCGGCAAAGCATACCCGGGACCCCTGCTACGACTTCCATAGGTCGCAAGGCCACTCCACAGAGAACTGTAAGCAGCTCCGAGACTACATCGAGGAGCTCATCCGTTCGGGGGCACCTGGCGATATACTTGCGAGACAAGCGACAGGCTGACTGTGAGCAAGAGCAACGTCCCCCTCCTGGCGAGTTGACAATCGGTCAAATCATGGTCATGTCAGCGGGGGCTACATTGAGTACCTACGAGGCTCAGCACCCCACGCCGGTCGTGGAGGCTAACAGCCATCCGAGGGAGTAGGCCAGGGAGACCGAGCCGATCTTTTTTGACGACGAGGACCTCCACGGTATATCCCTGCCCCACAACGACCTGCTGGTGATCACAGCTCGGGTCCACCACTACGAAGTGCAGAGGATACTGGTCGACTCGGGAAGCTCAGTGGGTATACTCTTTTACGACTGCTTTCTGCGCATGGGGCTCACCCCAGCAGACCTAAGGCCGACCTCCCACGTCCTGTCAGGATTCACCAACCACTCCATCCCGACAGAAGGGACAATCACTCGGCAGTTTAACGTCAGGGTGGCCGAAAGTACGCGAACAGTGCCTGTGGAATTCATCGTAGAGAGAATCCCATCGGCCTACAACAACCTCCTCAGCCGCCCAACACTGAACTCCCTTAGGGCCCAGATATCGACCTACCACCTGGCGATGAAGTTCCCGCTCGACCAAGGCGGGATAGGTCGGGCCTACGGAGACCAATAGACTGCAAAGGTTTTCTTCGCCGCAACATCTTCGTTTGAGCTGGAAAACAACGATGTTGAAGCCGATAGTGAAATCAGGGGTTCTCTAGACACTCGGGACGAGCAAAAGGAGGTCCGAGGGACCCCGGTGGAGCCATTGACAGAGGTCCCCTCGTAGAAGGGGACGTTGAATGAATCGTTCAGATCGGGTCGCTTCTGACAGGGACTCAGCAAGACGACCTAGTTAGCTTCCTCAGAAACAACTCCGACGTGTTCTCCTGGGCTCCCGCTGACATGCCTGGGATCGACCCCAAAATCATATCTTATAAGCTCGGGGTAGATCTTACGGCCCGACCCGTCAAGAAAAAGAAGCAAAGCTTCACCCCGATCAAGCAGAAGGCAATCAAGGATGAGGTAGATAGGCTCCTGGCCGCCAACTTCATTTGGAATATGCCTTACTCCGAATGGTTGGCAAACATGGTCATGGTGAAAAAGCCAAGCGGGAAGTGGCGTATGTGCGTCGACTTCACCGACCTCAACAAGGCCTGCCTAAAAGACAACTATCCCCTCTCTCGGATAGATCATCTCGTCGACAGCTCGGCGGGCCACGAGCTACTTAGCTTCATGGACGCCTTCTCTGGCTACAATCAGATCCGTATGAATCCAGCAGACGAAGATCTCACCGCATTCACAACGGACCGGGGGGTATACTGCTACAAGGTAATGCCTTTCGGCCTTAAAAACGCCGGAGATACGTACCAACACTTGGTCAATCGCATGTTCAAGCCGCAGATCGGCAGGAACATGGAAGTTTATGTCGACGATATGCTCATCAAATCGGTCTCGTCGGTCGACTACGCCAAGGATCTGGGCGAGGCCTTCGAAGTACTCCGCAAGTTCAAGATGAAACTGAACCCCGCCAAGCGCGCATTCGGGGTCACCGGGGGAAAATTCCTTGGTTTCATGGTCACTCACCGTGGGATCGAAGCTAACCCAGAGAAAATCAACGCCATCCTCAACATGGTCGCGCCGAAGACTAACGTCGAGATCATGCGGCTGACAGGACGAGTAACCGCTCTGTCGCGTTTCATGCGTGGTCTGGCGAAAAGTGCCTCCCGTTCTTCAAGGCTCGAAGGAAAATTCCGAGGTTCGAGTGGTCGGAGGAGTGCCAGACCGCCTTTGACCAATTGAAGAGGTACCTTGCGACTCCACCTCTGCTCACCAGACCAGTGGAAAGGGATGAGCAATCGCTATATCTGGCAGTATCCGACCAAGCAGCGGGCGCAGTGCTTGTCTGTAAGGTCGACGGAGTCCATAGGCCGATATACTATGTGAGCCACGTCTTCAAAGACGCAGAAACGAGGTACCCAGCGATAGATAAAATCGTCTTGGCACTCATCGTGGCTTCAAGGAAACTGCGACACTATTTCTAGGCGCACACCATCCTTGTTCTTACTGAGCGCCCTTTGGGGGCTATCCTCGCCTCACCCGAGTCCTCTGGCCGCTTGGAGAAGTGGAGGTGGGAGTTGTCCCAGTTCGACATAAAATACCGCCCGAGGCAGGCCATCAAAGCACAAGCCCTGGTCGATTTTATCGTCGAGTGCACCATCCCCAGCAAGGAGCCGGAGTCAATGCCGGCCCCCGTAGCTCAACCCTCGGTCGATGGGAAGCTCGACTTAGTCCCTGATTGGATCCTTTACGTCGACGGGTCCTCGACCGAGGAATGTTATGGTGCTGGCCTCATCATTCGGGGCCCGAACAAGGAAGAAATGGAGTATTCTCTGAAGCTTGGGTTCAAGGCCTCAAATAACGCGGCGGAATACGAGGCCCGGCTGGCCGGACTGCGCATAGCCTCTGGACTGAGGCTGAAAACAATTCGGATCCGCAGCGACTCAGCTCTAGTCGTTGGCCAAGTGATCGGCCATTTCGAGGCTCGGGAACCTCTGATGGTGAAGTATCTGGCCGAGGTAAGAAGACTTCGAAAGAAGTTCGACGAAGTCCAGGTAGAGCAAATCCCCAGATAGCTCAACGCCCAAGCCGACGCCTTGAGTAAGCTGGCTTCATCCTACTCGGCCAACAACAAGCCGTCCATCCTCTTCGAGATTTGGCCACGGCCCAGCGTAGAAGATGGAGCAACAACACTTCATGTGTACACATCCCAGGAAGAAGACCGAGACTGGAGGAAGCCTCTTGTGGAATTCCTAAGGGAAGGTATGCTCCCAGAACATCGGGGAGAAGCCCGCCATCTCCGAGCCAAAGCCCATCACTTCGTCTGGAGCAATGGGAGCCTCTACAAGAAGTCCTTCACTTAGCCCTTGTTCCGGTGCATCGACCCCTACGAAGCCGACTACGTCCTTCATGAGATCCACGAAGGGGTCGGCGGCACACACCAAGGGGCCTGCACCTTAATCCAGAAGGCATTGTTCCAGGGGTACTACTGGCCAACTTTTCACCAAGATGCCCAGAAGCTCGTCAGGAGATGCAAAAGTTGCCAACTCCACGGAAGCGTACCTCGCCTTCCGGCTACCGAGCTGACCGCCCTAACCTCACTGTGGCCGTTTGCCCAGTGGGGAATGGACATGATAGGCCAATTCCCTACCGGTATGGGCGGGTACAAGTACGTCCTCGTCGCAGTGGATTACTTCATGAAGTGGATCGAGGCTATACCCATCAGGAAACCGGATGCCACCGCAACTATCAAGTTCCTGCAGAATAATGTGATACTCTGGTTCGGCATCCCGAGGTGTATCATCACCAACCACGGGACGAACTTCGAAAACGAAAAAGTGAAGGAATTCTGCAATGAATATCATATCCTCATGATGTTTGCCGCGGTCGCACATCCCTAATGCAACGGGCAAGCCGAAGTCGCTGATCGGGACATCCTCCGAGGTCTCCGGACACGCCTAGAAGGACGCCAAGGCAGTTGGGTCGAGAAATTGCCCCGGGTCCTATGGGCCCTGCGCACGTCAAAGAAGACCCCCATCGGGGAAACCCCTTTCAGTCTCTGCTACGGGACCAAGACAATGGTCCCAGCGGAGATCGGGCTACCCAGTCACCGGGTCGAACACTTCGACGATGAAGCAAACACCTCAGCACTATGAACCAACCTGGACATCTTGTAAGAGAAACGAGACCGGGCTCAGATCAGAGCTGCCGCCTATCAATAACAGACTGCCCGCTACTACAATGCGTGAGTCAAGCGTCGCCTCTTCAAGGCCGGAGATTTAGTCCTAAGGCGGAACGAGTTCGTCGACCAAGGCAGGCTGCATAAGTTTTCCCCAAAATGGGACGGTCCTTTTCTCGTCTCCGAGGTGCTGCCCGGCGGAGCCTACTATTTGCAAGACGTGGAAGGACGCAAGTTTCCACGGCCTTACAACACCGAGAAGCTCAAACTGTACCAATAAAAAGAACATCTACTAGCGTGTACTTCTTTTACTAAGGCAGTGTAAACTTTTCTCAAGTTCTTTCTGTTCATATAATAAGAAGGGAACAATAAGACATTGCAAAAAGAAGAGTTTTATTTATTCCAAAGGGTACTATGGGCTCCTCAGCCGTATATTGGAATAAAAGAAAAATTACAATAGCGGGGGAAGGGGATGCAGGAAACATTGCTCGTGGTACTCCGATCGTATTTCCGCCAGCCGAGCCCTCGCCGCCTCGGACCTTTGCCTCTGATGCCGCCCGTGAACGTCTTCGTGGTACCTCAGTTGGTAGCACTCGAGGATGAGTGCCACCGAGCGATCTCGCCGACCGGCCGAGATCAGGCTGAAGCGGTACAAAGACCTCAGCCTACCGACCATCTCGTCTTTCAGCTGCTCGGATAAGGGGTTGTGCAGCCCTGGCGACGCCCTCCAGATTGAGTACATCAACAGCTGGAGGTGGGGTGAGCGCCACGGAAGCAATCAGCTAGAGTGATCCTCAATGCGGCCTATAACTAGCTGTATCGTATCCTCGGTGCAGTTCTGGTCGTACAGGTAGACGTCCAAGAAAGTTATGATATCGGGGATGGTGAAAGGGAAAGTGTCCATTCTTACGTTTTGGAGATGGAGAAAGGAATGCTCAACAAGCCTTCCGCTTTATAGCCCCACTGCGCCATCAAGAGTCCAACAGTCGCTTTTGACTTCCACAACTGTACCGCCATGCGGCGGCATCCCGTCTTTCTCGGCGAAATCGGAACAACGCGGCTCTTATGCTCTGCCTCCCCCCATGCGTTAATGACACATGTCGACCACGACGATCACTCTTCCCGATGTTCGAACGCCGTGGAAGATCGGACAGAACCTCACGACTCAACAGGGCAGCAACCCTGCTCGGCCCGTCCTTAAGGATCTAAGCCCTCATCGAGAGGCAACCAGGCTCGCCCTTTCTCGGTTATCCCTGACTGGTAGTTCCCTATCCCATGATGCCAGGGATCTAAGCCCTCGCCAAGAGGCAACTGAGCAGCTTCACTGCCCGGTCCATTTTTAGCATGCCTCTTATGGCCCCTCCCGCGCTAAGGATCAAAGCCTACCTAAAGAGGAGACAAAGCAGCTACCCTGCTCTGTCATCCCTAGCCGATGGTTCCTTACCCCACGACGCCATGGATCAAAGCCCTCGCCAAGAGGAACCGGGCAGCAACCCTACTCGGCCCGTCCTTAGCATGCCTCTTACGGCCCCTCCCGCGCTAAGGATCAAATCCCCCGCCAAGAGGCACCGGGCAGAAACCCTGCTCGGCCCATCCATAAGGATCCAAGCTCTCGCCAAGAGGCACCGGGCAGCAACCCTGCTCGGCCTGTCCTTAGCAGGCCTCTTATGGCCCCTCCCGCGCTAAGGATCAAAGGCCTCGCCAAGAGGCACCGGGCAACAACCCTGCTTGGCCCTTCCTTAAGGATCTAAGACCTCGCCAAGAGGCAACCGGGCTCGCCTCTGCTCTGTTATCCCTGGCTGGTAGTTCCCTACCCCACGAAGCTAAAGATCTAAGCCCTCGTTGAGAGGCAACCGGGCTCGCCCTTGCTCGGTTATCCATGGCTGGTAGTTCCCTACCCCACGGCGCCAGGGATCTAAGCCATCGCAAAGAGGCAACCGAGCAGCTTCACTGCTCGGTCCATCCTTAGCAAGCCTCTTACGGCCCCTCCCGCGCTAAGGATCAAAGCCCTCCCAAAGAGGCGACAGAGCAGCTACCCTGCTCGGTCATCCCTGGCTGGTCGTTCTCTACCCCACGACGCCATGGATCAAAGCTCTCGCCAAGAGGCACCGAACAACAACCCTACTCTGCCCGTCCTTAGCAGGCCTTTTATGGCCCCTCCCACTCTAAGGATCAAAGCCCTCGCCAAGAGGCACCGGGCAGTAACCCTGCTCGGCCCATCCTTAGCAGGCCTCTTATGGCCCCTCCCGCGCTAAGGATCAAAGCTCTCGCCAAGAGGCACCGGGAAGCAACCCTGCTTGGCCCGTCCTTAAGGATCCAAGCCCTCGCCAAGAGGCACTGGGCAGCAACCCTGCTCGGCTCATCCTTAGCAGGCCTCTTACAGCCCCTCCCGCGCTAAGGATCAAAGCCCTTGCCAAGAGGCACCGGGCAGCAACCCTGCTCGGCCCATCCTTAAGGATCTAAGCCCTCGCCAAGAGGCAACCGGGCTTGCCCCTGCTCGGTTATCCCTGGCTGTTAGTTCCCTACCCCACGACGCCAGGGATCTAAGCCCTCGCTAAGAGGCAACCGGGCCCGCCCTTGCTCGGTTATCCCTGGCTGGTAGTTCCCTACCCCACGATGCTAGGGATCTAAGCCCTCGCCAAGAGGCAACTGAGCAGCTTCACTGCCCGGCCCATCCTTAGCAGGCCTCTTACGGCCCCTCCCGTGCTAAGGATCAAAGCCCTCCCAAAGAGGCGACCGAGCAGGTACCCTGCTCGGTCATCCCTGGCTGGTAATTCCCAATCCCACGACGTCAGGGATCAATGCCTTCGCCAAGAGACATCGAGCAGCGACCCTGCTCGGTCCGTCCTCGTCTAAGTGATCTCCACCTCGACTTTAGGACCATAGAGATACCGTCCTTTCACCGGTCTTTGAATTCAACTTGACGTGCAATCACTAGACGAAATACCGACCTAAAGATGAAAGCAGTACTGTGCAAGTACAGATTTTTACCACAAACAAAAGGAAAATGCGCACGCAAAGAAACTGCAAAATGGATTTTCTATTCACAAAAATCAGAAGTATTTACAAAGGTATTAGGGGCTCCCCAGCCTTAAAAAAAACGCCCGGAGGTCTATAAAATTTTAGCGCAAAGAAAATGAAAAGGAGGGGAAGTTCAGTCCTCGGGGATGGGGCATACCCCGATGAGCCGAGCGTCCACTACGACCACCAGGGCAGCATCTTCGGGGTTGACGCCCACGGCGGGAACCTCGATGACGGGGCCGTGTCAACCGACTGATCCCCGGCGGGCCCACCAGGGGCCCCTTCCCTTGCAGCACCGCCGGGATCGTCCCCCTGCACCTCTTCTCCACGGGGGTACGTAGCCCGGAGCTCGCCGTCAGGAAACTCCGGCATCTGGGCCTTGACAGCGTCGAGGTCGTCGTGCTAAATAACGCCGGCAGCTTCAGCAAGGTCGGTATAGAACTGGTCCGACTTCTTATAGTTCTCCACCGCCTTAGATGCAAGAAGCTCGGCCTTCGACTCCCGAAGCTCGGCACGCTTCGTCCCCACCTTCGCCGCCTCATTCTCCTTTCGGAGGGTGCTCACCGTCTCCTTCATGGTGGTGACGAGCACCTTGGAATCCTCTAACTAAGACTCGGTGGCTCGGGCGGCCTCTCGGCACCTGGCAGTCTCCCGATTCGCGGCCGCCACCCGGTCTTTGAGGGCGGCAATCCTTTCCCTCACCGCCTCCAGCTCCTGCCTTGAGCTCTCCTCGTGGCCTGCGGCCTGCATCGCAGGGGCTATCTCCTTATCCTCCATGTTGACGACGAGGGCGATGTGCTGGAGGACCTGAAGAAAAGGAAGAGGGTTAAAAAGGAAAGGAAGGCACCCGATCACGCGAACAATAATGCTGAATAAAGAACCAGGTGGAGTGCAAACACTAACCTGCACGGCCTCTTGAGCTATGGTCGCCATTTGGGCCCGGAGGGTCCCTCGAGGGATTCTGCCCTCGGCCGATTTCTCTATCTCAAAGAGCAGGCTGTCAGCGACAGAAAGCCCGAGGGCACCTTGAAGCTATTCTCCGCCGAAAGACCGGGAATACAAACATCTTTCCTGAATTTGGGGGCAGATGCTATTTAGTTTTATCCGTCCACCTCTCCGAAGATGCCAAGTTGATTTATTACATCGTATATCGGAGGTTTAGACAGATACGGCCGTTGTAGCAGACTTCTTCAGATTCCCCCTCGTTTGAGGGGTTTTTAATTGTAGGGACGCTCTTCCCTGCAGGCGCAGGCCCTGCAGTTAATTACGCTGCCGCATCGCGGTAACCACTTTCTCCTTCTCCAGATGGCCACTTCGTGTCGTGTGCGTTGGTTTTATTTTTGGTTGCCCATGGATTGTATACGGAGACTAATTTATGCTGTCGCCTGTATGGTATGGATTAGTCCAAATCCATATTTTCTTAGATTTGGTTTTAGGTTGGGTTTAAGAATCGTTAATCTCATTTGAGACTAAGATCAAGTTAAACGTTTGTTAAGGATACGTTAGTCTAATTTTAGACTAAGATCTACTCAACAGGATCATTTAGATCCAACAAAAGAGCATTTGGGCTCTATTGTCTTAGTTTAGGGACGTTGCGGTCCAGTGGGTTTAAGGACATCGTAGTCCATGTGGTTTAAAGACATCATAGTCTATAAAGTTTTTGGTTGTCGGGACCCACCACCTCTCTGAAGACGTTGAAGAATTACAACGACACATATCAGAGGTATGAAGAGATGTACCCTTGAACCAATGTCAGTTGAGTGATCTGTAGTTGGATTAATTTAAGGATCGTTAATCTCATTTGAGATTAAGATCAACTTAAATGGTTGTTAAGGATACGTTAGCCTAATTTTAGACTAAGATCTACTTAACAGGGTTTTTAGGATCATTTAGATCCAGCGAAAGAGCATTTGGGCTCTATCGTTTTAGTTTAAGAACGTTACGGTCCAGTCGGTTTAAGGACATCATAGTCCATGGAGTTTAGAGACATCATAGTCTGTAAAGTTTAAAAACATCATAGTCTATGAGTTTAAGGACCCCACAGTCCATGGTAGTTTAGAGAAATCATAGTCTGTAAAATTTAAGGACATCATAGTCCATGAGTCTAAGGACCCAAGAGTCCGTAAAGTTTAAGGACATCGTAGTCCATGAGTTTAAAGACCTTACAGTTCATGGAATGTCTAGTTGTCGGGACCCGTCACCTCTCTGAAGACGTTGAAGGATTACAACGATATATATAAGAGGTATGAAGAGATGTACCCTTGAACCAATATTGGTTGAAAGGCTCTGGGAATTACTTTGAATGCCATATGAGATGATTAATTTTGGAAGACAAGAGTATAGTTGGGGTTCAGTTGAAGGGGGGGTCTTGCCTCTGGGCGACTTAGCTAATTTGGGCTAAGATTGGTTTGAATATAGTGTTAGACACTAGAGTATACTCAGCGCTCACGTGTTCCCATGTGAGGCGCTTAAAGTAGTGTTAAACACTAAGAACGAAGCGCTTACATGGGGTCACGTGAGGTACCTGAAGATTGGTCCTTACTTCTTCTATTTTACTCCCAGAATATGCATATAAGAATTAAAAACTTGATCTTTATGATCATCACGTGTGGACACGTGAGGGTACCCATGCGTTGGATATTAATCCTTCAGTTTTACCCCATTTTCTCTTTAAAAAGGTGTTTGTCAAGGGTCACGTAGAGACACGTGAGGCATCCTTTAGGCAGGCATTGCCTTTGGGTAGAATCCTCTTTTTTTATGAGTGTTTGATAATTTCTAGGGGTCACGTGGGAACACGTGAGACGCCTAAAAAGTGAAACTGCCTTGGCTTTACTCCCTTTTTATTTTGAGAAGCTTGTTCAAGGGTCACGTGAGAGCACGTGAGACGCCAGAAAGTGAAATGCCTCGGCTTTACTCCCTTTTTATTTTGGGAAGCTTATTCAAGGGTCATGTGGGAGCATGTGACCTAAACTTATTCGTTCTCTTTTGATCATTGAGGGGGCTCACATGGACACACGTGATCATGTTGGGTACTAATCTCTTTTATGTGCATGGAGAGTTAAATCCCTTATTTAAGAATTAAATTCTTTTATAGGGTTAAACCCCAATTTTATTTAGAGGAATTAAATTCCTTTGTGTTTGAAAGAATTAAATTCTTTAAACCCAATTCCCCCTCTAAGTTTTGGATCTGCATGGCAGAATCTCCCCGATGAGAATTAAATTCTCAACTTATGGGGATATCTGCTTCTGCAGATCTTCAACGAGAGGAAGAACTGAGTTCTTATTTAGAAGAGTTAAACTCTTGGTTTGAGAATTAAATTCTCTTTTGTTTTGTGGGAGCTTATAGAATGATTTCCTTCCTTCTCTTACCTAGAGTTTCTTTCTTCTCTGAAGAGATCTTTTTCCCTCTGGAGAATTAAATTCTCTTTTCTCTCTCTTTTTTTTGCTTTCAAGGGGGTTCTTTTCTCTCCTTCCTTCTGTGTTTTCTGTCTGTTGTATATCTTTCTTTCTTTTCCTCTTGGCTCCTATTTATAGGAGAAAGAAAAGAATCAGTTTGTTCAGCCAATCTCTCATTGAGAGATTTTGATTGATTTTATAACCAACCAAAATGATCTTTTAGATCAATCGGTGAATTTTATTCACCGTTGGATTTTTAATCCAAGAACTTCTGTTTTACAGAATATATTTCTCACAAAATTAAGAAAATATTTCCTTACACAGAATTTTCTTTTGTAAATTGGTAATTTTTAATCACCATTAGATTTTTAATCCAACGACGCTCTTGTTTAGAATGATCTAGGGAAATGTTTTCCAAATGGGGTTCTGACCCCTTTTATTTTAGAATTTAATTTCATCGGTTTAGAAAGCATAGGGGCTCATCACGTGTAGAACGTGACCCTTCACAGCGTTAAGCATATCAAAAAGCGTCACGTGGTAGCACGTGACTTCTTCTGGTCAATTGTTTTTAAGAAGGCGCTTATATACTTTGTATATAACAGTCACGTGTCTGCACGTGAGGCTCAGTTTTAGCTTCAGTTTTAGCCTTGCTTTGTCAAGTGCAGCGCCTATCACGTGTGGGCACGTGATGCTCCATTTGGTGGCTTTTCCCGCTGCTTTTCTATATATATATATATGTATTTTTTGTTCGGTTTCCATGAGGGAACAAATGCCCCCACAATGTTGTTCTCACGTGGTTTACACGTGAGTGCAACGCTATCACGTTTACAGCCGTTAGATTGTTTTAGGGGAACGGGAAGATGAACCACCCTAGTCATGTCTTATAAATGCAAGGGTTTGGTTCCTTAGACAGCCAATGTTTCTTCATCTCCTTCCTATTTTATTTTCTTTGAGAATTTAATTCTCTTCCTCAGAGCTTAATTCTCTGCCATTACAAATCCAGAGTTAAACTCTGTCCAAAGAAATCCTTTTTCAGGTAACGCTTTGTACATCAGAAAACTTTCCTTCTTTGAGAAATCCTCTGGATTTTAAATCCATTATGAGAGCTTTGCTCTCCGCAGAAATCCATCCTCCATAGATGTGATCTTTAAGTAATAAACTACCATATCTCGAATTTTTCCCTCTGATTTTGAGGAATCATGGGATTTTGTTTCTCATGTATTTTTATGGATTCTTGGAATTTAATTCCATTACATAAAGGAATTTAATTCCTCTGGCGAAGAGCTTAGCTCTGAAAGATCAATGGGACCCTTTGGGAATTTTATTCCTTGGTGTTCTTGAAAATCTTTTCATAGGGTTTTACCCTTATTCGTGCAGATTTTTAATTTTGTTTGGTGTCTTATCAGAGGTTGTCTTCCCAAGAATTTGTTTGAATCCCAATGCTTGTTTTAATGAGGGTCTTCTTAATCAGTCTTCCCACTAAACTCTCACTGATTTTCCTTTTCAGACGTTATGGCTGCTCATCTGTATGATCTCGACGGGATTATTTCTTATGGAGACATTCGCGCACTAGGCCGCTGCCAGAACCAGGAGTTTACAAACGCTCAGTGCGCCGAAATCATGCGTCGCTTTGATGAATACAATGTTCGACTGCTTTCTTGTCGTTCCGCTCTTTTGAAGCTCATTGTGAGAGCGATCTGGGAAGCACTTCCTTTATTCTATGACGGCATGCCTCTTAAAGCATTGGATGATGCCGAAGATAAGGTACACTCAGTGTATCTGATGGGCCTAATCTCAAAGAAAAGACGAGACAATCTTGTTGATATTCTGCATCAAACTTTTCAACAGGTGTTCATATCATAATTTTGCATTATTATATTCCCTATTCTTATTCATTTTACAAATAAACAAGTGCTTTTGATCCATGTCTGCTACATAGTTGCAGGTTACAGGTTCTTGGAACAAAACAGTGAAATTGATGAAAAGACGATACAAAAGTGAGACTACGACCAACAAATGGAAGAATCTTGATCATGCCTACAGTTTGAAGAACAAATGAAGATCAATGGACAAGTTCACAAAGCACAAAGGCAGCGCAAGGTTCAAGACTTCGACACGAAGCAAACGGTAAAAGTCCATGACATTATGCACTGTAGAAATCTGGAAGAACA